>OZ043931.1:75000-1275000 GCA_964056405.1 Acronicta alni | reverse complement strand
TGAGGTCGGTTTCGAGTCTAACCAGATGCGGCTGAATATCATTATTCTACACGAAATGACAGCTATTAGACATCTTCAACCCAATTTCTGGGCAGTACCGATATCCTGAGGATAGACTGTTTGTCGGGTTATTGGGCTTCTGACTACCACTAACAATTGACGACCTCTGTGGTCTAGCGGCTCTAGTGCCGGACTGCTGATCATGGGGTCGTGGGTTCGATTCCCACAGGACACAAATATTTGTGTGGATAAAACATGAGTATTTGTGTTTGTCTGGGTGTTTCTTATGTATTATAAGTATGTATTTACAAAAAAAAAAGTATATAAGTAGTATATCCATTGTCTAGTAACCATAGTACAAGCTCTGCTTAGTTTGGGATTAGATGGTGTTGTGTAAAAATGTCAAAAAAAAAAAAAAAAAAATTGTCATAGGTGTTCGCATGACAATCGGGACTCGAATGGAACTCAGGGCAGCATAGAGCTTACGAAGCACTCATCTATACATTTTGTGTTAACATTGGAAAATAAACCTTATGTGTTAATAAAGTAGGTACTGTTTTATCTATTATGGAGGCATCAGTCATGAAGATAGATTAATAGTAGCCTTATTTTATTTTTGGGTTTACTTCTTTTATTTATCAATGCGTTATATGACAACGTCTGTGGTCTAGTGGTTCGAGTGTCGGACTGCTCATCATGGGGTTCGATTTCCACAGCACACAAATGTTATAATCATTAATGTTTGTCTTTGTCTGGGTGTTCCTTATGTATTATAAACATGTTTTTACAAAAGCATACATTATAATATCCATTGTCTAGTACCCATAGTACAAGCTCTGCTTAGTTTACGAATAGATGGTGCTGTGTAAAATTGCCAGTCTATTATTATTTATATATCGTCATCAACCCATTACTGTCCCACTACGGGTCTCCTCTCATATTGAGAGGGATTAGGCTATAGCCCACCACGCTGGCCTAGTGCGGGTTGGCAGACTTCACAAACCGTCGAGAAAAATCTCTAAGGTATGCAGGTCCTCACGATGTTTTCCTTCACCGTTTAAGCGAGTGATAATTAATTATTAATGTGATAGCCTAGTGGTATGACCATTGGATTTTCAAGTCGAAGGTCTCGAGTTCGAACCCAAGGCACGCACCTCTGACTTTTCGAATTCCTGTGCGTATTAATAATTAATTATTTATATACATCAAAGATATTTATTATTATTAATTAATACATCTGCCACGCTTTGTCTCTGTATCACCCTGTAGTCGACTGGTAGAGAATGCTTTTAGCATCAAGTCCTATGTAGAATTTGTTGTGCACAAAGCATTAAATAAATAAATAAATAATTTTATTTTTATACTCTCTTTTTATGTTCTTGCGAATTTATAAAACCCATCTATAAAGTTAATATTTAAATATCCGTTTCCAAATTATGTCATACCAACACATTTTGTTTTACTTTCTACATAAGAACACACTGCCATTTTGTTTCCAGTTTTTGGAAACAAAATGGTGGTAAGTATGAAAGCATGACGTCATTGAATTCTTTCATCATTAAAATAGTTATCTGACCCAAAAATTCCTCTCCCAGCATATTTTTATTAAATAAATCATTCCATCCCGGCGTGTCACTCCTTAAAGGGCGACTTACGGCGTCCCATACACTAATCTGACCGTTATCTTCAGAGGTCTACAACAGGCCCTCTGACGGAGAGGGCATTATCAGCGTCCCTCGGGCCTCTATTCAGATCGAGAGCTCTAAGGATCTCGCAATGCTTTGTCCATTATGAAAATTTTCCTCCCGTTATGATATTTTTTTATGAAGTTTCGTAGGAATATTTTTTATTATGAAAGTGTTGGATTACTTAATTAAGGTATTGAGGTATCGCGTGGCGCGTTTTTTCCTGGCGGCTGTAGGTTTTTGCGGTATCTCAGAAATTAGAGGTTTTTCGGCAGTTGCTATCGATAAAAGCGAATAAATAATTACTTTCTTGAAACAGGATATTTATATACTATATAATATAAGATAATACCATCTCGCCTGTATCTCTGAAAAGTTAGACAGAGGTGTACCATTGTACAGACGCCTTTGTATTGTATTCAACCTTGTAGGTCTTTCTTTTTTTCTTTTTTCTCCCACGCACGCTTAGGTTGTGGAATCAGCTACCGGTCCAGGTTTTCCCCAGAGACTATAGCATGGGGTTCTTCAAGAAGGGTGTGAAAAGATTTTTACAGGGTCGGCAACCCGCAAGTGATACCTCTGGTGATGCAAGCGTCTATAGGCTACGGTAACCGCTTACCATCAGGTGGGCCGTATGCTTGTTTGCCACCTTAGTGGTATAAAAAAAAAAAGGTCAACCTATCCAAAACTGTCAAATTTTCCCAATTTACTATGAACCCTATAGTTTTGTATTAAAGTTGAAAATTTATCAAAGAAATTTGACAAATTGGGGAAGCTTGATGTGCTGGCCTCTGTACTTACACCTATTTTTCACAGATAAACAAAACGCCTGTGCTATGGAACAAGCCTTGTGTCGCAGGAGACTTGCAATTGAGGGACACAGAGACACAGAGTTTACCCTGACTCGAAACAAATTTAATGTCGGTAGCAACATCTATCGCGCTCATACCGCTACATTGAACTACGGAGAACAATCAGAACAAAAATCATGAATCGCACTACCAAAATTCGCAAAGCAAGTTGCATAATTATTATAGACAGATCAACAGGAACCGTCAGGCCGTGGATCGCCCAGGCTAATCACCTGTCTGGTTGGAGGGGCAACACACCTCGTTCCTCCACACTGGTGACCCCAACGTGATCCCACTTTCTCCACATATCAAGTGGATCTTACTAATCGTAGAAATCGAATTCGTGAAGCTTGGCGCAACGGTAGTAGCGAGGAGCCGTGATGCCCAACCCGCACTCAAATATTTAAGTTCCATAAAAAAAGTGTAGAGGCAATAGGCTAACTTCGAGCTGCTACTGAGAAAGTCATAGAATATCCCAATAACACTTTTCTTGAACTGCGAGTCACAACTGGGATTTCACACTCAGACAACAACATACACTATATCAATGAGACATTATTAATTATAAAGAAATGTTATTAATATTTAATTATTATCTTATTTTAATATCACAAAATACAATTTGAAAACAAGGTGATCAAAAATATTAACTTACAGGATTCTAATGGTGAAATAATTTTGAAAGTCAGTTAAGTCGACCCAGAGATTACCCCTTACAACTTCACAAACACACCTAAAATTTTGATAACATACATAACATTTTTAGGTATGTTTGTCCGCCTCTAAAATAACATTATCCACGTGATTTTAGAGGCGGACCATATCGAAATTCAACGCGTCGTGATGATAGGCATTTTTAAATTCATTTTATAAGAAAATATACTTCTATCTATAGCACACCCAGTCCTAAACATCGTTGCCATCCTATTAAGGTACCCAAAAGACTGATAGCATTCCCAGCATTTTTTTACGAATTTTAAGGCATTACATTTATAATATTTGGTAGACTGGTGTATAATCTTAGATGCTGCAATGGATCCGCAACGTTGGAAATTAAATAATATATCATCATAGCAGATATAAGAGGTCCATTGCTGAGGGTCTACTCCCTATCTCCGTCAACGAACTTACGAGCCGTTCGAAAGTTCTCCGAAACTTCGGAGTCCGATAAAACACATTTTTGAGGATTTAAAATAGTAAAACTTTTTCTTTCTATAATTTTGACATGAACTGTCTCGTCGCCCTAACTTAACTTATTTAGAAATGTTGTTTTCTCATATAAGTGAAATGTATTTCTTTTTGAGAAAATAAAGTTCTTAAACCTAAACCTAAAACTAGTGTCAAATTAAATTTTTCTAACGTGTAAAAATACATCGGGAGTAGGGACAACTGTCAAATTGTGTTGTCATTCATTCTTAGTTCGGGCCCCGACTGAATCATACGTTCGTAGGTGATACGGAGTAGGAAACGCCCGTAACGAATGTCGAAACTACGGACTTCGTGCTTAGGGTGTAGACCCCCAGAACAAAGGCCTGATCATAGACTTCCACTAGGACCGGTTATATAATTGTCGCCAGCATCCAACGACTTCCAGCTACCTTTACCAGGTCGTGTATCAATCTTGTTGGAGGCCGTCCTACGCTGCATATTCCGGTATAAATATAAATATACCGGAATAAGGTCCGTAAAAAGTAGTTTTATTTCAATGCCTAATATTCGCGTGTCAAGAACCAGTAACCCATTATTTTACTTATATATGATAAAGAAACATTATTTTATGTGTTTCCAAGAAACGTAATCAGTATTGACTTTTTATATGAACATTTTGATAAGCAAATTATAGTTTTGATTAGGAATGTTTTCTTAATTATAATATTATCTAATAGTACTGTGAAACTTGCCTTGATTTATGTATTTTACTAATAGGCATGATGACAGTAATTAAAAACTACTAAAATACTATATTTATTGAATAAAACTTGAAGCTTGGAATATAAAATATGCATTGTTTGTTTTATTATAAGTGTGATTAATATTTATTTTTATAAAATAAAACTACAAAATAAGGCAATCCGCCATGATATCTTGAACACCAATCAGAACGCATGACGTCACGCTTGAGTAAACGCATACGCAACACGCACGAACATCATGTGTTTTTATTATTTTTGTTTAAATACCGAGTACTATTTGAGTGTGAATATTATTAATTCGAATATAAAATAACACGAATCACGGATCAAGGATTTACTAAGGCAAACAGCGCTAATTTGCCTAGAATCGACATAATAATGCTGGGAGAGTTTTTGTCATCAAATAAAGACTTTTGTTCAGCAGAATTTAGAAATGTTAAAACTTCTATGTAAGTATATTAATAATAATTAAAAACTTTATAATTTGAGTTATAAAATAATTCCCTAAAATATACTTTTGACGATGTATTTCTTATCAAGTTATTTTTAAGTTTATGTTATTGAAATCTATTTTTATAATGCTTTTACCCTTTACTTATAAATTGATTTTTCTTTTAGGTCCTTCAGGCCATCCTATGGCGATGACGCTGTGAGTTATGTAAACACAGACAATTTTTTACGTAATACATATCAAAGCAATGAGAGATGAAACCTAACCTCGAAATAGATTGTTTATATTTTTACATTTAGACCTCGTACAAAATATTATTACCAAATACTATATACTATAATCTACAAAAGTATGTAAAAACTTACGTCAAAGTGATCTTCACAAAAATAAAGGTGAGTACTGGGCAATATTCCTTTTGAATCCCGCCTTGCAAGTTTAAGCCACTTGTTTCGTATTGTTTTATTTTGAGGAACGAACACAAATAGCTTATTAGGAGTTTTTATGGATGTATTCTCACACTTGGGGACCCGACACCACCTATACACTTTCGAATTCATATTTAATAACACAAAATAACTAAATTCTTGCACGAGCGCAGCGCGTTTACGTTTTGATTACTCAAACGTGACGTCACAAGCGACGCCATGACACTAACAAGCGTTTTAGGGGGAAATTTAAATTATTATTTTAAAATTGAATTTTTTTCCTACTAAACTTTTAATTTCTGCAGAAATATCGTATTCATTGTAAATAGTATATATTTCTGGACATTATAGGTACATTTTTCAATTATTGTCATCATGCCTATTATACGTTGACATTAATGCCATTTTTTTCTTGTTAATTTATCGTAAATAGATTTTTTTAAAGAAAACCTACTTGAAGTTATCTGGGGTGTATCTTCAGATCCGATGTTCAGAACCAACCAAATTGATTTGGATTTTTGATGTACACAAAAAATATTCGAATTGAAAACCTCTTCGTTTTTTTAATTCAATTAGTAAGAAATGTCGTTAAACCTTCAAACCTTTTTTTTTCCAAAGAACCAGTTAACAGAAAAAAAAAACAAATTGTATCGATCCTCTAAGGGTCACATTTTCTTTAATTTTTTATGCAATAGCTAAGTAACGTGGGCTGGTAAATCATATTAGATTTCACGTTTCCATGAAAGCACATAATATGTTATGTGCTTACCCTTAGGGAATTTCAAGTTATTAACCCACAAACGACCACATACATATGTATCAAATTAAAAAGCGGCGTGGGTAGCCCACAACACTTCGCCCCCTTTAATTACACGCATTGACCTGGCCGGGTCTTTTACGGCGCGTTCTTGACACCCTTCCCTGCCACTCGTGAGCAATGCCAGCTCATAGCCATAATAAGGCTGGCCGCAATCATTTTCCGCGTTGAATTAAAAAAAATGGCGGAGTTTTGAAGTATGTCTGTTTTTAAATTTAGAATGTAATTTCGCGTTATCAATTTGATGTTGACCTGTCACTTGTTTATCTTTTCAATGTTGACATAGACGTCTTTTATAATGAATGATTGAGTACGGATTGAGTTTTCCGCAAAAAGTCGCGCCCATTTTGTTTTGATATAATAAATAAACCAGCGGTAGCCTGCGGTTTGACCCGCCATTTCATTTTGCTCGGCTCTAAAAGGTTGTGTAGCCTTAAATATAGTTAACCTTATAACATTCCTCAAGAATTAGGTTATCAAATGCAAAAATATTTTTTTCAAATCCGACTTTTTCAGCAATTAGCGCGTTCAAACAAAAACATAGCTTTATCTTATGATTTATATACATACATACGTGTCTCATAAGTTAAACTAGGTACTGACGTTGCGGATTACTGTATATAATTTACAAATAAACTATTAAAGTTTTTTTTTTTTTGTATAAGATATGAAGCATGTATGTAAAAAATATCGATAATAGTTAATTTCTTAAAATTGTTAAAGATAGCTAACTTTTCCCTATTTAATATTATAAATGCGAAAGTTGGTAAATCTGTCAGTCTCTCTGTTACGCTTTAACGCCTTAACAGCTGAACCGATTCTTAAAACATTTGGTACAGAGATAGGTTAAATCTTGGAAAAGGGCATTGACTAGGTATCTTTTTTTTTCAAAAAGCTATTAAAAAAAACATAATCTGGAATCTAAAACCCAAAATAAATACTCAAAGCGAAATTAATTCAGTGTCAGTAATTCCGTTTAAACAATTTATACACACGAAATTAAACAAAGTTTTGCGGTATTAGCATTTTTCTCGCTCCGCACAGTCGGTTAATTAAACAATAACAATTTCAATAACGCTATTGACTTTTTAAATTCAACAGATTGGTGAATGAACGAAATTTTAGGAGTTTCTGAAGGCACTCGCAAAATTCGACGAATCTCGCCGGATTATATAAAGAGTAATATACATTTGTTTGTTTTGACTCGAAAATCATAAATTGTAAAATATGCTGTACAGTATGTTAACCTTGAAGTTTGCTATTTTACCAAAAAACATACGTTTTGTGTATAAAATTTTATTAATGTTACTTAAACAAACAAAAAAATAATATTATGTAAAACTAAAGTTTAAGCTAAAGCAGCTCTGAGTTTGGAATTTGTGCCTGGTTAACTGAAATAGGCTCGCTGATTACATGGGACGTGAACATACCGGCGAACTGTGGGTGTACAGAGGCTAGCACATCAAGATACCCCAATCTGTCAAATTTATTTAATAGATTTTCAACTTTAGTAAAAACCCTTAAGGTTAATTTTCAATTGTGAAAATTTGACAGTTTATTTGTCTGTATATTGGTAAACCTCTGCCTAACCCTTCAGGGAATACAGGCGTGATGGTATGTTATGTTAAGAACTTCTTCAGACCAGTTTTGGCTAGAAATAGAATCAAATTAAGGAAATAACAATGTTTTGTTTTTTTTAAGATAAAGAATTTTATCTTACCAAAACCTGCCCAGATTTTAGTTCGTTAGATAAAAATCTTACTCATAAAACTTTTTGAAAGTTCCATTGAGTTTTTATTGCTATTTAATTTATTCTTAATAGCTTTTGTTTCAACATAATAATTATACAACAGGGAATTTGTTTGTCTTCTAGGTATAATGATTTTTATTCTTCCTTTCAAATTATTCTTAAAAATGTTTTGTTAAAACAGATTCTGATTTGAATGTCATTTATACGAATGCACACAAATCAGTTTTGAACCTGTCTAAGAGCAATAAGTAGTCAATAGTAAAATAATTATTACAACCCTCTGGAGGGTCACCGTACTACAATGAATTAATGTGTTTTAAAAACAGATTCTGATTTGAATGTAATTTTTACGAATGCACACAAATAGTTTTGAACCTGTCTAAGAACAATAAGTAGTCAATAGTAAAAAAGAATTGTTGCGACCCTCTGGAGGGTCACTGTGCTTTAATGAATTAATGCTTCATTGCTTGCAAGAGCGGCTGATGAGTAAGAGGTTCTGTGTTAGACTCTTAGGCGGAACAAAGTGTGTATGTATATTCTATGAAATTTGCAGTAGCAGCTTGAAGTTTAAAGACCTGCTCGTTTGTTGAACGAGTCCCTAATATTTATATTTCTAATATAATCAGGTCAGGTGCGTAGTACTCGCAACTGGCGTGTGTGTATGACAAGATGTATGAATGTGGATGAAGCGAAAGAAGTATGCAGGAGTCGTAGCAAGTGGCGTTCCTTAGTTTCTGTCTACCTCCATGGGAAAAAGGCGTAAGTGTATGTATGTGTAATCAATGATAATTTATTTATTTAGTTCTTATTTTTAACAGCGATTTTAATTGACATTTAATCTTTCACAACACCCATTACATTATCTTTTACCTAATTTAATTAGACATGAAAGTAATTAAACAAATTTTATGTTCTTTTTCTGTCAACAGTATACAAATGAATTACGGGATGTCATAAATAATTAAATTTATAGATAAATATGTTTATAAATTAAGTCTGTTTTTGATGCTGGCATTAATTTACTAGTTCAACAAACCTGGGATCAATAAATCTTTAAAAAAATGTGACTGATTTGAGAGAAATGTATATACTGAGAGCAGGGAGCATGATTATAATAATGTTATGTTGACATTTTTATTACATGTGTCACAATAATCAACATTTGATAATACCTAGTTTACTACGAGTAGCTTCTGCACGCGATTTCATCCGTGAGGAAAAGTTAGGTACAGACGCCAGCAGGTCAACCTATCCAAAACTGTCAAATTTTCCCAGTTGAATATGCACCTTATGTTATTGCATTAAAGTTGAAAATCAATCAAAGAAATTTGACAGATTGTGGTAGCTTGATGTGCTGGCCTCTGTACTTTTAATTATCGTATCATTGCAATTTGGAAAATTAACTCAAAATCGTTATAAATATAGCTAATATATCTTTTTGTATATTTTTCCATGCTAAGATTTTAAAGTTATTTAGAAAAGGAAAAATTCGACCGCGGGCAGGATTCGAACCTGCGTCTTCTGGTTAGCTACACCAGACGCTATGACCACTAAGCCACCGCGATACCTACCCGTCATCAAAATCCGTTTAGTAGTTTTAGCGTGAAACAGTAACAAAGATCCATCCATCCATCCTCACAAACTTTCACATTTATAATATTATATACCTAGTAAGAAGGATTTCTAAGCTTGCCAAGTGATGATCCCACATTTGTTTTTTGTAACAATTAAGTCGTCATTTCTAATATTTTGAAAATTCCTGACTAGTGTTTTTGTTTGTTTCAGGAACTTATTGAAAACCTTTCTCCTTAAGGATGTAAGTAGAACAAATTAACAAATAAATGTCAACTTTATTTTTAAAGTAAAATGAAACCTTTCTAAAGTTTCCTGTGAACGCATAATACCTTTTCTAACCAATACATTCGATTGACCAGACCGAGTTATAGAAATTAGTTCAGGTGGGCCCCGCTCATCCGCTCCGCCGGTCAACCGTTCAATTGAATGAATTGAACGAATCGTTCGCTCGGTCGGCAACGCGAATTCAATAGTTAACGACAACATTCTATTTTACAGTTGGTCAACGTTGCTTAGGATTGGACAGCTGTAATTTAGAGCTTATTTCTTTTACTCTAAGGTTCGGATCTTTTCAGTTATTTTCAACGACTGCAAAGTTAATTTTGTTTTTGAAGGGAGTTTTGTGATGACTAAAGAATTGATTAGTCACAATGTTTTATTACTTTATTGGAAAACTCCAATTGTTTTTCAGACGTTTTTGGGGAAAATTGCTTATTGGGTGGTGTACCTTATTTTTTGTACATTGTAGACCCCCAGTGGAGAGAAAACCTAGCAATTTTATAAATTCCTCACAATTTCTTTGGTCAAATTATTTTTGTCCAAAAACTTCGGAGCTTTTCACTCCATCAAATAAATACATACACACATTTACTTACTTACGTTTTTTTCCCGTTAGAGGAAAGCAGAAATTACAGACCACCACATGTAGCCGTTCTTGCATAAATATCTACCTACTTCCTCCTTTTGTTTTGATTTTGAATTTGATTAAAATTCCTTCAAAACCAATACAAAAGAAATACCCAAAAAGGTTGTCTTTTAAAAAACCCTGAACCTGAACCCTGTGCTAGGCCTGGGAGATGATGTGGAGGAATGAGGTAGACAGACTACGATATAGACTACTAGGTAGTACTTTTTTAACGTCATTTTGACATTAAAGACAGCTCCCAAAATGCTCGCCCTTCACCGCCTCCGTGTTTTAGCTGGTAAGAAGAAGAGACGCAACAAACTCCCCAGCAACACATTTGTTTATCTGTTAATTTATGTAGCGGTAAAATTACATAAAATATGTTTTTTTTTATGCGATTTGAGCTACAATCTTTAATCGCATCGTAGCGTACATCGCATCGCATTCTCAGGGGACCGACAAACTGGTACGTATCATAAGGTATACGAAATGACGTCAGAAAGGTTATCTCAATAGAATTAGCATATAAATTGTATGGTGAGCGCCACTGATGCCTGCGTAATCCTGATTTTGACAACTATTTTGCATTATTTCATGAAACATGGTGTCAAATTAAAAAAGTTTGATTACCAACACAATATTGTGTTTAACAAGTTCTTTCATTAAGCTGTTTAATTTATTAGAAAAATCATACGCGTAACATAAGAGAAAAATTTCTACTTTTTTTTATACCTACTACGTAGCAAAGAAGCATACGGCCCTGATGGTAAGCGGTTACCGTAGCCTATAGACGCTTTTAACACCAGGGGTATAACTTGCGCGTTGCTAACCCTGTAAAACGAAGGAAGAATTGGTAGTAGTTGGATTGGCAGTATAAGGGTCAAAGTCCTCCTACTGCCAACACAATGTTTCCTCGCGGAGCACTTGCAACCTTGCACATCGTAAGAAACACAACACAGCTCAAAACAGTGTTATTTCACTGAGGTTTTTTTGCAAGGCAGAGGTACTTCCCCAGTCGGGCAGCTCCAGTTTGAGTGGAATTACTCTCACTATGCCCTACCTCTCTAAAATCTATTATCCTAAGTCCAGTAGTTAAGACTATTTGGGAAATCTATAGTAAGTGTTTTATCTTTTACAAATAGTTGGAAAGTTTATCTATTCAATTTATGATGCATAATTTGGACACAGAACTGCTAGGTGTCGAGACTTCAATTTAAATACAGTGTAATAATCTATCTACTCATGGCAGCACGAAGACCTTCTCATCAAAAGCAAGTAATACCTGTTTCGTCACTATCTCATAACGAAAATTGCGATCCAACAATCCCAAGTGCCTTAAAGGACACAATTTTAGCACCAAAATAAATTTACCCTCAAAAGGGTAATACTATATTTTCTGGGGAACAGCACAAATTTCTCTCTCTGTAAAAGCTATCTCCGTTACCATTTTGTAAGATTGTGCATTTAACAGGGTTTATAATTAATAGGCCGAGAGAGATTTTAATTTTGCAATGGCAATTTCGTGATTAGGGTTGATTTTTGTATGGCAAGTGAAATTGTGTACAAAACTATAAGGTAAACTCACATTAGTTGTTCGGTACACGATCTAAGTGGTAATGGTGAGTTGGTTATTAAAATTATTGGATTTTCTTGTTAAAAATAGTTTATTTGGGGATAAAAATGATTTTTCTGCACGTTGGGCATAGCGTTAAGGTGGTCACCTCACCACTACCATTGCGCCGCATGTTGGTGGTGTTGGTGGTTCCATTCCTTCGTGAGACTAGTTCAGGTAGACCAATTTTGGTTTAATGAGGTTCTTGTTTTTGCTGTGTTCTATGAATTTTCATACATCATCATCCTGCTAGTCTTTTTCCCAATTATGATGGGAAAAAGACGATGATTATGATGATTAGATGCTGCTGATTGACAGGATTTTACATGAAGCGACTGCCATCGGACCTTTGCTACCGAATTTTTGAGCAATATCGACAATATCCTGAAGACTCCCGAAGCCCAAACTACCCTGAAAACCATTCTATGGTTGTCAGGCTTTTTGGGCTTCGGCAGTTACACTTACCATTGTCATAGGTCGGGTTTTACGTGCTCTCCGGAACCAAAAATTTTTCAAGATTATACGGACGGACAAGGTGTGTTGCTCCTCCAACCAAAGGAAGGATCCTCCAACAAGGCGGGTGTTTAGTCTGGCGGGCCACAGCTATATATGAATTTTCATAGCGTCTAACACTCACAATTATATCGATGAAAATTGATACATTCTAAATTTACAGACCTCTTTTCATCTATCTAAAATTAAAACTAAACAGTGTGAACAGCTAAACATCAGGAATACATCCCCAGAAAGAGTAGATGTTTTATTTACGATCTCCACATTAGGGGCGTCTTCAAAAAAATGTACACGCAACTCACAAGTTTGTTAGAAAAATGGCCGCAATATTTTTCCGAGATCCTATTCGGGGTTCAAAGGGGTAGATGCTTATAATCCTTGGACGATCGATTGGGGACCGGACCTCCAGGCTAGAGATACTCGTAAACAAGTTTTTTATGGATGTGTGTATATAAATATATTCATATACTAGCTTTTGCCCGCACTTCGTTCACGTAGATGTTATCACAATAAAATATACTCTATTTTACTCGGGGAGAAGGTATGTAGTTATTTGTCAATGAAAGAATTTTCAAAATCGGATCATTGTTTAGGGAAATTACTGCTTTTTGTATTAGGAACCCTTGAATTGGTGACCGATCCACGGTGATTAGACCGGAGAGTGTGGGATTCTTACCCACTGAAATCACTCCGGTGGCCACCATGGAGGGGGGCACTCTGTTATCTTAATAGACAATTGCCCGACTGGGGAAGTACCTGCGCTTTGCAGAAAATCGAAGTAAAATAACACTGCTTTGAGCTGTGTTGTGTTTCTTACGGTGAGCAAGGTTGCCAGTGCTCCACGAGGAAACGTTGTGTTGGCAGTGGGGGGACTTTGACCCTTATACTGTCAGACCAACTATTCCTCTTTCGTTTTACTGGGTCGGCAACGCGCAAGTGATAGCCCTGCTATTACAAGCGTCTATAGGCTACGGTAACCGCTTACCATCAGGTGGGCCATATGCTTGTTTGCCACCTTAGTAGTATAAAAAAATACCACCGCAGAACCCCCCGCACAGCGCCTGTTATTGCACATCACCGGGAGGAGATTACTCCCTACATACAAATTCATAAACTCAAAAAATAATAAGTTTTACCTCCATACAATGTTCTTTTTTTATATGGGATAGGCTTGCGTTTGACTATTACCTTAACTGATGTTGAGTGACTTTGCGGATGGACGATGGAGCGAGCACGTTTACCTAGGAGTAATTTACTCACCGAAAACATAGACTCATATATTGTGATTATAATAATATTGGTAGGGATATCAACCGTGAAAGACCTAACGAGCGAGTTCAAACACTTAAATAATTGCTGATATGCAATTTTCCAGTAACATAAACAAATCGAAGATTGTACTATGTTAAATGCTACCAAGAAATTGCAAATGTTTCATCATTCTAATTTATTTATATTACTAGCTTTTGCCCGCGACTTCGTCTGCGTGGAATAAGTCATCTGGGTAGCTTATTTTTTATCCAATCTGCTTTTTATTTGTAACGAAAAGTTAAAATGTTAAAATTCTTATAGTCCTTTTTTACTGATGCCCTGTACAAATTTCCACCCGACTCTACACTGTTTAGGTATGATTTTGGGGATAAAAACTATTCTATATCCTTTTCCACAACTCAAACAATCTTTAAGTATATCAAATTTCATATTAATAGGTTCAGCGGCTATTGATTCCCCATACAAACTTCCACCCCCTTTTTGACCCTACTAAGGATAAAAACTATCTTATGTCGTTTCCCAGGACTCAAACTGTCTCTTTACCAAATTTCATCTATATCGGTACTGCGGTTTAAGTGTGAAGAGGTAACAGACAGAGACACTGGCGCATTTATAACTTATGTATAGATATTATTTTTAATGAGACTTCTCAACGAAACCGCTTCGTGAGTAGATGATTATTGTATGAAAGAGCAAAAACTTTAATCGTATTTTAAACTATGTTTATTAGGAAAAGCAATTAAGATAATATACGTTAGATATAGCATGATACATTTATTTTGACGGATATCTAATACAGCCTGTTGGTATACCTATACAGGCTGTGTTGGAATAATATAATATAATTTATAAATAAAACTAGATTTGATTCTAATAAAATATAAAAGATCCAATTGATTTTATTGTATTAAATGTCAAATAAATTAAATGGCGCCAAGTGTCTTGTTAACATGATAGCAATTTGAAATAAATCCTGCGCAACAGGATTTATTATATAAGAGATAAACTTGAGCCGTGAAGACTAATTAATATGTTGCTTCAAATTAGTCTTTAAGGGCACTTTTTTTGAATACCACAAAGGTCGCAAGTAAGCATACGGCCCACCTAATGGTAAGCGGTTACCGTAGCCTATAGAAGCTTGTAATACCAGGGGTACCACTTGTGCGTTGCCAACCGTGTAAAACGAAAGAGGAATTGGTAGTAGTTGGGTTGGCAGTACTAGTTTGGGACTAGATGGTACTGTGTAAAAACATTTATTTACTATCGTCGTAGTCGTCAGTCGTTAAGTTTCATATGCCCAGTAATCCCAATAACACTGTTTGACCTGGGAATTGAAACCACTAGCGTAGCAGTCGCACTGAGGACCACTAGACTGAGACCTGAACGACGCTGATAACTGTGATACAGTTTTTACTAGTACGGTTGTCATCGTTAGCCTTATTGTCATACAAACATAAAATTACAGTGTACAATATCTTGTCTAGATTATAAGGTATATTATGTTACTCTCTTTCTGTTCCAATAAAATTATTATTATTATTATAGACTAACGAACCAGTTTCTAAGTATCTGTACCATAGGCTCCACTAAACAGTATAGTGAGGTACAGCAATTTACCAAGTAGTTTCCTCTATTTTTCATTTATTTTTTGTAAATGTGCCTTGACTGTGAAACACAAATCATATTACTCTCTTTCTTTCTAAACCAAGCCTACGAGTGCAGTCAGTTCTAAGACTTCATAGTCCTCATTCTCCGAGCCTTTTCCTACCTATGTTGGGGTCGGCTTACAATCTAGATACGGCTGAATATCAGTATTTAATATGAACCAACTGCAATCAGATCTCCGCAACACAATTTATGGGCAATATTGATATCCTGAGATAGACTAGTTGTCAGGCTTTTGGGCTTGACTCCCACTAACGATTGTTATAGGATGTTGGCATGACAATCGCGACTTTACGTGCTTTCCGAGCCACGGAGGTGTCTCGATGCGTTAATAATGGTCACCCATCCACAGACTAACCGCTACTAGCGCAGCTTAACCTTGCAGACTTACTTAACCACGAGCCCTTCCAGTCAGAACAGAACAGTCAGTTCTAAATCATGTTTCATTTAAAATGTTATCATCACTGCCAGCCATGACACTTTTAATTATGAAATGAGACACTCAAGTTAAATGCGTTTTGTTATCGCTCGTAACATTGGATTTAATTACTAAATTAATTGTAAGCTTTTAAGGATATGGTAACGGTTAAACATTAAAAAAAAACAGCAGTAAAATGTAGACAAAACTGGGTCACTGTAACTAGTTATGATGATAGTTATTTCATGGCAAGGTAGTAATATAGTATAATAAGCAGATAATTTATTAATTTTTACCCTACTGCGCGACGCAAACAAGGTGTAATGTATTTTGTGGCACTGTAGAGACCAAACACGTGGACTGATTTGGTTGATTTACGTCAATCGATTTGTATTAATCTTGCGAATGTCAGTAAAGACATGACAGTAATCAGAATGTAATATGGCGACAAGTAGACGCCATATTGTGACAAAGAAAAAAATGAAAATTGACGAACTTTGTTAATTGGGGTATCATTGAATAAAGTATTTGAAAATCGCTTTACCTTTCATCATTTTTCATTTCGAATGACCATTTAGGATCTAGAACGACAATTTTTAAATTTCATAAATGAAAATCGCAAGATGAAAAATCATTATCAAAAAGTGTGAAATAAAAAAGTAACTTTTAAAACTAAAAAATCCGACTGAAAAGAAGAAAACATAGTGATTTGAACAGTTGGGTTCTATTAAAAATTCTTGTTGAAACCTGCATGTCTCAGAGATTTTCCTCGACGGTGTATGCCAAACCGAATTAGGTCCGCGTGGTGGATCCGTGCACAGCAGTGGGACAGTAAAGGGTTTCATGATGATGATGATTATGATGATTGTATTCCAGTTTGAAAGAATACCACTTGTGTCGGTATATAGGTTGCGGTTGAATAATGTTCAATCACCAACCAACTCAACTACTAAAAGCTAAAAGCCAATAGAGAACCCTTTATCTTTATTAGACTAGACATTGACATACAAAACTGAATTTAATTATCGAACGTTAAATTTAAATGGGGAATTCCGTTAAGTGCTAGTGACGTTTACTTCTCCGATAAACTACGCAGATTTTCGTTCGATAGTCAATTTTGCTAAACCGGTTAAGGTGGATCGTTCGTCCTAACCAGCTAAATTATTTTTTGTTTTTGGTTTTTGTCGCAAACTGTATATATTTATTTTACGTACAGAACTGCAACGTAATGTTTTAAATCGTTGTTCGCTTTATAATTGCCGAAAATTGTGCGTAATTACATGTTTTTGACCAAAGTTCTGTCATCAGAACCATTCCCCAACTATGTTGTGGTCGGCTTCAGTCTTACTAGATACGGCTGAATATCCACATAAATATTTTCCACGAAGCGCCTACCATCAGAACTCCGCAACTTCATTTTTTCTGCCAGTCTTAGGGTAACTGTCAGAGACAATTCTAAACATAAACTTATCTCAAATTTCCATTGAATTTTGACAAAATATGTAAGTGTAACTTTTGAATCGTCATTAGCATTAGCTAGAGTTTTATTAAGTAAATACTTTATAGATAATCCATCTTCAAAATAGCGAAACCAACTTGGTATTTACAAATCTTAATATTTTATGATTAATGGCATTTTAATAAATTATAAGAAAAATACACACACACACATATAAGATACACACATTACCCACACGCATAGTATAATAAATGTGTGCATGCGTACACATACATAAATTGATAGCAATCAGTAGCTTTACATGACAGTCGTTATTTGGTCACCTGCTTCGACCGAGGTCAAATTCACAACTCATCATTTTTTGTATAATTTTTATTTTTTAAAACAAGTCAAGGTTACCGAAGGCCGGATTCCGGTTGACGACCTGTCCGTTTTATTTTAATTTTAAATCGTTAAAAGGTGAGAAACAAGATCTTTTAAGGCTACAATAATATTATTCATTAACAAAATTATGTTATTGCTGGCTTAAAGAGTTACGAAACAGTTTGGTTAATAATATTTTTAATCTTTTTTATGTTGATCTGATTATAAAATACGAACGTACTTTACAAATTCGAAATTCTTTAACTTTGGATGATGGTTTAATCTTGTCTTTGATATTTCAAAGGGAATTTATATAATCTTGATAAAAATAGTTAATTAGTTTTGAAGATAGGGCAAAACTAGTTTAAAATTCTAGACTATAAGTTGCTTGAAAACTTAAAACTTTAAGGTACAGAGGCAGCACATCAATCTGTCAAATTTATTTGATAGATTTTTAACTTTATCTCAAAAGAAAAGGTTCATGTTCAATTGAGAAAATTTGAGTTTTGCATAGCTTAACCTGCTGGCGTCTATACTTATTAGTATCATTTTTTAATAAAAAAAATACAAGTTACTACTGACACGGTTACGCTAGAGGTCCTGTGCGATTCCTAGGTCAAGCAAAGTGTTACTGGGTTTTCTATGACTTTCTCAGTAGCAGCTAATATAAGCTCGCTCTCTATTACATGGGATTTAAACATATCGGTAATCTGTGGGTGTACGTAAGTACACCTCCGCCTAACTCTTAGGGAAATACAGGTGTGAAGAGAGGTAGGGCAAAGTGGGATTGATTCCACTCAAATTGGAGCTGCCCGACTGGAAAAGTACCCCCACTCTGCAGAAAATAACACTGATTTGAGCTGTGTTGTGTTCCTTACGGTGAGCAAGGTTGCCAGTGCTCCGCGAGGAAACATTGTATTGGCAGTGGGGGGACTTTGACCCTTGCACTGCCAACCCAACTATTCCTCTTTCATTTTACAGGGTTGGTACAACACACAAGTACAACCCACACAAATACCCCTGGTGTAACCAGCGTTTATAGGCTACGGTAACCGCTTACCATCAAGTGCTTCGTATGCTTGTTTGCCAAATATTATAAATAATTATTTGTTTGACTGCGTTTGTTTAGATAAAAACTCGAAAGTTCTCAGGATCAATGAAACCAAACTAAAACCCTCAACTATAAAATCAAATTCATTTTAAGCACGTCAACACAATGACGTTGTTTACTTAATTTATACCAATATCGAATGTATAATTACCCGACAGGTGCATTTCAAAAGCGGTATCATGTGGTTAACGACTTTAAATGCTTGTTGGACATGCTGTAGCGTGTCCAACAATGGACTTTCTCGAACAGCAGGAGACGTGTCCCGACATCATGTTCAAAGGAAGACATATTCCCCACCTACGTTTTAATTACTAAAGAAAGTTCACGCAGCTCCTTGCTCTTGCTCCTTGTGGGATTAAAAATGTTGTGGAGGGTTAATTTAAATATCGCGGAATAACAACTAATGGAGTAAACACACCCGCTAGATTCTCTTTATAAATTATTTATTTGCGGATTCAGGAATTATAAATGTCATCAAGATTCATGTTGACAAATTTTTTTAGTAAAGTAAATCCTCAAAAGTATAATTCCACAATAATAGTTTCATTGTAGTAAATAAAATACATGCCATGGTACTTATTCTAACAAATTATAGTATCTTTTTGTATATTTTTGGCATTTTCCATGCTAAGATTTTAAAGTTATTTAGAAAAGGAAAAATACGACCGCGGGCAGGATTCGAACCTGCGTCTTCTGGTTCGGTACACCAGACGCTATGACCACTAAGCCACCGCGATACCTACCCGTCATGTCGAATTTTTCCTTCACATACTGAATTTACGTCTTTATGGTGACGTCAGTAACACCTATTGAAATGCAAGTTTTTGCTTTTCAACCGACACAACTTACTTTACAGTTAGTTAAGTGCCGAACGATGCCACCTTACCTTCTAACTATCTTTTTGTATATTTTTGGCATTTTCCATGCTAAGATTTTAAAGTTATTTAGAAAAGGAAAAATACGACCGCGGGCAGGATTCGAACCTGCGTCTTCTGGTTCGGTACACCAGACGCTATGACGTCACCATAAAGACGTAAATTCAGTATGTGAAGGAAAAATTCGACATGACGGGTAGGTATCGCGGTGGCTTAGTGGTCATAGCGTCTGGTGTACCGAACCAGAAGACGCAGGTTCGAATCCTGCCCGCGGTCGTATTTTTCCTTTTCTAAATAACTTTAAAATTATAGTATTATATTTGAGTACATTGACATAATTGAAGCGAAAGAATTTTATGAAACTTGACGTTTGTGACATTTACAATTATGTCAACATTATAAATGTCACAAACGTCAACTTTTGGATTAGAAACATTTTTCGATCATTTTTTAATATCAGCAGTAGCTTTTTAATGCTGCTCCAATTTTAAATAAGTGCACTTTATCTTTTAAAAGGCAGTAAAGGTAAAGCAGCGGCAGTAGGCTATCAAGACCATTGAACTGCCCAGTCAAAGGTCTCGAGTTTGGATCCAAGGCACGCACCTCTGACTTTTTTTAATTCAAGTGCGTATTAATAATTAATTATCAAAAAAACATCATGAGGAAACCTGCATGCCTTAGGCATTTCTCGACGCTGCGTGAAGTCTACTAACCCGCACTAGGCCAGCATGGTGGACTATTAGCCAAATCTCTCAATCTGAGTGAAGACCCGTGCAGTGGGACAGTATATGGGTTGATAATGATGAATTCATCTTAAGAGATATAAAATCTTAGTTTTGTCTTGTGTAAGCATATGATACCTCCATCTACAAGGTCACTGATACAAACACGAACAGAACGGAAGGAACTTATTTTACAGAAAATATGAGCTACTTTTTATTCCGAGATAGGCAATCCCCTGAGATGTACGAGGGAATATTATTCATCTTTTTTTATTCAATCGGCAGAATAATAATGCTATCAGAACTTATAATCCTGGAAAGAAACTGACTAGAAAGCTTTTTGAGCAAATACAGAAACATAATGGAGCCAATGAAGTAAACATTGTTACTATAATAATTATGTTATATTTAAAGCAATTATTGCCACTAGCCTAATATTTGGACTACCAATTGATTGGATTCCAGGTCTCTGACTTTCCGAAATGATAGTAAGTAGTTAGTTAAAATTAATTATAACTCGGTCACCTCGTTAGTGTAGTGATCTTAAAGGCAACTACTATGCTAGAGGTCCTGGATTGGTCAAGGAAATTGTTATATGTGTTACTGTACTGGAAATTATATCGTGACCTATCAAGATAGCAACTAAATTCCCCTGAAAATAAGCGAAAACATTTGACAGGTGTGGCTTTGCTCATGTTTTCATTGTAAAAAAATAGTGGGCCGTACTGATACTACCAATTAAAAACAAATTATCCACGATAAAAGTAAATAAAGACGAAACCCGATAATACCAATGAAAAGAGTAAAAAAATCAACGGTTCTTAAATAAATATAATACCAAGAGTTCAGAAAGTAAAAAGAGGTTGGGAATCCACTGCCTCGGGGCGTTACACTAAACCTTCCCAAATCAGATTCAAGTGTTTTGGGGGCAAGATAAGCATAAAAATATTGGATTACACTGTCAACGAAGAAGTAATTTAAAAAAAAACATATTTTGAAAAAGTATCTTGATTCCTTGTTTTTATCTTACGAGTGTTATTCTTCTAAAATGTTTAGTTTTTCTGTAACTTCTTATTGATTACTATACGAAAGATTTAGCAGCATTAAAGAAACAGTAACACCTTAGGGGTCTAAAAAATTGTTTTTATTATTAGTAGATACTTTTATTTAACTCTCATTGTATGTTAGCTGTGTAAACAACTTCTTGACAACCAATTGAGCTGAAATTTTGCATACACTTTAAGTTCTGGTGACAATACAAGTTCTTCAAGATAAATTCGATTTCATTGCTCGTTTTTCAGATCTACACGAACACGAAACCAGTAAACTAACTTTACTGCTAAAGTAGTAATATTATTATGGCCAAAACACTTATTTATTAAGATATCAAAATTAATCATTATATTATGTATATTGGCTGTTATTGGGATATTTAATATTATCCCAATTACGTCATTTCATTCGTACATCATTTAAGTATTCTATTTCATTCTTTTATCCTTTTTTTAATATTTATAATTTCATTGTATTTTGTTTTTCATTCTGGATTTATTTCTTCCAGTTCAATTTTTGATTTGCTTAAACTATAATAATTATATAACTCCAATATCCGTATATACAGGTCACTTACTTACTTTAGCTATCAAACTGCTTGTTTGTAAAGATTTAATGTTTAGAATCCATCCACATCATCATTACCTCACCGAACAGCAACAACAAGAATTCAATAAGCATGAAATCGAACGCCTCAGCAAAGTCACACCGCTCGCTCTTTTCTTCTACTTTGAGAGCCGAAGTTGTGCCAGGGGCGGCGCTGTAACCTTTGTTCGACGTCTGATTGCCTTGTTCTCTAGGGGATCGAGATTTGAATTTATCATTAGTACTCTCCCTGTTCAACGTCGATGCGGTTGGACCGCTCAAATATTCAGTAGCGCTGCTTGTTTTCAAAGCTTTTGTTTTTGATGTTCCTCAAGGCTCCCAAATTTCAAATTCTTCGCGAATTCTCGAAATTTTGTGTCAATTACCTCGGGTACTGTTTTTATTTAGACCAGGTTTATTTGAAAGTTTTAAATGGAATTAATTTTTAGAAACTTTTCAATGAAATAGACATTTGAAGGAGTTTGCTAGGTAATTACATTGCACATAACATTTTATATTGCTTTTCTTCAGACCTCAACAAAAAACTCGACAAAAATTTTCTTCATTCCAAACGAAATTGTCCTTTCAATTTTTTTAGCAGTGTTCCCAGTTTACCAATGCTCACTGATAGTCTATTCATGATGCAAGCCAAACCTAGTAATCTTATACTAGCTGCATCAATGTAATGTTTTCCAAATACGTTCTCATACTAGGGCCAACGTAGGTGTACAAATTACTTATAGTGGTCTTCTTCGTGTATGGATTGATCTTTATGCGACAAAATATCTGTGTATGACTGCATTATGAATAGGTACATAGCGAGGTTCACTGCCACGGGGTGTATGAACATTCATAAGTCCCATCGGGACGTTACGGAAATTATAATATATCAATTCTAGTTTCGCTTTAGTTTGTTTAAACCTAGTTTCTTATGTTTTAGGTTGTTAGTAGACAATAAGTTCAATAGTGTTAATCATAAAGGCTACACCAATCCAGTAGCCACTGTCGAGATCCTAAGTACAACAGTAGTACTTCGTGGTCGAAATAGTTGTTGCACTAGCACTAATGGAATTCTCTCAGAATGAGACTACTGCAACTACAACACAATCAACCAGGACTAACAGCTGCTAAATTATCATACTGAAACAGTTCACAGAACGTACCCGGTTCTACACAAATCACTTTCTATCAAGTTGATTATTCACACGCAATCATTTACCGTGGGAACCTGGCGTCCATAAGTGCGTAGTGAAACTGTGACAAATATTTGAATGTCATGCGACATTCCCCATCCCTGAATAGCACCGTATACAAATATAGATGATGTGAACCAATTTTGTTTAATGTATGCTAGTAAATTACCTAATGTTACGTGACTAAATAGAACTATCGATCTGCAAGTTCCAGCTTAGCTCGTTTTGTTTTATAGGGTTGTGAGATTCCATATCATAGACATCTTTGAAAGCAGTCAGTACGTACTGAATGGAAAAGACAATACTTTTGAGAGAAGTAAGGCATAGTGCGAATAATTCCACTCAAATTCCACTGAGCTGCCCGACTGGGGAAGTACCACCGCCTTGCAGAAAACCGAAGTGAAATAACACTGCTTTGAGCTGTGTTGTGTTCCTTACGATGAGCAAAGTTGCCAATGCTCCGCGAGGAAACGTTGTGTTGGCAGTTGGTTGGGGGGACTTTCACCCTTATACTGTCAACCCAACTATTCCTCTTTCTTTTGACAACGCATAATAATCATAATCATAATCATTTCAAACGCGGAAGTGATACCCCTGGTGTTACAAGCGTCTATAGGCTACGGTAACCGCTTACCATCTGGTGGACCGTATGCTTGTTTGCCACCTTAGTGATATAAAAAATAAAAACTTATATGCTTTATAGGATCAGCATTCTCTTTGATACTCAATCTACATTTTATTAAATAAAATTTTCTAGTTACGGAGTTCATTCATAACGCTATAACGAGGTGCACTGTTACAAAAGAAAGATCCTGTAATAGGAGCCGGTAGAAACTTCAGGAATACTGTTTTCAACTCGATATGATAAATAAATTCATCCTCCGAGCTTTTTCCAAACTTTGTCGGAGTCGGCTTTCAGTCTAACCAGATGCGGCTGAATACCAGTATGTTACACTTACTTACCCAATTACCCAATTTCTAGGTAATACCGATATACTGAGGATAGACTGGTTGACCAACGATTGTCTGACAAGCCAGGACCGACGGCTATACGTGCTCCTCGTACACGGAGGGATCCCGATGTGTTAGTGTTATTGTGTTATCCAAAGACTAACCGTGACTAGCGCAGATCGGTTGATTAGTTTAGCGTATCTAAGCATGAGCTCCTCGATATGATGAAAAGATTACTCTTAGGAAATGCCATATCCGAACAATGTACCTATATTTTGATATTTCATACATAAATCTGCGTTACCTTTGAAAATCTTATTTTCAATACTAAACAATAACAATAACGTTCTTTTGAAAAAAACTAGAAAGATCTTTATTTATGTAACTATGGTCTTCCAACAGTTGTTACAGTCTTTAATATATATAGTTGTCATTATGACTAATTAATTTTTTTTTTTAAATTACAGGCACACACTACTGGCTCAATCATATCTCATGAGATATTACAAACAGTGTACAGAGGCCAGCACATAAAGCTACCACTATCTGTCAGATTTCTTTGATTGATTTTCAACTTTAAAACAACACAATAAGCTTCATATTCAATTGGTAAAATTTGACAGTTTTGGATAGCTTGACTTGCTGGCGTCTGTACTTAAAGTTTACATAGGTATTAAAATAACAGCAAAATATCTCTAAGCATAATCAATTGGAGGGCGATTGCTACTCCTTGAGAATCTTGCTAAGCTATCGTGAATGTAGGTAATCATATAGGTCGCTTCTCATGTTGACGAGTTCACACAACCGTCTTTCTTCGAAAAACTGGTTCCATTGCCATAGCAATAAGCCGAGGAAATAGGTAAGATTATGATGAAAGATAACTAAAGTTGATACAAAAGAAAACCAACGTGTGTTTATGTATTGTGGAACATTATTTCCAACATTCTCATCCACGATGCGTACGCGATCAATAGTAATCTGATTGCCATTAGTTATATCGTTCCTACGATCACAAGGAAAAAGTTTACGAGGAATATATTCCTGTGTTTTGTTTTTAAATCAGGACTTCCGATGGTACGAATTCGTTTGCCTTTGCAAAACGATTACAGAGTAAGATTGTAATTTTACAACCGTGTCAAATATGACGCGACTGCTACGATAGAGCTCCTGAATTCTTCGATTCCCAGGTCAAGCGAAGCGTTATTGAGTTAGAAAACTTTCAGTAGTAGTTTGGATTTATTCCCGGTTAATGGCAATAGGCTCGTCCCCTATTACACGGGACCTAAACATACTGGTACGGAACTGTGGATGTAATATATATCAGATAAATTAAATAATAAAAAATAAATGATAATGTCTTTGAAAATAGACCAGATAGTTGATGCGAAACATATCAAATATGAGTAATTTGGGTTAGTTCAGCTAGTTTATTCACATCGAGAAGGAGGCGACCAGAAGAATACGCCTGGGCTGGGCGGGATTCGGGAAGCTGCGTGATATCTTTGAATCGTTGATCCCACAATCCCTAAAGACCAGGGTCTATAACCAGTGCGTCCTACCCGTGATGACTTACGGAGCCAAAACGTGGACATTCACAATGGGACTGTTCCAAAAATTCAAGGTTACTTAGCATGCAATGGAGAGAGCAATGCTTGGAGTTTCTTTGATGAATAGATTTGAGTTTATTCGCAAATCATTCGCCAAAGAACTGAAGTCACCGACATTGCGCGAAGAATAAGCTTGCTGAAGTGGAAGTGGGCCGGCCATGTCTGCAGACGCACAAACGACCGGTGGAGCAGACGAGTGTTAGAGTGGAGACCACGTTTGGGCAAGCGTAGTGTGGGACGCCCTGCGTCACGATGGACGGACGATTTGAAGAAGGTGGCTGGCAGCGGATGGATGCGGGCTGCCCAAGACCGGGATGGTGGGCGCTCTTTGGGGAGGCAGTTCAGCAGTGAACGGCAATAGGCTGATATGATTATTCACATACCTATTTTTTTAAAAAATACAACATTTTTATTCCAATAGTCCAAGTAAGACATTAGTGATAGTTTAACTTAAAAAGCCTGACAACCAGTCTATGCTCAGCTCCCTAAATTATGGTTGAGCTACACAATGACTGATGCGTGCGTGCCGTCAGTTGGGACTGGTCTACTCAAAGCCGCTATGGCTCTTTCTTCAAAAAGCCATTTCAGGCATTGCCCTGCATTGTAACACTCACATATTAGTTACTATTCGATGTCTGGACTTTAAAAGAGACTATGATTATCTGAGTTTGTTTCGGCGTTTCTTCTCAGAGGTCGTCAACTAGGAAATGCCGGAGTTGTAAAGGTGTCTTTAAAAGATCTACTTACAGAAATAATTATCATTTAACATTTATAACAAAAATAGAGGGATTATCTAGAATCCCTCGGTATAATTTTGCTGCGGATCTCAAGAACCAAAGAGTACACTAATGGGTATACAATTTCATCTTATTCCCATTCGCCAGAAATATCTCGACTCATCGTAGTTGTTCGGAATTGTACAGCTCACGAAACACGTGTGTAAAGAATTTAAAAATTTTATATTTCGCATCGAAACTTTTGTGAGAAATTTCCTTTTGATTTATTTTGAAATTTATTTTCAAAAGCAGCATGTACAGAGGCCAGCACGTCAAGCTACCCCAATCTGTCCAATTTGTTTGATAGATTTTCAACTTTAACACAAAACAATAAGGTTCACATTCAATTGGGAAAATTTTACGATTTTGGATAGGTTGACCTGCTGGCGTCTGTTCATGGAGTAATAGAAACAAGTATTCTAACATATCCTAACATACCATAACGCCTGTATTTCCCAAAGCGTTAGGCAGAGATGTACAGTATACATTACAAACTTACACTTCTCTAGTATCTAATTGCCATTAACCGGCCACAAATATATTCTAACTTTGAGCTGTTACGAAGAATTTCATTGTTTTTTTTTTTATTTGGTCGACCTAGGAATCGAGCCCAGTACCTTTAGTGTAGCAGTTGCACTTACGAGCACTAGACTTATTAACTTTACAAATTCATTTCGTGTAAAGATACGTCATGATAAGCGTAAATTATTCTTCCGTCGTATCGGTAAAAACTAAAGAATAATCGATGATTGTCATAATTATATCATCATACCATACCAACACGCCTGTATTTTTTAAAGTTTACAAATATACACCCACAGTTCACCGGTATGTTTAGGTATTATTTAATTGAAGGCGAACCAAGCATAAGCTTTGGCTTGTGCTGTTCAGAGTTTGCTCTGAGCTGCTACTGAGGATTGAATAGAAAAACACTTTGTTCGACCTAGGAATCGAACACAAGATCTCTAGCTTAGCAGTCGCGCTTAGGAGCAAGTTGAAGTAGTCAAAATATTTTTTATTATTATGTAATAACACAATCAGCAATCAACAATGGCAAACAAGCTTACGGCCCACCTGATGGTAAGCGGTTACCGTAGTCTATTAATAGTCGCTTGTAAAACCAGGGGTATAACTTGCGCATGGCCGACCCTGTAAAACGAAAGAGGAATAGTTGGGTTGGCAGTATAAGGGCCAAAGTCCCCCCACTGCTAACACAAAGGTTCCTCGCGGAGCACTGATTGAGATGAGAAGATACATAAAATTTACAGTTCAGCTTATCTATAGCTACGACATCAAAATCAGAAGCCACCTATGCATACAAATTAAATTTCCCATTCGAAAAGTCAACCCACATTTAATCCAGCTAAAATTAATCAAACATGACTACGGCTGAGGTCCCCATTAATCCGAGCGGACCATTTTAATATGTATGTAAAATTTCAAAATTAATTAATATTCAAATAGAAATTTTATTGGTAATCAATACGGATACTAAGATATATATGGTAATATGTAATACTATCGGTTATTTGTCGCACTATTATAATGTTCATTGGTGTTTCTTGTTTTGAACTTTTACCGTTTTGGGGTCACGGACAATAGCGAAGAAACCGGAACCAACACTGCCATTTATTCAAATAAGTAGTTTTCCTGCTAGAAAGAACTTTTCTAATATCAATATTACATTACATACTTCCCCAAATACTGTCTATGTTATAACTAAAACAAAGTAATAGTGGCATACAAGCATACGGCCCACCTGATGGTAAGCGATTACCGTAACCTATGGACGCTTGCTACACCCGGAGTATCACTTGCGCATTGCCGACCCTGTAAAAAGAAAGAGGAATCTTTGGGTTGGCAGTAATATGGGTCAAAGTGGTAACACAACGTTTTCTCGTGGAACTCTGGCAACTTTGCTCACCGTAAGAAACACAAGCTCAAAGCAGTGTTCTTTTTGTCTTCGATTTTTTACCAGTCAGGCAGCTCCAATTTGAGTGGAATTAATCCCACTATGCCCTACTTTTCTTAGTGAATTGAAAAAGCCGAGCCTTTTCCTGAATATATATCTACATAATATTTGATTTTACCACCCTGTTGTTCCGATTTTGCCCACTATTACTTGAACGATTTTGAACTTGAACGAATCGTTTTAGTAACAGTATACAATCAAACTGTATTGTTTCTCAATATTCTAGGCCATAAATAAAGCTAGCCATATCCTACAGCCTGTTCAAAGACTTCATTCACTTATTCATCCATTCATCTCCACCGGAAACTGTCCAGTATTGAACGAAGGTCCGCAGACTAGCGTAGGTATTGAACAATCGCGATTGCCTATTCTTGTATTACCTGTAAACCTCTTGTTTAAGTCACTGTGAATGTTGTATGAATGTTCGAGACAAGAGTTAGTTACATTTTTTAAGGTTAGGCCAACAAGTTTGCTTTTCGTAATTCTTAATTCGTGATTCACAGAGATCTTTTATCATTGTGGCCCAATTAAATCTACACTTGTGTCACGCTTTGGATTTTTGGGGATCTTTTATATCATCATCCTTCGAGTCCTTCCTCAACTATGTTGGAGTTAGCTTCATGTCTAACCAGATGCGGCTGATTATCAGTATTTCACACGAAGCCGCTGCCATCTGACCTCCACAATCCAATTTCTGGATAATACTGACATGCTAAGGATAGACTAAATTGCAGTAATAGCCTAATGGTACGACCATTGGACTGCCAAGTCGAAGGTGTCAAGTACGAATCCAAGCCACGCACTTCTGACTTTTCGAATTCATGTGGATATTAATAATTAATTATCCCTCGCTTAAACGGTGAAGGAAAACATCGTGAGTAAACCTGTATACCTTAGAGATTTTTCTCATCGGTCTGCCAACCCGCACTAGGCCAGCGTGGTGGACTATAGCCTAATCCCTCTCAATATGAGAGGAGACCCGTGCCCAGCAGTGGGACAGTATATGGGTTGATGATGAATGAATGAAAGGATAGACTTGTTATCAGACTTCAATTTCTTGGCTTCTGGGACTAACACTAATGATTGTCATAGGTGAATCCCATCCACTGACTGACAAAGGTTTACGCAGCTTAACCTTGCAGATTGATTGACCAGCGTAGTTATTAGTAAGTCAAGAACCCCTCACCTTGGAGATCTTTTATATATAAAGCAATAGTATCCACTAAAATCCTATTGCTTATCGATGATTTCTGAGTAACGTATACGAATACGTATGTAAACTAAGTATTAAAATTAAAACACATTAATATATACATTAAGACAACCCGTCCGTCGAACTATAATAAATGTTCGTAAGGTAAGGTCAATATAGTTAATCAATACGGCTCTTATCAAATTGCAAAACCAATCATCTGTATTTTATTCATGTGATTTGTCCAAGATTTTTTGTTTTATTTTTTTGGGTCAACTATTCTGTCAGGTTCGACTGGATCTCAGTATTTTATATGAGTCTGTGTTCAGATTTCTGCAATCCAATTTCTAGGCAATACTGATATCCTCTAAAGAGACTTTTTTAACCATACGGACCGCCTGATGATAAGCAGTTACCCTTAGCCTATGGATGCTTGCAACACCAGGTCTATCACTTACTCATCAGTCGCCTATTGCACTTGACCCTCCGAGAGGGTCCATCAGTGGACGTCCGCGGTGGGATCGCGGATCTTGCGAGAGCGATACCCGTGTTCCCACCACTATGCGTAAGATGGATTACCGTCTCGCATCCCAGAGCGGGGCAGCATGAATATAAAAGGTTCTATAACTCACGAGTTGCCGACCATTTAAAAATCATTTCACTCCCTTTTTGAAAAATCGCTTGGGTATATCTCACCGGGGACCTGATTCCACAACCTGGCCGTGCCTGGGAGGATAAAATACCTCTGAAATAGCATTGTGTGAGACTGACTGTTACGCTTTTGGTACACTTGAGTAGGTACCACTAATGATTGTCATATACATTATACCCTATAACTTGAATTTTTTTATTATAAAAATGTTTAGTATGCGTGAATTTCAAATAATTTCACGCATGTTAAACAGTTTTAAAGATTGAATTTTTCTTCTCGGGCAGCGTTTGAACCTGCATTCCTCCGGTTATGTACACCGGACACTTTAGTCAACTAAGCTAGAGACCACTCAAGCTATGGCCCAGCATAATGCTGAGTTGACAACCCATTCAACAAGCATGGGACAAGCATGCCGACAGCCCATCCTGGAGACCTTTGTTTTTGTTAATTTTTCATTTTATCTGTATTGTAAAAAAATATTTTTTTTATCTTTCTATCTATCAAGTGGTCTTGGTAGCTCAGATCGAATTGTACATACTCTAAAATTTTATATCATAAAAGCCTATAACTTAAACTTTATTTGCAGAAAATTGAAGTAATACTAAACACTGCTTTGAGCTGTGTTCCTTACAAGGAGCAATGTTGCCAGTGCTCCGCAAGTAAATGTTGTGATGGCAGTGCGGGGACTTTGACCCTTATACTGCTAACATTCCTCTTTCGTTTTACAGGCTAGGCAACGCGCGAGTGATATCCTTGGTGTTGCAAGTGTCTAAAGGCTACGGTAACTGCTTGGTGAGCCGTATGCTTGTTTACAACCTTATAAAAAAATAATAACATACTCTCGTAGGCGTAGAGCAGTGTCAATGTGCTAAAAATGATCCCAATAGAAAATATATAGCAAAAATACTTACAATATTATCTTTACGACATTATCACAACATCTAAAGATTATCACGAACAGGTGTCAACATAAATCGATAAACAACAAAATATTTCATTATGTATGAACGTACTAATTTAAAATTTAAATACAGATAGCCGGTTCTGTTACATGACATTGAATATGGAACATCAGACATAAGGGAACCGAATTATAATTAGTATTATACAACACTATGGTTGTGACGTAAACAAAATTATAGGCTTTTAGTAAAACAAAAGACGATTATATTTTGTAATTGTCACGTACTTCCGTAAGTAAAATACGTGTTTTCACTTTTTATAATATTGGTCATGATTGACGATTAACAGCCTAGTCAAATGACCAATCTCAATTTTAAACCACATCAACTATTCCAAAACTAAGCAGAGCTTGTATTATGGGTGCTAGACAGTGGATATAATACTTATATATATTTTTTTATAAATATATATTTATATTACATAAGTAACACCCAGATTTACACAAACACTTATGTTTATCACATAAATATTTATGTCCTATCGTCGAGCCGACGATCTCTTGATCAGCAGTCCTACACACGAACCACTAGACAGCAGAGGTCGTCATTAACTGTAAAGTATTGCTAAGTCATAGCTCTCGGTTTCGAATCCAAGACACTCTTTCTGAATTTTCGAAATCATGTACATAGGTATTATTAATTTATATATACTCGCTTAAACCACAGAGTAGTCGTAAGTTTAGTAGTAAGAAGCCCAAAGAGCGTGATAATCGCATGGCAGATCTTTAGGATATCGGTATTACCTACCTAGAGGCGAGCACATCAACGTACACCAATCTGCCAAATTTCTTTGATAGTTTTATAACTTTAAAACCAATTAATAAGGTTCATGTTCAATTGGACAGTTTTGGATAGGTTGACCTGCTGGCATCGATACAAGGAAAAGAATAGTTACAATTTTATCAAAATAATTCGTAGGTTTCGTAGAAGCTTCGAGCATTCTAGCCACTGTTTATAGGCGTAACTGTTGCCAGGATATCCGAATGATTGACTAACACTAGTACCTACCTACCAGTTTCGTTCAATTAACTCTTGCAATTTATGAGAAACTGACACGTTAAGGTAAATAACTCGTTGCGTAAGCCACAAGTCGTATAAGCGAAGATTGATGACATTTCATCATAGATGAAGGTGAAATAAGAACTAATAGCGATTATTACTGCGCGATTATATCATAATAATGGGCCTGTATTATTCGAAGGGTCAGGCAGAGAATGTATTGATATAACCTACAGTTTTTGGAGAAGGTAGGGCGTAATTCCACTCATATTGGAGCTGCCTGACTGGGGAAGTACCTCTGCCTTGCAGAAAATTGAAGTGAAATAACAGTGCTTTAATCTGTGTTGTATTAGTCATACTTACGGTGAGCAAGGTTGCCAGTGACTCCACGAGGAAACGTTGTGTTGGCAGTGGGGAATTTGACCCTTATACTATCAAACCAATTATTCCTCTTTCGTTTTAAAGGGTCGGCAAAAGTGATACCCCTGGTATTAGACGCGTCTATAGGGTACGGTAACCCCTTGCCATCAGGTGGGCCGTTTGCTTGTTTGCCACCTTAGTGGTATATAAAAAAAAAGTTTTAAGTAATTTTAACTTTATTGGCACCAACATCCAATGTCTCAGTCTGCCTGAGACCCAAATGGATTAGGTAATAAATATCATTAAATCGAAAAAGCAGTGATAGCCTAGTGACATGACCATTGGACTGCCAAGTCAAAGTTCTCGAGTTCGAATCCAAGGACTGAAGAAGGAGGAATTAATAAATAATTATCATTCGCTTAAACGTTGAAGGAAAACATCATGAGGAAACCTGCATGCCTTTGAGATTTTTGTCGACGGTGTGGGAAGTCGGCCAATCCGCACTAGGCCAGCGTGGTGGACTATAGCTATAGCCTAGGCTAATCCCTCTCAATCTGAGGAGAAACCCGTGCCCAGCAGTTGTACAGTATATGGGTGATGATGATAATGAATAAATATCAATATTTGGCTGGACAGTGTATGGGTGATGATAATGTTGAATAAATATCAATATTTGGCTTTAAAAGCAGAAGGCTTTTGCTTTAGTTTGGCCAAATTTTAGTTCCAATTTCATACGTTACAAATTCATACTTTAAAAATCACTTTTAGGTATTATTATTTTTGACAACACAGTTTTGGCTTTTGGATTATTAAAAGTTATGTCATTCGGTAAAAGGTGTAGGTGTATGATACCAGGTGTCTAACGTACCTCATTAATCCAAAAACCAGTTGGGTACTTAAATTAAATTTCATTGAATAATATTCGCTTAAACAACATTAACGTATTCAATTCTTTAATATTCTTAATAGCTATTTATTTAAAATTCTATAAAGCAGAAATTATTTAATAGGTAACACAGCGGTTAGCTATTTCTTATATAAAAAAAGCTTTTATTTGTCTCTAATCATAAAAATTCTGATGGATAATTATTTGCATAAAATATTTATGTCGCTACATTTAAATTAAAAGAATAATTACTTGAATTTCCATTAATATTGGCTATTTAAATGTTTTGGAGGTTAATGACCCTAATTTTTTGCATGCATACCTGTAGTTACGTAATAATTACGGTGATCGATCGATCTACAAAGTTAACCTGCATTTACCACAATCAGTGTACGGATGGATAACTTTTTTTAGCACATCGTGATATCTCTGTCTGGTTATGCTAGATTCCGACCCTGACTTAGATGGTACAGACGTCAGCAGGTCAAGCTATCCAAAACTGTAAAATTTTCCCAATTGAATATGATCCGTACTGTATTGTATTAAAGTTGAAAATCGAACAAATAAACTTGACAGATTGTGGAACGTAGGAACCCGATAATAAGATATATTCTATAGTTTCACTATTGTATAGAAACGATCAGAAACCAACTTTATTTAGTAGGAGATAGGCTTGCGTTTGACTACTACCTACCTCTCTTTTTTATTTAGGTACTTATATTAAATGGTACGGAATATCATCATCCCAGAACCTGGGGACGCGACAGGGTATGTCGGATTCGTACCGACTAAAAACCGCACTTTTTTATACTACTAAGGTGGCAAACAAGCATACGGCCCACCAATACTAAGCGGTTACCGTAGTCTATAGACGCTTGTAACATCAGGGGTATCACTTGCGCGTTGCCGACCCTGTAAAACGAAAGAGGAATAGTTGGGTTGGCAGTATAAGGGTTAATCACACAACACAGGTCAAAGCAGTGTTATTTCACCTCGATTTTCTGCAAGGCGGCGGTATTTCCCCAGTCGAGCAGCTCCAATTTGAGTGGAATTACTCCCACTATGCCCTACCTCTCTTGAATTCACTTGCCCTATAGTCATGAAGTATTTAACAAGAATCCTTACGTTGAAATTCCACTCCATTGACCCTAAAACATTGACAAATCTTACACAGTACCGTACATAAGTAATCCACAAACAATAATATAAGCGAACTTATAACTCAATTATTCATTCGTCATGATTTCATGCCAAGTAACAAGAAAGCCAAGCTTGCCGTATAAATAATTAATGAAGTAAGAAGCGACTGTAACACTCCAGTTTTTACGCTCCAAAAGATATTGTTTTAAAGCTCTTAAGATTTAATTTCCTTAGCGAATGGGACGCAATGTAGCTACAGTGGTTGGGTGCGGAAATGAAGACTTTTTTTCTATAAATATCTTATTGTATGACGGAGGGGCTCGTGGCTAACTAATAACCACGTTGATTAAATGATCCGCAAGGTTTTGTATGAAATGAGTGCATTCTTAACACTTCGAGCGAGACCTCTATGTGCTTCGGAGATCACATAAAGCCATCGGTCCCGGTTGTCATACGTAAATCTATGACAATTGTTAATGGTAGTCAGAAGACCAAAAAGCCTGACAACCACACTATTATCAGGATGTGGGTATTTCCTAGAAATTATGTTGCGGAGGTCTGGTGACAGTCGCTTCAGTGTAAAATACTGATATTCAGCCGCATCTGGTTAGACTGGAAGCTGACCTCAACATAGTTGGAAAAAAGCTCGAAGGATTATGACTGAGGGTAACCTAAAATATTAAGATTTGTGTTAATGATACGCGTTAAATGGTGTTCAACATTAATTTAATATAATATACCATCATGCCTGAATTCCCGAAGGGTTAGGCAGAGGTGTAATAATGTACACCCACAGTGCGCCGGTATATTAAGCCCCATGTATGACTAATAGGGGGCGAGCCTATTGCCATTAACCGGGCATAAATTCAAACTCTGAGCTACTAATAAAAAAATCATAGAAGAATCAATTAACACTTGACCGAAACGGACGTCAAACCTAGGACATCAGGTTCAGCAACTAAAAAATGAAGACAGATTTAAAAACGCATAAAGTAAACATTAAGAACTATGTCAGTTAATTTAAACCAATCGTTATCACAACGATAAATTGTAATCCTAAGTACTATTTCAACAGATAACATACTTAATTCCATGGCTTATATACTGCTTATACCATAAAACCAGAAGCGTTATCCATAACCGAACATATTTCAGATTAATCAATAGATTAGTCTCAAATTACAGTTATTAATTTTAATGGTAATTACGCCTTTTCTTCTAAGCGCATTATTTTTAACGCTTTCCAAATCATTAACTGCCTTAATGTTTTTTTATTAAAATGGAATTTGATCGTTCAATAAACTTAAAGAAATACCTTACAAAGAAAATATATTGGCTGTATATCGTGAGGAAACATGCATTCCTGAGAGGTTTCCTCGCCGTGTGAAGTCTGCCAACCCACAGTGGGCTGGTATGGTGGATTATACCCCAATCCCCGTAATTCTAAGAGGAGACCCGTGCCCAACAGTGGGACTAAATGGATTGATTATAATCGTAAATGTGAAATTAACTATATTTGCCTATGCATGCTTAAGCCGTTGAATCAATTTCAATAAAATTTTGCATGGACATAGATTTTATTTTGAGGGAAGGAACGTCTTATCATCATCAGCAACCCATATACTGTCCTGCTGTGCACGGGTCTCCTCTCAGATAGAGAGGGATTAGGCCATATTCCACCACGCTGGCCTAGTGCGGGTTGGCAGACTTCACACAACATCGAGAAAAATATTTAAGTACAGGTTTCCCCGCGATTTTTTTCTACAACGTTTAAGTGAGTGATTACGCACATGATTTCGAAAAGTCAGGGGTGCGTGCCTTGGATTCAAACTCGAGACCTTTGACTTGGCAGTCCAGTGGTCATATCACTAGGCTATCACTGCACTGTTATATATATATAAAAAAAAAACTATAAATAGTCCTTTTAGGATGCGATGGACACTATGAGCAAAAATTTGGTAATTGGAAATATTTATTTTCGTATTTCTTATTTTATTTCCACACGTTTTACTATCGGATCGTTTTCGTAACACGTTTTATTGAAACATGTGTGAATCTGTTCAAATATTTGCTTGTAAAATGTACGTGTTTAAAAATACTGTTGCTGTATTTACGATGTAGTATCAATGAATTAATCATTGCAGCCATCATGAATGGTAGGATATTTTTTCAAAAATTAAATCCTGTAAAAAAGCAGTGACAGACTAGTAATATGACCATTGGACTGCCAACTCAAAGGTCTCGAGTTCAAATCCAATGCACGCACCTCTGAGTTTTCAAATTAATGTGCGTATTCACAATTATTAATAGCTTAAACGGTGAAGGGAAACATCGTGAAGAAAATAGGTTCATCTATTACATGAGACCTAAAACATATTTTTTAGAAACTATATAATTGGGTTATTATGATCCAAAGTTATTGTGATCCAGTTAGTGTGATTTGGGCTCACTCACTCAAACTCCTAGCCAGGAATTGAACTTAATGGATTGCGCTCAGAAGTCGGTATTGATCACTAGGTCTATAAGGCAGTCATCAAATCATCTTATCGCAGTGCACTGCTGGACATAGGCTTCTCCCAAATTCCCCAGAATATTCGGTTCACCGCCTTCCAGATCCAATTTGATCCAGCCAATAAGGCGGTTCATCATCATCATCAACCCATATACTGTCCCACTACTGGACACTTGTCTCCTCTCAGATAGAGAGGAATTAGGCTATAGTCCACCATGCTGGCCTAGTGGGAGTTGTCAGACTTCACAAACCGTCGAAAAAAATCTCTAAGGCAATGCTGGTTTCCTCACGATGATTTCCTTCACCGTTTAAGCGATAAATACGCAAATTATTTTGAAAATCAGAGTTGCGTGCCTTCGATTTGAACTCGAGACCTTCGACTTTGCAGTCCAATGGTATCACTAGGCTATCACTGCTTATAAGGCAGTTTCATTAAAATAATCCGTAAATTATTTTCATTATCAAAATCGTTTCACTCCAATTTTCCACCTTTACCATATCAGCTCACTAACACTAACACTATTAAGGCTTACATCACCTATCAGGCCCATAAACTACAGGGAACATTACCCGATTAGATCGTAATAAGAAAGTGGGATGTTACGGACAATTTAATACTTATTTATCGAGTCGACTCTACTCATTGAGCGATTGGACCACTTACCGATTATAACTAGTCTTTTGCCTATTCGGTCAGTAAAGAGATCGCTCCGAACTATAGTACAATTCGGTCAGTGTACTAGTTCACCTTCATAATTCTATTAGGATATCTAACTCAATAGCATAATAGTTCATCGTTTGGTCCCGTAACAATAGTTCGAGATCAGAATAATTAGTATGTCATGTGTTTCATGTCTAGCCGAGTTGTTGCGTATGATGATAAAAAGGTTAAGATCTGAAGGACCAATTAGCGATCTTGCCATGGTTAGGAAACGTGTCTTCTAGTTCATTGGTCGGAACCCTGTCTTTTAGTTTGTTCGTTCAGGACCTACACAAGACTAATTATAACTGCCTGTCTAGTGATTAGTCTGTGCTCGTAAGCGCGACTGCTATGGTCGAGGCCCTGGGTTCGATTCTCAGGTCGAGAACAGTGCTATTTGGAGTGTCGAGAATAGTGCTATTAGTGCCCTTTTGTACAAAATTCTCAATAGCAGCTCGGATTGAGTGCATGCATACCTACTAAAATTATTTTTGCAACTTATTTTGTGTCATAAATTGAACATAATTATGTAAGGACAAAAGCTATCCAGTGTATCTCAAGTATTTAAGACGAGTCTAATGATACCTCAAGGGAAAAGACATGGGTTCCATAATAATTAGCGACCGGCCCCCGCTTCGCAATGTACTAATAACATGTATTATACATAGAAACCTTCCTCTTGAATCACTATATTATCCATTTAAAAAACGCATTAAAATTCGTTGCGTATTTTTGAAGATCTATGCATACATAGGGACAGACAGACAGTGGTATACTATGTAGTGATAATAATTATTATTATTATTTAGCCGTTGTCGTCCCACTGCAGGGATAAGGCGTCCCTACTATTCCTCACGGTTCAAGGCTATTTTAAAATAGTACTATTTTATTATTTTTTATTCATGATAGGCCTACGCTTGACCGCTAGTGCGCCTGTGCGATCTACGGTGGAACGCGCTTGTCTAGAAGAAACTGATTCACTCGAGATTTAAAGACACCCAGATTATAGCTATAGGAGAAGACCTCAGAAATTTAAACAAATAACAATAAAATAATTCTAGATTTAATGGAAGGAATACAGACTCATCAATTCAGCCACAGGAGGTCCACTGCTGAATAAAGTCCTCCCCATAGACTTCCACAAGGACTGGTTATAAGCCGCCTGCATACAACGACTCCCAGCAGGTCGTCTGTCCATCTCGTTGGAGGCCGTATAGACATTCATATATATATATAAACTTAGAACATAACCCCACTTTTGTGCTCCTCCACAATAGGGTAAGAAATCACTAATCCCATTACATACCTTTTTATCACGGTCGGGTAACCACGTAAAAACGGAACCCGAAGAGATATCTGTTAAATTTATGAAGGGTGGTGTTTTACCTGGCATGTAAGTGGTGTTCAAGATATCCTCAATTGGAATAATGCTGTTAAACAGTATAATGCTATCGTATCCATGAGGAGCGTTGGTATAAAAGTGGGTATTGATTTTTTAATACTACTAAGTTGGCAAACAAGCGTACGGTCCACCTGATGGTAAGCGGTTATCGTAGCCTATAGACGCTTGTTATACCAGGGGTATCACTTTGCGACCCTTCAAAACGAGAGAAAAAAGTTGGTTTGGCAGTATAAGGATCAAAGTCCCCCCACTGCCAACACAACGTTTCCTCGTGGAGCACTGGCAACCTTGCTCACCGTAAGAAACACAACCCAACTCACAGCAGTGTTATTTTCCTTCGATTTTCCGCAAGGCGGAGGTACTTCACCACTCGAGCAGCTCCAATTTAAGTGAAATTACTCCCACTATGCCCTACCTCTCTTTAGTTTACTCTTTACTTAGATAGTGTAAGAAGAACTGCGAGGCTATAAAGAACTGAGATAAGGTATCCTGGGGATAGAGCGGTTGTTAGGCTTTGTTGTTGGCCTTCTGATACCACTTACAATTGTCAAGGTGTTCGTATGACAACCGGAATGACATCTTAACGTGATCTCCTAGAGGCATGGAGTAGATATGTTAAGAATTGCCACCCATCCACAGACTGACCGCAGCAAGCGCAGCTTAACCATGTAGATCGGTTGATCAGCGTAGTTTCTTAGCCACGAGATTTGACCGACGATGAGAAATATCGTATTTACGTAGCTAATGAGGAAGATTTATCTTCATTAAAACGAACCGGCGTTATCTTGCATCTCAATTTCATTCATTCAACCCTAATAATAGCAAACAAAGCCAGGAAAAAAACTAAATTGTGTACTTCACGCGTCGGCAGGTATGTCCCGAGGCTTCACGAGTACTTCCGAGAATTTTCCATTCAGGAATCGAAGGTTAAACGAAGCGTTTGGTATTTGCCTCTCCTAATATGGGGCCACAAAACCTGTCGCTTTAACTAAAAAGATTTTACTGTTGTATTGTATTTTTTTTTATTGTGATGACATGACAAATTATTCTTATAAGTAATGTGTACACTTACATAGTAACTGGCAACCACGAACTATAGACGTCAACAACACCATTAGTTCTCGCACGTTATCATCTTGAAACCTCAGTTGTTAAGTCTCATAAGCCCAATACTTCATTGGCTACACAGCCGTTCAAACCGGAACACAATCATGTTAGCAGATCATTGTTTATCAGTAGAATATCAGGTTTCACGCCAAATGAACTCTACAGCATATGAGCAGTACTTACCAGAATTGATTTTATTTTATTTACACTTTCTTTCATACTTTGCTGCTCATAATTAGGTTATTAACGACATGCCTGCCACTGAATTATTTGCACAGACATTATTCATCATCATCAACTTAGATACTGTCCCACTGCTGGGCACGGGTCTCCTCTCAGATAGAGAGGGATTAGGCTATAGTCCACCACGCTGGCCTAGTGTGGGTTGGCAGACTTCACACACCGTCGAGAAAAATCTCAAAGGCTTGCAGCTTTCCTCACGATGTTTTCCTTCACCGTTTAAGCAAGTGATAATTAATTGTTAATACGCACATGATTTCGAAAAGTCAGAGGTGGAGCTTTGGATTCGAGCTCGGGACCTTCTACTTGGACATTTTATATGTTTTTGACTAATTAGGTATTAAAGTCATGACTGAATTGAATTGTTTGCACAGAACATTATTCATATCTAAACATAATGTTTTGTGAATGAGTTCGTGTGCCTTAGATATTAATAAATACTGCGTGTGCCAAATTAAGACAATCGAATTCAATAAATGCAATTGAAAAATTTAAGTCTTAAATTGTTTTTCGAAACTGCATTTTTACTTCAAACTGCAAAACTACGTTATTTCAATAAGGACTGTTTTCTTCTTGTTCCAGGGCTTTCAGTTGTTTTTTTCCTAGTCGAAATGTAAAATGTCATTATTAGATTATAGTTCGTAAAAAATACTAAATCAACAGCATCCTTTCGCGAAACACTGTCATAATGCCGCGTTTATAGGTTTCTTCATCGTAAAAACCTACGGATTACACCACATCCAGAGATTTTGTAGCCGTGCCTGTTAAGAAAGTCGGAATGGAATCTTTTAATGGTATATAGTCGTCGACACACATTGAGCAAGCACTGTAGGTTGGTTTTACTATTATCTTAATTTATAGCTTAATTTATTATTTGCAATCGTGGCGAGCAATATATTACAATTTTATTTACATTTAATTATCTTATGTTAAATATTTTTACTAGTTTCAACGATTTGCATCAATTATTCTATCAACGGTTACTAAAAAGTACCCAAATAGTGTATTTTATTTTTCTGCGAGTGTGTAAACACGGCTTTGCTTCAATTAAATGTTTCAAGTGTTTTGTATTTATACGCACATGTTGATACCTACTAGCCTGTTAACTGTATAACCAATATTTACAAGAAAAAAGTATTTTTTAATGAATAATTAGTACTCTATTGAATAATACGAAAAACAGAACTCAGGTGAAATATGTTATATATATTTTCTTTGGAGTTGACGGTCAGAGAAATCGATGTAAAATAACACTGCTTTGAGCTGTGTTGTGTACATACCTATCGGTGAGCAAGGCTGTCAGTGGTCCGCGAGGAAACGTTGTGTTGCTACAGGGGGGACTTTGACCCTTATACTGCCAACCCAACTATTCCTCTTTTGTTTTACAGGTTCAGCAACGCCCAAGTGATACCCCTAGTGTTATAAGCATCTATAGGCTGCGGTAACCTCTTACCATCAGGTGGACCATAGACCATAGCTTGTTTGACACCTTAGTGATATAAAAAATTATAATAATAATATCCGCTGTTTCTAAAGCCCCATCATAATCCTCGTTCGTGAATTTCGTCCCATAACTCCATGGTACGTTGTAATCTCGGCGCGGTGGATCTTAAAGCCTACAGTGATTGGATCGCAGACGTTTTTATCACATTTACGGCACTTACCATGGTTGGAAATTTATATGGGCGAGAGTATTATGTAGTTAGTGGTAGGTACCGGTTTTTCGACCTATATGTATATAGACAGAAATTGTGTTTCTTCAGTGTTCAAGATGTTTTTAATGGGACTAGACGTTATGACGTGGCAGAACTGTACTGCTGAGCTCGTCTACAAGCAAGCAGTAAAAATCATCAACCCATATACTGTCCCACTGCTGGGCACGGGTCTCCTCTCACAAAATGAAAAGGCTTAGGTTATAGTCCACTACGCTGGCCTAATGCCAGTTGGCAGACTTCACAGGCCGTCGAGAAAATGTCTAAGGCATGCAGGTTTCCTCACGATGTTTTCCTTCACCGTTTAAGCGAGGGATAATTGATTATTAACACGTACATTTCGAAAAGTCAGAGGTGCGTGCCCAGGGTTCGAACTCAAGACCTTCTCTTCCTCTCTTCGACTTAGCAGTCCTATGGTCATACCACTAGGCTATCACTGCCAGAGCAATAATGTGTTTATTATTTATTTTCTGCGTCTATATTTCTACTTGGTTTATAGTTATTCTATGCATATATGCCGCTCCAGTGCGTACTTCCTGAGTCAAGCCCTCAAGAGCAACCCCTCTCTGAGGTTCTACTTCGCTTCACCGTTGGCCTCCAATCCACGGTTGCTAAGCCTCCCCACCGCGACAAATATGCACAAAAAATGACGTAAAAATCGATCAAGCCGTTTTGGAGGAGTTCGATAACATAACTGTTTTTTTATTTGTATATATTATAAACACAGGCATTACATTTAAAGATATTTATCGGTGGAGGCTATTAGCAACTTTTTTTTGTATAGGTACTGTTACTTATGAATATGTCTTTAGTCTGTAACCCTTCCTAAAAGTATAACAAAAATATCTTATATACAGACGCCAGCAGGTCAAGCTATCCAAAACTGTCAAATTTTCCCAATTGAATATGAACCTTATTCTTTTGTGTTAAAGTTGAAAATCAATCAAACAAATTTGACAGATTGTGGTAGCTTGATGTGCTGGCCTCCGTACACGTATAATTAATTATCTTTTTATATATTAAGTTATCTCTCTTCCCATAAATAAATAAATTGCTGATATTTTATGACGGCTAAATAATTTTTAAACAACCAATAAGTAAGTATCAGTCCGCAGTTATAGTGGCTTGGTCATCTAAAATGAATTTTCAAATATTTTTACCACTCAATTAAGCCTACATAAGGGTCAAAATGCTTAAAAAGTTCTTTCAAATTTCTGAATAAAGATGCAATAACACTGATTAGTTTTGCACCAATTGCCGATAAATTCACAACCGACAACATTTATGATTCAATAATATTTTTATTTTTATTATTCGGAATAATCCGCCATTTTGAATGACAATGTTATGTCAAATCAATCGGATTATTTTTATGGCTTAAATCTTCGAATTTATTGGTGTTTTGTTATGGATAGTACACATGATTTACTATACTTTGGATTAAATATTGAACTAAGTATGCTCTTAAAAAAATATTGGCATGCTAATTGTCAGTTGCTACTTGGCCTTACCACCATATGAATTTTATAATTATATAATTATGTGTACCCTACATTAAATGTAGAATACGTGAACAGTGCCCCGCGAGGAAACATTGTGTTGGCAGTGGGGGGAACTTTGTCCCTTACACTGCCAACTCCATGTTTACCCAACTACGGAAAAGAAAGGTAATTCTTCTTTTCTGCTACAAAACCAAAATCAATATGGGTAACGCCGTGGGGCACAGCTAGTTTACATATAGCTAACCGCAATATCAACGCTTTAGCAACGTTTACCGAAAACACATAATACAAGCTATAATCAACCTTATCATTTAAATTATACATTCCAAAGTAAATGTACTTACATTTCAATTTCACAATAGTCTCGTCACACTAATGAACCGCCTGTCGGACCGTACGTCGGTGACGGCTAGTGACGTGTGTCGATGTACGTAATAGGACTAGTTATGAGGTGGTAGAACTCTGCTGAGCTCGTATGTACCAATACATAAGTAAGAGCTCAGCAGAGTTCTAGGCTACATTGGAAAGAAGAAAGGAAAAGTATTTATTTTCGCCCAATACGACGCTTAACAATTATTAATGGGCTAAAGGCCAATGTCTCAGTTTAGACACTGAGTTGGCAACCAAGTGCCAACATAATAAAAAATAAAAAAAGTAAACTATAAATTAAAAACAAATAGTAAATACGATATAATAAATTAGTTTAAGCCCTAGGTTTAAATAAAAGAGAAGGATGTGCATCGCGTGAGCGAAAAAAGGTCAAAGCTCAGCATGTTACTGCGGAGATGCAACACCGACAGAGCTGGTTTTCAGCAATGACCTTATAAGCCATTTGCCTAGTATTACATAACATAATATACCTTCACGCTGTTGGTATGAAAGTTTTTTTTTCAAATCATCATCAACCCATATACTTTCTCACTGCTGGGCACGGGTCTCCTCTTCCTCTTCTTTTCCTGTCGATGGTAAACGCATTATTGATAATACTTAAGCCCAGTAGGTGGGCACGTTAATTGCGGCATCAGTGGCATTCTTTAGGTCGTCAAGGGTGCAGGTGTACGGGCATTTTGGGCACCCCAGCAAGTGTAGCATGGCCTGATAAGGGGCACCGCATTAGCACTCTGTGACGCCCGGATCTATGATCCCCATTTCGCCAAGTTGTGTTTGCAGCGCAGTATAGTTCAACACGATTGCCTAAAATTGGCAGACTTTACACCCGTTTCCGTTATAAGCGAGTCATCATCATTATCAGCAGCCCATATTCTTCTATTTATTTATTTATTTAAGGTTCACCCACAGCACATATATGGACATTGGTACATTGAGTGTTATAGTAATATTCTAATATATATGCCAATTACGGGCAAACACAACATTGACAAAACACGCCAGATTATTTATACACTACTACAAAGAAGCACGATATAAAACAATAGCACACAATACATACATACATACATACATACTATTGCTGGACATAGGCCTCTCCTAGTGAACGCCACAAAACCCGATCATCGGCTTTCCTCATCCAGTCACTGCCAGCTCTCTTTCGCAAGTCGTCACTCCACCTGGCTGGTATAAGGGAGTGATAATTTATTATTAATACGCACTCGAAATACGATTCGAACTCGAGGCCTTTGACTTTGCAGTAAAATGGTCATATCACTAGGCTCACTGCTTTGCTTTTTTTCCAAATAATGTACTGAAATTCACCCAACAACAGGCATAAACAGCCTGTTTTTATAAATACAACGCCTACCCTATTAAGTATTCTTTTTGGCATGAGTTCGCGTTCGCGAATGAAATTTAATAACGACTTTTACAAAATGTATGATTCCTAAATAATAGAACTGCCGGTGTATACCTTTGAAGTAAAAAAAATCCAAATGAGTTGGGTTCTAGTTTGTCTAGGACTACCTGAGGAACAAACACTAAAAACCCAGTCGCTAAACTAAAATACAGAATAAGCTAAACTAGACAATGGCATACTAATGTACACCTACAGTTCACCGGCGGTATGTCTAGGTCGACCCTATTGTTATTAACTGGGCATAAATAATACTCCGAGCTGCTACTCAGAATTTCAAAATCATTAAAAACTTTTCTGTAACTGGGAATTAAACCCAAGTCCTCTAGCGTAGCGTACTAGACTAATCAGGTAGTTATATTTATTTAAAAGTTCTCCCAAATGCAAACAATGCATTCATCATCAATCCAATATACTGTCCCACTGCTGGCCACGGGCTCCCGCTCCTGTCACAGATTGCGAGGGCTATAGTCCACCACGCTGGCCTAGTGCGAGAAAATCTCTAAGGTGGTAAACGGTGGTAAACGTTGAACCAGAACAGGCAACCTGCAGGTTTCCTGACGATGTTTTTCTTCACTGTTTAAGCGAGTGACAATTAATTATTTATTCACAAATGATTTCAAAAGTCAGAGGAGCCTTGGATTTGAACTTCGACTTAGCAGTCCAATGGTTATTTCCACTAGTCTATCAACTGCTTAAATAATGCATTAAAATAACTGAAATCGAACATTGAAAAATTGAGATTTCTGCCGGTTCCCCAACAAAACTAGACTGAAGATAAAACTCGTATACGTAAGAGAAATACATTCGAAATTCACTCGTCGCACTAATGAAGCGGCCGTCAATCAGACCGTTTGTCTGGGCGTCATTCGGCCCGTACAAATTAGTGACAACTTCCTCCCTTAGTATTAACGATCTTGTCTGTTCGGTGTGAGTGGCGGATACACTTGCTGCTTTGTAATTAGTGGACGTATTGTTAAAAAGAGGTATTATAGCATAGAACAGTTTAAAATATTAAGGATTTCTTCGATTATGATGATAGTCTGGAAGTCAGAAAGATAGATAAAAATAATGCTGCACCTTTGTGCTCATTTATGAAACGATTCGAACTTGCGACCTCGATCTTGGTACTTTAAGTTAATGGAAGAGACACCACAGGTAGTAACTTAGTTGGCTTTAGCGTCCCAAAGTATGAAACGGAAGGACACTGGCTCGAATCCTGCCTGAATTCATATTTTTTCATAAAATTAAATACAAAAAATAACACAGAGAATAAATTATGATTTTATTTACAACTGTCGACCCGCATCCGCTTCGCACGGGCGCAATGTACTAATAACATACATGTATTATACATATAAACCTTCCTCTTGAATCACTCTATCTATTAAAAAACCGCATCAAAATCCGTTGCGTAGTTTTAAAGATTTAAGCATACATAGGGATATAGGGACAGAGAAAGCGACTTTGTTTTATACTATGTAGTGATTAATCCTGTAGCAAGTGCAAAACAAACGAGATCAGAGAATTCTCGTTAAAACATCGCATCGTGTTATTTACTTTATGCAAATAAGCGTATAAATAAAAAACGAGAATATCCCTCTACAGAAACTGCATGAGATTACTTTTAAGAATAATGGCAGTAATAATTTCCGCCCGGTCGGAAAATTAAATGTTGTCCCATCAGTAAGGCTGAATTCACACTATGAGTGCTAACCTGAGAACTACGCCAGAAGCAAACTGAGCAAACCTTGTGCTTTTCACTCTTCAAAAAAGCAGTGATATCCTGGTGATATGGCCATTAATCTGCCAAGTCAAAATTATCTAGTTCAAATCAAAATCAAACCTCTGAATTTTCGAATTCATGTGCGTATTAATAATTAAATTATCACTTTCTTAAACGGTGAAGGAAAACATCGTGAGGAAACCTGCATGGTTTAGAGATTTTCTCGACGGCGTGTGAAGTCTGCCAACCCACACTAGGCCAGCGTGGTGGACGGACGGCCTAAGCCCTCTCATTCTGTGAGAGGAGACCTGTGCCCAGCAGTGGGACTGTATATGTGTTGATGATGATATCATAAAGTGATCCTGAGGTGCAATTACGAATTCGATAAACGTGTGTATCAACATTGCGTTAAACATAGTGATTAGCGCACACTAAATTGTAATGTGTACTTATAATGGATAACCTGTCCATCAATCGATTGTGAGCTTCTATCAATAATTGCTTTTAATCATTAACCGGCCGGTGTTTGGACGGGCCGCGTTCCCTAATTGGCTTTAGTGTGGGACTGACTTGGTGTGTATAGGATTAGTGATGTACCTGACTGATTGGTTAGCGACTGCCTGAGGTTTCGTGTTCCCATTTGAAATTTGTGACTTCAACCATTTTGAGAATTGAAGTGTGTATTTGTGTTTTGATGTTTTAATTTGTGAAGTGTTGGATTTGTTTGATGTTCAACGAAAATATATACTAATATTTTTTTATAAGAGATAGGTTAGCGTTTGACCACAATCTCACCTGATGATAAGTGACTCTTGTGGTCTAAGATGTAGCACGCTTATTTATTCAGTAGTGATTTGAAGACCCCCAAATTGTACCTTTTTTATAGTACCGAAAATCCTTCACTTCAAGAAATACAGACTCAGGCAGGCTGACTCCTTTCCTTCGCTGTATGGATATGGAATGTCGAAGCAAAACGCTTAGTGCGGGTTTCGGGGATTTTTACCATGAAACGGTGTCGCTTTTCGTTTAAAAATTAAACAATATATCATAGCGTATGTATTCTCCGAAGGGTAAGGCATAAGTGTACAGTGATGTACATTCAGCAACGAAAGCCGCTGAACCTGTAAACTTAATATGAAGTTACTGACCTGTGAAGGTTGTGAAAAATCATTGCATAGATGACCATTAAATATTTACCATACCTTAAAAAACACGAGACAATTTTGGAGCTGTCATGTTTTCAAAATTTAGCTGTGTTTACCAACTTTCCTTGCTGACCATACACCCACAGTTCGCCAGTACAAGTATTTTTTTTCTCTACAGAAACCATAGTTGCCGAATAATTAATAATTATTTTCTCGTGTACCTATTCAAACTTTTCACAGAAGAAACCTTAATATTATATCTACAATATTCAATTAATTATCTTTGATAAAACGTTGGTATAGAATTGGCACCAAATAATTAATACTGTGTCGTCTGGAGGGCGGGGCACGAGGTCGTATCTCTGGTTGACCTGACCAGATTAAAACTATTACCGAAATATTCAATATAATCACGCTACTAACCGCGGCCAAGCCGTGCGTGGGTGATCAATGTCATTGTTTGTTAGCTCAGCTTTGACATAATTACCAGTCAAAAGGTGAGAGATTACATAATATGTTTTTTTAATTCTGTAAAAGAATGTTGCCTCAGTAAGTAATTCCACTCAAATTGGAGCTGCCCGACTGGGGAAGTACCTCCGCCTTGTAGAAAATCGAAGTAAAATAACACTGCTTTGAGGTATGTATTGTGTTTCTTACGGTGAGCAAGGTTACCAGTGCTTCACGAGGAAACGTTGTGTTGGCAACGGGGGACTTTGACCCTTATACTGCCAAACAAAATGATTCCTCTTTTATTTTACAGGGCTGGCAATGCGCAAGTGATACCCCTGGTGTTGCAAGCATCTAAGCTACGGCTTAGCTACGGTAACCGCTTATCATCAGGTGGGCCGTATGCTGGTTTGTCACTTTAGTAGTATACAAAAAAAAGCTGCTATGCTAGAGGTTCCAAGGAGAGCAAACCCAGTTCCAGCAATGTGTTAATGGGTTTTTCTATAAAATTCTCAGTAATAGCTCAGAGTTTGGATTTGTGCTCGGTTAATGGCAATAGGCTCGCCACCTATTACATGGGATTTTAACATAACGGTGAACTGTGGGTGTATATTAGTACACCTCTGTCTATCCCTTCGGGAAATACAGACGTGATGATTATGTAAATATGTAAATCTATTTTCTTGTAAAATTATCTATTAAATACTTATTATACATACACTCTCGCCTTTTTCCCATAGGAGTAGGCAGAAACACACAATAGATTCTTGCATACATTTTTTGCTTCGACCACATTCATACATCTTGTCATACACAAACGCCGGTTGCGAGTACTACGCACCTGACCTTTTTGAAGAATATCACCAATAAGGTCGGCGTAAGTTTTTCTAGGGCGTCCCCTCTCGGCGGTTCCACCGACATTCGCCATGTAAATCCCTTTTGTTAGTGGCCTTTCATCCATTCTCTCGACATGCCCAAACCATCTCAGCATATACATATACTTATTATTTATTTATAAAATAAGATCATAGTTTGTTACAGTCTATTGAGCGAAGTTCTTAAATGTTAACACACTAAGAATATTGAGGCCAATTCAAGATTATAAGTTAACAGTAGCAAAACTCACTCGTCACTTCCATTTCGGCGTAGATTTGGCCACCGATAGCAACCCCGAAATGGATTTCAAGGAACTTTCCGTTGCCTTTGTACGTGTTGCTAGTCACGAGAACGCCTCATTTGGGCGGTTGCTTGTAGGGCGGGAATTATATTTTTACTATCGTTAATTGTGGACGAAAATGTGGGCAGTGCTTTGGAGGCTTTCGAGAAAAAGTATAGTATATTTTGTGTGTAAAATTTAGCCTTTTTCAAAGGAATATAATAAACCGCGTATCAAAAATACTGATTGAGCGACAAAATTACTGATTGAGCAGCAAAATACAGATATCGGTTAGGTTAGGTTAGAACTGTGACCACACAACGCACGAGCCGAGCGAGCGAAGCGAGCGGTGCCGCGGCAGCGGCCGGCGAGTGCCAGAACCAAATCTGAATGTTTTGAGTGTATATAACAATATGTTGAGATTTTGAGGTGACTATTTTGCTGCTTAATCAGTAATTTTGTCGCTCAATCAGTATTTTTGCTGTGCATGTTTTGTATACAAAATGTAATTTTTTGATTGGCAGTTAAATACTAGCCATTTTCAAATAGGAAAAAAGAAAAATCGAATAAAAAATTTAATGAGTCGTACTTAATAATATTAGGTTTTTATGAAATTTCCGACTTTTAATACTGCTAGTTTGAAGTTCGATATCTTACGTTCAACTTGGAATTCCCAATTATAATTAATGTTTTATTAAATTGATGATTCTTAAAAAAAACCGTGATTCATTTATTTTCCTACCTTTCGTTTTTGTTTTTCAATAGGTGTTACTAACGTCACCATAAAGACGTGAATTCAGAAGTAGTAGAAGTAACGACCTGCTTTATCCCTCGGCCCGCGCACCTTATTCCTCAACGTCCCTTGCGCTCGTGCGTTTGCTAACCTAAGTGTTACACCAAAATACTCGTTATTTCTTAAAATCAAGTTGTAACAAAATATCGAGTATCATGTTCGAAATGTGGTTCGAGTACCTAAATTTAAAAACAACGAATTCTCGATGTTCTATTTATTATAAGTTTTAGTTTATATTTAGGTGGACTTTATGGGAATAAAGATTAACCACAAATAGACTGATAAAAAAATTATAACATTCATACTTAGAAAACTCGTATTTCGACCACCGCGTGTGACCATTAGAAAAATTCTACACATAGATAAGTACTCAACATGTTTACTGTAACCACAAATTACAATTCAAACTAAAAAACACAAAAATTAAATAACACCCTTGATATGTATCGGTCAATAATTGCTAGACACGAACCAATTACGATTTCCAATAAAAGCCGACCGAACAAAAAACGTCAGACAACATACCCTTAATCTTTGTTGACTGGGGCTCAATTAACTCTGTTGGTTAATGACGCGAGTTTACCCACGCGACCATATTGTCGCGATTAGGGAGTGTGCACATACAAACGATACTTGAAACAACCGGAATTTACTAGAATCCAGTAGTTTCTATCTGATAAGAAACTCGGATTTAAAACTACTCGATTTAAGATGCGATCCTTCTTCTTCTTTTTTTTTGTGTCAATGGTTAATAATATGAGTATAGTATAACCGGTCTATAACTGATCCAAACGGTACTTGAAACAAGCTGATTTTACTAGAATCGAGTAGTTTTTCTCTGATAAGAAACTCGGATTAAAAAATACTCGATTTAAGATGCGATCCTACTACTTCTTTTTTTTTGTGTCAATGGTCAATAATATGAGTATAGTATAACCGGTCTATAACTGATCCAAACGGTACTTGAAACAAGCTGATTTTACTAGAATCGAGTAGTTTTTCTCTGATAAGAAACTCGGATTAAAAAATACTCGATTTAAGATGCGATCCTACTACTTTTTTTTATCAATGGTAATACATTATTATGAGTATAGTATGACCGACTTATAACTGATCCATGTCACAGAGACCTGGAGGTCCATATACTATGTAGACTTCCACATGGACCACGTGGATGTCTATGATGGAGGCCTTTCTTCAGCAGTAGACCTCTTATGGTTTATTTGATTAGTATAGTATTATGAGCCCCGTAGGTCCTCAAAGGTTCCGTGGTTTCCATATTAAAAGGTAAAATCTTTTACATGTTTAAATGAATTGCCGTTCCTTATTTTGCTAAAACTAAGGAATGGATAAAAAATGGGTTTTGTTAATAACTAAAAATAAATAAAAATGGTTTAGTTAATAACAAAAAAAATGGGTTGAACGATTTTTATATAGTTTCCCCTTAATGGTTCGGGTCCCTTAACGGGTCCCTAAACACCCGTTCAGGGACCCGTTACTTTATAATCTTAGCATGGAAAATGAAAAGAAAAATACAAAAAGATAGTTAATAAAGCCACTTTAATTCCATTCTATATATTTCCAGTTCGGTGTGCAGTCCCCCTTATATGCAGTAATCATAGCCAATGATAGCAGTACACGGAAATTGTGCTGTTTGTTTGATTTTCATGTGGATGGGACTTTAATTATGTGTGTTAGGTGTTGTGACAACATAAATTGACTGCTCATAATATTTGGATTATATATAGCTTATAAAAATTCCAAGAAAAGAGGTTTCGTTGTTGCGAAACTTTTTTATTCTATAATTTTAAATTGACAGGTAGGTAATATTTGGTAATACACTTATCTACTACTGAGCTGCGCTAGCTGCGGTCAGTGGATGGGTGACGATTCTTAACAGATCGAGAATCCTCTGTGCCTCAGAGAGCACGCAAAGTCATTGGTCGGTTATATGGTATATACCAACACCTATGGCCATCGTTAGTGGTAGTCAGAATCGCAAAAAGCCTGACTACCAGTCTATCCTCAGGATATTGGTATTACTCAGAAATTGAGTTGTGGAGATCTGATTGCATTCGATACTGATATCCAGCTACATCTGGTTAGACTGGAAACCGACCCCAATATAGTTAGGAATAAGTTTGGAGGATGATGAGGTAGGTAATATCAGGTGCGGTTCAAGGATGAGGGTCCTAGGGGTCTAAAATCATACTCATCACAATGACAAACCGATTAAAGTAGACACGTTTCATGAATCCTTACTAATATTATAAATGGGAAAGTAACTCTTTCTGTCTGTGTGTTACACAATCACGCCTAAACTACTGCACCGATTTAAATGAAATTTAGCTCAGAGATAGTGTAATCTCTGAGAAAGGACATACAGGCTACTTCTTAATGTGAAAAAAGGACTAAGGGGTTTGTTATGTATGTGTGCATGCCGCGGCTGCGTCCCGGTGTATAACCTGTTTTATTGCAATAAACTAGTGTGTCATTAGCTAGCGCGTTTGATGGTTGTCCCCTCACCTTACATATCTAACAGGGTTGAAATAAGGGATGAAAGTTTGTATGGAAATTACGTAAATTTTAAAGCTAGAAGAAGTATTATAAATAAATACCACATTCAAAGTTTGTAAAAAAATTACCCTAAATTGCAAAATAATTTGCCTATAAGATTTAAAATGCTGCCGAAACTCACTATTCCACGCCGATGAAGTCGCGGGCACAGCTTATAATTATATAATGAAGAGCCCCAAATTTTTGGCTACGACCGCTACTGGGTAATATTTGATAGTTCACCTACCTATGTATGCTATCTATCGCTGCTAGTGTCTATCGGCTGCAGTTGCCGTATACTATCAGACGGCGCTTTTAATGGATAGCAGATAGAGTAAATGTTATTTGAATGGATGAAAGACGACAAACATTTATATGGCGAATGCCCTGAAACCGCCTGGAGGGGATGCCCTAGAAAAACTTACACCGACCTTATTGGTGGAGTTCTTCTAAAAGGTTAGGTGCGTAGTATTCGCAACCGGCCTATATATGACAAGACGTATGAATGTAGACGAAGCAAATGAAAGGTTTGAGATATCTTTATTTTCTCATAAGAATTTACAGTAATTCACTTACATGAGAAAGTTTAAACACACAATCAAGTTATAACTTTATCCTTGACGTACAAGATTTAGAATTATTTTACTCAACACTTTCAAGTATACATTTTTAAGCTATTTTTTAGTTCTAAGTATAAACGAAATACAATTACAAAAGAACTACGTAAGAATCGTAGCAAGTGGCGTTCTTTTTTCTTTTAAAAAACGTTGCCCCACACTAGGATTTTCTCTTATACCATGGGTGCGTTTACAAACACAAATTATCACTTATACAAACACCCAGTCCCGGAACAACTAGATGTAGGTCATACAAATATTAGTTCCGTCGGGGATCGATCCCACAATCCGTGGCACAGAGCTGATTGCTCAGCCGCTGCGCCAAACGTGTCGTCTTTAGTTTCTGCCTACCCTAATGTATGTATGTAAATGTTATTTCTTTTTCTAAAATTATTTTTTTCTACGACAATAACATCTGGTATATGAACCATATACAGACACCATTATTGAAAGGCACAAACTTTTTAATGATCAGACCTCAGATTACAAGAACTCAGGGTTGGTATCTAACGAAAGTTTCATGGCAAACAGGAAACTGTCTAGTGAAAAGTTGTTAATTGATCTATTGATAACGGTTTTAGTTTGAACTTGTTCGGCCAATGTTGAGTGGGTTTGTTGTGTATTCGCTTGGCGAATGTGGATATGGAACAGTACGTTTCATTAGTGTATTGTTAACTTGAGGTCCAAAAACCGATACTCAGGTGATCCGCAGCTATTGAGCTGGTCCTGGGTTCTATTCCGGTCGGACAGTGTTATTGGGTCTTATATTAGATAGTGATGGTTAATATAGCATATAGCATTATAAAGTAGCATGAATATAAGGCTTGTTATTAGTAACTTATTTATCTATATTGCTACTATATCAATGTTATTAGTCTGTAAGCCCCCAGAGTAAAGATAAAATAAAAAAAATACCCTCTAGCGGTCACCAGAAGAACTAAAATCATCAAACAAAAAACATCGACAGAGCTTGTATCGTTTCCAAGCCTTGTTCGGATATTTATAATATGAAATTCTCAGTAGCAACTCGGAGTTTGGATTTGCACCTGGTTGATGGCAATACCATCGCCTTCAATTACATGGGACCATAACATACCGGTGAACTGTGGGTGTACATCGGTACACCTCTGCCTAACCCTTCGGAGATTACAAGCGTGACGATATGTTATGTTATTTTCATTAAACTTCTGGTATTTCTGAAGTAAACTGAACCACACAACCATAGCTTAATGTAACACAAACTTTGTTTTCGTTGACAATACGCATAAATGCATAATATATATGAAGTTGTTCGTACTGTTTGTTGTTACTTGAACAGTCGCCTTGAATGCAACAGAACCCTGTTTGATGTGAAGTTAGTAGTTCCTAAAACACAAATATTTATCGAAGTGAGTGGGATACTTAGAATTTTACGTCATAATTTTATTTTATTCTTAGGTACAGAGGCCAGAACATCAAGCTACCACAATCTGTCAAGTTTCTTTGATTGATTTTCAACTTTAATACAAAACAATAAAGTTCATATTCAATTGAGAAAATTTGACAGTTTTGGATACCTTGACCTGCTGGCACCTGTTACTAGTTGTTGAGACAGAAGACAGCCCTTGTACATATCTAATATCTAATGTATTTGAGCCTCCCCCAAATCTTTTCCAACTATGTTGGGGTCAAATTCCAGTCCAACCAAATGCAGCTCAATATCAGTATTTTACACGAAGCGACTGCCATCAATTCTCCGCAACCCAACTTTCTGGATAATATCTACCGATATCCTGAGGATAGACTGATCAGGCTTTTAGCTTGACCATAATTTAGGGAGCTCAACAACCGACAGGTTGTTGAGCATGGGTATTTTTTTTGCGTGTGACAACACGCAAAAAAAATCCAAGTCTGGCAACTCAGTTCTTCTACCGTAAAAAGTTGTGGGATCCATGTAATACCAAATCGGTTAATAATAGTGACCATATCAATATTAATAATCTTTTATGTTTTAAATAAATATATTGACTTTCAATAATGCTAAACAATCTTATTTAAAATTTTATGTATTACTTGTGAGGTACATTGTGTTTTCATGCGATGGTCAAGTCAATCTATTTATTTAAAACATATATTTTTTGTATTATTGATATAGTCACTATTATTAACTGAGACTTGTTTTTTTTTTACAAGTTATGTTTTTTATGGCATCATGTTAACACAGTGTGCCAGAATCCGTAACATAAGGCAAAATATTTTATTCATCCCGCCGCATATCGTCTATTATAAATCTTCATAGAATAAGGAATTCAAGACATGTTCCAATTATTAATTCAGCCAATAGGCCACAGTGGAGTCATTTCGTGTTATATTAAGTTAAATGACCCAGCCGTTGTGTGAAATTATTCTTAAAGTGCAGAAAAATGACTACATCTTTGTTTTATACTGAGCAACTTACTCAAATAATTTTCTGCAACTTGTTACAAATATAATATGAAATTATAAAAAAAAATACTACATTATTTACAGGCTTATATACCTATACCAAAACAGATTGATTAAATCTTGAAAAAGGACATCTTTTGTCTTAAAAATCCTTTCAGATGCGAGCGAAAAAGCGGGCAACCGCTACCTAGTTAATAATAAACTAGTTAACCAATTTACATTTTCAAATCTTTTGAGTGCACCTTGAATATTACACAAAATCTACGCTCTTAATATTGTCCCTCACCTCTAGTCTGAGCACAACTTTGGGTGGGATTAATACAGATCCCTGTGACAAGGACTCGGAGCTTTGAGTATTAATAAGCTATTAGATTGAAGACCACAATGGTGCATAAACGATAGCAGATTACTGTCGTCCCCACAATGAGGATCCTATTACGGTTCCTGTTATGGTTCTATTTGGAGTGCCTATTGAATCGAATTGAGTTTTGAATAAACTATTCAATGTCTATAATTGCTACGAATTTGTTAAAGAAACTCCATTTTTTATACGTTTTGAAGTTATGTAGTCAAAACATAATTTAACGGATGAGTACCAATGTACAGAGGTCAGCAGATCAAGCTACCCCTATCTGTCAAACTTCTTTGATAGATTTTCAACTTTAATGCAAAATAATAAGGTTCATGTTCAATTGGGAAAATTTGACAGTTTTGGATAGCTTGACCTGCGGGCACCTGTACCTGGTTACCATTTTGAAAAACTTGTTTTTACTTTGAACTGTTTTCTGGTTCCTGTCCCGAATGTATTTTTTTAATTGAATGTTTCTTTTTTTTAACTGACGAGAATTATAATTATATATTAAGAAAAAATAATGTTAACATAAAATGTAGGATTCAATCTAAATATTATTTTTCTGTATATGCATTGCATCAGTCTAAAAGTTTACATTTTAGTGTTCTTTACAGACGTAACAGTAGTTATTTTAAAGCCAATGCTACAATTTCATATTTTCTGTTATTACCTGAATGTGGGTTACATGCGTCGTTACAACGCTGTGTCGTTCAGAAATATTATTGCTTTCATGTTATGTCGTATCATTGTTTCGTTTATCGTCTTGGTGGAATTTAAAGAATATATTTTAGACATTTTTTTATGTCAATAAAGAATTTATCATTATTATTACACTAGCTCCCTCAAATTTATAAGACTAAGTAGTCTTAAACTTATTTCGGATTTTTTTCCAATCCTTCGAAAATTAATCCTACAAATCCTACATGCAAAGTTTTCCAATCTTTCGAAAATTAATCCTACATGCCCAGTTTTCCAATCCTTCAAAATTTAATCCTACATGCCAAGTTTTAAGTTTGTAAGCTTTATAGTTTTTGAGACTTGGATTAATTAGCGAATGAGTGAGTGTTATCTTGATTTTAATGTGTAATTCCACTAGATAGATGAACAATTTATTTGAAAATTTGTGGCGAACATCAGAAAGCTTAATGACCAGCAGGATTGCGATAAAGCCGACAGATTGATGTAATTACTTCAATGTATAAGGCCATGACATCTCAACTGCATAATAATTATGAGTTGAATTCATAATATGCATAACATGATCGGTGTATATGAAAGCACATTATTGCCTTACAAATTAATATTTGGAATAATAATTATTTTTGAGTATACTTGCATGTGATTCAACCCTCTTTTTAATTACGGAAAATTGTCTTAAATGTATCGTCTGCCAGCTGGGGATTCGGCAGGGTATATCAGACTCTTATCGACTAAAAACCGTACTTGTCTTATTATGGCCATAATAATTTCCATGGCAAACAGACACAATTAATTCCGCCTGTATTATTTAATATGTGGATATTAGAAGCTTTAATAATGATTGTCCTATTGCAGCCATCTCTGCCAATACTCCAAACTTACAAACTCGTATGACGTCAAAGTAGATTTTTCCCAAATTACACCTAAACACGGTAACTCGAGTAAAACTTGCAGGAAATGACAACAAACAAGCTATGAACAGGCTTCGTGCAAACAATATCATGTACTTGAGCAAACTTGTCGCAAACTCTGAGCAATTATTACTTGACAAGGGACCGAATTTGGGCGGTACTCTCATCGAATATTTTTAAATTCCCTTTTGATAATCTGTATCGATTTCCAAACGAAAGTTCATAAATTCAGAAAGTTTAAAGGTGTTTTTGAAATTGTTGTGTTGATAATATCAATTGTTAGTTTCTTATTGTATTATTATTGGTTAACTATAATAAATAAGAAATCTTGTATATGATACCGAAATTGCCACAGCTATGTATTTCATAGAATGTAACAATCGATATGATTATGTTGAGAAAATAGTTATAATAGTATAGTATGAATCCCAAGTCCACGACTATTAGACATATGAAGGTAAAAATATAAATATAAATAAATGCTTGGACAGTTTTACACAGCACCATCTAGTCTCAAACTAAGCAGAGCTTGTACTATAGGTACTAGACAATGGAGATAATACTTATATACTTTTTTTTGTAAATATATACTTATAATACATATGAAACACCCAGACAAACACAAGCACTTATGTTCATCACATAAATATTTGTGTTCGGTGGGAATCGAACCCACGACCTCATTGTCAGCATTCCGACACGCGAACCACTAGACCACAGACGTCGTCAAAGGTGTTAGAAAGAAGGAAGAAGGAAGGTTGCCTTTAGTCGCTAGGAATTCGATGAACACCTACCTACCTATTACTCATACTAACCACTAATTAACTTTGCCTTCACATTCAGAATCTGAATGTGAAGGCAAAATTCGTCATGGCGGGTGGGACTCGCGGTGGCTTAGCGGTCATAGCGTCTGGTGTACCTAACCAGAAGACGCAGGTTCGAATCCTGCCCGCGGTCGAATTTTTCCTTCGCTAAATAACTTTTAAATCTTAGCATGGAAAATGGCAAAAAAAGACACTAATTAACTCTTATTGCGCTGGACAAAATCAATACCTATTTCCGTCAATTTTACACAAACTGTATCCATTGTGTTAAGTTAACAATATAATCTGTAAGAAGTACCTTGAATCAACGGAGAGAATATTTTAAACTCTTGTCAGTTATCCAGTAACAATACTCTTAAGATCCTAAGATTGCATTTTAAGACTTGAATATAAATTCACAGATTAAATACAGATTCCCAGTTTAATATCGAATATCTAGAGCTAAGTCTCGAATCAGCGGTAACCACAGTTTGAGGCGAGACTCCTGAGAATGCAAAAACATTCATTACATGAGTTCCGCTTACCAACCACAGGTGCGCGCTTGGAATTTAATTTGGTTTAGTATTTCTACAGTATTTCTACATATCTAAAACTTCATCTTGTTACTTGATGTTGATGATTTTGTATTTTTTAAAGTTGTCAGTTCGAAATTTGCTAATCTACTTCCTAAACTGGTATTTTCAGTTGAAAACATGACCAATTTAAAGAAGAAAAGAAGAAGAAACATCCTCAATAAACCCAAAATCTTAAAGATAAAATAATACATTTTCTCTCACGAAGACCATGTGTCATTGACATTAGGTTCAAATTTAAATAACGGATAAATTTAACGGATTTTTGAGATACCGTCTATACTCACATATAAAATCACATTATTGTTAATGTACCCACATAAAATTTATGTACCATTACAGATTTACATGCACTGAGCTTTTGCGAAATAAGAAACAAGATAAAACCAGTAATGTATTCAATGGGTACTCCAAAAGCATCAACATTAAAAATACCTAAAAAGTTTGCAGAGAAAATGCTAATTACCATTCCCCCGAAAATTTCCAATAACAAAATTAACATCGCTATATTCAAATTGAGCGTAAAAAGGAAACCGACCAGGAAACAGCAATGAATAATACTCGTAACGTATTGCTATCCTGCCAATTTCCTACGGTCGGCTCCGGATCCCAAATGCTGGGCTCGAAGCTCCCCGTTGTATGCTTAACCACATTATCTATTCAGGAATTGATTTGTGTTTGTGATAATGGAAGGTAGTGTACGTCTGTATGAATATATGAATAGGTGCTAGTAATTTTGGAGAATTTTGGGAGAGCTAGTTTGTTGGCTATTCGAATGATCGTTAGACTAGTGGTCGTAAGCAACTACTAGCTTGGTCTTAAGTTCGATTCCCAGGCCGAGCAAAGCTTTTTTTATGATTTGGTTTTATTATGACATTTTCAGTAGCAGCTCAGTTTGGATTAGTGATCAGTTAATTTCAATAGGCTCGCCCCTTATTACATGGGACCTAAATGTATTGGCGATCTTTGGCTGTATAACTAGTACAACTCTGCCTAACCCTTCATGGAGTGCAGCCGCTTGTCATATATTATATACCGTGCAATGTTATGATTGTTTATGTTGAAATAATGGAAAAAATGATCTTGTCAGGAATAATGTTTTAATTAAATTGTTCACTTAAGTACTTGTAAATATTATAGGTTATCATACAAATTTGGGGAAAATAATCGATAGTAAAAGGAATATGAAAAATAAAACTCAGTCATTTTTTAGCGGCAAATAAAAGACTCAGATTTAACTCACGTCGCATAGCGTTAAAATAAAATAACTAACCACAATAAATCATCAAAAAGTTAATATCTAGAAAACAAAGAACATTTTATTTCCACCAACTCTAATAACATCATCCTAACTTCCAACATTTGTCTTTAATTAACTTATTAATTTACTGAAAATCAAACAGAAAAATAACAAGTTCCGACTGTACACTCCAAAAAGGTTTTCAAATAAAATGAAAAGTTGGACGGTAATCACAATGAAACTTCGATAACTGGGCCTTTAGGGATCTTTCGCAAACAGATGTATTTGTTCAATGTAAAATGAAGACTGAGTTAGTTAGTGATCAAGTTTTGGAATCCCGAGGGCGTCGAGATGAGATCTTGCAGGTTCAAATTGTTCGTCTACTGTTTGAGGAGTTGGAATTTGAATTGATGTTCGACTAATTATTGCGGGTATGTCGAACTTCTTGAGGGGTCGATCAGATATCAGAATCTTAAGCACAATCACACTACTTGTATTAATCTCAAATAAGATTAATGATCTAAACATGAAGGAAGGTAATAATTAGTGTTGAAACAAGTGGTTTCTCATCTGAGTCAGATTACTGTTGCATAAAGTTAAATAGAGAATACTAACAGAAAAAGTGTAAAACACTATTATATAAAAGACCTAAAACAAAATAAAATACCAATGATAAATCTTTTAAAGACATTTTTGCAATTCTTTTAATTTTTTCTAAGCTAAATGGCGCCAGCATTCCCTAACTGACTATCTCAGTGAAGGAAAACCGAAATAAACTTAAAGAATCTCTTAAAGTTCTAATCTTAAAGTTCTCTTTCTAATACCGACGGAATCTGGACCTTTCTTAACACATTGTGCATTGAAGAGCACGTAAAGCCGTAGATCCCGGTGTCATACGAACACCTTTGACAATCGTTAGTGGTAGTCAGAAAGCTAAGCAACCAGTTTATGCATCTGATATCTGATGGAAATCGTTTCGTGCAAAATTCTTACAGCTGCATCTGTTTCGACTGAAGGCCGACCCAACATAGGTGGGAAAACCTCGGAGGTCGATGATGATGATGATACTATCCATATTGATGAAAATCCGATTTCTACTTTTTTTCATCTCCTAGATGCGGTTAACAATAACCTATTCCATCTTACAGTTGAGCTAAATCTCTAACATTACATACACACCCTCCAATTTATCTAACTTATATTTCGGATAACAGGCTGATTTGATGGTGGATGGTAAAAAATATTGGGTATAAATGTATGGCACTAAAGAGCTTTGTAATGAAATAATAATTTGCAGACCATGAACCCTTCAAAGTTCTAATCTCAATGAAAAAGTTAAATAAGGGGTGAAATCTCGTAATCCGTATAATGAGTTTTATAATTCTAAGTCCAACACGAACTTCGGTTAGTTTAATTTATCTTGACAAGCCATAAATTATTTAATTCTCTCAATACAAATAGTTATTAATAATTAATGTCTTTCTGTGTGATTTTATAATTCAGATTTACATTTACTTTGGAAAGTAAGCGTCGTTTTCCCTATATTTTTTGGATGTTTGATTTCACATTATGATTAAGCTTATATTAGTCTACATCTGTAGGCCTTCCCTAATGTGCGCCATTTCATCCATCGTCGACTTTTCGCATCCAGCTTCTGTCAGCAACCTTTCGCAAATAATAAGTAATATCAATTAATCTAAATGACATGAAAATCTCTAGACAAATTGACAACACAATATCACGCCCGTATTCCCCGAAGGGGTAAGCAGAGGTGTACTGCTGGACACCCATGACAGTTCACCGATATGATTAGAGCTCATGTAATATGGAGCAACCTAGGCTTTTACCCGGGCACAAATCGAAACTCCGAGGAATGCTACTAGGAATGTCATAGAAAAACCCAATAATTGCCTGATCTGAGAATCAAATTTAGCAATCGCGCTTGAGCCTACTACACTAACGAGGAGTGAGCTGACTTAGAAAAGTGTATTAAAGTGTGCTGCGATGTTAAGTTTTTCGTGGTAGCGTGCATTCATTTTTAAGTGTTTCGTATACGAGGACGTGTTATTCGGTTTTACACTTTTCTCAAGTCAGGTAACACAATCATTATTGTTTAATTGCAGTTTGACTACTGCATTGATAACATTGGAAATATTGTTATAAGCTCATCCATAACACCTTTTACATTTAATTTTGATTAAACTTCTAACAATTTAGACACAGTTATCGGTTCAATCAATGCCAGAATTAATTGTTACTAAATACGAAAACGTAGCACATTTTATTAATCCTCCAATAACGCGACACATGCCAGTATTACAACTGGTCCAAAACGTCAATTTGTGCTCGTGCCAGATAGAATTAAACCCAGTTTGAGCGACAATCGTTAATACTAACGTACGCAGACTGATCAATGGAACATATAAGATTTTAAATGTTTGCATCTGTTTAATAAATATTTTTGTAATTGGTTATAAATACGATTTCAATGTCATTTTTAATAGGTGCTTCATTAGTCTACTGGGCGGAAGCACGACTGCTGCGCTACTACCACTACTACTACTAGGATCTATACCTGGGTGCGTATTAATAATTAATAATCACTCGCTTAAACGTTGAAGAAAACATCGTGAGGAAACCTGCATGCATTAGAGATTTTCTCGGCGGCGTGTGGAGTCTGCCAACCCGCACTAGGCCAACGTGGTGGACTATAGCCTAACCCCTTCGGTTTAGGGAGACCCGTGCTCAGTAGTGGGACATAATAAATGGGTTGATGATGATGAAGGAGTTATTGGAATATTCTATGAAATTTTCTGTAGCAGCTCGGTGTTTGGATCTATGCTCCGTTAATGGCAATAAATTCTCCCTCTATTATATGGGACCTAAGCATACCAGAAAACTGTGGGTGTACATTAGTAAACCTCTGCCTATTCCCTCCTGGAATACAGGTGCAATATAGATTTGTTATCTTTAATGTATTCTATGTTCATCAATATAATATTGGATTATATGTAAAAAGCATTCCTAAGAATTCTAGTGCGAAACGTGAGCTCCTAGACTCGATACCCATCTTAAAGTAATATTATTTGGCTTTTCGATGAAATTTTTAGTATCGATTTGATTCCAGATAATAGTAATTGTCTTTGGCTCCAGGCTTACCCGCTCGATCCTTCAACCTATAAGTAAAACAGTAAACTGTGGACAGCAGTATCTGAATCTCCAGGACAAAAACGTACAATCTTCATAATTGTTTTTTTCTAGTTTGCGGCTTTTCATCTTTTCCATCAGATGTTTCTGAATTCACTATCACATTCAGTAAAAATATATATCTAATATAATGTTAGACATTCTACCAGATATATCCGTTATTTCTCAAAGAGATATCGGTTCTTCATACTTCATCCCAAACGTATCTATAAATGGAGAACCTCAAGAAAATCGCGTACACAAACCACCATAAACCAAGCTTTATGTCCTTGAAAAATATGACAGCCATGTCCCCAAACATATTCATATCATCGAAAAAACAGTAAAAGTTAAAGCAGAACAATAAAACGGATAGTTTTATGAAGGTTTTATATCGTCGACAGGTGAGCTTTAGGGATGTTCCTATATTATATCGTCCGGAACCAAATTCCGTACACAAAAGATTCTATGAACGAATACCGGAGCTTGCGAAGACAAATATTGCTTTGAATGCATCTGAAACATTGAAATTCATGATTTGTTGTGATATATTGTTGAATATCGTTGGACCAGATGCTATTATTTCCTGTTCTTTATAAGCGATCTTTGCTTTGTGAATGTAGTAAATCTTGATATTATGTAACATTTTAGTCGATGTAATATAATAAACTATATAAATAAAAATAAATAACTATTTAAGTTCTGTGTTCTCGTTTTTTTATCTTATTATTTTGTTTCTTCACAAATGAAGCTTCATTTGGGTCTATATTTTCTTTATAACTACTTTACTAAAAAGTGATATTGCGAGAAAAGATTTCAAAAGCATATTTGAAACTTGACGTCCCTGAATCCCTAACTTGAGCTGTAAAAATTTACTTACCAACTGTCCCAGAATATTTTCTTTTTAATAGAGCATTATTTTAAACTTTTACGGCCACGAAATAATTTCAGCTCGTACCATTAAGTTGTGGAACGACTGTACTTGCTCGTTTTATGTCCCCCGAGGGGTTCAGCGATCTAGTGGGTGACGGGGCGTACGTTTAAGGTCCTAATTAATAATGGATATGATAAAGGTTACTGAATTCATCATGAAGCCATTTACTGTCTTTTTGCATAACCGGCTATAGTTTATCACACTGGGCTAATGCGGGTTTGCAGACTTCTAAGCTGGGAAATCTCAGGCGTGCATGATTTTAAAACATTACATGTTCATGTTCGTGCATTGAATTGGATTTTTTATTTAAAGTAACTTATCTAACTAAAATTATTTATATAGGTATAACAGCGCTCTATTAAAATGTTCCTGAAAGAGATAAAGACTTAACTATTTTAAGTACTTGTCTTTTGATTTATGATACTTACGCGATATTAGAAATTAAAATAAAACTACTTTTTACGGATTTTATAGCGTAATATTGATTTTATTAATCCCGACGTTTCGGGACTATTACGTATTACTTATCTTCAAAAATATGGTTGAATTATCAGCCTATTGCTATTAAACGGGCACAAATTCAAACTTCGAGCTGCTACTGAGAATTTCATAGGAAATATAAAATCCAATAAGAATTTGCTCGACCTGGGAATCGAACTTAGGATCGCTAGCAGTCGCACTTAGGACTAAATATTATAATATCTTACTTAGCGAAATAATAAAGCTATTTTCTTTTCAGATATTGACTAAAATTATTGTACGGTGGTACGAAGATAGTATTTTTAAAACTATATTATAGGTAATGATAATTACGTTGCAATCGTCATTTGGCGAAAAGGTCGCTTCTGAGGTTTTGTAAGTGTATACATATTGATGTTTGTAACTGTATATAAATAGTACAGACGCCAACTCAAGTTATTCAAAACTGTCAATTTTTTCCAATTGAATATGAACCTAATTGTTTTGTACTAAAGTTGAAAATCTATCAAAGAAATTCGACAGATTGGGGTAGCTTCATGTGCTGGCCTCTGTACATCTGCAGTAATACAAATGAATAAAATAATATACTGACTTTACTGACAGGGTCTCCAAAGAACTACAATATCGCACAAAAGTCTGGTGCAACCAGAAAAATAAATTGGATAAAGATATTTTGAAATCGCTTCAGGGGAAATGCCAGGAAATTCTCTGTGTAACGCTCCAACGATGTTAAATTGTAAGAACGTGGTAGCCACTTCAATTTATAGGCTCTGCTGCAACTGGACGATTACAGTTGCAAGGCTTTTGAAGTCCGCCCCGACTTTTATGAAGGCGAGGCTTTAGTTAGATTTAGTTGTGCGATGTGAAACTTTTTGATTTTATGAGATAAGTAAGAGTTCTTTGCAAAGGAGTTTGTCTCTGAAAGTACTAACACTGTTCTTATTTATTCGCAGCATTGCCTTTAAAAGGAATCCGTGTCGGTAGATTTAAAGGTTTGTCTGTAAAGTTGGCAAGCTTCTTAGTGATGTTAGATTGCCATAGGCGACATAAGGATGCCGAGGTGACCACCATATATAAACACAACGTGTTTGCAGACAGTTAATTTGGGTTTGGATGTTTGTGAATGTAAATATACATACATACACATTATGCCACAAGGGTAGGCAGGAACTAGAATCTATCATGGTCGTGGCAAATTACACGGACATGACCATGATTATAGGGTGAAGGCAAGTATGGTTTTTACCCAATACGAGTCCAACATAAATTGCAGCTTCCTCAAGTAGTGAAGGATCCATGCGGATTTTTTTTTTATGGAAGAGGGAGGCAAGCGAGCAAACTGGTCACCTGATGGTAAGTGATCACCGCCGCCCATTGACACCCACAACACCAGAGGGGTTGCAAGTGCGTTGCCGGCCTTTTAGATAAGAATAGGCTCGCTTTTTGAAGGTTGCCATGTCGTACCAGATTGGAAATACCTCCTCTGGTAATTAATTCCACAGAGCAGTAGTTCGCGGTAAAAAAAATCTTGAGAAACACACGGTGGTGGACACAAATTCATCCGTACATATTCGTATCATTTTCCGTACTATAAAAAAAAGGCACTAGAAACCTGCTGCTATTCTTGCATATTTATTTCACTTCTTCGACGTTCATAAATAAAGACACTTTTCCAGGTCAATATTGAATACTACATAGATATTACCGGCATTTCTTAGCTGACGAAGTCGTCATCTCCCGGCGACATTAAATTCTTCTCAGAGGTCTGAGAAGAAACGCCGCAATATGTTCTCTTTCAAAAGTTCAGACAGTAGCAGTATTCATGTATTACAGATCTTGTCACATACAAATATTATTATTCGAAAAGGCTTTCCTAAATAAAAGTCTACATATAGGTACATTGTTACATTCATCTTTTATTAATTAATACTGAGTTTCAATGACACACATTAATGAATTTTATACAGAAGTAAATATTATGTATCGTGTCATATAAAATATATCGATGTATACAATTTAATTCGGTTGGTAGTCAATAGCTTCGGGCGCACTAATAGACGGGCAGGTCGATTCGTAATCGTGGCCACACGCATTTAACACGACAACATACAAGATATTTAGATGTGCGTGAACGCAATTTGTTCATCAATATGAACACAATTATGTTAATACCTACGCTCCTATCTACCATTGGAATAAGGAGACTAAAGATCCACTTGCTACCATTTTAGCTTCGTCTACGTTTGTTATTGTTGGAACGAAGTTCCTTATCGCGCGTTGTGAAAGGGGGCTAGACGGAAAAAATTCTTACGAAAAGTTGTCACGACACTTTTCGCTTGTCAACAATATTTGAATTTCGAATTATTGAGTGAATGACAATATTTGAATTTCGCGAGTTGTGAATTGTTGAGTGTATACAGGTTTTTTTATTTTTAATTATTAAATTTTAATGAAAGGAACTTCGTTCCATCCGGGTGTCCCTTGACACCAAGTTTTTTTTAGGTATTCTACGTCTACTTTACATCTAGATTTACGTTGATTTTCATAAGTGAATGTAATTACGGATTAAGATTGTAAATGGTTAGTAATATTTTAGCGAACGCAATTCAATTACAATAGATTAGATTAAGGTTAATTCTTATAAAACAATATATTAAACGATTTCGATATGAAACAGCAATTAACTACTACATAAAATTAATCGGAGATTAAATAAATTAAGATTCAAAAAAATATTTTGAATGATTTCTGTCATAAAAAATCTCAACGTCTACGCTCACAAAATAATCCCATATGTTTCCAATCTCACAATTAAAACTGATGTTATCTTAAACCCGTGTTAGTTATCTGTTAAATTATACAATTTTAATCTCGCGTTAATACCCGACATGTTTATTTACTAGAAAATATTACTACACGTAACGTGAATGCTAAGTCGGCATTACGGTTTAGCGGAGACGTTCAAATTAATTAAGTTCACCGATTTCATTAATGGAATGTTTAATTTTAATTGATGGTTGGTTTGCTGCGGTTAAAGTACTTCTAAAGTGACATTCGACCAATGTTTGATAAGAAATTTGTAATATCTTTAATTTTATATGTTTCAATCTTTGAGGCTAGTTTTCACTTTTTTATACCACTAAGGTGGCAAAAAAGTATACGGCCCAGACAATTTCTACACCAGGGGTATCGCTTGCACGTTGCCGGCCCTTAAAAACGAAAGAGGAATAGTTGGGTTAGCAGTATAAGGGTCACAGTCAACCCTCTCACTGCAAACACAACATATCCTCGTGGAGCACTGGTAACTGTGCTCACCTATAGGAACACAAAACAGCTCAAAGCTGTGTTATTTCACTTCGATTTTCTGCAGGGTGGAGGTACTTCCCAGTCTATAAATCAAATATTTGTCTCAAGTCTGGGTGTATATTGTGTTCCTTAAATATATACTATCTTTTAAAAGGGAAAAGACGTTTTATACTTTATTTCTCAAGGGTCTTAACTTTAAAGACAAGTTTAAATAAAAAACCGTCTATTTATGACAAAGTTCATAATTACTTATTTGAAAAACATTTCAGCAAAATTTCAAAGAAAGACGATATAAATTCTCAATGCACCGCGGTTGCTAGACTCGAAGACAATGTATTTTTACTATGTTGAAAATTCTTATTATTCTCCTTAACGCTGCCAAGAGATTCAGTTGAGTGGCTTTGTTATTTTTCATGCTGTGCTCTAAATTTGTTTATTTTCCGAGCTTTTAAAACATAAACAGAGCGATGTCGGCCATCTTGTGGGGCGATGAGAAACGTTGAACAGATTGTGTGGTACTGTGTTTATGTGTGTATAAGTTGTTGAATAGAAGTCGACAGAAGTCATTTGTAATTGTTGAGTGGTAAATGACAACTTGAATCCAAGGCTCACACCTCTGACTTTTTAAATTAATTAATGATCACTCGCTTAACCCTGCATGACTTAGAGATTTTTCACGGCAGTGTGTGACGTCTGCCCGCACTAGGCCAGCGTGGTGAACTATAGCATAATGCCTATCAATCTGAGAGGAGAACCGTGCCCAACCATGGGACAGTATAGGTATGAGTTGATGATGAAGTGACTTAACACGTGACATGTGGACAAGAGTAGTTTATGATAATGAGAAATGGATGAAGTAGGAGGAAGCCTTTGCCGAATCGTGGCATACAGACAAGGTTCATCGTCATTATCAGCCTTTCTCCAAACTATGTTGAGACTACTTCCTAGTCTAACCAGATGCAGTTAAATATCAGTAAATTACACGAAGCGACTCCCATCAGATCTTCGTAACCCAATTTCTAAAATATTCAATCTACCATCTACATCTACCACTAATGTACAACCACATTTCGCCTGTATGTTTAATTCCCATGTAATAGGGGGCGAGCCTATTGCCATTAACCGGGCACAAATCCAGACTCCGAGCTGCTCCTGAGAATTTCATAGAAAAACCCAATAACAGTTTGCTCGACCTGGGGATCGAACCTAGGACATTTAGCGTAGCAGTCGCGCTTAGGACCGCTAGACTAATGAGGCAGTCTGATTCAATCTACCACCTCTCGTAAACCTTCAAGTCATCGATCTATTTGGCTAAGTATCAATTGCCTTTATTAGGTAGGTATATTGTTTTCGCATGATCGAAAACCAGTATGAATTTTTACATTAAAAATCAAGACAAGGATTCCTGTCTCCATTTCGTTCCGAGGCAATTTCCTCACCGGCAGTACGCTGAACGAGCACGTTCTGTACATTGTACGACAGCCCTACCATCTCGAGATAAGCAAATTAACTTTAAATTAGTTATGAGAGGCGCCCCACTCGTTTTTTACTTCATTATTGCTGAGACGCCTGTACTTCATTGGTAGGTACGTGACTAAGGCTTCTCCTCTTCTTTGCATGAATTGGGAGACAGAAAGAAGTTACCGGATAATAGAATGGAGACAGAAATGCGGATATATTTAAATTTTTAGGAGATTTTTACACAGCACCATCTAGTCCCGAACTAAGCTCAGCTTGTACTATGGGTACTAGACAATGGATATAAACACTTTTGTTTTGTATATACTTATAATACATAAAAAACACACCCAGACAAGTAGAAACACTTATTCTCATCACATAAATTTGCCAGTGCCCTGTGGGAATCGAACCCACGGCCTTGTGATCAACGCAGGCCAACACGCGAACCACTAGACCACAAACGTCGTCAAAATATTATCATGATATACTGCTATATGCAGTTATAGGCTAATGGTATGACCATTGGACTACCAACTCAAAGGTCTCGAGTTCGAATCCAAGGTACGCAAATCTGATGTTTCTAAATTATTTGCGTATTCATAATTAATTATCACTCGCTTAAACAGTGAAGAAAAACATCGTGAGGAAACCTGCATGCTTGAGACTTCTCTCGACGGTGTGTTAAGTCTGCCAACCCGCACTAGGTTAGCGTGGTAGACTACAGCCTAATCCTTCTCATTATGTGACAGGAGGCCCCGTGCCCAGTATTGAGATAGTATATGGGTTGATGATGATACTGCTATAATATATAGGATGATATATTATAATGATAAGATGTTGCCCGCGATAAATACCTTCAAGAAGCGAGTCTATTCTTTTCTCAAAAGTCAGCAACGCACTTGTAACCCATCTGGTGTTGTGAGTGTCAATGGGCGGCGGTGATCACTTACTATCAGGTAACTCGCATGCTTTCATGCCTCCCTCTTCTACGAAAAAAAATTACTACTAATTTCCTTCCTTAGGACGCAACCTATCTGGGTTTTGATAAAAATAGGTAACAAACAATCAAGTAACAGGCACACAATTACTTTCGCATTTACAATATTGTTATGGGATAGTTTTTGCCAACGACTTTGTTTGTGTGGATTTAGAATTACCCGAATAAAAAGTATTCCATGTGTTGGTCCAGATTTTACACTATCTGTGTTTATTCCCAATTTAATTCAAAACCCGTTCAACCGTTAATGCGTGGTTGAGAAACAAATATCCAAACATATTATATCCTTTAACATTTATAATATTAGTAAGATTAGTATAGATATGTACCAACGTTACTCGATAGAAAATCTGTGACTTAAATTTCGATAGTGTGGCTCAGCCCTTATAGCTCGTGTTTCTTCCAAGCGTGAGGATACAAAGTTTTGTACTCATAGCCTTACTCCAACATTTGAACTTACAATGTCAAAGATAGCCCTAACATCACGTAAAGCGTCCCTAGGATCTCGAAATAACCAAATTAACTTTAAATTACTTGAGACTTTTCCAAGTTGTTTTTTTACTTGATTATGACGGAGTCGTCGGCGCTGTCTTTCGTTATCTTTTTCCGTTTCTTTTTAGAATTCTTGTTTGCAAGAAATGGGAGGGACGAATTAATGTGTTTTTGCTTCATCTAAAGTAACTTTTTTGGCGATATATCTAGTCGGTATAGTTATAATGATAGGTGTTATTGGCATGTTCAGGGCCTCGTGCCTAGGTCATAAATACGTTGATCGTTCGATCTGCAAGGATAACCAATGCTTGCTGAAGTCAGTTTTTTAGTATTTGGGCCATTTTTCTCTGCTCTGTTTAGTCTCAAACTAAACAGAGCTTGTACTGTGGATACTGGACCATGGATAATACTTATTTATTTGTTATTTATGCACAGATGGTACAAAAGTGGACGTAATGCCATAAGGCATTTTCTGCCTGAAAACCATAGGATTTTGTAAAGATATTAAGATGAACTATACATATATATTAGGGCATATTACTTACAGACTAAGTTTAAATAAATTATAAATAAACAAGGACATAATACAAGGACAAATAAATAACTTTACTACTATACATATCCAATATTTAAATTTTATACCATTAAGGTGGCAAACAAGCATACGGCCCAACCGATGGTAAGCGGTTACCTTAGCCCTATAGACGCTTGCAACACCAGAGAGGTATCACTTGCGCGTTGACGACTCTGTAAAACGAAAAAGGAATTACACAGCTAAAAGCAGTGTTATTTCGCTTCACTTGTCTGCAAAGCAGCGTTCCCCAGTCGGGCAGCTCTAATTTAAATGAAATTACTCCCACTATGTATTCCTTACCTATCTTAATTATGACCATTTTGAACACGCCTCGGAAAGCAAGATAAGCTATCGGTCTTGTTTGTCATACAAATAAATACCCACCACTTCTTCTGAATGCTCTCTTTCTTTCTCTTTCTTTTTTTTTCTTTCTCTTTCCTGCTTGTGAAAACAATAGAGGCAACAGTTTCAGACCGCCACGACCAATCAAGGTCGCACCTCATTAAACTAAAAGCTATCCAGTCAGGCGTGGTGCCGTGTAGAGCCTTCTTTCATTAAAACAGACAACAATGCTTGAAATAAAGTTAAAAGTAAAGGTCTATTGTGCATTTTGAAGCGAAGGTCAGACGGAAATGAATTCTTTTGCAGCGATACAAGGTTGATTATTAATTTATTTTCTAGGTAAATTAAATTTTTGTTATTCATATTCTGTGGTAACTGCGGGTTCCCTGACCCTGAACTTTGCGGATCAATGAGCTCAAAATGATTTTCGGTAACAGGAGGATTTAGGGGATAGTCATCAACAACCCATATACTGTCCCACTGCTGGGCACGGGTCTCCTCTCATATTGAGAGGGATCAGGCTTTAGTCCATCATGCTGGCCTAGTGCGGGTTGGTAGACTTACAAACCGTCGAGAAAAATCTCTAAGGTATGTAAGTTTCCTCACGATGTTTTCCTTCACCGTTTAAGCGAGTGATAATTAATTATTAATACGCACATGAATTCGAAAAGTCAGAGGTGCGTGCTTTGAATTCGAACTCGAGACCTTTGACTTGGCAGCCCAATGGTCATACCACTAGGATAACACTGCTGCTGAAACCATAGTCATGGTTTTTTTTGTTAGCCATTAATGTCCCACTGCTGAGCAAAGGCCTCCCCCAGGTCCTTCCAGGTACTTTTTACCTGCGCCGCCTCAAACCGACCCTTGCGTTACGCATCCAAGTCATCCCGCCACCGCTTTCTGGATCTGCCTCGATGACGCCTACCGTCTTCAGGCATCCATTGCGTGGAAACTCTTGCCCAGCGATCATGGTGCATGCGACTGACGTCATGGTATTACACCTGAAAAAATAATACAAATAATAAATACGTATAGGACCTACCAGATGAGTTGAAAAGTCTTACTTATTTCAAGTCGGCTAAAATATGATAGACATACGTCTGTACCTCCATCCACAATTGATCGAGAAATTTAGATCTCATTTAATAGGGGGCGAGCCTATTGCCTTCAACCGGTCACAAATCTAAACTCCGAGCTGCTACAGAAAATTTCATAGAAAAACCCAACAACACTGATCGATTTGGGAACCGTACCCAGAATCTCTATCGTAGCAGCCGCGTTTTTCACCACTAGACTAATAAGGCAGTTTACGTGATAATACATGTTATTAAATAAAATAAAATACACACCATTAGGCCTTTGCGTATTGGGTTCCATCCCATCTAAAGTGGCACGCTATTAGTTCAGACTCATGCTGAAAATGTCCTAATGTAAGACCCAATAATACTGCCCGACTGGAATCGAACCCAGAACCTCCCACTCAGTGTAGCTGCGGCTACCCACCAAATCGCAACGACGAAATAATTTTTTTTTTACGCTTTTCTTAGTGTAATTCACTATGAGCAATTCTATCCTAACATATTCCACCCTATATATTAATAATAAATTTTATACGAAGGCAACACCTCAAATTACTTACTAAAAATGTCGCTCCAAAAATACCAAGGAAATGCTTAAGATTTTCAACAGCTTTTAAGCTAATGAGCTGGCCTTGGTACCTGTCGACCTGGAACCGAGTTCACGGTAATTATATATAACTTAGTAAGATTTTTAACAGCCCTTAAACCTAGCATTCCGGCTAATTTGAATCAGCCTACATTTTTGGTAACGTTAATAAATGGTTTTTAGTTTTAGGAATTAGTGTGTTGAATATTAATTAGCGAAAAATTCGTATTGTTTTAATATTTTTTCGTCGTAATGTATTAATTGTTGCCAGTGCTCCACGAGGAAACGTTGTGTTGGTAGTGGGGGGACTTTGACCCTTATACTGCCAACCCAACTATTCCTCTTTCGTTTTAGAGGGTCGGCAACGCGCAAGAGCCCCCTGGTTGGTTTTAAAAGCTCTATAGGTTACGGTAACTGCTTACTTACCATCAGGTGGGCCGTATGCTTGTTTGCCACCTCCGTACTATAAAAAAAATGATTCTTGCATACATCATTTGCTTCGTCCTCATTCATACATCTACTCATAACACGCCGGTCGCGAGTGACTTTTATTAATATATTTTTGAAAATGATATCTAAGTGTAGTACTTTATAATCTACTTTACACTACTGTTATTTTCTTATGTAGCTTTAAATTATAATTTAATGATCAGAATAGATCATTAAATTAGAAAATAAAATAAACTCGAAGCACCTAAACCTAAATGTACTAAAAAAATACGTACCAAAAGTTTTTTGCATTACACAAATATTAACTATTTGACTTACCACAAAAGCAATACAGACACCCCATCATTTAAAGAGAAATAAAATTCAACCAGGAAATGGCGGGAATCGTAAAATATAAACGCAGCTGATATTGCGAAAAAGCCCAATGAGCCGAGTTGATATTTCGCAACCGAAGCAGCCAATAAGTTTACGCTGCGAAGATCAGAGACATAAAGCTAATGGAATCGCCTCGCTTTGTGAGCGTAGCTGCAAGTACGTATCATCATCCACCAATAACTTCAAAACTTCTTCGTACTGAGAATGACCTATAAAATATTTTTACAATAAAACTAGTGCTAAATAATAACCTCGTTTATTGTTCCGCTCAACTCGTTTATTGTTCCACTGCCGGTCACGGGTAGTAGATCCGCGTCACTACAAAATGAGAGGGCTTAGGTACGAATACTATTTATGATTATAAAAATTGAATTTTGTACTTGGCTAGTAATTCATATTCAAGAAAGTAATATTTTTTAATTATATTTATTATACCTTGATACTAATCAATACATACGCAAAATCAAATTATTATTGAAATCGTCAAAGTTATCTCAACATTGATAACGAATATATTGAATTTTGTTCATAACCGAAAGAGCTACTCGAAGTTATTCAGACTGCAACTAAATTGAATTCTCTATGAAAATATGAATCCGAAATCTATTTAAAAAACTTCAGAATAGACCTCTTTGTACGCTCTTGTCTTTGGTTTTAAATTAAAAAGTTTGTGTAAGAATTTTGTATTAAAGTGAAAAGTTTTTGAATTTAAATTCATAGTCTTATGTTACGAACGCACAGTATTATTACTGTGAAACTAAAGTATAGTTTGTGAATATTAGCGTTTAAACATAAATGTTGGCCCCGAGCATACTACTCGTAGTTGTAATACAAAATTGATGTGACTCACTGAAAAAAAATATGTTGTAGATAAATATTTGACATAAGTGAAGCGCATGGATGATCAAGATAACAATAAAGGTTTTAAGTATGAATTCAGACGAATATAAGGGAAAAAGGGACAGCAAAGAAGTAGTGTTTTTTATCTCTACTCATAAAGCCATCCATGGATATTGAAAATTCATAAGCCCTCATTTGGCAGAAAGAGACGTCGATACCTCTGTCCCAAATAAGGCACTACTGTTCCATCAAGTTACTGTGTACCACATCTAGTCTCTCTACGTCTGCCCCCAATAGTCGTGTAAACGATTTTTATTTCAATACGAGATCCCGTATAATTCACGAGCTTGCGCTGTCGTGTTAAAACCGTCGACTCTGCCCATTACTGCGTGAGCTTGTATATTTCTAATGATGCTATACTACACGCGTTTAATGGATATGGACTGAAAGTTGCTCTGTTTTATGTGCGATTTCAGTATAGGTTTATGACTTTTGTTATGGGTGTTGCGAATTAAATCGCAATTTTTGAGGATCATTTTTAACGAGGCGAAGAGGCAACTGAATATCTTCAAATTTTACACGACGTTTTACATGACGTTGACTCTTGTATTAGATAGCAGAAGCAGGTATGAAAAAGTTAGGGGAGAGGCCCAGCTGTGGAACAGAAAAGAGCCATATACTAAATATATTATCTATATTGGCCTAGTATCCCATTACGCACACAGCATTTTCTGTTATATCTTGTTGTGTGCAAGTGTCATAATTATTATGATAGTATATGAGTCATAAATCTGCACCATTATTTCCAACTTAAACAACATTATTCATAATAGGTAGTATCTCCCTTAATTCCCTTACTCAATGATTTCATTTAGGGTCGATTCACATACCATCGCTGGATGCTGCCACAAAACTGACGTATGTAAAATATGGATGGTTTCAGCGCGCTGACAGTGCATGTCGACGTCATCGAGCGATGATTTGTGGATTGACTTTAACTGATATCTGTATACAGATTTACTGGCAATCTATACATACTCAATAGTGAAAATGTAATCAACATCATTCATAGAATGGTAAGATAGAATGTTGACTGCACGTTGTCGTAGCGGTTAATGTGGTCAGCAGCCACTAACGTTGTGCCGGGTGTCGTGGATTTGATTTTCATCCGAGACAAATCTTTGTGTGGTCCAAAATCAATCAAAATAGTTTTATTTTCATATAAAGGCACTTATGAAATGTCGAGTCTAGGTGCGTGGTTCCAAATTAGTCGTTTCCTATGGAGAAGAACCAGATAGAAACTCCATGGTTAGTCTTGTAAGTGGTGTGTAGCATCACTACGTCTACAGTCCTACGTCTACGTCCACAGATATTTGTTTCAAATCTCGGTGTATTTTGTGTCCGTTAGTTGTATATTTCTAAAATCCCTCACGACACAGAACTTGTTCCTTACTGCGGAGCTCCTGAAAATCTTCGGAACATAAATGAAACAAGCATTTAAAAATTATAAATGATGTTGATAAATTATATTTGTTTTCTGTAAATAGATCTTTTAAAGACACTTTTTAAGAAAGAGCCATAGCGGCATTGAGGAGACCAGTCCCAACTGACCGCACGCATGCATCAGTCATTGTGTAGCTCAACCATAATTTTGAGAGCTCAACAACCCGTCGCACGACGATACCAGATTAGAGGAACATTTGCGTAGGCCACATAAAGAAATGCTAAAGCCACCATACTGTAGTGTATAATACACTCACGGTTAGACTTTTCAGAATATGGAAGTCGGCGCCATTGTGTTCATATTAATTTCTTAAAACGTTAACCTTTGTTTTAAATACAAAAATTTATATCTAAATTTATTCGGGGATTAAATTCAAATACAAATATTATGACAAGCAGACCATTACGTGTAATATTTGCTAACCAGAGTCAACTGAATTTGCATGACACACCAATGAAAAATAATATTTGCTGGTACAAGTAGTTTGTGTACCTACCTCCAAATATTATTTTTTCATTAGCCGACGCGAATAACACCTTCAAAAATGTTTTTAAACATAGATGTGTTCGGTTGCTACGGTGTTTGGGTTACAGAATATCTTAGGCAGTAGTGTACTGATGTACACAAATTATTTACCGTTATGTTTTAGTCCCATGTATTTGAATTCTGGGTCAACCTGTTTTTTTTTGTTATATTTCTCGTTGCCGACCCTGTAAAACGAAAGAGGAATAGCTGTGTTGACAGTATAAGGGTCAAAGTACCCTCACTGCTAACACAACGTTTCCTCGTGGAGCTCTGGTAACCTTGCTCACTACCAACACAACACAACTCAAAGCAGTGCTATTCAATTCGATTTTCTACTAGATAGAGGTACTTCCCCATTCGGGCAGCTTTAATTTGAGTGGAATTACTCCTACTATGCCCTAGTATAATTTGTGTTTTTTTTTTAAATCATCCCTTTTAGTTTGCCGTCTCTACAATAAGGATACGAAGGTCCCATACAATAAGGAGAAAGCCTCTTGCTATTAATGAAACATAAATTCAAAGCTCGATCTGATATTAAGAATTGTCCAGGAAAGTCTGAATATACATGATCTGGAGATCGATCCCTTCAGGACCTTAGACTTAACAACTCGTGTCAGTACGAGCCCTTCTATAGAAAAAACAGATACTGGGAAAAATGACACCGTACCGTCAAGTCGGAAAGCGGCCTAAGACACAAAATTCCGAATCTAAACGATGTCATACGAAAATCTCGTAAATACATCTCGAGCTAAACTTTCCTTGTCAACTTGTGTAAGTGTTGGAACTTTCCTGATTGCGAATAACTTTCAGACTTACCGGAAATATATTACCAAGTCGTTATTTATGTCTATGTGGGATTTTTTTGGGGAAATTCCTTTAATGGATCAGCTGGTTCTGTTGATACTTCAGAAGTTTTTAGGTTTCGTTTATTGAAAAACTGATTTGTGAACTTAGTTCTAACATGAAGAAATTAATTCTAAAAAAAGTATATTATAAGTATTTTATCCATTGTCTAGTACCCATAGTATACATAGTGCCAGTAAGGTGTCCCAAATATAAATATATATTTTGGTTTTCTATTAACAGCTTTTGGTTTTTAATGCGGTTATGCTGGACCCTATCCTGTTGCAATATTTTACTCATACAAAATTAACTCAAATGTATAAATAATTAAATTTTATTTATTTTCATTTGTTCCAGAATATCGCAGAGAAGAACCTTCGCTATGTAGTGTAAGTAACTATTTTATCTCACATAGTTTAAAACCAAGTCGCTGTCCGCGTCTCCGTTTACTTCTTCTAAACTATGTATGCAAAAGATTTTGATACAATTTTCACTGCAATTTAGAAAATTATTTCCAGCAGGTTCTTATGTATAATTCATAATTATTATCGCTAGTTATCCATAAAGCATTTTAGTCGAAGAAGAAGAACAGAAGTTTACCTCTTGGAAGAGGCATTAAATTATCATGACGCTCATAGACTCACCATCCGTCATTTATTGCATACACATCTGATATTCCACCTCATTTGCCTTGAAGTCTGAGAATGATTCTCTGATCGAGCAATGTATTTATTTTTTATTTGCTTTGAATAACACGGTTATTCAAAGAAAATAAATAAACCACCAATTACAATATTCAAAGAGGACAGAATAACAAAAAATATAGAATTTAAAATTAAAACAAAACAAAAATAAGATTAAACACTAAGGCTAGCTACACTCACAGAACTTCAGGTACATGATCATAATTACATTATATTTGTATGCGAACAAATCGCGGTATTATTGGGCTTTATTTATTTATTTATGTACACACAAAAAAAAGTAAATTGAGATCATAGGAGTATAGAGTACAAAGGTGCTGCTTATTTCTGTAGACATCTCTTCCAGCAGACCTGCGAGAGGAGAAATTAATATAATTCTATATAAATTTCTATATCATTCTTAGTACCTAGTAGCTAGAAGTTGAGATTTATTTCCGGTTAATGGCAATAAGCTCGCCCCCGTTATATGGTACTTGAACATACCAGCAAACACTGGGTCTACATACAGACTACAGAGGCAAGCTACAGCAACCTGTCAAATTTCTTTGATTGATTTTCAACTTAAATGTAAAACAATAAGGTTTTTAATTCAATTTTTAAATTTTGATCTGATTCGTCTGTGATCGAGTGATTCGCGTGTCGGACTGCTGATCACGAGGTCGTGGGTTCGATTCTCACAGGACACAAATATTTAGGTGATACATAGTACATGTTTGTGTGTTTCTTATGACTGTATTTTAAGTATGTATTTACCAAAAAAAGTATTATTTATGTATTCTATCCATTATCTAGTAGCCATAGTACAAGCTCTGCTTAGTTTGGGACTAGATGGTGCTGTGTAAAATTGTCCAAAAATATTTATAAAAAAAAAGGAAAACTTTTTCAGTTTTCAATAGCTTGATCTGCCATCTGTAGGTACATTAGTGTACACCTCTGCCTGCCTTCGGGGAAAATAGACGGTATGTAAATATGATAGTCGTTTAAGTTAAAGGTATTTCCGTTTTTGCTCCAAGTTCTCGTTTGCATTGGTCGATGTGAAATGAGATAGTCAGGACGCCTGTTCTTGCGTAAAATTAGTAAGATACTCGCGGGAAATTCCGTTCGCATAATAACTAAGCTTCAAAAGTAGGTTTCACTTCAATATGTGTTTGATCGCGTTTTTATATCCGCTCTAATATAATATTACATAATTTTTAATAGGTACATTTGGGCTTTTCAGTTTATTGTAGTATTTTATTATTTTAGTTATACCTTTTAAGCATATCATTTAAGATAAAATGAAAATCAATATATTTAAATTTACTATTTACTTATTGTACAAAAAAAAATATAAATAAAAAGAACAATATATTATCACGTCTAAGCGTCAAAGTATTCCATTAGAAATTTAGAAAAATTAGAAATTTAGGACGTTGGCAATGCTAATTCAATTATATTTGGCACATGCTAAACCTTTTCACAGATGTTATTATTCTATTTTAAGAGATATAGGGCATAGTGGGAGTAATTCCATTCAAATTGGAGCTGCCCTACTAGGGAAGTCCCTCATTCCTCCTCCGCCTTGCAGAAAATCGAAGTAAAATAACACTGCTTTGAACTGTTGTGTTCCTTACGTTGAGCAAGGTTGTCAGAGCTCCGCGAGGAAACGTTGTGTTGGCAGTGGCAAACTTTGACCCATTTACTGCCAACCCAACTATTTCTCTTTCGTTTTACATACCCCTAGTGTTACAAGCGTCTATAGGCTAACGGTAACGACTTACCATCAGGTGGGCCGTATGATTGTTTGCCACCTTAGTGGTATAAAAAAATGTAGAGAAATAAAAATTCCATCTCAGGCAGGGTTTCAACCCGCGTCCCTCCGGCTTAGTATACCTATAAGACGTAGAATGAGAAAGATAAATTCGACATCACAAGCAGTGATCTTGATAGCGTAGGCTAAAGCATCCGGTGTATAACCGGAGCGAAACAGGTTCAAACTCTGCCTGAGCTGAGTTCAAATTTTTATTTTTCTAAAATTTACTGAAATGCCACACGTACCACTGAGAATTTAACAGAAAACCCAATAACACTGCTCGACTTGAGAATCGGAACCATGACCTCTATCGTAACAGTCGTTTCTACGACCACTAGACTAACAAGTCAGTTGCTACAGACATCAATCAAGATGATCTTGTATGTTATTGGACCATACATTTTGCCGCTTCGCCAATAAATACATCATAGGCTGCTATAACAAGATAAAAATCACGACGTGAACTATATCAAAGGGGAACCGCATCGGTATCGTTAAACTTTTATTGGTCTATTACTGTTTTATAACAAAGAATATCGAGAGGAAGCCTGGTTGTTATAAAATCCTATATTTCTGATGGTTTTGGGTATAAGCTGTGAACTCAAAGCGATTCAGTCTCCTAGCCTTTCCCAAGTATAGGCTAGGCTTCCAGTAAAACCAGATGCAGCTGAATATCAGTATTTTATACGATGCAACTCCCATCACACATACGAGACCCAATTTCTGGGTAAGTAATGCCGATATCCTGAGGATAGATATAACATATATAGTAAAGCAATACGTTGCAAAAAAAAATTAGCGATTTTATTTTTCAAAAAATACCTATATACTGATTTTTTTATAATTAATTTGTACTGGTAATATGGTGGCCTGCACAGTACTCGATTTATCACTTTAGAATAACAAGCGAGTCGACAGTGGCCTAAGTGCCATTCAAAGCACGCATATTAAAGTATGTAAAGAAAAAGATTGCATTTCTTTAAATTCCTTAGAGTAAAAAAAATACTCTAAATGTATATTATCTGTCATTCTATTATTATAACCTAGTTTAATAAACACATTATTAACAAAATCGATACGCTTCTAACCTATACCATACGTAAACAATCGTTCTTGTATAACTTCGTTTCCTTTGAACGGGGCCTCTTTGTAAGACCAATTGACTTAAATAAATAAATAGTACACACTTAAAAGCATTGTTAATGAAATACTGATGCTGAACTATTCGCTGGCACAGCACTTGAAGAGTACTATTTTTAGCTAGCACAAAGATTTTGCCTATAATTAACTGCTATACTAAACTCACTACCTAAGACTGCCCCTTTAATTCAGTGGTCGCAAACGCAGCATTTTCAATCGTCAGCTCTGCATTTTCGAGTCGATTTCGAGTTCTGCAGGGTCGATTCCCAGGGCCAATAGTTTTATTGGAGTTCTCTATAAAATTCCCAGGGCCAATAGTTTTATGGAGTTCTCTATAAAATTCCCAGGGCCAATAGTTTTATTGGAGTTCTCTATAAAATTCCCAGGGCCAATAGTTTTATGGAGTTCTCTATAAAATTCCCAGGGCCAATAGTTTTATGGAGTTCTCTATAAAATTCCCAGTATCAGCTCGGAATTTAGATTTGTACGCGATTAATCGCAAATACCTAAACCTAAATATATAAACTTACTAGCGAACTTTACAGAGGCCAGCACATCAAGCTACCATAATCTGTCAAATTTATTTGATTGATTTTCAACTTTAATCCAAAACTATAAGGTTTATATTCAATTGGGAAATTTTGTCAGTTTTGGATAGCTACACCTGGTATCTGTACATCAGTATAACTCTGCTTAATCCTTCGAGAAATACTGGCATGATGGCTTGGAGGGACGAGATGTGTTGTCCCTCCAACCATAGGCAGGATCTTTCGACCAGGTTGGTGTTTTGTCTGGCGGGTTTCGGCCCTACGGTTGATGACGGGCGTCGGAATATTCGAATTACTCACTTTGCGAATTTAATTGCGCGACTCAGGATTTGCTCGTTGTAGTTTCAATGTAGAACGATAGATGTCACTACATATTGTTTGATAAAAAGTTGAAATAAGCAAAAATATGTCATTTCTTACAGTCGCATACACAATTGGTTTTTAATAATAGATAGTTAAACTCCTAACTCCAGAGGGCTATAAATTACTCTCAAAGGCTGTAGAAATAATATTATCTAATATTTTTAAAACACTTTTATCGGTGCCCAAGTATCACCCGTGAAAGCCTAGCTCACGATTTTCGGAGGCTCTTTCTATTCACAATGAAAAGATGAAAGTATTTTAGACAGAGGGATTATTGTGTGAAAAGAAAATATAAACATTATGCTTGTATATAAATATAGTAGATAGACATTGAACACGTGTAAGCTTAGGCCTTTCTAGAAACATCGGAAATTTTAAACGTGTTGTATTTTGTCACGGATATCAAGATATTTGTACATGTTCGTTATAAAGTAGGACTGATAGCCTAGTGATATGACTATTGGACTGCCAAGTCCAAGATCTCGAGATCGAATCCAAGGCACGCACCTCTGACTTTTCGAATTCATGTGCGTATTAATAATTAATTATCACTCGCTAAAACGGTGAAGGAAAACATCGTAGGGAAACCTGCATGCCTTAGAAATTTTCTCGACGGTGTGTGAGGTCCGCCAACGCGCACTAGGCCAGCGTGGTGGACTATAGCCTAATCCCTCTCAATCTGAGATTAGACCCGTGCCCAGCAGTGGGACAGTATATGGGTTGATGATGATTTAATAAATTTTGCATAACGATAAGACTATTAGGAAGTTGTGTTTATACTAAGAGCTTAGGTAGCAATATAACATTATTAACATTGTCATCAAATCTGAAACAAATAATATTATAATTGTGTACTTATTTTATAAAGAAAAGAAAAAATGACATTATCTTGCAAGTACACTAACTACAATACAACATCGTCGCTTCAAGCAAACTGACAAGAAGTAATAATAATATTGAAACTAGTTTAGATAACTCATGCTGGGATCGGTTTCCAGTCTCACCAGATGCGGGAATATCAGGTTATTACACGAAGCGACTGCCATCAGACCTCTGTTACCAAATTTCTGGGTAATGCCGTTATCCTGTGGATAGACTGGTTGTCAGAATTTTTGGGTTTCTGACTAACACTAATGATTGTCATAGGTGTTGGTATGACAACCGAGACAGACGGCTATACGTCCTCTCCGAGCTGGAGGGGTCTCGATATGTTAAGAATGGTTACCCATCCACAGACTGACCGCGTCTAGCGCAGCTTCATCTTGCAGATAGATTGATTAGCGTAGTTATTATTTAGCTACGAGCCCCTCGTACTAGCTAGATAACTATATGATTAAAATTTATAAAACTGTAGCTTCCTTGTAAAAAATAATACACCTCCCTATCACCTTTTTTAATTAAAAAATATTTAAACAATCGGAGATAGAGAAAACTTACCCAATAACATAGTTCTAAGAAATAACCAGTTAAATCGATTTAAAAATTAATGAATTTATTTCATGAAAAGGTTGTCGATAAATCTTTATAAATTTATCAACAGCCCCACATCACTAGTTTGATGTAGGTCAGACCCTTCCGTTTTGTGGCCGCAAAAACTGTGGACATGACTTACATATGGCGGGTACGGGAACTTAATTAAACAAATTAGTTGTTTGTCCCCGGTTTAATACAGGATTCCGGGTATTTGTCATCCTTTTAGAGGTTCCTGAAATTATATATTTCGATAGTTTTGCGTAAAACATGATAATTATTATGGAGAATAAAATATTGAGAACACCATCCTCCTTTTTTATAGTACAGAAAATCCTCATGGTTCCTCCGCCACCCGGGGAGGTGGCAGGGTATGTCAGACTCATACCGACTAAAAACAGCACTTGCCCTCACCTGCCCTATTGTCATGGCCATGGGATCCACTAAATTCGCCACGACCATGACAGAACATTATCTTCCTACCGTTATCTCAAATTACTTGGGATCAGAACAGTATTTTTTCTATCCATCTATCTATCAGCCACGGACGTCCACTGCTGAAAATAGACCTCCCCTAATGATCGCTAATCGTATTTTTTAATAATTATTCTATGGCGGCTTAAGTATCACTGCGACCGCAGTCGGTCTATTATGATCGCCACTCGTTGCATTATTAAAGCTCACCGCGAAAACCTGCGGCTATTGTAAACTGCAGGATTTGCTCTTTTATTTCATCTGGACTTACGATATGTTTCCCTAGATGAACGCTGCGTTTGTGTATTAGAGACCCGCATTCCTCCAGGAGATGAAGTGGCGTCTCATCCTCCTCACAACCGGCGAAGTATTACTTTTTCTTCCATACATCTCTTTTAGCTGTCATCTCATCAATCACTTCCTTTGTAGCCTTATCATCTTTTACTTACCCCATCCATATATTCTTTGGCCTTCGTCTTCCCTTACATTCATCTACATTCATCCATAACACCCCGGTAACATGCTCTTCTCTCCTATGCATCACATGTCCATACCACGACAATCGATTACTGCACAGTTTTTCTGTAACTGGTGCCACTTTCGAACTGCCTCTTATATACTCATTACTCATCTTGTCCATTCTGGTTACCCCATACATTCCTCGTAGCATTCTCATCTCAGCAACATGCAACATGTGACGGCAACAGTGACATGCATCTTGAGAATATTTTATGTAAATACCTAAAAACAATATCTTCCAAAAAAATACAGCATCTAAATTATAAGTATTGTGTAAACACGCGCGTACTTGTAACTATTTAAACTATTGAAGTACTTTTTTCTATTAAAGTTCAGTAAAATTATTAAAAGTAGATTCTTAACTTTAAAGCACTCTAGCCCAGTGATAACCAAGTAAAATAGACTCAGTTTTCTAGTACTGTTTCCATTTTACTTTTAATTACAAATGAAACAAAAGCAAATATACAAACAAACTCATGACAGGGAAATGGAATTTTTACATGGTAATGAAATAAATTGTATTTCACATCTATAAGAGTTGCGTGAGTTTAGTCACAACACTAAACTCACGCATTTCCAGCAGCATATTTAAAAATAAATTAATTCATTGACATGTAACAGCAGTTTGTAAGATAAACTTATTGCCAATAATGTAAACGTTTCTATAATAAAAGCTTTTAAAACCACATTCTATTTTCAGTTTATAAAGTATGGAAATGATATATTTATTCATGATTATGTTATTCGATTTAATTTATTCGATAAATTAGCAATTTTATTATAATTTTTATACAAAAATATTGACTATAGTCGATACGGTCTTACTTTGACATCAAAAGAGATATTTATACAATTCCGAAAAAAGTTTCCGAAACATTTTCATGCAAAGCGGAATATTATCGGAAATAGAGCGTACACGGAAACCAATCTAACTTTAGATTATATACAGACTAAATCGACAAAAAAACAAGTTTTGTTTAACAAATTTCGCTATTACGAAAACTAAATTTTCACCTGGAAATAGAAATTTAAACCAAGTCTAAGTTAAACCCAGGCTTTAATTATATGATCCAATATCCAAAACTTTTTTATGTCACAGAAACAGAGGGGGGTATTTATAAAAAAAAATTCAGCCCAGCTTTGGTAATGACATTGGGTACACACGTCGATACTTTTTTTAAATGGTGATTTTTCCTGTAATAACCCAAAAAAAATATAAACACACCTGGACAGCTACTTGTACTTCATAAATATAGTTGTTCCGTACAGGGATAGAACCCACAGCCCGTAGCGAAGAGGCCAATCACACAGACACTCAGTCAAATTTTATACGAACACATTTTTTGTACCATTTATAATTTTATTTCCGATAACGCACAGAATACGGCCGCGTATTTCCGATCTATTGAATATTGATCAGTTGTATAAATTATCTCTAACACCTGTTTATACGGAAAATCGTCGTGTTGGCCAAATTGGCAATTTACATTCGGAATCACCGCGGAACCGTGGGCAATTTGCAAGTTACGATACTAAGGGGCACGCTGTATTAGTCGGTAAGGGAATTGAACGATTAAGTAACTATACTATGCTCTGAGCACGCGTCCGGGGCTCTTGGCTAAGTACTAACTACGATGATCAATCTATCTGCAAGGTTAAGCTGCACTAGCCGCGGCCAGTCTGCGGATTGGTGACCGCTCTTAACACATCGGGACTCCTCCGTGCCTTTTTTTTTAACGTATGGAAATTTTCATGGACTATCCACCGCCTGGGGAAGGCGGTGGGGTGTGTCGGACTCCACCCATAGGGGGTGACCTACCGACTAAAACCATACGGGTGTTTCGCCTCACCACTTTTTGCTGGGGTTACGGGAGCGAGAACATTCCTCCGCGACCCCAGCAGGACTCCTCCGTGCCTCGGTCAAGCCATAGGTCCCAGTTGTCATACAAATACATATGACAACAGTTAGGTGAAGTCAGAAGCCCAAAAAGCCTGACAGTCAGTGTATCCTTAGGATATCGGTATTACCCAGAAATTGGATTGCGGAGGTCTGATGGCAGTCGCTTCGTGTAAGATATTCAGCTGCATCTGGTTAGACTGAAAGCCGACACCGAGTAGTTGGGAAAAGACTATGTTAGCAAAAGGCTATGGTTATAGCTGGTTGCAATGAAGAAGATGTGGGAGAGCCCAGCAATATTAATGTTAAACCAACAAAACCCAAAAAAAAATACATTTAAGTATGAAAATTTTAAACAGCAATATTAAAAAGGCCTAACTGCATCATTAATATTTAAAAGTTCAGATTGCGACGTCAGCGATTCCAAGGAAAGAAACAAAGTGTCGAGATGTTTGCTCTTATAAAATTTTCATGTTTTCTCATAAATAATAGACGAAGCAACTCCACGCTTCAGACGCGTAATTGCAAACCCTGGTATTTCCGAACTCCATTTTAAAAGGAGAATTCTGTGCTTGATGTGATATTGGTATAAAGATGTATTAATATAACGGCTTCAGTCTATTGCTCGCAAATACAGCTGCTAAGCATGAGGATCTGGTTTCGATTACTTACCATTTCAAACAGTATTTTGGATTTTTCAGTAGCAGCTCGGAGGCTATAATTATAATAGCTGCCCTCTCTATTATTTGGAATCTAACTCTAACTTTGAGTGTCTTAGTTATACAAAGTTTGTAAGTAGGCATTCAGATAAAATAAATAATTTCTATTTAAAATACATTTAAATTTTAGATGTGAAATGTGCAAATAAATCTTTGATTAATTAATTAATACTACATATAATTAATACTATATAATAATACTATTAAGGGCTGTGAAACTCGTGTTGGGAAACAGAAGTGGTCAATCAGACGCATTCTAGTTAAAATCTATATGATAATGCAACTAATACTAAGACAAAATTCTATTTTATTCTTCGTGTTCAGAATCAAGCACATCTCACAGCAATCTTATCGTATTTTGTATTTATGCCATTCTACGGAGGTTGTCTCGTAATTTTTAAATTGCCATTCTCTCGTAAATTTTGAAGGAAAATATTTAAATGCTTCCTTCAAAATGGAATTTCAGAAATGCTCTTTGATTTAAATCGAATCAGATAGGTCTCTCTTTGTTATGTATCGAATAAAGCATTAGCATTTCAGATGTTTACGAAATGTTAACAGCTGGTATTTTTTAGGTTATTTGATTATTATTAATTCAGTTCAAAAAAGTGGAATTAAAATCGGTGAATGATGCTTTCAAATCTCAATGAATTTTTTATTGTTCTTACTTTCGCAAGTAAGCCTAAAACTTGGGTGCACATTAAAATTTGTACACAGATAAGAGCACCTCTTCCTAATCCTTCTGGAATTAAAAGAGTGATGGTCATATCATATTATGAAAAAAGCTTTACAATGTACGAGTAGTTAATTTTCATTGCACTTTTATCACTTGAAATTTAATAAAGTCTATCAAGAAATAAGATATAATAAGCTATCGTAGATCACAATATTGGCATGTAAGAATAATTTTTATGTATCAAAAACTTCCAAGGGAAACTTCAACGACAAGAACTTGAAGTAACTTTTATGACTTCTTGCGTATTTTCATATAGTTTTCTTATTACGTGCTTGCAAGTTATATCCGGTCGTAGTTTACTTGCTTGCTTAAATAAAAAAATAAGCTTCGAATTCTATTACAACTTTATAGTTATTAATGAACGTTTATTTATAAAGTTAAATTTCCTCTTACAATGTCAAGAGTGTTCCTAGATTTATTAATGTTAGGTGTCACAGTGTCTCCAAAAGCACTTAGCAAGTTTTAATTCTTAAGATCACATAGTGCATAAATAATGAAAGGCTGGCGGCTGCCACCTCGCTACCTTACAACTCCTACTATAATATTCTATAGCTCTCCTTTCATGGCAGCAGAAACTTCAAAACTTCACATATTTTTAAAATTTCCATTTAATATGACCGAGGCATTTCCCAACAAAATCTGTCCGCGGCTTAGAATCTTTCGCGAACTACTAGTTTCAAGTATCAAAGACGCCATTTTGTATCGCGGTTCATTGATCCAAGTATTAAATGTCAGCGTACTTCGAACCTTTATCACTTAAGAGCACCCCAGATGTTTTGATTAGATTTTCATGTTTCGCAACTAGTCAAACTTCGGAGGAAATGGACTTTTCAATGGATTCCGAAGTCATAATTATCTTTAAGATGTGTCCCTGTGATGCTGAATTTGAGCAATTTTCCTTGTTCCGAAGTAACTTTTTAGGAAGGTGTGGGGTACCGTAAAGTTTGTTTTATATCTTGACGAATTGCGAAAGTGCTAGGCTTTAGATATTGTTGTCTTAGTTATAAACAAATCCAATTAACCATACTATTTTGCGATTTTAGCGTAGGTAGCTATTTTCCAGAGAACTCCGAAAATTTTGAAGGAATTATTCCGGTTCAAATTGTTGTAATTTGGTCTAAAATATTCCTTTATAGTTAAGAGAATTTTTGGAAATACAGTTGTTACAAATTTGTGTAAATTTGTTTCCAAATCTTTTACCGCTAATAACTGGGGAGCAGTTGTTTAAAGTCAATTAACTCCCCCAATTTACGGGAGATTGTAACCAGAACATATTAAATTTTTCATTCATCCCCAGATAAGCACGGAAATTGACTATTAAAATCTCCATTTCCTGAGTAAACTTTCTATAGCGTACCTCAACCTCGTTAACACAAACGTCAACGGTGAAAACTTTAACCTCAATTCCCTCAGAAAATTATATTTCATTTTTATTTGTTCCCAAACAATTTTCTTCATCTACTCAGCGTTTCAGAGAAAATAATTTTTCGTTGAGTCAGGCCGTTAACCAATTTACTCTGAGACGTGACCCAAGCTATTTACGGGACAAACTATTTGATTTGGTCCCTCAGCAAACAGTGACCTTTGATCGTACCTCTCTGATATAATTCAATGACTTTTTGTATTGACCTCCGAAATGAATTTTGTTTTATTTGTTCCAAAACAATATTTTGTAGTTTTCACTTTACTGGTTAATATGTTTGAACCCTCTGCTATATTATTAAATTTCGCTGGGATGTAGGTTAATACTGATGTCTTTTCTAGTTATGTTCTGCGGAGTTGGTTTCAGAATTTATGTCGTCTCTTTTATGTTAACTTTGAATTCACCCGAAAGTTATAACGTTGATTTCGTGCGAGTAGTACCTTTGCTAGTTATTATATTGGGGTGCATAGAGAGAGATTCCGTGAGTGTTAATAACCTAGCAATTTCTGTCTCTGCATCCCTAAAGTCGACTGCTTTAAGTCCGCCTAAAGGCATAAAGTATTTAATAAATAATTATGCGACCTTATTGGTCGTACACTGGATAGTCAGCAGTTGTTAGGTTTAAATATTTATATTGAAATAATTCACCACTGCACACTAGCTTGATTAGTAAATTCCATTGAATATTTATTTTCAAATTAATAGTAGCTCAAAAAGCATCACCTTTAAATCTACATCACGATGAAAGACTAAAATGTTCGTAATATTCTCTGCAATTTTCATTTTTTTTCAAACAGAACTTTCAGTTGAAATAAAGCAATGACTTTAAAAATACACTTCTCTCTCTGAGGATTACATTTTCAAAACGTCTTGGGACTGTCACGTCTAATAACGTTAGTCAGAACTCATTTGAAGGTACACTTGTTTGTCGTCTTCAGAATTATATTTCATAAGTCACCTTGAGATTTTTATTAATGTTTTATTAGGATTCATCCAAGGACTGTCTCTTAAGTTATATCGGTTTAGTGTCCTTTCTGATTTTTCCTTTTCGAGACTTTGGATATTATTAATTTATTTTTCATGTTACATGGGATTGGTCGCTGTTTTTATTAATTCAGGTTGACGGATTCTTGTCAAATGGATTACGTTAATGGAATTCATTTTTTAGAAGAAGAATACGTAATTTAGGCATTATTAAGAATAAAAAAATACAATTCAAAGAAGTATCTGTTGTTGAAGTTTTTGGGTAATGAATGTTGAAGGACTTTTTTTTAATACTAAAGTTCAACCTAAAAGTATTATTAAACTTTCTATAAAATACCATTTCAGAATGTTCTATATTGTGTATGTTTGAACTTTAAAAGAGGTACTTATTTCCTAGGGTTCCTTTCCTAGGTTGAATTGGTAAGAGCTCGGAGTTTGGATTTGTGCCCGGTCAATGGCAATAGGTTCGCCCCCTATTACATGGGACCTAAAACATATCGGCAAACTGTGGGTGTACAAGTGTGGTACCTACACCTCTGCCTAATCCTTCGGGGAATACAGGCGTGATGGTATGTTATGTTTTTAATTATTTCTTCCTATAAATGGTCATTAAGAATATACCAACGTGATGAAACCTAAAAAACCCAAAACCATTGACTTAAAAGTATTTGCAAAGACTTTCATTAAATTAATCTTGACGAAACATTACATAATATAATCTAAACATGCGATAGTGTTTCCATAGATATATTTTGAAAATCACTGAAAGTTTTTATAAATAAAATATCATTTAAAATGTTATCTTACAAATTAATTATGTCAACCCGCTAACCTCCCCTTAATTTACTATTTCAATAAAATAATTTGATGTACAATCCGAATAAAAAAATAACAAAATTACTGGCAAAACGCAAATCAACAAATCAAGAGTCCTTTTTAACATAATGGAATAGATTCAAAAAGATTTAATCAACCGACATTTTATTACAATCAACGTTAAAAAACCGCTTGTTTTCCCAACTGAAAAATCGTTTCCCATTCAAAGCATTCGCGAAGAACAAAGGCGGTCAAAACAAAGCCTCCACTACAATAAAAACTCGGGATCTTTACCTTGTGAACCTTTTTTATTGTTACCTAACCTTTTCCCGTTGATCCACTCTGGTTTAATAACCTTTTGCAATGTTGCAAGTAAAATGGGGATTTCACAAGTCGATGGGTACCTGTCGACTATGAAGCGATGACTCTTTTGTTCACAATACTTTTTTCAAAACGAACGAGGCCAATGAAATCGTGGAAACAAGTCGAAGTTAAAATGGAGCGGCTCCAATTGTTGTACGACTGACATTAATAAGGCCTCAACTTGGAGTGAAGAGCCGACAATTAGAGACCGTTACCCTTAAATTAGTGACGCAGTTGTAAATTGTAAATTAGACTTTAAATGACATTTGCCTGAAATTCTGTCATCTCTATTAATAACTTCAAGTTGCTCTTTGAAGTCTCTAATCAATTTAATAGTACTCGTATCTATCAATGTAACCATTGATATGTTGCTAGTGAATACTGAATATTTTGCTTTTAGTGCATAGCTTAATGACCTAAATGTGACGTCCGCTGCAATAGCTGCAAGCTATATAAAGGACAGATTTCAATACAAACCACGTACTGTGAAGCGCTTCGGTTTATTAATAGAAGTGACGCTTTTAGTCTATCTATTTTGCACTTGAATGAAAGTAATTTATTTTATATTTTTTAATAACTACTCTCTTTTAATAAAATATTCAGTAAAAGTGCATTAGTGGAAATACGAAAGTATCTACTCTTTTGAAATGTGTCTGGTCCAACTTGCTTAACAATATCTCAAGTCTGTCAAATAGAGATCTTATTTCTGATCCAACGGATCTTATAATCTTAATGGCTTTCTCTCAATACGCCTGCTTATTATTTTTTATATTGTCAAGGTTAATTTTGATTGGATCATTTTAAATCTTCATTTTTGTCTCGTTTAATAATATTATATTCTGGAATTGGATGTGGCTGGATACATTTTTTTACACACAGTGACTTCTATCTTATCTAATGACATATACTGACTTATAAACGTCAGTGAAAACATAACCAATTTCGCACTTTTTTTTGCCACAGTTCCATTGTACGCAGCATTGTCCGGCGCATTATGGGCAGTCAGCCTCGCTACCAAATATCTCTTGACTAGCTTATATTTCCACTACGGTATGAACAATTATTGTTGTAAAATCAGGTTCTACAACAACGGTTGTACGACATTCAGTGGTTAAACTATATTTCACTTTCACACCCAAATAAGTAACAGCATTGAAATGTAAATCTCTCAAATGATTAACGTTAGAACCGTACTCCATATTTCTATCAGCCGACAATGAAAACACCATAAAGATAGTATCTCCAGAACTCCATCATCTTTGGCCAAAACCTTTTTTTATTCAACTAGTATGAGGACTCCCCGTATATCATCTTCTAACTTAATAAAACACGTCTAAGAATAAGGAGCACCCCATAAAAATGCCATAAAACCATTCAAGTCTCGTTCTCCCGTCAAAGATGTGTCTGGCATTAGCCGAAGTAATTTACGCTTTTTTTATGTACCACTTGAATCACAATGAAAACGGCTACCGTATTTGCTAAAGATTTAAGATTATAGACACGTTTGAGAGAATTTTTATCGCTTTGGTTAGGTTTTCGGTCGCGTTAAAAATTGCTGGATATTTTTTACTTATAAGATTTTCGGTGGCTTACGAAGCACTAGGGATGGTGAAGTAGGTAACGTTATTTGTTGACCAATATTTGACTTAATAATCTTGTATATAAGAGAAGATCCAGTTAGTGTTACGAGGAATGAAAGAATTTCTGATGTTGTTGATTTGATTAACTTATTTGTAAGCACCAATTACGTTGTACAGTTCACCCACCTACAGGTAAGGTTGCACATACCTACAGTAATCCACATAGTCTCTTAAAAAATCGCATTGTATATTTTATGAGTTAGTTAACAATTTACTTCTCACTCGATCGCAACGGATTAGCTTCCAACTTCGACTTAGTTTGTGAATACTGATTCACAAACTAAGTCACTAAACTACCTCATTTATTGGTTATAGAAAATGTATTAAGTATACTGATACTTAATAAATTTTCTATAACCAATAAATCAGTGGATTAAGTCAACTCATTGAAACTTAACTCATACTTAAGGTGTAAGGGGCCTATTACTGTGAATCTTACACAGACCTCAGCCGCATTTGGATACTACTATTCTCGGTACTCTCACTAACTAAGGCTACATTTGGTTATACTGGAAGCAATCAATTAAGTCACCATCATTATCTATGTATCCTCTACATTTATCACGGGGAGTGTTCTGAGGAATTGTTCGAACTTGTACCTCCCGCTAAGTTCCGCCACAGATCCGCTCGTGCAGACTCGCCGCCAGATTTGAAAGTTCATCCATTTCACCTGAGTGTCCACCACCGTGTGGTTTCTCAAGATTTTTTTTACCGCGAACGACTGCTCTGTGGAATCAATTACCAGCGGAGGTATTTCCGATCTGGTAGGACATGGCAACCTTCAAGAAGCAAGCCTGTTCTTTTGTCTAAGGCCGGCCACGTACTTGCAACGCCTCTGGTGTTTTGAGTGTAAAAGGGCGGCGGTGATCACTTACCATCAGGTGACCCGTTTGCTCGCTTGCCTACCTCTTCCATAAAAAAAAAAACATTATCATTATCATGATTATTCCATCATTAGTGACGATATAAACCAGTAATGGAGATCCTTTACGGCTAAGTCTGTATTCACACATGTAAAAAATCGTATATATATCATAAGTACTTGTTTTCGGCACCCATACAAAACAGGTGTATGAAATATTTCGGGTTTCCAAAATTCCAAGCGAGGCAAAACATGTTCTTTATTAAGTTTTCCAGTCAGCTAAATTACATTTCAAAATTGCTGTGAGAATTTATTTTGTTCTTGAATTATTAAATACTGATTGAATTTTTATGTAGCCTGTAAATTTCTGACTAAAGTCGTAATAACTTGATAAAAAGTAGTTTTGATATAATATTATGTTCGTTCTTTGGAATCCAAATTATACAGATTTTTAGAATAGGTCAATAATATAAGGTAACGTAATAATGACAAGGCTATGATATAATACTTATCTTTGTTAAAATAATAGTAACAAAACATACGCCTGTATTTCCCTAAGGGTTAGGCAGAAATATACTACTGTATCCCTCAGTTTAATGGTATATAAATGGTAAAGGGACACCGAAGCGATCACCCAATAATCCTAAATGAAATTGAAAAAAATGTAAATACCTATAACAACTTTGCTAGAGCTGGAAATCGAAATCAGGACCGACGAAATCTGCATCTTTACACTGATTGCGATATAAATATTGTAATCTGTGTAAAGATGCAGATTTCGTTCACTATACGGTATATTTAACTTTTTTGTTGACCGTACTAATAGGTACGGTTGATTTCAGTAGCATATAAAAAAACAAATCTTCTTACACCCACCTCTTTTCGCATCTATATTAAAGCATCTTGTTTAAGCCTACTGAAACTCTAAAACGGCAAGGATCCAACTATCAACTCCGGCTTCGATTTTTAAATTATTCCACGCACAAATGAAAGGGCTCGTTGAAAGCTTTCTTCAGCGCCTAGTCTCGAGTAAATCTATTGATCTTCAACGGCTTTAAGGAGAAACATGCAGCGCTTTATATTTTTTCCTTTAAGGAACTATCAACATTATTACAATTTGTTGTCAGACTGTCAGACTGTCTGTTGTCAATATTGAGTTAACTGTAAAGCTAAGCTTTGGAATATTTATGAGCTGCTTATTGGCACGTTACCTATTTATATTTATAACCGGTCCTTGTGGAAGATTGGGTGCGGCATTTGTTCAGCCGTGGACCTTGGATGTGATGATAATGGCAGATATTACAGTTTTTGGGAAATACCATAACAAAATTTTCATCTTCCTACACAAACTTGACAAGTTGATTAGTAATTTTTCATGAAGTACCATAATACTCTTTTAGAGATGTATACTCTTACCAAACCCGACAGTATACATGAGAATTATTAAAAAAAAAACAGTCCATCCTTCATACGAGGGATTCGGGCGAATCTAGTTTCTTAGGATTACATAAATATTTATCTCGGGTAAAAATTAGCGCCATAACGTTTAAATTATTATGTAGTAGGGGACCAGCCTATTGCTGTGCACAAATCCAAACTGCGAGCTGCTACTGAGAATTTCATAGAACAATCCAATAACACTCCGCTCGACCCGGGAATTTAATCCAGGATCTCTTACTCAGCAGTCGCACCCACGACCAATAAACTAATATGGCAGCTGAAAACAACATAGTGAAAACAATATATAACTGGATTTGTGCTCAGTTAATAGGAATAGGTTGACCCCTATTACATGGAACCTAAACATACCAGCGAATTGTGGGTATACGGAACACCCCTGCTTAACTCTTTCCGGGAATACAGACGTGATGGTATGTATAATATTTAATTATAGTAGAACGAAGCCGTGTACAAAATCTAGTTTATAATAATGTTATGTCCCCAATCCCTCAACGCCGGTCCACCGACCTTTTCCTCAACTCGTTTCCTCCAGGGATGATAATATTTAGTGCCCCAACCTTGGGATAACTTTGATTTTAAGGGTTAGCTCAGAGTTATCGCCTTCGAGCTGTAGGAACGTTGTAAAATCCTCTTTATGTTCTCGAATTGAGGACTGGGTTTGATAGTTCCGGATTTTATTTGTTTAACAAAACCCACATGCGAATAAAATATCCAAGTTTTCTTTACATAGGTCGGATTTGAGTATTTTAACTCTGAGCAAATTTTTCTAATAAACTTGGGACAAATCAAATTAATATGATCTACACAGTCTTCTGACTACACGGAGCTTTAGAGGAGGATTGATGGCTATCTTCTATGTAAAACGGTTAAATTCCCTAATCAAAACACATATTTCTAGATACAACGTCTATATTCCCCAAAGATTTAGGCGGAGCTGTACTTAATATAAGACCTACTTACTACAGTTCTCCGGTACGTTTAAGTCCCATGTAATAGAGGGGTATTGCCATTAACCGGGCATAATTTCCAACACATATATGTATAGCTTACAGTCCAGATAAGTAGATGTTTACAAAATCAATCTTAAGGTTAAATACCATTACCACAGCAGCTGTAACATAGAGGTTTTATTCAAACAAACTTACAAAACATAATTTGCTATTTGGCAACAAAATAGCAATAAAGGTTGGTCACCTTTATTACACCGTTTAGTTCTGCCAAAGTGTCCCCATGCCAAAGTTAGTCTCTGCAGACGGAAAATTAACTCGCAGCAGTTAGGTCTTTAGTGCATAATTTCTTAGGTTTGGATGTAGAGTAGGTAATTAACTGATTTGCTTGCATATTTGGTAAAGTCACCTCGTCAGTACCGTTGCGTCAAGCGTTTTGGGTCGGATTCCCATTCGGGGTAAATATTTGTGTGAGCCAGAGATATTTGGTTTGAGAGTCGGAACGCTGATCACAAGGTCGTGGGTCCGATTCCCATAGGATACAAATATTTTTGTGATGAACATGTTTGTGTGTTGTGAAGTTTCTTAATGTATTATAAGTTACATACTTACAAAATAATGTACAGTATTATATATGAAGAAGAAAGAAAGAAGAAAAGGCAGGCCTTTGCCCAGCAGTGTGAAATAATTAGGCTATTTAAAAAATAGATATATACATTGATTTATTTAGTACCCATAGTACAATCTCTGCTTAGTTGGTGACTAGATGGTGTTGTGTAAAAAATTACCAAAAATATATAATTTTAAAAAATTGTAACGTCAGGCATACAACAATCTAATGAATTGATCTCTAAAAGTACCTATGCAAAACACCTAAAATTCTTTCATTAAACATACTAAATAAATACCTGTTTCATCAACTAAAAGTTTCAAGTACTTTCAGTGCCAAAATGCTCGACCCAAACCCAGAATTTCTAGCGCAACAAATATGATATTAACGTTTCAAATCAATCGGCGTACCCAACATTCCAATAAGAGATATAAACGAAATACCAAAAAAACATTAACCGTTCGTGAGCTGAAGGTAAATGTAATTCACAGGGCAGACAACCTCAAGCAAGATTAAAAAACTTTCCGCCCAAACCCGTGGTTTCGGGTAGGCAAAAAAATATTAATGAAATTTCACGAAACCGCCTGCTGACCGAAGGCGAACTTCATCAAAGTATTTTCTCTGTTGCGGATAGGCAATTAAGAAGTTCAATTTTGATATACGTTATCGGTTTTTGACTGAAGGGTTGACTTGTCATCGGTTCATTTAAAAATCAATTTTATGTAAGTGGTATCGGAATTGAACTCGAAATCGGATTAGAGTGGGAATTGGTGTCAATATCAATCGCAAAGGTGATTTTTTTTATTTTACTAAGGTGGCAAACTATTTACCATCAGGTGGGCCATATGCTTCTACGGCCCACCTGATGGTAAGTGGTTACCGTAGCCTATAGACGCTTGCAACACCAGGAGTATCACTTGCGCGTTGCTGACCCTGTATTGAAAGAGGAATAATTGGGTTGGCAGTATAAGGGTCAAAGTCCCCCCACTGCCAACACAACGTTTCCTCGTGGAGCACTGGCAACCTTGCTCACCGTAAGAAACACAACACAGCTCAAAGCAGTGTTAAATTAATAAACCTCTGCCTAACCCTTCTGGAAATACAGACGTGATACATCTATGTACTGTTAGTGTACACCAATTTCCCTCTGCCCTAGGTGTCGGAGAATTATTTGTGTGAGCCATAAAATACTTCCCTGGCGGGTAGCTCCAATTTGAGTGGAATTACTCTCACTATGCCCAGGTAGGGCATAATGAGAGTAATTCCACTCAAATTGGAGTGAACTCACTCTTAACCTGTCTCTAGGTGTTTATAAATAAAAATAAAAACACACACAAACCCACTGCAATCACTGCATGCAGGTCATACAAATATATTATACGTGCGGGGATCGAACCCAAAACACTTTACACCGAACTCAATCGCTGAGCCACTGCACCACCGAACGAAAGTTAATTCTGTAATCGAATATTTCGTTTATAAAAAATATCACGATTGTATTTTTTTACATCCTTGAATGTATCCCGCAAATAATTATTTCCCTCCATTTAGAAAATCTATTTAGATACTATTTTCCCACTAGCAACACATAATCCCACCTATTAACACAGTTATCATACTCAAATACCCTCCCAGATCAGCATACAACGGAAAATAAATACTGATAAACTCGAGCGAAATGATTTACTGATATGAAAGGGGCTCATATAGTGAGAGAGGGCATAATTGAAAGACCGTGATTTATACTTCACAGTTGTTTTATCCAAGGCTCGCATACACAAGGCGATAAATGAATAAATTCTTAAGACATTTTACAGCATGGCTCGTGGCTAAGTGAAAACTACGCTGATCAATCTATCTTAAGATTAAGAGAGGTAGGGCATAGTGGGAGTAATTCCACTCAAATTGGAGCTGCCCGACTGGGAAAGTACCTCCACCTTGCAGAAAATCGAAGTGAAATAACACTGCTTTGAGCTGTGTTGTGTTTCATACGGTGAGCAAGGTTGCCAGTGCTCCGCGAGGAAACGTCTTTCGTTTTATAGGGTCGACAACGCGCAAGCGATACCCCTGATGTTGCAAGAGTCTATAGGCTATGGTAACCGCTTACCATCAGGTGGGCCGTATTGTTTGCCATCTTAGTGGTATAAAAAAAGTCTATCTTCAAGTTAAGCTGCGCTAGCCGCGGTCAGTCTGATGCGTGATCATAATGTGCCTCGGAGAGCTATTAAAGCCGTCGGACCCGGTTATGTGAACACCTATGATTAACGTTAGTGGTAGTCAGTGCCAAAAAAGCCTGACAACTAAATCCTCAGGATATTAGATGAGGAAATTGCATGAGGATGGCAGTCGCTTTGTGTAAAATACTGATATTCAGCCACATCTGGTCAGACTGAAAGCCGACCCCAATAGTTGGGAAAAGGCTCTAAGTATGTGACATTTTACAACACCATTTAGTCCCAAACCGAGCAGAGCCTACACTATGGTAGTAAACAATGGATATAATACTTATTATAATTATTATACTTTTTTTGTAAATATATACTGATAATATTTTAGAAGAAAAGTACTGCGACTTGTGTCATTCCTACATGGGGTGACTTCGCGTCTCCTTTTTACATACTCTTAAATCGAGTAAATTTTTGGAGCAGAAATTAAAGTGTCTGTGTTAGTCTGGGTGTTTCTTATGTATTTTTTTCCAGCCATTATCCTCCCACTGCAGAGCAAAGGCATCCCTTAATGTACCTTCCACTCGTCTCGGTTTAGAGCCTTCTGCGTCCAATCCTTCCAATACCAGTCTAGCTCGTCCCGCCATCTCCTTCTGGGCCTGCTGCGACATCGTCTAACGTTGTGTGGGTTCAACTCGGGGGTGAGTCTTGCCAACAGTTCGTCAGACATACGGCAGTTGCGACCAGCCCATTTCCAATTTAAGTATTATAGGTATGTATTAAAAAAAATGTTTGTAAGTATTATAATCATACCCATTATATACCCCATAGTACAAGCACTGTTAGCACTGTTAGCACTGTTAGCACTGTTAGCACTGTTAGCACTGTTAGCACTGTTAGCACTGTTAGCACTGTTAGCACTGTTAGCACTGTTAGCACTGTTAGCACTGTTAGCACTGTTAGCACTGTTAGCACTGTTAGCACTGTTAGCACTGTTAGCACTGTTAGCACTGTTAGCACTGTTAGCACTGTTAGCACTGTTAGCACTGTTAGCACTGTTAGCACTGTTAGCACTGTTAGCACTGTTAGCACTGTTAGCACTGTTAGCACTGTTAGCACTGTTAGCACTGTTAGCACTGTTAGCACTGTTAGCACTGTTAGCACTGTTAGCACTGTTAGCACTGTTAGCACTGTTAGCACTGTTAGCACTGTTAGCACTGTTAGCACTGTTAGCACTGTTAGCACTGTTAGCACTGTTAGCACTGTTAGCACTGTTAGCACTGTTAGCACTGTTAGCACTGTTAGCACTGTTAGCACTGTTAGCACTGTTAGCACTGTTAGCACTGTTAGCACTGTTAGCACTGTTAGCACTGTTAGCACTGTTAGCACTGTTAGCACTGTTAGCACTGTTAGCACTGTTAGCACTGTTAGCACTGTTAGCACTGTTAGCACTGTTAGCACTGTTAGCACTGTTAGCACTGTTAGCAGTTTAGCACTGTTTGGTTTGATACTAGATAGTGCTGTGTAAAATGTCTCAAATATTTATTATTAATATTCTCTTTTATTCTAAACTCTTTTGTCACTCTACTTGTCGTCAAGTGAAAACAAGGCTTTATTTTAAAGCACGAGTAAATAAAGGCGAAACGACTAGGAAGTAGAGGGTGGATGGGGTGTTTTAGCACTATAAAAGTTTGTAGGGCGCGGTATCTGTTCAGCTTAATTGGTTTTTAAATAACGTATTCTTTGAATAGGGTTTTTTTATATAGTTTGTTATTAATATCTAATTTGTTGTACTGAGAATTACGTCTGCGATATGATTGCATTAAGTATTTCAAAATTTCATTAATATTAATTATTTAAAAGATAGTCTTAGGATTGTTTGCTGTCGTTTCTCCATAAGACCCATTATTTGGAACCGCGCAACTAGTTTTTTACATTTTAGAAGTAGGTACATATTACTGTAATAATGTTCTAATTGAAATAAAGCATTTATTTGATTTTGACGTTGACTTCACAAAAAACTGGACTACTAGTGTTTACTGCAATAATCTCAATAATACATTCTTGGTTTTAATTGTTTGTTAAACTTTGTTTGTAATTAGTAAGTTAGCAATGTTTTAAGGTCTCTCGAAACCCTGTGTCGCGGGGGGACTTCACAAAAAAAAATTAACGGACACAAAGTACACCCACACAAGAAACAAATATCCGCAGAACACACAAATATTTGCCTCGGGTAGGAATCGAATCCACGACACGCGGCGCAAAAGTGATCACTTTCCCCGGTTCCCGCAATAAAACATATCTTATTAATTGATTTAATGTAGGTCCCTCTGCTTACGTCATAAGTGCAGCAATATTTTATATTCCAAATTACCCAACTTGGAGTACCCAGCTGATTCTTATCCCAATTTCCCTGGAACTGATGTAAACACAATGGAAATACCGCATCTATACCGTTATACCCGCACTCACCCCCAAAAGGGTTCCTGGGCGGAGCCAGTGAATTATGGTCTTTTAAAATCTTTTTTTCTTTGTTATCGTTCAGACTTTTTCGTTGCGATAAAGAAGATTACACCATTTATCTTAGGGTTGACTCTGAAGCATTTGTGCAGTTTGTATAATTTTATTTTTTTGGGACTTAGGGTTGAATATACCCCGGGGTTGAAACATTTATCTGTGGAAACAATGAGCTCTCAGTATTGATTGCCCTCATATCTAGACGTATGCTGATCACTCATATATTTTTATTAGCCTCTGTTTTTGCTCTGTAGGCGCTCTGGATTTTCATATTGCGGCTGAATAAAGATAAAGTAATACCCGTATGAGAACGAAAAATCTGTTTTTTCGTATATAAAAAGACGTTTTGTTTTTAATATGTTGGTTTTTATGCCATGGTTAGCGCGTGTGTTATGCTAATATGTGGAGTAATAACGATCCTAAACTACTGACTTCGGCTTTTTGGTGATAATTAAAAATTAAACGTGGAGTCTATCGTCTTTATTTTTTTAAGGCTCTGATCACATTGCACAGTTTGTCTAACCTGGTACAGTAAGCAGCGAAAGTCCCTGAACATGTTATTTATTTATTTATTTTTAATAATCAACTTATATTTACAGTTTACACTACACATACAAGTTATCGGTCAATTATAATACTATACAATACAATAAATTATAATTATTTTGGGATATAAAATTAAAAATTAAAAATGAATGCACTCTTCAATATAATTGATGCAATCTTCAATATGATGTGTAATAAATATGACTACTGGCTTGTGAAGGTTATGCGAAATAATTGCATGGATGTCCATTAAATATTTAGGTTAACTTAATAGAAGAAACCTCTTGTCAAGTTTTGGAGCTGTGATGTTTCAAAATTTAGTTTCAAAGTGTTCATCAGATTTCGTTGCCGACCGTACCACCACCGCATTGCCAAATATTCTGCCCCAAAGCAATAATGTGCTAACATTACTGTGATCCAATTTGAATTTTGTGCCACTAAGATATTTTTGTGCTCATTTGACTTACTCAATACTCAATACATTTATTGTACACCACAAGTTAAATAGATGTTACAATAATATTATAGAAACATGTGTGGGCCTTGTCAGGCACGGCAAATAGGAGAATTAAATAGGAGAGAGGAGGAACTTTATGACTATTTTTTAACTTTGTTATTACTATCAGTTATGTTATTCATCAGTTGTTAAAATCTATTATAGGATTAAAGGTACAGACGCGAGCAGATCATGCTATCCAAAACTGTCAAATTTTCTAATTGAATAAGAACCTTATAGTATTTTATTAAAGTTAAAAAAAAAACATCAAATAAATTTGACAGATTGTGGTAGCTTGATGTGCTGGCCTCTGTACCTCAACAAATCCCGTAAAATAACCACAGATAATTAAACAACGACTGCTTTTGCGAACCTTGAGTACCAATCACAATAACACTTTACACTCAAGAATTCGGTCAGCCACCACCTTATAGATCGATGTCAAACTCTTATGGACCTACTTAAAAGGCGATCTCAAGTATTTATTTCCCAAACATTAATATTAATATTATTCATACATTGATAGACTCGGCAAACACCAAGTCTTCAGTAGTATTTCCTCGGCGGCGATAAAATAACATCGTACGGAATAATTATGTACCTATAAATTATGTATGAACGTGAATAATTAACGGTTATGTAGACCATGTTAGGTAAATTATTTTGCTTGTGTTTTAAATGTTCGGGGTGAGTGGGTTTAAGGGGGTTGAGAACATATAGGATGAATATCGAGTTGAGAAAATATAATAGGTATTTTGCAGTATCTTTTATTCAATATATAGTAACCGTAAATGAGAAGCAGTGGATGTCAAATTAAGAAAAAGGGAGTCAATTATTCTCAGTACTGGACATACAGTTTTTTTTTAGGAAAAGCATAAATGAAATGGCTCCAGTAATATATAACAAAATTCCGGAAAATATCAGGGATTTAAAATTAAATCACTTTATAAAAGCTTTTATGGAGTTCCTAATTGAAAAATGTTTTTATTCTCCAAGTGCGTTTATAAATTACAAGTCTGATTAGTCTACTTTTTGACATGTTAATTTGGTTATTTTAATTTGAAATGATTTAATTAAAATAAGTCTTTAACATTAAGATTTTAGTAATTGTATGCCTATGGGTACAATGTCGCGAACTACATAGGTTAAGAATGTAACATCTAATGTAAATTTTACCTACATTGACAAATAAATATTTCTATAGTATAAAGTCAACCAGTGTGTATAGACTGGTTGTCAGGATTTTGAGCTTCTGATTATGTTTAACGGATGTTTTCGCATGACAACTGGGACCGATGGCTTTACGAGCTATTGGGGCCACGGAGGACAATTAAACGTTATAAATAAATACAATTAAATGATAATAAATAAATACAATTATAAATATAACAAGTAAATTCACTTATGAATGTTACAAATAAATACAAAATTTATATTATAAATGAGTTAGAAATGAGATAATAATAATATAAACACCATAAATATAATATATTAATGTATACTTTTTTATTGGGCAATCAATTTGCAAATGATGCTAAACCCTCTTCCTCTCTCCTAATTTTGCTGTGCCCGACAGGGTCCATAATGATCTAAGTTTTTTTGTAGTCCACCTTTATAAAACATTATGGAATGCAATAAAGTATTGAGTATTGAGGAGTCTCAATGTTTTAATAATAGTCACCATACATAGACTGACAGTAACAAGCGCAGCTTGCTGATTGGTTGATCACTTAGTGGGTCGGTGTACTCTGTGTCCAGTCAGCGTCAAATAGTTAGTGACACTCAGGGTATTCAAATAAATAGACGCAACCAAAAAGTCAATAATATCGGTACAAACAAAGTTTCCATATTGTTGTCAACATTATAGTCGCTCAAAAGGTCGAGACGTTTAAAACGTCATATAGATAGGTTCAGTCAAACCGTCATAAATATGGTAACAGTCATCCCGCCAATGGTATCCAAGCATTCTAAGTGTTCAAAAATATGGAACACATTAGAAAAATAAACCAGCATGTTATAGAAATAAACGGTTTCCCAAAGATGAAAACCTCTTTAGGCAATGTAGTGTTATTTGCATGTTATTCTATTTATCTATCAGTAATATCAATGTCAAGTGCAAAACTAAAGCAAGCTAGAAATATGGCTACGCATTAGTGACACCACAAAACATCGAAATATATATTTGAGGGAGGAAGGTGTCTCCGTAACAGATATTTCAAATGAACTGGGAATATTCTTATGTACCTATCGTTTTAGATGTTACGTGTTAGTTACCTATCGAATTATTCTCATCTCTCTAGATCCTCATTTCTTCATATTCGCACATATATGTATAAACAAGCACACAGCCCGCCTGATGGTAAGCAGTCGAAAACTAGAGAAAATTGAAAAGATGCAAGCGATTATCGACCTTATTGACATTATTTTATTGCTTATTTTTAGTTATTCATCCACTCTATTACCTTGTTTATGTTTAAAATAGCAGTTTTTGAGTTATAGTCAATAAGGTTGAAAACTTTGCACCTCTTTTTTGCAAGCACTATCGAGTCTAGTTTTGTCGACGTTCATTGTTAATTACAATAAAATAAAATGATCATGATATTGAATCATATATTTTAATTATGCACTCTTGCTCTATGAGATATATAGTCATACTCATTATCAATGAGGTTTAGGTACATCTATTTTCAGTCAGCTGTATATTGCTAAGTATCGTAAACGGCTATGCACGAAATTCTTTACAAAACAAAAGACATATCTATGACGTCATGCTTAAAATGAAAAGGACAGCAGTAGTTTCTATTCCTTTCATTTTTGTGTATAAATGTTTTCACATTAATTGATGTGAGAAAGAATATTTAAAATATATAGTAGTAAAGTTCATTTTTCTAATGTGTTCCGTATTTTTGAACACTTAGAATGCTTGGATACCATTGACGGGATGACTGTAACCATATTTATGGCGGTTTGACTGAACCTATCTATGTGACATTTTAAACGTCTCGACCTTTTGAGCGACTATAATGTTGACAACAATATGGAAACTTTGTTTGTACCGATATTATTGACTTTTTGGTTGCGTCTATTTATTTGAATACCCTGAGTGTCACTAACTATTTGACGCTGACTGTCCATTCCTTGTATGTTTGTAAAGTCTCCCCCGACACGAGCTGTCATTTTATAAAAAAGTTACAATTTTTTTATCATAGATGAGTAATACATAGTCACAAACTTTTCATCGGCAAACTGCTAAGCAAAACTGCTTAGCACTTTGGCGATGAAAACGCCTACAAGCGTAGGCTTTCTGCTCTTTTACACTTTTAAACTTATAATACACGTTACTAAAACTAGACTACAAACTTATATAATAAGTTTGCAACAAAAGAATGGAAAGTAGATTGTAAATCTGTAATGGGCTGTAAGAATTATTGTTTACTTATGTTATTTTTAAGTATGGATTTTGTGTAAGTGGATTTTGTGATGAATTAAATAAATAAATAAGCTTATTTTTACACATAATCTTAATTACATTTTAAGTTAATTAAATAATCTGTAAGAGTCATTAAGAGGCTATTGTTCGTGTCAAGCTTCAGTTGTGATGCTGGAGGTCTAGACTAATGAATGAAACTGCTACACTTTAATAATATGAGCTATATTTCGATAGGCACTTAGTATAAAAGAGAAGACTGCCGATGTGCGCTCGGTTTGGTAACGGTGAGTGAGTCCAACCGAGGCAGAACGGAAATTCCTTAATAACTCTTTTCAGCTTCATTTTACATTTAATTCTCACACCATCTCTTAACAACGGGTATTTATTACACAACCTTGTACCAAACATCAAACACAATATTTGTGTATTTCTGTTATACAATAAATAATAAATAAATATTATCTTATACCTCTTGTAGGTAGGTCAACTAATTCCGAATTCCACTTCGACACACTTACAAACAAGTTTTTGAAATGTTCAACATTATACTCAAACATATCGGCTGTTAATTTTAACAGCTGATTATATGTCGTCTTTAATAGGTTAATTTTCTATTCACAGATTAATAATTTTGGAAAAAGAAAGTTGCTCGAGTATTTGGAATTGGCTAACAGAGACGCCGTGTGCTTCAATTTTATGTCTTTTATAACGATATATACCTCATTAGTCTAGTAATAGGGATGTTCAATAAAAATTTAAAACATAAATGTTAAATGTGTCTATATTCGTCAAAGGGTTAGCTAGAGAAGCCACAGTTCGCCAGTATGTATAAGGGACGTGCTAATTGCCATTAACCGGGCACAATTCCAAACTCCAACCTATTACCGTGGGAGAGCCATGCTTCGGCACGAATGGGCCGGCTCGACCGGACTTGATACCACGGCCTCACAGAAAACCGGCGTGAAATAACGTTTTCGTTGTGTTTCGTCGTAGTGAGGATACCGGAGGCCCAAACCCCTTAAAAGGGCGGCAGCGCACCTGTAACTCCTCTGGTGTTGCGGGTGTCCATGGGCGGCGGTAATCGCTTACCATGAAGCGATACGTCTGCTCATTTACCCACACTATCACATAAAAAAAAAAAATTGGATTTTCATAAAGAAACCCAACGACACATTGCTCGATCCGGGAATCAAACCCAGCATCTCAAGCGTAACAGTCGCACTTAAGACCACAGGATATCTTGAGGATAGACTGGTTGGTTAGGCATTATGGGCTTCTTACTACCACTAACGATTGTCAGAGATGTTCGCATGACAACCACGGCCGTCGGCTTTACGTGCTGTCCAAGGCTCGGAGGGGTCTTAATATGATAAGAATGGTCACTCATCCAGAGACTAACCTCGGCTAGCACGGTTTAACCTTGCAGATCAGTTGATCAGCGTAGTTATAACTTAGCCATTAGCCCCTCTCCTCTACTCACGAGCCTCTCGAACTGTATTATTGCCCCTAAATAAAAACATTCATAAAAAAACTTTTTAACAAAAAAATTAAACCGCCGAAAAAACTGAAAAGCAAAAAATAATAAACCTTTTTTATTTTACCTTATTTACTAAGTTCTTAATTAAACTAATTTAAGTAAGTGTAACTGTAATTTTGAGTCGAGTATTATCAAAATCGGAGTACTCTTTAAAGAGTTATGCGTGGCCACTGGTCATACATTAAAAAATATATACGCGTCGACTTGATAGCCTCCTCCGTTTTTTTCGTCGGTTAAAAAACAAATCATAATCACATTCGACTTCTCTTTCGAACCCTTAAAAAAACTATAAAAAACAAGGTAAATGGTAACACCATATTTCTAGTTACAGCCTACATAACTTTGTTACTAAAATTCCGAACCGAGCCGACAAGCTGTATCTATTATGTATTTAACTACAAGGTTAGACGTAGGTAATCACCCACAATAGATTAGCCTAAAAGCTTTACATGTTATTGTACCTTAGATATACATATTTACGAACAACCCCTAACTATATAATAATATGTTAAATACATTATGGTTTCAATATCTACGAAGTTAGATATTAAACTTTCCTAGAGAAACTAACAGACGAAAACAAACTAATTCAACTGTTTAATGTTAAAATTATTTGAAAGGAGGTTAAACTGATTATACAGCATATCATAACGCTTACATGCCTTTAAGGGTTAAAAGCAGAGTATACCCACAGTTTGCTGGTACATATAGGCCCATGGGGCGAGCCTATTACCATTAATCAGGCACGATATATCTAAATTACGAGCTGCTACTGAGAAATTGATAGTAAATACTGTACCTAGGAATCGAACCCAGGACTTCAAGAGTAGCAGTCACGGTTACGACCACTAGACTAACGAAGTAGTTTAATAATCCATACCAATCCATATCCATACTAATGTTATAACTGTGAAAGATGTGTCTGTTCTATACCTCTTCACGCTTATACCGCTGAACCGACTTAAATGAAATTTGGTATAGAGATAATTTGAGTCTCGGAAAAGGACATCACTTCATCAGTTTTTTATCACAGAAATAATGCTTTAAAGGAATGAAAAGGGGGTGAAAATTTGTAATGGGAATCAGTAAAAAAGGACTATAAGACTTATATCATTTAAATTTTCGTTAGAGATAAAAAGCTGGTTCTCCAAGCAGTCAATTTGAGTTGAGGTACTCCCACTATGCCCCGAGTATCTCTCTTACACAGTCTCAGTTGGACAGGAAATAATAAAAAATATATAATATAATATTTTTTTGGACATTTTACACAACACCATGTAGTCCCAAACTAAGCAGAGCTTGTACTATGGGTACTAGACAATGGATATAATACTTATATACTTTTTTTTTTTGTAAATACATACTTATACATAAGAAACCTCCAGACAAACACAAATACTCATGCTTTATCCACACAAATACTTGTGATGATCAGCACTCGAACCGCTAGACTACAGAGGTCGTCGTATTCGCGTAAGTGTCAAAAAGCAATATGAATAGTAACTACTTAATTACAGAGCTATGAATAAAAATATTCAGAACTCGCTTAACAAAGTTTCATCATACATTCATAAGCATACGCACATACCGCTCTTCTTACCTATTTAATGCAGGCTTCGGCACTGAAACATAAATAGAACGGAATACTGAAACAATAGAATATCCAGCGATGTCTGTTTTAGTACATTTTGCATGCATTATGCTACTGTATTTATGCCTAGTGTCTTGTATCTTAAAGACTGAAGTACAGTGTAAAATATAAGATATAAATGCGATCAATTTTCGACGTGGTAGGCTCTCCTCATGGAGCTGAGATGTTTGGGGATGGTATGAAAGCATTGCCAATTATTCTGCCAGTATGTTATTACAGCTGACATTATTGTATTCCTATTTAAAGGGCCTGGGGCCAAATTAAAGTTACTGGGCATATAGTAGACTTAACAACTGAAGTCTTGAAATGAAAACGCGCAAGTGATACCACGATTGTAATTATTGATACAGAGTATTTTAGCAGACGAATTTTGCACTCCTTCGTTTTGTGTACAAAGTTTGAAGTGAAGGAAATTTATATATTTTTTTTATTTATTTATACTAACCATACTCTAATGAATATACTCTGATCTGATTTCTATATAGAGATTTAAAACGGTTATTTAATTTTATATAATTAAATTTTAAATTGCGTTTATATTACTAACTTTAATTTGTCAAAATATTATCTCTGAAAACTTTTAAATTGACCTTAGTCTACTTATAATCTAAATTGTAATATCACTAGCTCTTAGTTTTCTGAAACTTGAAAATAAAATAAAATACCTACATAATTATACTAGTAAGTACACAGGCCAGCACATCAAGCTACCACGATCTGTCAAATTTCTTTGATTGATTTTCAACTTTAATTCAAAACAATAAGGTTCATAATCGATTAGGAAAATTTGACAGTTTTGGATAGCTTGACCTGCCGGCCTGTACAAAATACGTTCAGTTTTTCCTTTAATAGAAAAATATTCAACAGAATCATCATTTTTCCCAACAACAACATCTTGTGATTAAACTCGCATCTATTGATTGATGTATACCGGGAAGGCATCCAATCGAATAGAATTTACGCGAATAGCTCCTTGGGTATGCCTTGAATAGTTACTTTCGAATTTCGACTCTTTCCTCAGAAATAAAAATATTGAATTGTATTCCTCGAATAGCACCTGCGTTGCAGTACTTTCTAGAGATGTGGTTGTTGTGTTGATCCAACCATTGATCCACTGCATTCCTAACAAAATTGAATTTCTTTTGAAATGCAATGTAAGTAGGTACTTTTGGATGCATCTGTTGTCGGTCAGCCATACTTTAAAATTTCACACTTACTCTTGTAAACAGTAAGTGTGAAATTTTCAACGAATTCGTTCACCAAATTTCATTTTAAAGATCGTTCAAAACTTTCAGTCAGTCTGCAATTATGGACGCTGAAAAGTTCTGCAGCTATTGTGGAATTTAACATACTTCATAATGATCTGAAACAGGTCATTTCAATACTTGACCTGGTTTTGATAAATAGATTTCCATGCTACTTACTACATTATTTCCAATACCGTAGAGGCGTTATGTGATAAGTAATGTTAATGTTTGTGTATATAAGTTCTTCTTCTTCAATTCAAGATAAGGTACCTAAAAACAGGTCTAGACGTGTTTGAATTTTGGTAAGATGCTGTTAGGGTCGTTGAAGAAATGTTTTCGCATCTGGAATATTATGAGTGTAGCGACGATAGATTCAGTGTTAAACTGCACACTTTTCTCAAAGTTGGTAGAAATTTGACAACATATATCGTTTACTCCATGTGAGGTATCTATGAGGATAGTAATACCAACCAAAATTAGGACCCAATATGCCTTTAGTTAATACCAGGAGTATTTGTCGCATCTAACCACCCTAGTGATGTAAATTTTTATTTGAGTCCGCTGGTATGCTCCAAACCGATACACTATTTATCATACTCCTGTTTGCACAAAATGTGATGCTGCCGTATTTACCCAGACAATCTCCGCAAACTATCTTTTTGTATATTTTTGGCATTTTCCATGCTAAGATTTTAAAGTTATTTAGAAAAGGAAAAATTGGACCGCGGGCAGGATTCGAACCTGCGTCTTCTGGTTAGGTACACCAGACGCTATGACCACTAAGCCACCGCGATACCTACCCGTCATGTCGAACTGTTGGTGTACCTAATCAGAAGAAGCAGGTTCGAATCCTGCCCGCGGTCCAATTTTTCCTTTTCTAAATAACTTTAAAATCTCCGCAAAGTTCAATCAAACGTAATTTTTGATGTTTCAGACTAAAGTTCCAGTTTTTCTTTGTAATTATATAATATAGTATGTAAAATCTTGATGGATAGGGAATGTCGGAGTTGTAACAACTAAAAACCGCACTTGATTTGTCCTGCCCTATGGTCATGGCCATAACCAATATCCCTTGAAAATATTGAAACATGAATTTATTTCTCAAACCAGTTTTTAGAATCATAAAACCACATTACATCATACCATTTTCCTTACAACAGGTATCCTAAAGCAATATTTTTTTTACGTGAAACACCAAACGATTTAGGTCTAAACGCAATGCTTATAATAAGTTACCTCGGGTACCATGTTTATTGTCGGTAAAATTGAGTAGGTCTGGGCAATAAAAATGATTTAGACTATGTTGGTCTTAATTTTACAATAGGTATAACCGATTATGTTGAGTTCCAAACATTTTCGTATGAAACCTTTAATTTAAGAGAAAATATCGCGCTGTTAATCATTTAAAAGGCTGTTAAATTAATGTATGCGGCTAATGTAATGTGGGTTTCAATGTTGAGCGGCGCGGTAGCTATGAGTGAGCGATGTTTTATTACTTCATGCATATTGAAGGGTTAAATTTTTACTGAAACATTATTACATGGCGTGTTCAAATTCCTGAATTTATCTGTTGACCTTTTTGCGTTTAATTAGCAGTCCTATATTAAATTTTAAAATTTGAATTTTAGACGAATTTTTAATTTTTTTATACGGGCAGACAACTGGTATTTTATTTTAATTACAGTTTGTTTTTACTTCTAGGTAATACCTATATAAATTGTATGAATAAATAATAATTTTCATACTCGTGAACGGGTGCCGTCTGTCGGGGCTGGTCAGCTCTTACTGGCAATCTGTTTTATTTATTTCTTTTCTGTTTATTATTCTGGATTAATTTATTAATAGGTACACACCCAACTGCATTGTTCGCATTAACTATCCATAACAAACATTGTAAACCAAGATTCACATTGTAATCATGTTGTTTTTAAAAAAAGTGTCTATGGAGTTTCTTGCCGGTTCTTCTCCATAAGACCCACTTTTTGGAACCGTGCAACTAGTTTTGACTTTTCAAAAGAGCTCTTTTAATGGTCTAATTGAAATAAAACATTTGAATTTGACTTTGACTTTGATACTTTCCGCGCAATCAACAAATGAAAAGCGGCCAGCACACACTGCTGTCTCTTAAAACTACTATTTACCTATCAATTATTTGCATGCGGTACTTTAAAAACTATTATCTCTATCGCATATCTTTCACTATAGCACCATCATGCTCGGTACACCGTTCACCACCGCGGAAAATTCACCTCCAGCTCCTGAATAAGAATGAGCTTTTTGCACCTCCCCTTAACGTCAGTTAATATTATTCGGTTTCTTCACAAGCGAATGTTTTAAAATTTAAATATCACTTACCAATGTTAAGAGTTTATTAAGTTTGCCTTAAATTACTTTGTCATGCTTAAATATAATATGAAAATTCAATATGAGAGATTTTTTTTTTGTTTGTTTTTATGAGTTTACTGTAATAAGATGAGAAAGAAGGTGTAAAGAATATGTGGTGAATACGAAACTCTTTTTAAGTATTGTTGAAAGTTTGTTGATTCAACCTCTTTTGTTTGAGCAGATATCTGCAGATTAAGCAATATGCTTATCTATGGGTACCATATCTACACTTAGCTTACATCCTCTATTTTCTGCATGCATAAGGCATGTAATTACCTATGGAATTGAGTACCTAAATTCTTTAATTACCCAGAAATAAGTTCACAGCCTAGGTCTGTCGCATCGTGCAAAATACTGATATTTAGCCACATCTGGTTAGACTTCAGTCTAACCTAGTCTAAGATGATTATGATGAACTATCAAAGACTACACCTGTACTATTTGCTGACTGACTGTTTCGTACAATACAATCTTTTAAGTACAAAAAATTTCAAATTAAAAATAACTTCACTTTCACCAAACCTCCAACCAACAAAAAAATCCCTGAGCTAGGTATTAAGGCTATGAAGACATAAATTGCCCCCTGTCGTCGGTCCCCAAAATAAATAAATTTAAAAGTTCAATTTAGGAAAAAGCACTTAGTCAACGCGTCTAGACCATTTCGTAATTTAAAAGGCAAGAATTCTTTATTATATTCTGACCACTCACTCATTAGTTCAGAAAAAAATATAGGAGTGTGGGAGACTCCGAATGACAAGGGTACAGCCTAACAACCCATCTCAACTGCACAGGGTAACCAAACTCTGGCGATTCATTTGTATTGTCTAGACTTTAAAATGGACAACACCTCAACGACCAAAATTTTAAAACGGGAATTCCTGTCATTGAAATTTTGAATTTAGAGCAAATCCATTTCTAAAAATAGTTTCACTTTATCTAGAGTAGATAGTTTTATTATTCACTCGTATATGTAAATATTTCGGAATAGCCCGACTATGTCTTTTCCCTGGATTCAGTCACGACATGAGATCTTCATGACATGTGGTCAAGAATACAAATATAATGGTGTGGTCCAGACGACTGAACGTTGGATGACAACGACAACTCCATTTTGATTACGACACTGACGAAGAATATTTGCATGTTTTTATGACAGACTTACTCCACAAGCATCTTGGTGTTTACAATATTATTCTTCTGTTACAAATAGACATTAATTCCACAAAGAAATTATTTTAAAAAGAAATTCAGAAATATAATTATATCATTAACATATATTTTGGGTTATTTTTATAGTCCCAAACTAATCAAAGCATGTACTATGGGTACTAGATAATGGATATAATACTTATAATATACTTCTTTTTTGTAAATACATACTTATAATTCATAAGAAATACCCAGACAAACACAAATACTAATGTTTTACTTTAATAATAATTTTATTTTTTAAGGTCTAAATAGATTCCCAATTTCGAGAAACATCATAATATATATTTAATTAATTTCAGGTTTAAGCAATAATTTCATACATATTACTTGTAAAGGTTTTCATTTTTGACAGTTCTACGGACATTTCATTGTAGCAATGCGAATGAACTACACAATTTTTCAATTAGGGAATCATATTTTTGGAGAAAATTAACCGAAGTTTACACTTTATATAGTGTAAAGTAATATTTATTGTATAAAATAATTTATGAGAAAATATAATTTAATACAATATTATTGATTTCGGACATTTACGCGAATATTATACATTAAAATAAAATTACTTTTTACGCATTTTATCGCGTTATATTGATATTATATAATCCCGACGTTATTCATCCGTACGACGACGAGTCTACCCGTGACCATGGACGCTGTAAAGGGTCCGAAACGTCGGGATTAATAATAATATAACTCGATAAAGTCCGTAAAAAGTAGTTTTATTACAATAATTATTTTTAATTGCTGTTAGGCAAACATGCCTGTCGCCCACTGGCCAGGTGGAGTAACTTGTAGAAGTGGGCTGGCAGTGACTAGATCAGAAAAGCTGATGATGATGAGATGGTCGAAATCTGTTAGTAGTGTTCGTCTAGCAATATAAAAAAAAAGTTTCAGTAAATAAAAATACTATAATAATAATTACACGTAGCAATAATTTATTACATCTAGCAAATATGTTCATTTCATGGCCACGTTCAATAGTTCTATAAGTCCACTTTAAAATGTTAGAATATGGACAACGATTTTCCTTGAACCCCAAAATTTCAGTGGACCCCTGAAAAAATATTCCATCTTTACTGTGCTTACAGGTTTGTTGTCATCTGACAATCACTTGTCGATGTCAATACATCAAATCTCTTAAAGAGAAATCTTTTCAACCCCCTTTGAGAGGCTTCAGACTGGAAATACAAAGGCTCGAGGAAAATACTGCCGACTCATTTTTACTGTTCAATAAGCTAATATTAGTAGGCTATGTGATTGCTTTAAGAGGAAAGCGAGGCAAGACCGTGCCACTTGATGGGGTCCGGCAATTGTACCGGACAGCACACACTGTCTGTGGCGAATATAATTACTGCGAGGAAACGTTGTATTGGCAGTGAATTTGACCCTTATACTGCCAACCCAACTACTCCTCCTTCGTTTTACAGGGTCGGCAACGCGCAAATTAGTGATACCCCTGGTGTTGCAAGCGTCTATAAGCTATGGTAATCGCTTACCTTGATGTGGGCTGTATGTTTGTTTGCCACCTTAATGAAATAAAAAAAATATACCAAGGCTAAGGAAGGCTAGTGCGGTTTTTAGTGCAGTACAGGCCCAACATACCTCGCCGTTTCTCTGTGCGACAGACGATCCCTGACGACTTCTTCTACACTTGTCGACATTTTAAAATAAAATGCTGTACCTATATCATGTACCTAGGCCATGAAAGTAAGAGATAGTAGTTTTTATTTGTTACGTTGTTAAGTACGTATTAGCAATGAAGTAAAAGAAGATGTATTTCAAGCAAAACAGGGCGTGATCATTTTTGAATAATTTTCTTTAACACCAATACTTTAACTTTAACGTAAAACCACTTGTTTGCGTTGATCTCAATAAAAGGAAGTAGGGTCATTGAACTAATGAACTAATTTATTTGATCTTTTGAACTTAATTATAATTATTATTCTCTTTGAACATTTTTTGCTCTTTTTGTTATTTGCCTAGCCACAATTAACAAAATGACACTATTGTCATTAAAACTTTATGGACCAAACTTTATATTTAGTTTGAACACCACTCGTGTTTATCTTTCTTCGTGTGTTTTATGGGACGTACACATATGTCCTGCTTTCAGTCCAAATTAATTAAGTTTTTTTTTTTATTTCAGTTTTCAGTGAGTTTATTATCTTCTAGAACGAATTAAAATTATTTGAAGATCTAAATGGGTTGATTAACATTCTGAACAGTATCGCAAGGAAAAGCATTGCGAAAAACATTACGAAATCTCTCCCCTTTGTGAAGTTTAAAAACTCGGAATTTTGAGTTACAACACTTCCATATTGAGTTTCTCAATTGTTTTTTCCTGTTCGATAATTTTGCTATGAATTTTATTTGTGGAGAGTTATTGAGTTGGTAAATGTTTGAATTTGAAACATTTTATTTTATTAGTTGTTTATTTAAAAATGGAGTTTTGTCTAATCCGTTGTTGAGACTAACATATTCCTACTTAATTGCTATTACAATATAAATTGTATCCAATCTATAATTGTTATTGTATTGAACATCATTGCACAGAACGATATATTAAAAGAGTAACTAATTACGACATTTCATAAGGTTTACTCGTATATGAAAATAAATCCGTTTTGATTTTGAATAATAAATATGAAAATGTACTAATACCAAAGAGTTCACATAATTAACTCAATTTTTTACATTATCAAAGCTATTTTCGAATTAAAACGTGCCTGATAATCCATTCTCGTAATAGTCAATTATAGGGTAGTGCTCACAAATATCAACAACGAAAAAATAAAAGGAATTTTAGTTGCTTCTAATGATTAACTTATAAGTTTTGTATATACGTTATTTGGTTTTGATTCACGAAGAATAATCGATCGTTTTCCGATTGAGAGAGCGGGATGTCGCTCTATAAATTAAATAGCACCATCCCTTTCACACAACCTAAAAATGATCGCATTAACACGTTGTGGTATGGTCCCTGGGGCTCAGTATCTACCTAAAGCTATTATAGAATTTCAATATAACTGTGTTCAAAATTAATAAAATATAATAATATAGTTTCAGTTCCACCATTAAGGTTTTATAGTGGTTTGATATAAATATATACAATAACGAAAGTATATCTATTTAGATATACTTTCGTTACCAACATAATTATTGCAGAGGTATTTACCTCTGCAATAATTATGTTGGCTGTTGAGGGCAGAACAGAGTATTGACCTTATCCCCTGAACGTGGTGGAACTCTGTATCTCAGGAGGTAGATCTCAGCCATGAATTTTCCTTGAATGAGGAAGTCCCTAGACCCAGGCATCCAGGCCCTGTGTGGATTTTAGAAACATATAATTAACGGACACAAATGATACCATGACTCGAAAGACCGTGGGAGAGCCATGCTTCGGCACGAATGGGCCGGCTCGACCGGACTTGATACCACGGCCTCACAGAAAACCGGCGTGAAATAACGTTTTCGTTGTGTTTCGTCGAGTGAGTGAGGATACCGGAGGCCCAAACCCCTTAAAAGGGCGGCAACGCACCTGAAACTCCTCTGGAGTTGCGGGTGTCCATGGGCGGCGGCAATCGCTTACCATCAGGTGATCCGTCTGCTCGTTTGCCCACCCTATCACATAAAAAAAAAATAATAATAATAATAAATAATAATATTTTTGGGACATCTTTACACAGCACCATCTAGTCCCAAACTAAGCAGAGCTTGTACTATGGGTACTAGACAATGGATATAATACATAAATACTTACTATATACTATAATATTTTTTTTTTGTAAATACATACTTATAATACATAAGAAACACCCAGACAAACACAAATACCCGTGTTTAATCCACACAAGTATTTGTGTCCTGTGGGAATCGAACCCACGACCCCATGATCAGCAGTCCGGCACTCGAACCGCTAGACCACAGAGGTCGTCAAAAAATAATCAAAAATAAAAGAAATATCTGTGGATCTCACAATTTGTCTCTGGTGTTAATCGAATCCCCAACACCCGGCGCAAAGGTAGTGCCGAGGTGTCCACTTTAACCGCTAAGCCTAACGTGCCGTCTGTATGCATGTAGATATAAATATTGTGTACCTATGTATCTTAATATATTTGTGCTTTTTATATACTCTTGCATTTCTATTAAATGTTATATTATATCATAGTAGACTCTTAATTATAGAGTACCGCCTTTAGCCGCCTTTTATCTCTTTCTTTTCTAGATACATATCCATCCAATGGTTGTTTAAGAAATTGCGTTTAGACGCCAATTGTTTCCTATTGTTCCACATTTTTTATTCTGACTAAACTTGTCCTTTGGTGTACAATAAAGAATACTCTATCGTTCTAATATAATGTAACCTAACCTAATACTAACCAATTTCTCTCTCTTTACAGGTTACACTCAAATCTAGTGCTAAGTGCAAGTGTAGTGCAGTGTAGTGTAGTGTATAATGTCAGAGTGAAGACGTGAACCAGTTGAGGCCAATCAGGGCCATGAGCAGGCCTAGGCTCAAGTGCGCCGCGTGGGCCTGGCTTGCGGTCCTCGCGGCTTTCGGGAAGACCACGGCTTACACCGACACTGAGGAGTTTTTGAGCGATCTTGATAAACCAGGTAAGATTTTGACATTTTAAAAAGATTGGTCAGATCCTTTTTTGTTGACCTACATACGTTTGACCCTGGTTTCACCTGGGACTAAGATGGAGCACATAATTCATGTAAATAATCTTATGAGCTTTGATTTACGCAACATACCTTTATCTGGTAAAAACTGCCTAATGGCATTAAAACCGCATAAGTACAGACGCCAGCAGGTCAAACAATGGAAAACTGATTGGGGTAGCTTGATTGGGGCCTCTTTACACAGGCCAGCACATCAAACTACCCCAATCTGTCAAATTTCTTTGATAAATTTCAACTTTAATACGAACCAGTAAGGTTAACTTTTTCAATTAGGAAAATTTGACAGTTTTGGATAGCTTGATCCGGTTGGCGTCTGTACATTGAGAAAATAAATAAAATTATCAATAACAATAGCTAGCGGGTGGATCACAAGGTCTTACCACCAAGGTTTATCAAGTAATTTATTTGTCGAAAACTAGTTTTTGGTAATCAAACTAAGTATCAAAGTCACTGCTTTCGACAATTAATTAACAAGAAAATGACTATATAAAAAGCTAATAACACCGGTATGCTTATCAAAACAGTTCACGTGAGAAATAAACAAACTTTACGCCGCTAAATAAACGTTGATGAAACATTTACGACTATTTAAATAAAATAGAAAGAAATAGTTACACTTCATTAGTTTCCCACATCACTTATTCCAATAATTTCGATAAGATGTCATCGAGATAAAGGTGCTTCGTACTAGAGTTTCAAGGTACAATTTCGTGCCTAGAAAGGTCACGCTTAAGGTGGAGGCAGGGCTTGTTGACGGATGGCGATTTTTGTCACATAAACGTAAAGAAGATTGACATCCTACAAATTTAAATTCGAGCTGACTCAAAACGAAACTACGAGGAAATTAAATTCTAAACATATTGTGTGAATGAGAAGGATATGAGGGAAAGGAATATGAGATACGTGAAAGAGAAAGAAAGAGGACATTGACATTACAAAAATAATATATAAGAATGTCCGTGTTTTAGTATTTGTCACGAAATAAAGTCAGTAATCAGTCCTTCATATTTAAGACTATTAGTCGAATAAGATAGTTATAGTTAGTGCATACTGTGATATATTACTGCGATGTAACTTATTTATACAACAAAATTTTCCTAAACAAAACGGTGAAATTCTCTCTTCAAGCTTTGCACGTGTATGCACGGAATCACTAATTTATATTTGCAAAGTTGCATGGACACGCTGTGTTGTCACTATTTAGGACTGCCAGAACGAGTTCTTGAGTAAAGTCCTCAACTTTTAGATGAAGAAGCCGCTGCTCTGGTGCATAGTCACTCAATGATACATGCTCGCTTTTTAATTATGTCGAGTTCACGTGACCTAAATATGTAGCCAGATGAAATAAACCGGTTTTAGACATAAGATAGATGTTGCATCGATCGGTAGATCTATGCATTTTATTTTAGATAAGAATAGGTTTGGGTCTCCACTAGTCTATGTCAATTTTTAATGGTATCCGGTTAGTGTTTCTATGATTTTGTTATTCTAACCACTCATTATAGAGATAAGTTCTTTTAATTGCAACATTGAAGTTCAAAACTATTTCTTTGGTATTTTGTTATTTGCATTATCATTAAATATACCATCACGCCTGCATTCTCCAACGGGCTAGGCAGGGTAGGGTGTACTTTAATTTATCTATTTATTACTATAATATGGCGCGGGAATCGTAGCTTAGTTATAACTAACTACGCTGATCAACCGATCTGCAAGGCTAAGCTGCTCTAGCCGCGGTAAGTCTGTGGATGGGTGATCATTCTCATCTTCGTGCCTCAGAGAGTATGTAAATCCAGCAGTCCCGGCTATCATGTGTACACATATATGACAAGCGTAAGTAGTAGATAGAAGCCAAACAACCTGAAAACCAGACTACGCTCAGGATAGCGGTATTGTCCAGAAATTGGATTGTGTTCAGCCGCATCTGTCAGACTGGCAGCCGACCCCAATATAAATAAATAAATTTTTTTGGGACATTTTACACAGCACCATCTAGTCCCAAACTAAGCAGAGCTTGTATTATGGGTACTAGACAATGGATATAATACATATATACTTTTTTTTTTAATAAATACTTATAACATTTAAGAAACACCCAGACAAACACAAACACTATGTTCGTCACGGAGAAAAGGTTCAGAGAATTATGAATACTACGGCTCGACAGTTGCGCTTGCGATCACCAATTACTATAATAATCTATATCAAATGAATCCCTGTTTCCCTTTGTCACGCCATAACAATTTTTATAAGTTATCTTATTCTTTGTATAAAGTTCTTACGGAAGGAAAAATTAAGAAAATTGCGCAGGAAATCGGAATATTTTACAATACTTAACGGTTAGATCCTTTTTATCCAGGTAAAGTCCACGTAGACGAAGTCACGGACAGCAGCTAGTATATAATAAAAATCTTTTATTTTCAGTCACAAGCCAAAAACAAAATGACTTAAACACCTATGTTAGTAGATAAATTACTAATGTGTCGGTTAAAAAGTTAATATTATAATTTATATTCCAACGGTACTCGTATAAGTAACATCTATCTCCCGTCAATCTAATGCGACTACTGAGCACAAAATTACAATATTATGCCACGCAATCAATCAACTCCATGCGTGGGCGTTGAGTACTTAATGATTTTTAGCGATAATCATCAACATTGAATCCGCTTCACTGCACCAATTATAATCTCAATACTTATTTGTGTAGATCAGAAATGCTTAAGCTTTCGCCCGTGGCTTTGTCCGTGTGGATAAAGGGAATTCATTATATTAGGTACTGCCTATTTTTGCTTAACGTGTGGTAAATTCTCATGGACTGGCCTCATCCTCGCCACCTAGGGAAGGTAGCGGGGCGTGTCGGACTCCACCCAGAATGGTGACTTTGTTTTTGCGAGGAAGTAACCTTCAAAACTCTGCCAGTCTGCTGGGGGGCAGGACGGGGTGTGTGGGATTTTTACCGCACTGAAATCCTCCCGGTGGCCATCTTCAGCACAATATTTGGGGGCTCCGGGAACTAAGTATTCTTTCGGAACCCTCCTGTGTCATGCCTATTAAGGCCCATCCCAGGGACGGACCTTTCACTATCCCATCTCTGTGCGGTGCACCCGGCGGCACGCGACCACCACATGCCGCCGTCATCCCTGAGGTCGCTTGGTGGAGGCACTGATCGGGGCACTCTATGCACCCACGACCCCAGAGAGAGTGGGTGACCTATCGACTAAAAACCACGCGGTGCTTACTACTCACTACGTGAGTGCCGGGGTAACGGGAGCGGTTTCCCAATCATCCGCGACCCGGTAGGTACCGCCATCAACAGTGTAACAACTTTTTTATGTATCCGCGTAGCAGTAGTTTTACAAAAATTACGGTAAGATTTAACAACTGAGGTGTCAAGATGACAATGCGTGAGTGATACTACTGGTGTTGCTGACGTCTATATAGGCTGTGGTTGTCGCTTACCATTAGGCGGCCGGTATGCTTGTTTGCTGTCTTAAATAAAAACAGGAAAAAAAAATATTCCGGAATATTTTTTTATTTTTTTTATTTAGCCATTATCATCCCTGTCTACGCACTGCTGACGAGCGGCGCGGGGCAGCTGAGGCGTGCGGAGAGGGGGAGCCGGCGGTCGCGCCAGCGCACACAACGGAGGACACTTCACATCGACCAGCGGCGACGACACCTACGCGATCGGGCGCCGACTACACGTCACTTGATTTCTTTTAATATACGTCTGATATACAGTCCTCAAGCACTTTCATTCCAAGTCACGGTAGCATTTCTACATATGGTCCTTCGAGCCGGATCCCCCTCTCCGCACGCCGCCTCAGCTGCCCCGCGCCGCTAGTCCCAATCCCACTGCAGGGCAAAGACCTCCCTATCCTTCTTCCATTCACCTCGGTTTAAAGCCTTCTACGGCCATTCCGTCTAATGCCGGTCTAGCTTCTACCGCCATCTCCTTCTGGAATAATAATAATAATAAATAATAATTTGGGAGATTTTAACCCAGCACCATCTAATCCCAAACTAAGCAGAGCTGGTACAGTCAACAAAATATATTGGTACACAGGTAGCGAAGGAAATCTGCATCTTTATACAGATTGTGATTTAAATAATTACCCGACAAAGGGTTTGATGTGTAGCAGCTTACAATACCTGCGTTATGACACATACTGCGTGATGCATTATTACACAATCTTTAACAAAGCTCAGATGTTTAATTAGCTGCCTGTATACTTAACTCTTTTGTCGACCGTACTATGGGTAGGTACTAGACAATGGGTATAATACTTATATATTTAGTTTTTTTCGTAAATAAATACCTACTTATTATACACAAGAATCTTAGGAATCTTATGTATTGTGAGTTGAACTTTAGCTCGATATAGGATCTTTTATTTAAATGTAAAAAATAACAAATAAAAACACTTCCGAATTAATTTTCATATTACCAACAATATTTTTTTTTAGGAAATATCAAATAATTCATTTAATATAATGTATTGGAAAGATTGATTGCACACGCAATGATTAGTTCGTGAATAATTAATGAGTCGTGAAACAGTCAATTATCATAAATATAATAGTGATACACTACGGTAATTAATTAAGTACTCAGTTTGCTGGTGTATGTATTCATAAATTATGAAGGCTGCAATTTATCACTATTTTACATACACGCCTTTTGCTCATGGGGGTAGGCATAAACTTAACAACGCTACTTGCTACGATTCTTGCATACTTCTTTCGCTTCATCCACATTCATACATCTTATCATACACACATGCCGGTTGCGAGTACTACGCACCTGACCTTTTTGAAGAACCTCACCAATAAGGTCGGTTTCTTTCTGGGTCATCTTTCTAGGGGTTCTATTGACATTCGCCATATAAATCCCTTTTATTAGTCGCCTTTCATCCATTTTTTCGAGATGCCCAAACCACCAGTGGTTTTTCTTTTAGAAAAATCTTCATTTGCCGCCTATGCCTGCGCCCAGTGAAACAGGAACTGTAGAGCCCAGCTGCATCCGAAAGAAAATCTCCTGCTGGACAATGATCTGCTACATTCCTCAGATCATTTCGTTTATTTAAAAAATGCCAAAATTATTTTTGATAAGTATCAGGAACTGCAGAATTGCTGCATGCAAGAAGGGGGACAATGGTAATTTCACTCACTTAAGTGATACATTTTTTATTGATCATCCGCCTGAGGCGGTGGTAGGGTATGTCAGACTCGTACCGACTAAAAACCGCACTTGCCTTCTCTTGCCCTATAGTCATGGCCATGGGAGCTATGAAATTCGCCCCGACTCTGACAGCTGATCCAGCCGTTGCTGGATCCCTTCAATCGCTAAGCCATTGCTTCGTATTCTAATCGAAGGCACGCGTGTGGCGAACACGTGTGCCCCCTGGGACACTCTCTCGTCCTTGTGCTATGAGCATGGATACAGGCTATGAGCAGAAGTGTATTTTATTTTTCTGATGGTTCCTGGCGCCCGAAATCTTTCTTATTTGTGGGTGGCGACCACGTGTGCCGCCTACTGGGGCACTGTCTTCCTTGTGCTATGAGCATGGATACAGTTTATGAGCAAAACTGTATTTTCTTTTTCTGGTGGTTCCTGGCGCCCGAAATCTTTCCTATTTGTTTTTCTTATATCTAGTTGGAGGACACCTTTCGTTCTAGTTGAAAGGGTCAAGCACACCCAACAATATTAATTTATAACTTTTTTATATATATTTATTTATTACATTTGGCCACTGTCCCTTTCCGTCGCCTCCTTTGCAAGCATAACTTGCGGAGTACATAAAGCCTAAATTCTTGCATATATTCAACTAAAATCTAGACGTAAACATAATTACCTAAGACCTACCTAGTTTATAACTCCCCAGTTTACATAATATCTGCGCTTATAAGTACTCCGTTTAACAAAGTTTCGCAAACAAATGTTTATTACAATGTAATTTATTAAATATTCATTTCAACCGCAGAATTGAATATAAAGCTCTAGCAAAGAGCTTTTACTTGTAAGCCCTCAGAGTACGCAAGTACTTTTGAAAACCTAAAACTTGAGATTAGGTATTATTTATTACATTGGTATCTACTAGGCCTACAATAATAACATAATATACCATCACGCCTGTGTTCCCCGAAGGGTTAGGTAGAGGTGTACTATGTACAGCCACAGTTTCTCCAGTAGGTACACTTAAGTCCCATGTAATAGGGGGCGACCCTTTATCCAAACTTTGAATTGCTACTGCGAATTTCATAGAAAATCCCTATGAACTGGGAATCGACCTCGGGACCTCTAGCGTACCAGTGGTGCTTAAGACCGCTAGACTAATGAAGTAGTTAGCTTATTAATTATTCGACGCTTATATTAATATCCAGTTCAAACGGAATGTGTTTCTCTGTCTATTGATACTGTTTTATGTCTAAACTATTTTGATATAATTTAACACAAAGATATTGCGTAAATTAAGCGTGACTTGAATAGACTAAGTTTTTGACTTACGATTTCATTAAATTTGCAGGAATTTTTTTTTAATTCTTAAAATTAATAAGCATATTAGAATAAGAATCAGAATGCTTTATTTGTTAGCTTTATTGCGATTCGACTCCAATCGCAACCCCTAGTTGCGATTGGAGTCGAATCGCAATAAAATACAAGCACAGGTGTGCCTTTACAAATCTCGTTAAATTCAAGTGTAAAACGGCCCTTTCAAACATATTACGTCGTTCAGTGTGAAAAATCTATTTTAATTTGTGTGAAATCGAGTGCATAACTGAACCTGCGAGAATCGAATCAAGAATAAGATTGAATCGATTTGTACAGTTCATTTTGTATATCATTGCTGTAGAAAATGGAGTTACGTGTAAAAAATCTTCCCCTCTCCTCTCAGAATCCAAACCAAAAATCCAAAGCTTCTGCCAAGACTTCTTCTGCGTAGACTTTACCTAGATAAATCGTGCGCAATTTTCTTAATTTTTCTTCTCGTAAGAACCTTCTACAAAGGATTAGAAAACTTAAAAAGCAATATGAATGAAATCGGTAAAGTTGTTCTCAAGTTATGGCGTGTCTAATGGAAACAGGGATTCATTTTTATATAAATGTATTGTATATGTATATAGATTTAATAGCTCTGCTTCACCTGGAAATAGCAGTCCGGGTTGCTGAATTCTGGGCTGGACGAATATGAGTCCACAATAGTTATTTATTATTTAATTTATTTTTTATTTACCATCGACACGCTAAGAAGAAGACCTGGGAATAGAACCCAGGACCTTTAGCATTCGCGCTTACGACAACTAGACTAATGAGGCAGTATAAGTGGGCGAGTGATAATTAATTATTAATGTACACATGTTTGTAAGACCTCAAACTCGCACTTGACGTCCCTTACCGTAATTATTTTCAGGGCAATATGCATCATGATCATATTCTTGCCTATATTTCCAAATACAAATTAAAAAAACTAACAAACTAATATGGGATCTTTTCTTTAAATATATAAAATAACAAACAAACAGACTTCCGAATTAATTTTCATATTACAATAGATTTTTTTACCCTATTTTCGGGGCAATGTGCGTCATGATCATATTCTTGCCGATAATTTCAACTAAAAATTAAAAAAAACTAGCAGCACAATATGCTTGCTTTATTTTACGAATAATAAATGGGGTTTTAAGATTGAAATCGGATATAAATAATGGTTGATACCCCATATTTACGTACACCATATTATTAGTAGGTAGTACACCTCAATTTGCTTAATGTTACTTATACGATATGTTATCTATGTTATGTGTAACGTCATTTTTGTAACAGCGAGATTACAAGAGAGGTATGTAATGGCATAGTGGGAGTAATTCCGCTCAAATTAGAGCTGCCCGACTGAGGAAGTACCTTCGCATGTAAATCGAAGTGAAATAACACTGTATTGAGCTGTGTTGTGTTCCTTAAGGTTAGCAAAATTGCTAGTGCTTCATGAGGAAACGTTGCATTGGCAGTGAATTTGACCCTTATACTGCCAACCCAACTATTCCTCTTTCGTTTTACAGGGTCGGCATCGCGCAAGTGATACCCCTTGTGTTACAAGCGTCTATAGGCTACGGTAACCCCTTACAATCAGGTAGGCCGTGTGCTTGTTTGCCACCATATTTAGTATTAAAAAAAATCGGAGGCTAAATCTAGAGATATTTTACTGGCATGCTAAATGTAATAACGCATGTGAACAAATCATATTATATTTTAAAGTTTTCATGAAAACATGTCTTATTAGTCTACTGGCCGTAAGCAGGACTACTACGCTAAAGGTCCTGGATTCAATTCCCAGTTCGATCTAAAGTGTTATGCGAACTGCTACTGAGAATTTTTTCTGTGAAATTCTCAGTAGCAGTTCGGAGTTTAGATTTGTGCTGGGTGGCAATAGTCTCCAAGAGCGAGCTCCATTAAACTTACATTTATGTAATTTTTATTACATTTTATGTAATTTTTAATATAAACATTTAAAATGTCTTTGAAATCCTTTTTCAGAACCAAGGCATATTTATTCACCAACTTGAATTCAATTAAAACCAAATTACTTCAAAATAAAATCCCTACCCTTAAAACAAAAAGGCTAATTAATATTCATCGAAATTCAACATTCTTTATAGACCCGTACAACAAATCATTACAAAATTACCATAAGAAAAAAAACACACACAAAGAAATCTCAATAACATTAAAAACATTGCTGACAACCCCATAACGTTTATAATGAGTTATATAGACAAAAACATGGCAACACACTGTTAGTTATTGTTGCCAGTTGAAAAAAGGTTAAACGATAAGGCGTGTTCAGACACAGTTAGTGGAAAGAATAAAATTTAATTGTTTATAAATATTAATACTCGACCATTATCTCGAGAAGTAGGCAAAGAAAGCTACTGTACAATATAATTATTATCAATTAATTATGCTGGATATTTTAAAATGAAATTACGTCAATTTGAAAGAGGAAACAATATAATAATGCTTAGCTGCATCAGCTAGTAAAAATTCGAATTATATGTCACTTATACAGCTGGTACTCTATTTTTTATAAAAAAAAATAAAGTAGTTTTAAAGGTGTACATTTTAGTAAAAGAAAAATTCTGTTGAACTAGTTAGTTGGCTAATCTGGTTTACTTAATCAGAATCACAATGTTCAAATCCCACCTGAAATCTATCTTTCCTTTCGCTAAAATGTGTGATAAAAATGTTTTTAATGCATTAATACCAAATACAATAAAAAGTAGAAAAAAAGTAGTTATCTTTGGAAATATGACAGTTTTATTTAAGTGTGTGGAGTTCTATCAGCCCTGACTGTAGATTAGGAGTGGCAGTGCAATTCGGTACGAGTCTAGCAAATACCCCTGGTGGCAAACGATCCATGAGGACTTTCCTCAAAAAAGGGGTGAAAGTGATTAATCAGTTCAAATACAACATCATCTCCCCCAGGCGTTGTTGAGCCATGAGATACTCAATATTTAAAACATAAAAATTAAAAATGTAGGAAGTAACGTGTAGATGACTTTTTTTTAGTGAGGAAAATTGTGGCACAGATAAACCAAAATTTGGTGCTTAAGAAATACTATCAACCTCAAAATATACAACGCAATCAATCCAAACGAAATTTAAGTTAAAATAACTTCTTAGTCCATTAAAACAATAGAAGCGAGCGACGTCATTTTCGTTGTCACATTTGGTGCTTGTGTCGTCTGAAATCTACGTTAAAGCTGTTATATGTAATTACTTATCGAGCACGTACGAATTTCATTTCAGAACAGGCATAATTTACGTACTGCCAAATTTAATTTCTTTGTTCTAGTAGCTCCATATGCCATGGGTTTAATTTCAGCCTGGGACACGTATTTGACTAGCCGTAAATTTATCGCTTCGGAATAGGCGTTTGTGTATATATAAAATGTTTTTATGCAACTGAGGCACAATTAAAACATAGAGCTATAGATTTTTTTTTTAAATGTTGTACAGTGCAACGAAATTCGCTGAACATTGTTGCAATATTCGATATGATTTCTAATAAATATGAAGTTACAGACCTGTGAAGGTTATGCGAAATAATTGCATAGATGACCATGAAATATTAAGGTTGATTTAATAGAAAAAATCTCTTGATAAGTTTTGGGAGCTGTAATGTTTTGAATTTAGCTGTGTGTAAATTATTTATTACTTTAACAACCTTAACACTTAACTCGTAACAGAAATCGATCCAGCAATGTTGAAAGACAATGGCATCAGTATTATCATAACTCATACAAGCAACCCTTTTCACTACAACCCATACCATACCTAAACCATTAACCTTGCACAATATATCCTATAATCTACTATCCATGTCTGCAAGCGCCCTTAGCTAAAACGTACATCGCCGGTACAGGCCCCTCATACATTCCACTGTCATTGTACTGGCTTTTATTAGCTTTAGTCACGCGCATAACTTGAGCGAGTAGCTGCGGGCGAGTGGCAACATAGAGGTGGGTTCTCGTGGTATTAGTAATGAGGTAAATTAATTATTAATGGATTTTAGTTGGAGGAAGAGGTATTTTGGACTTCAGAGTAAGTAATGTTGAAATGTGGGTCACTAGGTACCTACTTTGCTGGTAGGTTATATGTGACAATTTTTATAATAAGTATGTTTAATTTTGGAGAGTTATAAATATCATATTTGTTTTGTTTGTCCAATGTTTGTCGATAGTAGGTCTTCTGAAATATTTTAAGTGGGTTTTCCGACATGAAGTTCACATGAGAGGATTTTGATATTTGCCTTTTAATGTCAACTAGAAACGAATACTATACTTATTTACTTAAAATAAATAAATAACTAAATTTTTCATATCGATTTCATCTTAATAAATTAATTATCTATTTTGTTTGGTGACACTAATAATCTATGATAACGATGAATGTATGACAATGTATAATAATTTATTATTATTATTTCCTTTATTTGTCTTTTTTCTTATAAATTATATTTTTAAATATTTTTATAAAATAAATTCAAAGACAAAAACATTTGAATATTATAAAAAATATTACAAATAAATATTATTATTTCCTTTATTTTTTATTTTGTTATTATTATTATATTTCTATTTATGTGGGAAAATGTGAGGAATATGGGGGAGTGTGGTGAAGTTAGAGATTTTTTTTTCTTGAATATGTATTACTAATTATTATGGAATCAAAAAGGTGGTTAATATGTAATACACTTATTTGTATAGATTTTATGACCTCTTTAGGGAATAGGCCAGTGATATACAATATAAAACAATACATTTACCGCAAACAAAGGTTTTAATCTACGTTTCTAGATCTGATTCATTCTTCACGGTCCCTACACACTTTTATTATTACAGCCAAAGTCAATTTGGTAGTTTCTGCGTTACATCGCGGGAAAACCTCTTGAGACCTCACGAGGTTAAATATTTGATTTAGCCTCGCTATTTTTCTGATGGCTTTTTATTATTTTCGCCTTTTCTTGATATTATTATACAATCACGCGTAGTACTCGCAACCGGCGTGTATGTATGACAAGATGTATGAATGTGGTCGAAGCGAAAGAAGTATTTTTTTTATTTTTTTTATTAGGCTCATTAACAATATATAACATTTAGACAAAAACCAATTAAGAATATCACAATTATAAATTAAGTGTAACAATCTTTTACAGATAAGCACTGCATGCATAACATTAAATAAGAATAAGATAACTATACTGAGACATTATTGAGATAATAGTTATCCGGAATTAACAAACAAACAAAAAATAAAAATAAAGAATGATAGAGGGTAATGCAAACAGCATTACCCTCCGTTAGTGGTATAAAAAAATACAGATTATTTAATGTTTCTAACAATACTGACAATACAAGTGAAAAACCTTTCTTTAAAAAAGAAACTACGCCTCATCAAATAATCGCCACACAAAAAGAAGGGATCTCTTGACTTCATTCCGCTTTACTGAACCCTAAAATACACGATCGTTTTTATTTCACCAGATTATAATACATCAAAGTCTTAACGTATGACCAAACCTATACGATTCTTACTAGATTACGAACGTAACTCATCGCGTTTCGACGTTTATACGTAATAAACATGATATTTTTGGGTTCACGTTTCAAAATTTAATCGACAATACGTATATTGTTCGAATTGGGGGTCGTTTAGTGAAGCACGGGAACGATTTCATGTTGGTATTGTTGTTTAATTGAATTTCTTGGTGGTCTTAATGAATAGTTTTTTTGTATTTAATTATAATGGCGTGTGTTATAAATATAATTAATAGCCCAACGCTACGATGTAGTTTGTTTAACCGGTCCCTCACATTCGGTTTTTTCCAGTAGGCAGGTATCGTAGATTTAGAGGTACGAAGGCCAGCAGGTCAAGTTGTCAAATTTTCCCAATTGAAAATGAACCTTATAGCTTTGTGTTAAAGTTGAAAATCTATCAAAGAAATTTGAAAGATTGTGGTAGCTTGATATGCTGGCCTCTGTACATTTACAAAATACAAATTACCATTTACACAAACACACACCCAGAAGTAACTGCAGCCCATCCAAATAATTGTGTTTCATGCGGGAATCGAACACGCGTTCTTCATATTTAGTAACTGTACTTACTCTAATCTACTAATCTCATTGTCATTAGTATTTCTTTGTTTTATTATGCTAAACATTTTTAAGAATATACATTTTGATATCTAAGAATAAGGAAGAGAAATTCGACAAAGCGGAAGGACGCAGTTTCAAACCCTGCCTGAGATCGAATTTTTCTTTTTCTAAAATTTACATGCTTTGCGTCATGGGTTAACTTACGTAATAGTTTGAAAAAAAAAATGGGCTATGTAGACGATAAACATTGGACATAAATAGTCCACATTAAAAACATCGTAAGTATATGCAATTAAGTAAACTGTAATAAATGTACTTCTTATTATTTTTAATATTACTATAAATCGCCAGAAAAGCCTGACGATGTTGGGGTTGACGCAGTACTTTCCCCTTTCATTCAAAAAATACACGTCCTCTCGTACTAGGGACAAGCCTTGTGTCGCGGGGGTCATTAAACGTAATAATTGACACACACACAGTAAGTTCTTTTGAGTGTTTTTTATTTATTACATATCATAATTATATCCATTGTCTAGTACCCATAATACAAGCTCTACTTAGTTTGCGACTAAATGGTGCCGTGTAAAATTTCCTAAATATAAAAAAAAAACTATCGATCCCACAAAGAATTGTCTCGGGTAGGAATCGAAGCCGTGACACCCGGTGAAACAGTAGTGGCGAGGCAGGAGCGGCTGTACGCATAACATGTAGTTGAATCTATTTGACTATTATCTACCTTTTCTCTAGCTACCTCGACTCATTTAATATTTTGAATTGATTGCTGAAACATTTCATATAAATATTCTTCAACAAGAATTACAACAAAGACAAGACGCGCCGTATCGCGTGCCGTATTCCTTTGTAAGAATTCATAAGTTCTTTCAGTAATATCATTTAATGTCAAAATATGAGACGGTAAATGATATTCTGCAGACACACGACATTAAGGACAATGAACGGAATATCAGTATTTTAGTACTGAATTTAGCATGTAGTCGTAATTTAGGTTCTTTGTGGTATACAGTGTGTCTTCGGGTCCTTAGTCGTTTCGCACCGCGAGCAGTTCGAACAGCGGTGTGAATTGCCCAAAAGCTCTTTCTGAATGGGTCCTCTCGCACCGCGGCTCGAATCAACATTTTGTATTACTGTGCATCTGTGGTCATCGGTCACTACTTAGCATCGACACCTTGTCGCTGAGAATTGTTTAAGCTTACCCACTAAGATTTTTAATTATAATTTCTTGTGTTTACTTCATTTGCTTTTTGTACGCTCGTAATTAACCTTCATTTTAGTTTGTAAATAGTTTTCTCAGTTAGTGAATTTATGTAATAATTCTTTATGAGAAAATAAAGTTCTTAAACCACATTGCCCAAGAACATTTTGTGATGGTGTCAATTTGGACAACAATAGGGAATTACGAATAAATAATTGGAATCCTTAAATGTTTCATATGAGTCAAACTGGACCTAAGAAAAGAGCATATTATAGTTCGTTTGGCTCCGTGGTCCGAATCGACCCTTTCCAAAAGATACCGTCGGCCATTCGCACCGCTTCAACCACTACGGTGCGAATGGTCCCATTCAAAAACAATACTTGGGCGATTCGCACCGCGGCTCGAATCGCTCGTGGTGCGAAACGCCTAAAGACCTGTGTCTTCATAATGTGCCCATATTAAAATAAATGTTTAATTTTGGCCAGGCCAGCACGTCAAGTTACCCCAAACTGTCAAATTCCTTTGATAGATTTTCAACTTTAATGCAAACGGAATAAAGTTCATGTTCGATTGGGAAACCTGCTGGCATCTGTACAAGAAAGACTTACGAGCATATTTAGCTTATACATATATTATATAGTGAGGATATAAGTGTCTTACAAGTAACTATGTATTTATATAATATATTCCATCTACGAATCCTTTTACCGAGATCTTAAGAAATCTCATAAAATTCTTCTTGCACAAGTATTAATAAAAACTACATTTACTATAAGTTGCAAAGGTTAAAAGCATCTATGCTGTTATGAAATCGTAAATTATGATTAAATACAGCTAAATAATAATAGTGTAAATAGCTAGATTACAGTAACAAGATAATTTTGTTCTATCAGTTTTAGAGGCCAAATGCTTCAGTCTTATAATCAATTTTTAGTATTATGTATATTTTTTTTAATAAAATATACTGTACTATAGGACATACATATTATATACATACACTCAAACCTTTTTCCCATGGGGGTAGGCAAAAACTTAAGAACGCTATTTGATTACGCTACGATTCTTGCATACTTATATCGCTTCATCCACATTCATTCATCTTGTCATACGCACATTAAGGTCGGTGTAAGTCTTTCTAGGGCGTCCCCTCCCGGCCGTTCCACTGACATTCGCCATATAAATCCCTTTTGTTAGTCGCCATCCACTCTCACAACATGCCTAAACTATCTCAGCATATTCTTCTCAATTCTTGTCACTACATCGTCTATTAATCTAATACCTTTATATAACCAACATAAATAATAGAATGTACGGAACTCTACAAATATATCAGGAGAACAACATTCAATATATGTTTGTTGGTTTAAAAAATTGTTTTTACTGTGTACGAGAATAAAATGGTATTAATGTACTGGAACCAATGTAGGATGGTTTGTCAGTTGTCACATTAAACTATTGTTGTCGTATTAGTGTCGATTTTGTATAAATAATAACTATTTATTTAACACTATTGTAAGGTTTACGATTATATCAACGCGGAGATGTTTGGGAAATATATATATTTTTTATTAATATTGTGGCAAGTATTTTAGACTGAACTCACTTTGTATAATGAAGATTAAGAGAGGCAAACGGCAAACGTAATGTAGGCACCCTCCGGCAAGATCGAGTGATGATTTGCGAAATACTATTGAGCTTTGTGTGCTGAAATGGCGTACATCAGGGAGATGAACAGATGAAGGAGTAATTCCATTCAAATTAGAGCTGCCCAACTAGGGAAGTACCTCCGTCTTACAGAAAATCGAAGTGTCTTACCGAAAATACCTCTAAAATCTAACCTCACGGTGAGCAGGTTGCCAGTGCTCCGCGTTGTGTTGGCAGTGGGGGGACATTGACCCCTATACTGCCAATCCAACTATTCAACTTTAGTTTTACAGGATGGGTAACGCGCACGTGATAGTGATTAGTGTGGATTTTAGTCAGCACAACTGCTACTGAGCTGGGTACGACAGTTCCCAGGTCGAGAAGTGTTATTCGACTTTTCTATGAAATTCTCAATAGTAGTTCGGAGTTTTGATTTGTGATCTGGGTAATAGGCCCTTATTGCATGGAACCTAAACATAATGGCGAACTTTTGGTGTACTTAATGACATAGGATTCTCACCATAGTGAGAGACGTGGTCGCTCACTATGGGTCTCATAAGAAAGTTCTGGGTCAGTCAGAAAGCTATAGAAAGAGCTATGTTTAGGTATTCCTCTACGCGACCGAATCAGAAATGAGGCGATCCGTAGAAGAATGAAAGTTACCGACGCTGCTGAAAGATTTAGCAAGCTTAAATGTTAAATGTCGTAGAATTGATAGCTACTGGGGCAAAAAGATGTTCGAGTGGAGACCACGCACTAGAAAACCCAGCGTAGGGTGGCCTCCAACGAGATAGAAACGACTATGTAAAGGTTGGTGGAAGTCGTTGTATGCAGGCAGCATATAACCTTGTGGCAGTCTATGGGGGAGGCTTTTGTTCAGCAGTGAATTTCTTGTGGCTGATAATGAACGTGAAGTATAGATAGATAGATAGAATAATCTTGATTGCACACCATGATAAAGAACAACATTGGAATTAACTAAATTAAGAGTACAATGGCGGTCTTATCGCTAATAGTGATATCTACCAGACAAACTTTCTCGCTGTCACCGTTTGTCGAACTAATGCTGGCATACGTGCACCTCTGCGACGTCTTCCAATAACTTTAATACTTATTTTTACAACCTTGACCTGTTTGGAGACTCCGTTGGAAAATTTAAAAATCATGTGCTCAAAACTATAAACTCTCTGGTAAATTCCTCTATGAGTGACACTACTTAATATTTCTATGAATGTAGTTTCATTTTTCAGCTTTTATAGATTACATAATTATCTTTTGTGAGTATCAGATATAGACGTTCCTTTTGCATGTCGTAGTTTTAAGTTTTTAACATGTCTTATATATTTTGTGAATAACGTAGTTGGATGTACAATCGTAAAATCTTTTAAATGTAACTGCCTATATAATAGAAATTGTAGATCTGTTTGTTATTCCTAATAAAATAAAATAATAAAATAAAATAATAAAAACTTTGAATGGACAGAAAAAAAGAGAAAAATATGTAGGGGTAGTTCGGGGTGCACCAAAATATACAAATAAAATAATTAATACATAAATATATAATACTTATACTTAGTATAAATAGTCTGTTTTCTTCATAGATATTATATTTAGAGCCAGACAACTTTAAAGCCTGTAGAGGTCACAGACGCAGGACAGGTCTAAAACTGTAATGTAGGGACTCGCTAAAAATATCAGACCTGTACCTACCTTAAAAAAAGTGTCTGGGGATATTTATTATTGTTTACCTACCCTTTAGTGTTATTGGGTTTTTCTATGAAATTCTCAGTAGCAGCTCGGAGTTTTATATTAATGTCATGTTTTTACTTTGAACTGGAGGTTTTTGTTAGTAATTTAAGTGTAACAATATCCAGAATAGAAAGAAAGAAAGAACACCTTAAATGACAACATACAATCCACATATAGCAATACAATTTATAACAACATCACCCTCCATCCTTCGAGCTTTTTCCCAACTACATTGGGGTCGTCTTCATTCCCTACTATAAAAAAAATGGCAGCCTCCATTACCTACTATATTAAAATAAGAAACACCCATACAAACACATACATTTATGGTCATCACACATCAAGTATTTGTGTAAGAAAGAATTACTTAAAGTAATAATTTGGAGTAAAAGTCAAAAATCTTGAAGAATATACTAGAATAAAGCTCATAAAACAAGGAAAATTTTACAAGAAATTTTAGTCCTAAACTACGTAGATACTTCACGCTACCAAGCCTGCCCATTTATTCGAATGTACCTAACCGTTCCTCATTTCTTCTAAACCACTCAAGAAAGGACCACCAGTATCTCAAAAACCTTCCATTAACCTCCAGAAATATCGAAAGAATTTTCCTTCTAACCCCCTCACCGCGATTTGGAGGTCTGAAGTGCCCCGAAATATTTGGCGCGCCAAGTACCCTACACAGTGTCCCGTCACGTTGTCTTCGTCAAAAATGTTGTCGAAAAACTGTAAGTGGGACCTCTGTAATTAAACCTCGGCATTTGACGGAGAAATGCGTCGATGAGATTGTTCAAAGAGCTCTGCGTTGTGGGGGTTGAATGGGGTTCGCAATTATTTTTTACGGGGTTTTGTGTGTTAAAATTTTTGTGTTGGTGTAGGTGAGTGCGGAAATGTAAGGGGGTGTGACCAAATTATCCTTGGTGGAGTCAGTGACGTGATGTTTATTTGAAGGTTTAGGATCATTAAAAGGCAGTATCGTAGCGCCGTCTGATTGCGATTTTATCTACAAGCCGTTTGTCAAAAGTTAAAGAAATCAAAAGCTGTGGCAGTGAAGGTTTTTCTTCACTTTGACGAAAATCGTGACGACCTGGCGAGTACCTCACCAAACCTTCAATTTATTATCCCTAAATTCTCTGTTCACGGCTGTTATTTTTTTATGTAAGTAATGGTTTACCTACTTAAAAACATTGCTCTTTTAAACATTACTGCTTTAAGACAGCGATATTAAATCCTCCTAGAGTAGTTATAGGGTAGCAGTAGTACCTACTGGAGTAGTAGTAAGAAAGAAAGAAATAATTAAAAATATTATTTTTATTGACACTTTCGGCACAAATTAGTAGATATATAGGTATCTACATAAAAGAGACAAATATAGATTACTAAGCTTATGTGCCTCTGAAAATAAAATCATGCTGTGTTTGCCATTAATGATACGTCAACATCTGGAACATCTATACGTTTTGTGGTAATGCTGTTAATTTGCAGAGTGATCGAAACCGCAGTACATTAGCATCGTCTATGTAACATTCCTCATTAGCAGCATAACTAACCGATGCTGTGTACTTAGTCATGTTTAATATAATTATGTTAAGACATAATGTACAGGATGCCAGCACATCAAGCTACCCCAATCTGTCAAATTTCTTTGATAGATTTTCAACTTTAATGCAGAGTTATACGGTTCATGTTCAATTGGGAAAATTTGAGTTTTGGGTAGCTTGACCTTCTAGATGTACCTAAACTGTTTTCAATTAGAACTAGCACTAAGTAGACTGCACTTTAGTAAACTACGGAATAAGACTTCATTTGTCAATTTTTTATTGGCGCAGTAACTGAGCTGCTTTTAAACTCTATGTTACATTTGTAACATAGAGTTTAAAAGCAGCTCATTGATTATTTTCGTTTCTATTTAGAAATAAAACTACTTTTTACGGATTTTATCGTTAAATAAAGTAATGTATTATACATTGAAATTAAACTACTTTTTCGCATAGAGAAGTGTCATAAATCAATTCTATGTATATTAAAATCTCGATTCTAAACAAAACCGCCATATAAAAAATTACAAATAATTTTATTATGTTTATTAAAATAAAAACAGTGATACCCTAATGTTATAAACATTGGACTACGAAGTCATAGATCTGAATTTCAGCAATCATGTGCGTATCTTAGTAATTAATGATTTCTTGCTTAAACGGTGAAGAAAGGAAGAATGCCTGTGAGATTTCTCTTCTTCTCACGTCGGCGTATGAAGTTTGCCAACCTGTAGTAGGCCAGCTTGGTGGAATATACCTCCTCTCTATCTCCCCTATACTGCCCCATCACTGTTAGTCTCAGAGACAGTACTGGGACAGTAAATGAGTTGATAATGACTATTAATAATATCACACTACTATTATTACTGCTATACTAATAGTACGATCGACAAAAGAAATATACCGGTAGATAATTAGAAATCAGTGTCGTGTAAAAAAAAAAAAAATGTATCACACAATATATATTTTCAAAACGTAAGGTATTGTAAGCTGGTACATAGGTACCAAATCTTTTGGCGCATAATTATTTATATCGTAATCTGTGTAAAAATACAGATTTCTGTTGCTATACCTAACTTTTTACTGTCTGTACTATTACACAAATAAAACGCGTGCCTACATACGATACAAAACTAACTCAAAAACCATGGGTTCGTTTCTCATAAATATTCAATTAAATACAACCACAATATATTCCTGAATACCTGGCTTCATACGCATTGCAAATGTTCACGGTACGAGCGCTATAAATCATATGGAAAAAATTATAGCTCGTCCTCGGTAGTTGATGTGTTTGTTTAAGGGTAGTTATTACGTTGCGGATTCTTTTTGTTTCGGTTTAATTATGAGTTCTAGATAAATACTGCAATTAAAATTGGATGGATGGATGAAAAAACTTATGAAGCGTTACAATGCGCATTTTTTTATTATTTTAAGTGCCTAATTAGGTAACAAAAGGTAAGCGGTAAGCGCAGCCTATACAGTACCTATGAGTGTTCATAATGTGCACATATTAAAATAAGGGTAACTAACTAATTTTAATATGTGCACATTATGAAGACACACTGTATATTACAGCAACATCAATGGTTACAGAAACATCAATGGTATCACTCGCGGATGATAATTAAGTTTTTAAATCTAATTTGCCCAGTCAGTGCACTGGGTGCATTGTCCTTCAAACTAGAACACATTGATTTATTTTTTTAAATTTTGTTTTATTGATTTCTGACATTTACGCGAATATTATACATTGAAATAAAACTACTTTTTACGGATTTTATCGCGGTATATTGATATTATTAATCCCGACGTTTCGGATCGACGTTTCAAATAATATCAATATAAGGGGATTAATAATATCAATATAACGCGATAAAATCCGTAAAAAGTAGTTTTATTTCAATTTTTGTTTTATTTTATTTGGGGAGCTCACAGCTGAATATAAATAGTTATTAAATTAGATCAATAAATGCCGAGAACAAGCTCCTACATTTAGTAATGTTGGCATAATATTTTACGATGTGATAGTCATATCATTAGGCTATCACTGCTTGTTATTCTCTAACAAAACAAATATCATCTAAATAAATTATGTTTATTTAAAAAAAACAACTCCTACGCAGATGACCGTTCTTTAATCTAAAAAACCATAAATTATTGTACACGTCAATGCGTGCACGTTTTTTCCCAAAACCTTTTTTTCAAGCCATCTCAAATATTTCAATAACTCGTTAACTGCCCGCTCCCGGTTGTGGCGGCGTTATAGTTGGATCAAATCTAATCTTATATCTCGCAGTATCTAAGGTTACTGTTCCAGTGAAGTTAGCTTATGTATGTAAGCGATAGATTTATTCGGAATGTTTTTTTTTTTCAATTAATATTTTGAGTACTTAACCTTTTATTGTCAATAGGCCGCACCTATTAACTAAGAAATCTGATAAATGATACCTGTTTTAAATTATAATATATTTATTTTGATCCTTGTGGCGACATCTCAAGGTTCCATTTTGAGTGCAGATCAAATTTTTTTTAATTTTTTTAAAGTAGGTAACTAATTATTATTCTTTTGCATACTTCAATAATTCACGTCACTACCTACGTACCCCTGTATTTCCCGAAGGGATACGTCGAGGTGTACAAATATATACCCACAGTTCGCTCACAGTTCGCAGATCCCATGTAATATGGGGCGAGCCTAAAGTCAATAAATACGCCACAAAACCAAACTCCGAGCTACTTCTGAGAATTTCATAGAAAAACCCAATAACACTTTCTCGAGCTAGCAGTTAAACCCAGGACCACTAGGGTACTGTGGCAGTTACCTAACCTAACCTAAACTCAAAATATATCAAAAAAACAATATCCTATCTATCTCAGCATCGCATATCCGGTATTACATCACAACCGCAACACTTAAGCCTCGATCTTCGTGTGTGATCCGATATCTACGCATTACATTACTTTTATCGACGCGTGCGCAACCCATCCACAAGATAATGTTGCGATAAGAATTGCTTGTTAAGATCTTTTGATCTAACAAAAGCGTAGGAGTATATTTGTACGGTTATTTTTTAATAATATGGAAATGTGGGTTAACGTGGTATGAAGTGATGTATTAATACAAAAATTTTGTAAATTTATAAATAATGATTGTATAGTTTAATTTCACATTTTTTTCTTTGCGTATTCCTAGCATAGATTCAATATTAAGCTATGTTTATTTGTTGAACCATATTTCTGAAAGTTCTATCAGCAATGGTTCTTGTTTGATTTTAAGGGCCTGGTTTGCTGTTTTCTGCTATTTAGACGGGGACATTATTTTGGTCCCTGAAATACAGTTTGCGTAGTACTCGCAACCGGCGTGTATGTATGACAAGATGTATGAATGTGGTCGAAGCGAAAGAAGTATGCAAGAATCGTAGCAAGTGGCGTTCTTTAGTTTCTGCCTACCCCTATGGGAAAAAGGCGTGAGTGTATGTATGTATGTATGTATGTATGCATGTAAATACAGTTTGCACTAGTTTAGGGACCAGAGTTTACATATGTATTGTACCCATTTATGTTAATAAAGAATTTATTATTATTATTAAAAGGCAACCTGCCTTTAATAAAAGACCAGGGTGTGCAGGATTATTACCCACTGAAACCACTCCGGTGGCCTCTGTGTGCTCTTAAAAGACGATCCCAGAAACCGACCTGTTCCACTCCCTTTAGGACACATCCCTGGGCAAACAGAGATTTGGAAATCCATTTAATCTCCCCTGAACCTCGCTGTGTGCAGCAGTACGTGACTCTTCTACCGTTTCTTCTTTTGAGGTCACTCGATGGCAGTCAAAATCCCATCGCCCCTCTGAGTGCTGTTTTTAGGATCACGATGTGTAGGTACTCATACATACACATTATACATATACATAAACATTGAAGCCACTAAGACAATTATTATGCTTTATATTTTGCACTTTTTTATTTTAGAATATGGTTATCGAGACCTTATATTTAGTAGTAGTAAGGAAATTGTTACATTTAGACTACGCAAATATTCAATAAATCGCTGCAACTAAGCTATATTTAGTTTTTAGCTTGGTACGGGGCTACGAGTGATGTTAATCAGTACATTTTATGTAGGAGTCCGATTTGAGCGGTACATTACTAAACGTATACAATTTCATACAAACTTTGATGGCTTTGATACTACTGTCATTCTGATGGACGAAAATAGTACAAGATACGGAGAGATGGGCTTTTTTCGGCTTTAATTGAAACGAGAGTTGATACAAATCTTGACAGAATCAGATTAATTTTCGCCCACGGAAAGGCGACAAAGGGAATCGTTGTGTATTGAGATTTCTCGTGGGTGTTTTTATTAAATAGATCTCTTGGAGATAACGAGGAGCTGACGAGTAAAAATAGCTAATGTTATTAAATTGGTAGGATATTTTAGGTATTTAGATTGTCATTAATTACGTTAAGCAGTGATGTCTATGGATACGACCATTGGACTGCCCAGTCAAAGGTTTCAAGTTCGAAACCAAGCCATGCACCTCTCACTTTTCGAAATCATGTACAGATCGCAGCAGGTCAAGCTATCCAAAACAGTCAAATTTTCCCAATTGAAAATGAACCTTATAATTTTGTATTAAAGTTGAAAATCTATTAAAGAAATTTGATAGATTGGGATAGCTTGATGTGCTGGCCTCTGTACGTATTAATTATCACTCATTTAAACTGTGAAGGAAGGTGAAGGAAAAATGTATCACTTATATACCTACTTTTTTTTTGGAAATGCATACATATAATAAGAAACATCCAGATAAACACAAACACTTATAAAATTACTTTTTACGGATTTTATAGCATTAAACGTCGGGATTAATAATATCAATATAACGCGATAAAATCCGTAAAAAGTAGTTTTATTTCAATGTATAATATTCGCGTAAATGTCAGAAATCAATATACAAACACTTATGTTCATCACATATATATTTATGTTACATTTTTACTCTGCAGCATTATATTTGGCGTTGCAGGATACCAACATACACGAATATCAAGAGAGTTCTTCCCTTCATGCATGATCGTGAGTTTCCCATCTTAGAACTAAATCTTCTATTAAAAGTGCAAACTAAAACAGCCACGTATAAAACAGGGGCTAAACGTTAAATCCTCCTTTATTGTAGTGAGCAAAGACACTCGCCCCGCAGGAGCCGCAATGCGTCATAATTCCACTCGTGTGACTAGCTGCTCGGCTTGAAGTGGGATAAGTTGAAAATTACAGAAAAAATAGACTTATAAATGATTAGAAGTAACATTACCTAGAAGAACTGGCGAGATACACATGGGGTTTGTGAGTGAGTGAGTGTTGATGCTGGAAATTTAAATGAAATTTATTTTTTGACAGTTTGTAAAGTATGAAAAATACAATAATAAAAACTGTTTTTAATCACATAAACATACGTACCACCACGCCTGTATTCCTCGGAGGGTTAGGCAGAGGTGTACTAATTGTATACCCAAAGATTAGGTCCTATATATTAGGTGGCGAGGCTATTGCCGATAATCAGACACAAATCTCAACTCCAACTGCTACTGAGAGTTTAATTGAAAAACTCAATAACAATTTGCTCGACCTAGTTATCGAACCCTGAACCTCTCACATAGCAGTCGCGGTTAGGACCACCAGACTAATGAGGCAGTCTTTTATACAAAATTAAAAATATTTAAATTGATCGCTCTAAATGTTAACAACTCTACGAGGTAGCAAACAGTGCTTTACGAAACGCAAGGGTAGGGCTACTTACTACAAAATACAGAGTTAGAATGTAACAGAAAGTACAACAAAAGCTTGAGTCTATATTTTGTAAGTTTTGTAAAAAGGCATTTATTTTAATATGAGACAGTTTAGCGTATGACCATAATCTTACCTGATGGTAAGTGACGCACGTGTGCAGTGTAGCACGCGTACCTCGACGATACCTATTTACTCGTGACTTGAAGGTCCCTAAATACTAGTACCTACACGTTCGTAAACAGACTCAGGCAGCTGATTCCAATGCCTCGCTTTTTGGATAAGAAATGACGACGCAAAACGCTTAGTGTGGGTTTCGGGTATTTCCGGCATGAACGGTATTGCTTATCAGTTTACCTGGTTGTTCTACGGTATAAAGGAAATGACAGAATTCGATTGTGCAGTTCTGATGAACGTTCTCCGAAATGTATCCGGTAGGTTTGCTTAAACTGTTCAAATTACCATCATACTGTAAACTAAATGTGGAAGCTTGTTATTGACATTTATTGATCTAATTTAATAACTGTTTGTATTTAGCTGTAAGCTCCCCAAGTAAAATAAAATAAAAAATAAAATAGAAGACCGACAAGCCTGGTAAGTATCGTACGACGATATTCATAAAACAAAAAAAGTTGTTTGTGATCTTAGTTATATATTCCTGCGAGGTTATTAGTGTTGTACAGTCAGCAACGAAAGTCGCTGAACATAACAAAATTTAGAAAACATCACAGCTCCAAAACTTGTCCAGAGGTTTTTTCTATTAAGGTAACCTGAATATTGAATGGTCATCTATGCAATTATTTCGCATAACCTTCACAGGTCAGTAACTTCACACTTATTAAAAATCATATTGAAAATTGCAACATGTTCAGCGACTTTCGTTGCTGACTGTACAAGTAACCCTGTATAATGTCAACGGAATGAATGATGTAATTACTGAGCGAATACTTCTGCACAGTTCGCTCACCAAAAAAATCCGGGTCATGCAAATATCATTCAAACAGCGAAAGCATTTTTCCAGAGCATAGTTCTGTCATCAAACTTTAGGCCAGCTTACCCAACAGTGGGACAATAAGTATTTTTTTTTTACTAAGAGTTTTCCTACACCGTGAGCTCATTTTCCCACTATACAAACTATCCGGAACCATCGTACAGACGCCAGCAGGTCAAGCTATACAAAACTGTAAAGTTTTCTTAATTAAACATGAACCTTATTGCTTTGAATTAAAGTTGAAAATCTATCAAGAAAATTTACAGATTTGGGTTTAACGTGCTGCCCTCTATACCTGTACAACCGATTTTTTCGTACGGAGATCAAATCCGCGACCCTAAACTCAGCTGTGAAATAGTAAATGAAAAAATATATATTTTATATATAAAAAATAATTCAGATTCTAATAGAAGGTACTTAAGTCTCAGAACTGAGCTTAAAAAAGTAGCGCAATTTCACTTTAATTTCCTGCGCAAAAAAAAAGTTAAATAAAAATAAATAAGCATTAAGTTCCTTATCCCTCCATAAAACAAAGCGTGGTCTCCGTTCTAGACTAGACCAACCGCAAGTCTAGGTCTTAAGTACTAAAGCTGTTTCTAGGTAATTAATTTCGCGACGGGACGTTGGATCAAGTGACGGTAAATTAATTTTAAGCAAGCGTGATAGAATTTTAATTAATGTTCTTAGTACCCAGGTTGCCTAATTGGTTTAATATCTTATTTTTATAAATGCCTTGGACTACTTAAAGACCAACATACAATTATGAGCTGAACTATAATATATTAAAATATTTTTTACCTGTCTTTAAGTCTAGTAGCCGTAAGCGTGCTACGTTACAGGTCCTGTATTCGATTCTCACGTGTATACTAATGTACAGATTCCAGCAAGTCAAGCTATCTAAAACTGTCAAATTTTCTCAATTTAATATGAACCTTATTATTATGTGTTAAAGTTGAAAATCAATCAAAGAAATTTGACAGATTGTGGTAGCTTGATGTGCTGGCCACTGTACAATCCACATTTAGCCGGTATGTTTAGGTAATAAGGAGTGAACCTATTGCTGAGAATTTAATAAAAAAACATTTTAAAAAAATATTGGTCGACTTGAGAATCAAAGCTAAGAACTAGCGTAGCAGTCGTGCTTAGGACCACTAGACTATTAAGTCAGTTATGTAATTTCTGGGTTATACCTATTTACTGTTTGTCAGGCTTTTTGGAGCTTCTGAATACCACTAACGACTGTCAAAACTGTTCGTATGACAACCAGGACCAACGGCTTTACTTGCTCTACGAGGCATGGACGTTTATTCTAAAGCTAATTATGTTTTGTTCAAAAGCAATGCAAGTTTCTCTTACCAACATAGCTTTTATAAGCTCGCTGTTTATATCTACGTGTATCGATTCCAAACAACTTGCTTCAAATAATGCTATTCATAATTTAGAAAGTTCAATAAACTTGGCTTATTACTACTCTAATAGCACTAATAAGCAGATTAAATTGAAGATTTCACTCGGACCTACTATTAAGGCTAAAGTTGTAAAACTGCAAGCTTTACGTGGGATGGCATTATAAGCAGCAATGATATTGAAAATAATGATTATAATCATTAAATTGTCCAGTCAAAGATATCGAGTTTGAATCCAAGGCGTGCACCTCTAACTTTTCGAAATCATGTGCGTTTAAATAATCATTGTCCACTTAAACGGATAGAGAACATCGTGAGGAAATCTGCCTGGTGATGCAGCATAGTGAGAGTAATTCCACTCAAAATGGAGCTACCTGAATGGGAAAGTACCTTCGCCTTGCAGAAAATGAAAATGAAGTAACACTGCTTTGAGCTGTGTTGTTTGTTGCCAGTGCTCTGCTAGCAAACGTTCTGTTGGCAGTGGACTTTGACCCCTTTAACTGACAACCTTATATTCCTCTTTCATTTTTTAGGGTCGGCAACGCGTAAGTGATACCCCTGGTGTTGCAAACAGTATATAAGCTACGGTAACCGTTTACAATAGTTATTAATTAGGTCATCATTATAAACATCAACCCATATATGGTCCCACTGCCAGGTACCGGTCTCCTTTCACAATGACAGGCCGTAGTGCACTACACTGGTCCAATGTGGATTGGGCAGATTTCTTCACGACATAATTAATTATCGCACTTGATTTCGAAAACTCAGAGCTCCGTGCCTTGGATTCGAGCTCAGACCTTTGACTTGGCAGTCCAATGGTCTTAATCACTAGGCTATTACTACTCTTTATTAATTAGGTAGCTACCTGTTATAAGTCCGAGCGACTTTAAATAAACGCGTCTGAACTAATTGGTTTGTCAAAAGGTTGCCTAACGTCTTTACGATACTATCGCTCAAAGCACAAGAGAGTTAAATACAGAAGGCTCATGTGATAGTAATTATAATGTTTTATTCAATTACTGACATGTAATAAATTAATTATTTTCAATATTGGAGATGCGTTTAGTTATATTAATAAAATAGCATACATTTAGCTTAAACTACATACATACCATCACGCCTGTATTCCCCGAAGGGTTAGGCAGAGGTTTACTAATGTACACCCACATTTCGCCGGTATGTTTAGGTCCCATGTAATAGGGGGCGAGCCTATTGCCATTAACCGGGCACAATTAATCCAGACTCCGAGCTGCTACTGAGAATTTCATAGAAAAACCCAATAACACTTTGCTCGACCTGGGGATCGAACCCAGGACCTCTAGCGTAGCAGTCGCGCTTAGGACCACTAGACTAATTAGGTAGACTAATGATAGCTTAAACTACCTCATTTGAGTAGTTACCTAGTAGTCATAAGCGTGAAGCAGCTGCTCAGAGTTTATATTTATAAGTAATAGCAAAAAACCTTGCCATTAACAAACTTGTGCCATTAACCCGTTATTGCCATAAATAGATTAGCCCTTATTCTATAGAATCTAAACATACCGGTGCACCTTTTTATCTATGTTTTTTTTTTTTCCAATTCGTTTAGAAATGTATATTGTATCAATCTCAGTTCCGTTTTATTTTAAATTGCTTTTTTTTTTATCTTTAACTTAACTTACTTTACCTAATTTAGCTTAATTAATCATATTTTATAAAGGTGTAGGATATGAGTAATTGTGTAAGAGTGTTCAGGAGGACGTATTCAGTCTCAGGTGAATGCACGGGGTACGGTGTCCAACAGGAGTTACCTGTTGGCCTCCAAATTATACACGCACAGGAAATATAGTAATATAATTATAATGATCATAAAATACAAGTAGACTGTACACGGCACAACAGATAACTGGCGACTCCCACTTCGCCTCATTCCTTACATAAGTACTATAGTTACATCACGTTGGTATGTATATTTGTGTGTGCATATAATGTGCACCTACAAAGGTGTATACTTACCTACTAAAAAATTGTTTTTGTTTCGAGGGGGGTTGGTTATCTGCGTTACAGGGTATCCTAGTGCAGATGCCAGTCTCCCACAAAGGATTGTTATTCTTACCGATTTAGGTATAATTTATTTAAATCACTTTTTTGGAAGAGAAAAATAAAGGAATTTCTTACTATTATTATGCACCTTTCACACTGAATCTTTCGGGGAATACAAACGTAACGGTGTGTTTTTATTAGATAAATATAAATCTTTACTAAATTATTTAGTAGGATAAATACTTTTTTTTACTGCAAAAAGGTGAGTTTCTCAGTTCGTTGGAAGAGAAAAGAGAAACCGTTCCTCTAAAGCAGAAGTTTCATCAAAAAGTCTTTTGAGATTGTACAGATTCAATTATCGTTACCATTTCAACTACTTTGTATCACTCGCAATATATTATTATATCTGTATTAATCTGTTATAATTATGCGTGTTGTTCTGATTGGGTCTTCCGCATTTTCCTGTTTAGTGTTGCAGGTGACGGTTTTATTGCAGGAACGTTGTAAATAGCAATAAAATGACGCGCGATGGCGCCGCGATGTTCACATTGATTTATTGCAGCTTTTAATGAGTGGCTTGACGTAAGTAGTAGTTAAATGAGACATCAAACCTTTAAAGATGTTTTGCGTAAGGTTTTTTCACACCTGCATTCCCCAAAGAGTTAGACAGAGGTCTACTAATGTGTACCCGCATTTCGCTGGATGTTTATCCAGTTTATGGTCCCATGATACAGAGGCGGGCCTAATGTAATGTCAACAGAATATATATCGACATACATAAATACACAATACATGCATTACTACTCATTATATCTAGTATCGGCTATAATAAGATTTGGTACAGTATTCATGTTTCATGCTGAAGTATATTATTTGGCTTGCAGGTTGTGTTGTAGTTGTTGTTCCTGGTTCCACTGTTTGTGTGTGTGAGAATTCTTGGTGTTAACGCACATGTAACCCAACACCAGGAATGTCATGATGAACTCTGAAAACTTTTCGAGATTTCATTTTTTTTATTTTTTTATTTCATTGTTGACATTGTCAGTGACATCTTCCGCGCACAGTACCTACCTACAATGAATATTAATACAAGTCACTTGAGGTATAAGAGTCAGGAAACTCTATTTATGCGGCTTTCTCCTTAAAATCATAATATATCTATATCGCTATGCACAAAAATAGATATCACTGGCGTCTTTATCACGTGCAGTTTCTGACAAAATAATATGGAGCTAGATGTAGGTACAGAGGCCAGCACATCAAGCTACCTCAATCTGTCAAATTTCTTCGATAGATTTTCGACTTTATTACAAAGTAATAAGGTTTATATTCAATTGGGAAAATTTGACAGTTTTGGATAGCTCAACCTGCTGGCGTTTGTACTAGTACTTAGTATCTCAATGGCTCCAATACATTTGAAGTTCGTCAAGAACACTTTGTCAAGATTCGTAAACTACATCAGTTATTCTGAGGGGTTCCTTGTGGGTATTATAGATTTAATATTTGATCAGTACATTTCTAATCTTCGGTAAGTAGTTGCCTATGTCATGGTTTCTGATTTATATTTCATTTTAATAAATGTAAGTAGATAGTCAGTTTTGTAAAATGACAAGATTTGGGCTTAAAATATATATATATAATTTTGTTTTTATTTTGTAGATAATTATTTATTCCAGATAAAATAGGGTACATTTTTTATAGTGTTGGACAATTTTACACAGCTCCATCTAATCCCAAAGTATGCTTAGTTTGGGACTAGATGGAGCTATGTGCTAATATAAAAATACAGAATAAGGCCATATATGCTAATATAAAAATACAGAATAAGGCCATTTACTGTGTTCCCTATTTTCTTTAAAAACTATTTTTTTAGCCATTGCTATCCGTCTTTGAAGGTACCATTCTTCCAGGTACTCTTTTCTTGTGCCGCTTTGAACCTGTCTTAAAAACAATTAACAACTGATCATATCTTTTTGTATTTTTTGGCATCATCCATGCTAAGATAATAAAGTTATTAGCAAAGGAAAAATCCGAAACCTGCCCCCGGTCGAATTTTTCCTTGGCTAAATAACTGATCATATTTTAAATTTGTCATTCAAAACTGTATCTACTTATGCTTACAAACATCGCTATAATTTATAAGCCTTGAGCCTATGTACTTACATGATACACATCACACGTTTATCCCCAACGTGTTTATTGACAAATACCAATTAACTAATCATTTTTAAGATCAAAAGGTCACAATAACCTTACGATATTTTTATGAATATTCATTCATCGCTGTACGTTGGGGTCATCTGGCATAAATGTCCAAATTTGAAAATTACATTAAGAAGTTTACGCAAGTGTTCATAAAAGGTTTAATCTTTATCTTTAAGAGAGGGAGTAATTCCACTCAAATTGGAGATGCTCGACTGGGGAAGTACCTCCACCTTGCAGAAAATCGAAGTAAAATAACTCTGCTTTGAGCTGTGTTGTATTTCTTACGGTGAGCAAGGTTGCCAGTGCTCCACGAAGCAACGTTGTGTTGGCAGTGGAGGGACTTTGACCCCTATACTACTAACCCAACTATTCCTCTTTCAATACAGGGTCAGCAATGCGCAAGTGATACTCCTGGTGTTGCAAGCGTCTATAGGCTACGGTAACCGCTTACCATAAGGTTGGCCGTATGCTTGTTTGCCACCTTAGTAGAATAAACAAAAAAATCTTACCATTGCTATCAGAGTAAGTCTCTTATCGAGTCTCTTAGCCGTATATAGCCTTTTTGATAGGCATAAGCTGTGTATTTTTTTTGTAATAAACTCGTATGGGCTCGTGGGTAATAACTTTGCTGATCAATCGATCTGCAAGGTTAAGTTGTTCTAGCTGCGGTCAGTCTGTGGATAGGTGACCATTCCGAGACCCCTTCGTCCCATGGAGAGCACGTAAAGCCGTCGTTCCCGCTTGTCATACAAATATCTTTAACAATCGCTTGGTAGTCCAAAGCCTAAAAAGCCTGACATAGACAGGATGTCCTCAGGATATCGGTATTGTCCAGAAATTGTGTTGCGGAGGTCTGATGGTAGTCGCTTCGTGTGAAAACACTAATATTCAGCCGCATCGGGATTGGAGGGCGATTCCAACATATTTGGGAAAAAAGCTCGGAGGATTCAAAACACCTTACCAAAATTCATGACAGTTGAATGAGTGATGGAGATGAATAAATGTACAAAATATCTATGAATTCATCACTTTTAATATTAAAAATAATAAAAATCTTATCCTACTTCATATCCTACTTAATAGTTTGTGAGAATGGATGGATGTTTATCACTCTTTCACGCTAAAACTACTAAACGGATTTTGATGAAACTTTACAATATTATTATTTATACATCAGAATAACTTATAGCCAAATTACAACTATAATTAAAAGTAACTTTTCGACGCGGACGAAGTTGCGGGCAGAACCTAGTATAGTACCTACATAAAATACATGCAATTTTGTATTTGTTGTAATAAAACAAATTGAATAGCGCATGATAGTAAGTGGCAGCTGTCTATAAGTAGTCTCCAGCAACACTAGTAATATCACTTTTATAAGGAAATCCTCATGGATCGTCCACCAGGCTGGTGCCCGATCTCCCCAAATTCCCCAAAATTATTTGTCAGTCCGCCACCTGGGGAGGGTATGTGGTGGAAATTCCCGAAACCCAAAATAAGCGTTTTGCCTCGACTTTCCTTATCCGTACAGCGAGAGAATGGAATCAGCTGCCTCAGTCTGTATTTCCTGACGTGTACAATTTGGGAGTCCTCAAGTCACGAGTGAATAGGTCGGTAGGTAGATCTTCTAGGTAAGCGTGCTACATCTTAGACTACATCGTCACTTACCATCTGGTGAGATTGTGGTCACACGCTAACCTATTTCTTATAAAAGAATCTCATAATTTCCACAATAATTAGAAGAAAGGTCACATACCTAAACTCATGCTGCTGATTTCGTTTGAGGTGGCATAACCGTATTGTCCAAATATTTTACCGCTAAGCACACGTCAAGAAACACGTCCCAAATAGAGCTAAAACACTTCTTTAACGTGTATAAACCTTCTTGATTTCTGTTGATAGCACATAAACAACCCTGTAGCTCATAAATAAAGTTATAATGTTATGGTGGTTATTAGCCAAGGGATGTTATTTTATTACATGGACATGATAGCACAAGATATGGCCTGGTTTATTAACATATACAAGTTATGTTAGTAGTAAAGATCCAACGAACTTGCGCCTACGTGACGATCATAGAAACCAAGTATACATAACATACATACATACCATCACGCCTGTATTCCCCGTAGGGTTAGGCAGAGGTGTACTAATGTACACCCACATTTCGCCGTTATGTTTAGGTCACATGTAATAGGGGGCGAGCCTATTGCCATTAACCGGGCACAAATCCAGACTCCGAGCTGCTACTGAAATTTTCATAGAAAAACCCAATAACACTTTGCTCGACCTGAGGATCGAACCCAGGACCTCTAGCGTAGCAGTCGCGCTTAGGACCACTAGACTAATGAGGCAGTCCAGTAGAAACCAAGTATATGGAAATGAAATAAGCTTTTGACAAATGGTGCGGTATTTCCATAAGATACGTCGATTCGATTGATAGGCCCCCTTTAGCTTTTTTATTGTTATAAGATGATAAGCATATAGACTGCCTCATGGTAACCGGTAGCTGTACCCTATAGACGCCAGTAACCCCAGTGATATCACTCGCGCGTGTCATCTTGAGACCTGAGCTCTTAAGTCTCATTAGCCCAGTAATTTCACTGGCTACATTGCCTTTCAAAACGGTACATAATAATTAATTATTAATTAACGACCTCTGTGGTCTCGCGGTTCGAGTGCCGGACTGCTGACCATGGGGTCGTGGGTTCGATTCCCACAGGACACAAATATTTGTGTGGATAAATCATGAGTATTTGTGTTAGTCTGGGTGTTTCTTATGTATTATAAGTATGTATTTACAAAAAAAAGTAGTATATACGTATTAAATATCCATTATCTAGTACCCATAGTACAAGCTCTGCTTAGTTTGGGACTAGATGATGTTGTGTAAAATGTCCCAAAAATATTATATTATATTATTATTAAATCAACCATATACTGCTGGACCAGAGCCTCCTCTTAGAATACTTGGGAGAGATTAGGCTGTAGTCCTCCACGCTGGCCTAGTGCAGTTTGGCAGATACACACGCCCCGTTGATAAAATCTCGAAGGTATGCAGGTTCCCTCACGAACCTAACTCTTCTCATTCTGAAAAGAGACCCGTGACTATCTTTTGAGAGTATAAATTGCTAGAAGATGTTTTTTTTATAAATAGCTTCTGACCGCGAGTTCATCCGCGTTGTAAAGTTACTTTTACTTATCGTTTTAATTTGGCTAATTAACTCAAAATCGTTAAAATTATAGCCTAAATGTTATTCTGATGTATAAATAATAATACTGTAAGGTTTCATCAAAATCTGTTCAGCAGTTTTAGAGTGATAGGGTAACAAACATCCATCCATTCATCCTCACAAACTTTCACATTTATAATAATATACTAGCTGACGCCGCAAACGTTGTTTTGCCATAAAAAAAATATTGGGGTGGGTCACCCTTATCACTTAGGGGTATGGAAAATAGGTAGTAGCCGATTCTCAGACCTACTGAATACGCATATAAAATTTGGTAAAAATCGGTCAAGCCGTTTCGGAGGAGTACGGTAACTAACATTGTGACATGGAAATTTTATATATTAGATTATATTATAGTAAGAGTAGGATATCATGTTGTAGACTCAGGAAGTAGAACCGCAAACCTGGTTTTCACGAGTTACAAATAATACGATAAAATATCGAGTGACCTTTCGACCTCAGTAGAATCGCTCCCTCGGCCTTGCGTAGCCATTTATGTTTATTGGTGCGTCAAACGGCCCCGACTCGTTATTTATTTGAATGGATTTCATAAATAAGTAATGCAATGTTTTCCATGATCAACAAGAAAATTTTCTTTGATATTTCGAACGCTTTTTGAATTTACTTTCAGCTAGATGAGATTTTTGTGATATATTTTTTGGAATAATCTCTAGCATTTTAATGAATTGAAAGTAGTTTGGTATATAGTAATATTATTTATTACTTGTAGAGTAGAAAGACTTGTAACAAATCCTAACTACGAGCTGTTTCTAAGAATTTCATAAAATATACCATCACGCCTGTATATTTCCCGAAGTTTTATGCAGAGGTGTACCAATGTAACTCACAGTTCACCACCATTAACCTGCTACAAATTAAAACTCTGAGCTACTGAAGACTTCATAAAGAAAAACCAATAACAGTGCTCAACCTGAGAACCCAGGAAGTTAGTTTTTGGCTCACAACTCCTAGACTATTGAGACAGACAGTACTGTTGAGGACATGTTTGATGAAATTAGTTTTTTTTATAGTTAATGAGTTTGCGTTTGACCTCAGTCTTACCTGATGGTAAGCGATGATGAGGTCGAAGGTGGAACACGCTTACCCAAAAAATTCCTGTTCACTCTCACCTCAAAGACAACAAGGTTATATAAGTCCGGGAATACAGACGCAGGGAGAGCATCCCACTCCTTTGCGATGCGAACAAGAAAAGACGCAGCATATCGCTTCGTTCATTTTGGTGGAAATTCGACCAAATGTGGGTAGTCCGATAAAGGATAGCGGAAGGTGAGATAAGGTGATGTACTTAAGGTATATTTATCAGAATCTCAAAACCTTAAAACCAAAAACAACTTCATAACAAAATATCATAGTCCTCCATTAAAACCCGGTACAACCATTATCCTATAAACGAACCCTCCTGACACACTTCTTGAGCATAAAAACCCGGTACACGACAATTTTCCGTGACGTTGAGGCATTGTAACGAAGTCATTTCGCTTGCATTTAATAAAAATAACACTTTTTTGAAGCGAGCCTCAAAGTAAAGGGTACCCGTTGAAGTAATCGAGTGTCATTACTCGACTATGAATAAATTACACGAGTTCCAGACTCGCTTTGGTCGTTGGTGTAAATAATAAGCGAAAGAGGGTGTTTTGACTTGGAATTTATTTTTAAGTAGACTGGTAAACTTCGTAATAGCTCGTAGCAAATAAGCTGATCAACCGATTTGCAAGGTTAAGCTGCGCTAGTCACTATCAGTCTATGGATGGGTAACTATTATTAATACATCGAGATTCCCTTCGTGCCTCAGAGAGCAAGTAAAGCCGGTCGATCCCGGTTGTCATAATAACTTCTATGACAATCGTTAGTAAAAGTCAGAAGCCAAAAAATTGTGCCAATCGTGCATCTTACTTTAACTATCCCCTCTTAGCTATGATAATGGTCGAAATCAGGCAAAATCCATAGTCATCATAGTTCATAAAAATAGTTACTTTTGAAAAAATAAAACTAGTAGCACGGTTCCAAAATGTGGGTGTTATGGAGAAAAACCGGCATGAAACTCCATACAGACTCCTTTAAAAAATATATGATTACAGTATTATTCTTGGTTTACAATTTTGTTCTGAATATTTCTTGAGAATGCAGTTTGATGTGTATAATAATAATTAATCCAAATACAGACTCCAGCAGGTCAAGCTATCGAAAACTGACAAATTTTCCTAATTGAATATGAACCTTATTGTTAGGTGACCTGTTCTGTGTTTAGGATGAAAAACAATCAAAGAAATTTGACAGATTGTGGTAGACATACAGACATACATTGTGTATTGAAAAAAAAAAAGATATTGTAGCGACATCTATCTCGCTACGTAAAGAACTACGATGTGTAAATCCTGAATCGCGTAAGCAACATTCGTTACGCAAGTTGCACGCCAAAACTTCCTGGTCGGAGGATTTTTTCTTTAGTTGGAGGGGCAACATTACCTCTCCCTCTCCTTCACATCTTCATTCACCTTGTCTACGCCATATCCCTATCAAGTCGACACGGTTTGTACCTTCAAGTAACATTTAGTTATTTTATCACATTTGCTCGCGACCCGAGTCACGTTAAAATTACGAAGCCGCCGGCGAACTAACCCTTGAGGTGCGGCCTTTTTGGTTTAAAATTATTATTAAAGGGTTAATGTAAAGGGCTGTTCATAACACTTTTGTGTTACAACGGTTTACAAAAAGGTCGTTGGCTTCGTCTACTTTTTGAGTAGAGTTGTGAGATAAGCTTTATGTTCGGTGACGCTGGACTGTAAAGGCTCTTCAGATGTAATATGCTTCTGTGTAAATTAAAATTACAATAGACTTTACTTCAGGACGTGTTGCACTATTTAACACATCTTGAACATCATCATTGTTCATCATGCTTTTTGACAGAGTACTTGTACGTGACCTTGACACTTCTCTATTTAGCTGAAAATCTATCCATTATCTGTGTTCCACTTCTCTAAATAATTTATGGCTCACTATTCTGTTATAAATATGTCTTTTTAGTTGTTTGAACTGTCTTAGTAACATTTTTTACTTATATAGGAGCTACTTTTCAGATTTTTAATTACTCCAAACATTTTTCTTGTGACTAGGTACTATAAAAAGGGTGTCCGGTAATTAATTTATAACCTTGAAATGGTTTATACTAGAATTTATTGGCATTCAGAAAAAAAATGATTTGTTTTTAAACTTCAAAATTTTACCTCATTTTACATTATTACTACGAACAAAAATGAACGGGTTCCGTCAGGTTTTTGCTGTGTTAATTATACACTAACTATGCCAACAACAACAACTAGGTATACTACACCTAAGATATATTTTTTTGTAAATTGGATTTTTACTTATTTTTTAGATAATATAAGTACTTTAATTTGTATTTTTTTTTCTGAACGGCCAAAAGGTCTAAATAAGATATTTCAAATGTATCCATCAATTACCGGTTAGCCTGTATATAATAGATTGGCTAATGGAGTTTTAATAAAATTCTATACACATATTTATCTCTTCATTAATTTACTTCCTTCAAACCTCTCACCCACCATCTTCGTATAGTTTGCAGTTTAATACTTGGCTGCGTGGTTGACGGCATATTAATCGAATTTCTCACGACCAAGATGACGTCATATGATACATAATGACAATGGTTCACGAAAAGAGTTGTCTCGCCAACATTTCGACCAGAATTTTGTGACATAAATTCATAAAGCTTTTTTCGTGGCCCGAATCTCGATGTTGTTAAATGGATGTTAATCAAACGTCAGGACAGTTTCGCACTAAAACGGCTCAGCATTGTTAGAACTTTATTGGCCCTGTATTTGCTTCTGTTGAAGGTGAAAGGACTGTAAATGTTAAAGTGTTCTCGTTTTGTTACCGTTGCGTGTTGATTTAAGGGCGGAAAAACAGGGTATTTTGTTTCGCCCGAATTCTTAGACTTGTGTTAATCAAGTTTATGAGTGTACTTGTACAGCAAGGTTGTAAATAATCAAATGGGTAGTATGACTGATTGAACTTGTTCTTCTTTTTTCTTGTTAGTCTTGATTGGGGACATGTTTGGTGTAGTCGCTGATCCATCGCCCTCTGTGCTACGTGTCGTAGACTCATGACGATGGGTGCTCGGTGTAGCCCATTTGAAATTCTTGAACGTTTTCTACTAGTACCAATATCACCCATATAATGTCTCAGTACTGGGTTTCCTCTCCGAATGAGAGGGAAGGCTATAGTCCACAAGCACAACGCTTGCCTAATAGCAGACTTCCCATACCGTCGACAAAATCGCTAAAGCGTGCAGGTTACTTCGAGAGGCTTTCATTCATCATTTTATATATAAAAAAAGCGAGTGATCATTAAAATAAAACTACTATATGGTCACGGGTAGACAGTCTACCCGTGTCCAGCAAAGCAGAAAGCAGTGTTATTTCACTTCGATTTTACCTGTTACGTAAATTTTGTAGAGCTGAGCAATAAAATTAATTCTATTCTTTTTTATGAATATCGGCATCACCGTATACCTACTAAAATTCTGTTGGTTATGGCTTTGTCTAAAATGTCGCAATAAATTATGTATCTTGTTGTAAGATCACTATCAGGCCTTAAATACCGAAACAATTGCAGTCATAAAGTTTATCTTAAACGGCTCAATATATCAGATAGAACAACACCTGGCGATAAGTGGTCAATCTAGGTAACAATCAAATATAATCTTAGTACAAATTATTACGTAATCGCTACAAATTATATATATGATGTGAAAGTACGCGATAAAATCCGTAAAAAGTAGTTATAATTAAATTAATAATAATTATAATTAATGAGCACTCATATTGATTTCTGACATTTACGCGAATATTTATTACATATACATTGTAATAAAACTACTTTTTACGGATTTTATCGCGTTATATTGATATTATTAATCCCGACGTTTCGGACGCTTTACAGCGTTCATGGTAGACTGGTGTATGTGACCAATATCAATATAACGCGATGAAATCCATAAAAAGTAGTTTTATTTCAATACAACGTAAATCTTTGAATGATGTTTGTTCTAAATAAAATCAGCCAGCTATACAATAATGCTGACTCCTTGTAGCGATCTGTACAGTACCTCTTCCTTTCTCTAAGAAAAACAAATACAATCAAAGTTTCTAAAAAGGCCAGCTAAATTTTTAAGTAGGTACAGTCAATGTCCCAAAATAAGTATCCACTTATCTACCATTTTAAGCGAAACATTCGGCATTCAGTGTATTTTAATATGCCATTTGGATTACAAGTTGTTGAGCAAAAATATTATTCTACGAAAATTCGTAATGGGTAAAATACTCATTATGAGTTTTGAGTATTAAAGCTGGAAATGGTTATGAAATTATAATTAAATGCGGAACGCTCTTTCGTGTTTTATTATTGAGAACCCAAAGCTCAGGGTGGATACGAACTTGAGACACCATCTGTACCTACCCAAAAAAGTTTTTGGTGGTGTTTAGAATTGTTAAACTATTTAAAACATCTATTTTGTCAGGCGTTAAATTTAATATATATATAAATATAAAAACACATGCCAAAATGTGCACCACGGAAACCAGTTCAGTATTTGCATTGCGGAAGTTTGCAAAACTGGCCTGCTTCTCATCTGTACTAAACTTTTCCCAAACAAAATTCCACCTACAGCGTGATGCGAACCTATAAGCTATTCTTTATCTAACTGAAGCACACAATAATTCATGTTTTATCGACAGAATGCGGAAAGTCTGAGAGACTTTAGCCTGAAACAACAGATAAGGCACGAAGTCCAATAATAAATTTAGCTTCAAAAAACTAAAAGTACTTCGCGCGGCCTGTAATATTATATTTGTTTGAATGAGGATGCTTTTAAGTGTGATCTAGACGTGAAAGTCTTTGTTTAAGAATATAATAAAATATAGTTTTATTCGTTTACTTATTTATGTTACAAACATACATATTTTCACGCCTGTTTCCCAATGACGTAGGCAGAGACTACATATACATAATTATATGTTTGTTCATAGAAAATTACTTAGAAATTTCGAAGGCATTTAGTATTTTATAGGTTTTTATGTCAGCAGATACAATAGAAAAATAATTTATACGACCCTTTGGAGGGTTATAGTTCTTTGTTGATTAATGGTATGTTATATTACATTAGGTAATAACCCTAATGTATTCCCCGAAGGCCTAACCCTTCGGGTGAGATGAGAGTGGTGTCCGAGTATTTCGACATTTTGCTGGTTTGTAAGTCCCAGGTAATAGAGGTTGAACCAATTGCTATTCATCATCATATCCGCCACAAAAGGTCCGCTGCTGAACAAGGGCCTCCACCATAGACTTCCACATTGCCATTATCTCGATAATTATCGGCATTATCCCAGCTATGCTGTTTCTGAAAAATCCCATAACACTTTTCATGACCTGAGAAACGAACCCAAGACGTCACTTACTAGCTGATTTTATAAATGTTGTCATGGAAAAAGATTGGCTTCCTAATAAGGTGTCGGTGATGATTTATAATATATCGTCAGCGGTGAAAGTATTTTTAATTCACCCCAGCAGGATTTTTTTATGTTACAAAAGACAAGTAATAATATTATGCTTCCTTTCGCAACTTAAAAAATTCATAACCCTTTCGGAATAAAAGGAAATTCCATCTTAAAAGATAGCAACACAATTCAAAGACATCCTTTATCCTTAATTAAGCTTAAGATAATTTGATCAAAACAACCGCGAATAATACTCATGAAACGTACAAAAAATGGCTGAGTTTATTTCTGTATTTTTTAATGTACCAGAGAGTTGAAAGAGGCTGTCTCGACAAGGAAATTGGAGGAGCGCCGCACTTGAGTGGAATAGTGTGGCCAGCATTTTAGCGCGTTTGAGGATTCTGTTTTCCTTTTAGACGTGTAGACATCTTTTTGATGATTGGGTGTGTGGGTGGGGATTTCAGTTTATCTGAATAAACAGGAAATAAGGAGTTGGTTATTTTTACAATACATGTGAAATTTATCAAATTAAAATTCTTGATATTGTAACTTGTTTAGAGTAAGTGCGTTGTAGATTGAAGTTGATCATATCGTATTCATGGCTATGAAAGCCGTGAAAAAAAAAGATTAAATTTGTGTGTGACTAGAAGTGCGACTGATGGCATGGCTTTTGCATGATGGCAAAGATAATACCGAACTAAAACACTAAAAGCATCAAGAATAATACTGGAGGTTTTAGCCAACTAAAAATCATGTTTAGCATGCGTTAATGCCAGTTAAAAAAAAAAATAATACTTATATTATGTTAGTTACTCTTTTAGAAAATAAAAAATAAATTAATGCGTGTGTAATGAAAAAAATTTTTTTTTATTATTATCTCCTTTATTTGTCTATAAACTTACTAATTACATTTTTAAATATTTTTATAAAATAGGAAAAGACAAAAACATTTAAAAATATACAATATAGAGGCCCACTGGTATCGGGAGCAGGGTCCAAGCTACCGGTGGTTAGGGCCCCAGAGACAGGAACCTCCTCACACTACGTGCCGTATCAAGGAGTACTGCCTTCTGAATCAGGCCCTTAACCCAGCCACCCAGCTCGAGCCTCCTGAGGTGTTGGTCGAGGCTCTTGGCGATAAGTCCATTGACCGTAACGACTATCGGCACAATGATGGCCGAGTCCACATCCCACATGGCGACCACCTCGTGAGCTAAGTTGAGATATTTTAACTGTTTCTCTTTCTCAGCCTTCACGAGGTTCTCGTCATGCGGGATGGTGACATCGATAATCATTGTGCGGCGCGCTGATCGATTTATTACCACTATATCAGGCTTATTGGCTACAATAGTCCTGTCAGTGATAACAGATCGATCCCAGTACAACGTGACATGGTCATTCTCGAGAACTGGGTCGGGCGCATACCTGTAATACGGTACCTCAGAATCCACAAGGCCGTATTTTAAAGCAAGTTGCTGGTGGATAATCCTGGCCACTTGGTTATGCCTGTGCAAATACTCGCCGTTAGCCAGACGAGAACACCCAGAAGTAATATGCCTGATAGACTCACCGGGACAATGGCATGCCCGACATATGTCGATCGTCCCGTCTTTCATGATATACTTCCGGTAGTTGTTCGTCAGTATAACTTCATCCATAATTGCACAGACAAAACCTTCGGTTTCCCCAAAGAGGTCACCGAAACGCAGCCAGGCTACGGACGCTACTTGGTCTACATCGGGCCCATGTAGGGTCCGGAAAAAGCGTCCGTGAAGCTCCTTGCTCTGCCATACTTCCTTGCGATCGGTACTAAGCACCACGGGTTTGCGCCAGTTCTCTTTAGCCAAAGATAGCGGGGTGAGTCCATTGTCCACTGCGACCACATCTCGGTGCATACCCACGTCAGCCTTGAGAAAATATTCTCTGAGACTGCACACCTCGCGGTTGTGGAGGGTCTTAGCATTCAAAAAACCTCGACCCCCGCACTTCCGCGGGATGTACAGCCTCATGACAGACGAACGTGGGTGATGCATCCGGTTTGCGGTCAACAGCGACCGGACTCTCCTATCTAAGGCGTCCAACTCCGTCTGGGTCCACTTGAGTATGCCAAAGGAGTACATCAGGACCGGCATGACCCAACCGTTAAAGGCGCGCACCTTGTTGCCGCCTGACAGAGAACTATTATGTACCTTTTTCAGGCGGCCGAAGAAGCGCTCCTGTAACGCTTGTTTCATGTCAGTCCCGTTAATGCCTAACCCTTCTGACATACCCAGGTATTTGTAGGTATCAGTTGCGGAGAGTGATCTCAGGTTTATAGAATCTGAGAGTTGTAGTCCCTCAGATTCCACAACCCCGCCCCGCCTTACATGCATGACCGCATTATTATTATTATTAATATGACGTGTGGGTTTTAATAATAATAATAGTTTATTTCAAACAGAAGAGACAGATTACAATATTTTATGTTAAAGTTAACATTGTTGTTATTGATGGTAATTTTTTTTAATCTGGAAAATGAAACTTGTCAATATTATTTTTCGTATCTGGATTTTTGTTTTATCGCTTTTAATTGGAGTTTTGTTAGGAATGGGAATATCCCATTCCTAACAAAACTCACAGAGTCACTACACTCGAACAGTACGCGTCACGGTCTAATGTCAACCCCGTGCATTTATAACAATATTTTGTTCTCTTCCTCTTAGTAACCCGACCCTTTATTTAGAGGAAATTGCCTCGTCCCGTATCGCTATACTTGTATGACTTCATGCTAGGCAATAAATATTAAAAAATATGATTTAATGGAGCAATCTCTACGTACGTACAGAGGCCAGCACATCAAGCTACCACAATCTATCAAATTTCTTAGATGGATTTTCAACTTTAATACAAAACGATAAGGTTCATATTCAATTGGGAAGATTTGACAGTTTTGGATAGCTTGACCTGCTGGCGTCTGTACATATTTTTCTCTGAAACTTCGAAAGTATTTGAGTTCGTCTGAGTGTTTCTTACGTATTATATGTGTATTTACAAAAACAAGTATATAGAAGTATGATATCCATTTGATTGTCTAATACACATAGTAGAAGCTGTGCTTTGTTTAGGAGTAGATAGTGATGTGTAAAAAAAAAACACATAATTTATTTCTTTATTTAATTAAGATTTTGTTTGGTGGTAGGATTCCACGATCTACTTGGTTCTACCACTCTCATAATATGTAAGATCGACTCCAAGCTGTTTTATTGTGTTCAGTCATGTATATGCAAGATCTAGAGCCAGAAAGAGTATTAGATACCGTAGAGATCGCTACAAGAAGTCAGCATTATCACATGACTGGCTGGTTTTATTATGAAGAAATGATTATTCAAAATATAGTGGTAGTATGAATGTATAGTTAAAAAGTAATTTATGATATTGTTAGAATTCCCTTGACTTTTGACTTTCAACACGTTTGGGTTCAACACAACTCTTTTTAACCGACTTAAAAAAAGGAGGAAGTCCTCAATTCGGGTGTATGTTTTTAATTATTTGTAGTTCCAATTGTCAGGCTCACGTGCCAGTTTCATCCATGTCTTCCCTGCGATGGTATAAACGTGGTAAATGATTATTATATACCTGGTGACATTTAAATAGTTAAAACTGAGTTTCCTTTCTCTCCGCCCAACTATCCTTATAGTATCTACTTAAATTTCATTTTTTCATTTAAGTATCGTATTCTACTTCCATAATATTCATCTATGACACATTTTATTATTTATCGTACTTTGGTTCCTTATTTATTTTTCCTTCTAGTATATTTTTAATAGCTTCCTAAATATAATTGCGTGGGCTAATAGGCAATTAATTTTTATTTCGTTCTTAAACATCAATGATATTGCCAATTTCTCAGAAATTTAATATAAATATGAAATCAGTCTCTTTTTCATTATACTAAGTAGCCATGTTTTCGCAATATTCCCAGTGATGGGAACCGTCTAATTCCCAACACGAATCAGGGTCGCTTGGCTATTAACAACGTTGCGGTGTAATGTCACGCCCTCTGGCGTTTATTGAAAATATTTACTCGTTTTGTATTTCTTAATAAAGGAAATTAGCTTGTCTGGAATTTAAAAAGGGACCCCTCCTTTTGTGATGTATTATATCATTTACATACACGCCTATTTACCTGAAATGTTAGGAAGAGATATACTGACGTACCCAAATCCGCAGTTCACGTGTATATTTTCGGTGCGTAATAGGGGTCAGCCTATTGCCATTTACCGGGTACAGATCAAAATTCCGCTTACAGCTTAACAAGGAAAGCAGTATAGCTACTTATAAAGTACCTAAACTAAAGTAATATAAAATGTAAATGAATTTGAACCGTACTTGAAATTCCCATCAGTTTCCCATCAATGGGAATCCGCAAATTAATATTAAAAGCTCTCTCGAATTCCGCAAGTTACTTAGGAATTAATGATTGGTGAACAAATTATGAAGTTATTAGCTAAAGTGCTGGGAATTGGGACTGACTTAAGGGGATTGAATACCTTAACAGATAAGAGAACCAGTCTTGTTGAACTAAAGTATTTGATAAGACTACACCGAGCTTTATATTTTGTTGACGGGGGGAAACTTTCAACAAAATTTGACCGGGGCGCCTAGTATTCTTACCCATTAAACCCACTGGCATTGATCACCATTAGTACATGGAGACACTGTGCCCACCACAGAACTCTCCCTATGAAGGGCACATCCCTGGAAAAGACTTCTTTTAGTGTTGCGGATGGTCATGAATGCTAGTGAATACTTACTCTCAAGAAAAAAAATGATGAGAAGCATGATTGTCTGCCGCCTATGTCTTAAAGAAGAACTGCTCAACAAAAGGCTAGCTGTGATAGATTTTTCTTGCGCTCATCTATGTAGATACGAGGCCGGAACCGGTTGTTGTGGTTATGGGGCTTGCTTAGCAATGTCTCTTGAATTATTCCAATAAAAATTAACTCATAACTCATCAGCTACCTCTATGTGTGGATTACAATGTCACAAACGGTTATGAATCTTTAAGTCTGAGGAGAGACTTTGCGTCTCTCTGTGTTACCTCTTGTACAATGGGCAGTGTTCTGAGGAATTGTTTGAGATGATGCCAACGGCTTCTTTCTACCACCATACCTCTCGCCATCGGCGTGGAGTTCGTCCACATACCCTGGAAACACTTTGGTCTCACACCGTGCGATTCCAGAGGCTAATTCCACCACGCACGCTTAGATTATGGAATCAGCTCCCAAAGAGCATATAGCTGTGAGTATTCACCGTCATTTATAAGTAATCACCCTGGCCGTTAACCTCGTCGTCAACATAGTCACTGGGAATATACCCAAAATTCATACCATAGTACAGAAATTTGTACTGTTATGAACTAACGTTATCATACTAGTCGAGCAGGAAACATAACAAGTAGGTATTTCATAATAATATATCAACAAAAGGTGAATAAGAATTCGCAGGGTTCACGATTCGTTAACATACAATATTCACATAATATGGAATATTTTGTCAATGAAGAACCACAGTATGCCGAAGTGGAAATAATCAGAACATAAAATTTACATAGGTAGGTACGCACCTACTTGGAGTTCTACCAAAAACATATCGCAGACTGATTACCATAATATTCCCAAGTCCATATCCAATCTCGGTACTTATATCTCAATGTTTGAGTACGAATATTTTTCTTTGAAATGTTCATCCGTATTGTTAGCAAAAACTTGGGAACAACTTCACAAACGGAGGGCACCGTGATACGAATAAATTAGAAAAGTTTTCACTTGTTGTTGGGCCAGAGAACTAGCGGGATTACGACTACAATTATTATTGTTGCACAGCTTATTAACTCAGCTACTGAGTATCAATTTCCCAAGTTCTTGAAATTTGTTTGTGACCTTTTTTTAGTCTGAAGAGGCGGCGAGGGTATTTAAGTTGAAATCATACCGACTAAAAGCTAGTAGCTGCTTTACTGTGCCCTATTTTCAGTCAGGGTCATAGGACCCATGGAGATAGTCGTCAGGACTCTGACAGGCTTTTTTTATAATACTAAGGTGACAAACAAGCATACGGCCCACCTGATAGTAAGCGATTACCATAGCATATAGACGCTTGTAATACCAGGGGTATCACTTACGCGTTGCCAACCCTGTAAAACGGAAGAGAAATAGTTGGTTTGGCAGTATAAGGGTCAAAGTCCCCCAAGTGCCAACACAACGTTTCCTCGTGGAGCACTGGCCTTGCTCACCGTAAGTATGCTGTATCCGGTACCTACAATCACCGAACCCCATTATTATGTACATACACAGTTCATCGATATGTGGTACAGGGTGCCTGGTAAACTCCGTGCTGCTATTGACAAAATAATAGGAAAATCCCAATAACGCGCGCTTTCCTCGATTAGGACGTCTATATTGACTACTTTGATGAATTATAATAATTAACACACACTCAGCACGCGAATTCAATTAAAATGCGAGAGTCTAGTGAGTGCTGGACCACAGTCTATCATTGACGTGGCGAGTTTCACGGATCCCATGGCTGTGACTATAGGGGAAGTGAAGGCAAGTGCAGTTTTGAGTCGGTACGAGTCATACCGTGGCATACCCTGCCACCTCCTCAAGATGAAGATCCATGAGGATTTTCCGTAGAATAAAAAAGGACCTCTCACAGCAGCCACTCTTGCGATTACTAGACTAAGGCAGTCGTGCATGCATTCTATTAACCTAAAAAGGCTGTCCTCTCTCCACCACATCGTTAAACGTTCATCCAAGAACAGGAAGATAAAATAGCGTATACATTTTGCAATATAAAACACGAACATGCACCCCTCTAGGGGACTTAGCTGTCTTTTCCGGTACATAAAACTCCGTCGAGAGGACTTATATTGTCATCTAGCTGTCTTTTTACGTGTAATCAAGTAGAAAAGAAGTATGGAGTTTTACTTTATTGCGTATCTGATTTCTGGAAGATAAAGTGAAGTGCTTTGCCATTTTTGACAAGTTGAAATGAGTCAAAAACATTGCCCAATATGTCAAAAGGTCAGGTGCGTAGTATACTCCGTGCAACCTGTGTGAATGCAGACGAAGTAAAAGACGAAGGAATGCAAGAATCGTAGTAAGAATTACGCACGTAGTGTTCTCTATTTTCTGACTACCCATATACACAATGGCATGTTTGTATAATATATACAATACTAGCTGACCCCGCAAACGTTGTTTTGCCATAAAAAAAAAAATTAGGGGTATGAAAAATAGATGTTGGCCTATTCTCAGACCTCCCCGATAAGCACAAAAAATTTCATCAAAATCGGTCAAGCCGTTTCGGAGGAGTATGGCAACGAAAACTGTGACACGAGAATTTTATGTATTAGATTATGACTCTTGTCCATCCCATGGTTGTCTGTAAGAAATTGCTTTTAGCGATGTGACCGCTAATTGTATTTATGTGACGTTGTTTTTTTTTCACTATATCCTTTGGTATACAAGAATCTATAATGTATTATTATCCGTAAGAAAGTAGGCTTATTTCAAAAGTAAAACTTACTTTTTTGTTGATAATCAATTGTTAATGTTAATTTGAATTAATATTTAAAAGCAAATAATTAAAAAAAGGTTCGTAAATGTCTACCTAAAAATATTTCAAGATAGGTTTAATATTGCAGTCTTTTAAAATTCTCTCCATTTTAATGGCCCCGGGCTTATCCGCGCCCCGCGAGGTTAAAATGTCTTCGCTATCGTAATGGTTATATCGCGCCGCCCAGGTTCCGTTGGTACTTTTAGTGCCGGCACGGCACTTTCAGGGCCAGTTTGGTACTTTTGGGTACTCCTAGTGGCGCGGACGTTTGAAATTTTCAGAATTACACGGAAGTTTTGACAGCGCGGTTGGAGGACGGTATTACTTTGATAATAACCATTTGTATGAGCGTGCCAGATAATAATTGGGTTTGTGGGTGTGTCAGACAGTGGTTGCGTATTTTGTTTTGTTCTTATAATTTTTTGTCCAATTTTGACAGCCTCGATTTTCTAATATTTGGCTGCCGAGAATGTGCTTGGATTGAGGGATTTAGTGAGATTTTTTTGGTTAGTTTATGTTAGTTAGTAAACCAATCTGCTGAAGTTTCTCACGCATTGCAAAGGACCATAACTTTTTAGGAAAAGAAAACCGACTTCAAGTGTAGTGTGTAAAAAAAGGAGGTCGAGTTGAACTAATATATGCTAGTTTTGACGACCTCTGTGGTCTAGCGGTTCGAGTGCCGGACTGCTGATCATGGGGTCGTGGGTTCGATTCCCACAGGACACAAATATTTGTGTGGATAAAACATGAGTATTTTAATTTGTCTGGGTGTTTCTTATTTATTATACGTATGTATTTACAAAAAAAAGTATATAAGTATTATATCTATTGTCTAGTACCCATAGTACAAGCTCTGCTTAGTTTGGGACTAGATGGCGTTGTGTAAAATGTCCCAAATATTATTATTAGTTTAATAACGGATCCACGCGGATGACGTCACGGAGAAGGTTTTGGTATACACTTAAGTCTTCTCCAGAATATACAAATGCTTTTCTGAAAACCGCATCAAAATGGGTTCAACCAAATGCAAGATAATCGCTGACAAACATAAATACATATGATACAGGTCACACTGAGAACCTCCTTTTTTTAAGTCAGTTAAAAATGTAGCCAATGCCCTTCTCCAAGGCCAATCTTTATACATAAATTTAGCAAAATTGATTCAGCGGTTTAGGCTTCAACATTTACCTAACAAACAAACAGATAAACAAAGTTACTCCCTTTCTACGAACAGCAGTATGAGCAGAACGTACCACATGTAAAAAAAATCTTAGTGTCAAATCGTATGTCTTTTTGATTTTTTTGCTAAAAAAAAACAACTCATTTTTAGTATGTACAACCCTACAAAACATATCACCATCGATCCGATCACGTTTCAAGCGAGGGAAAAACGCGTGTCAAATTATTTTTAATTGACCCTTTACTTTTTGTCATAGTTTTTCCGAGTTTTTCTGGTTTCGTTCTAATCCAAGTTTCGCAATCACGTGTTTTTTTTTTAAATAATTTATGGATCTTAAAAGCTACTTAATTCAATGCAAATTATTATAATTTGATTTAAAAAATTGATGAAGTTAACACATTCATTAATTTAACCGTTTTTTCAGCTATGAAGTTGGTTTTGAGTTTTACCTGATACAGCTGAATATCAGTATTTTACACGAAACGACTGCCAACAGATCACCGAAACCTAATTGGGGCCAGACAGATATTATGAGGGTTTTCAATCTTCTAAGTACAGACGCCAGCAGATCAATCTATCCAAAACCTAATTGAATATGAACCTTATTGTTTTGTATTAAAGTTGAAAATCTATCAAAGAAATTTGACAGATTGTGGTAGCTTGATGTGCGGGCGTCTGTACCTTCCAGGAAAAATTGACATAGGTATATGTGTGACAACTGGGAATGAATATACTTTCGCACCGCTGAGTACAAGTCTCACCTCATATTGAAAGAGATTAAGATATTATAGTCCTCATATGGTTTGGTAAACTTCACACTCCGTTGAGAAAATCTCTTAGGCATGTAGGTTTCCTTCACCGTTAAATCGAGAGATGATTAATTAATTAATAAACACATGATTTGCAAATGTCAGAGGGGCATGCCTTACATTCAAACTCGAGACCTTTGACTTGGCAGTTCAATAGTACACACAAAAGGAAATATATGAAGTAAATCCAAACCATTGCTTTTGCCACCATAATGTTGTTCCAAATTCAAAATTTTCACCAGTATACATACCTAACTCCGAATCTATCACAATTACATCAGATCGAGTAGGATTACGGAGCTTTCACGAAGCTCGTTTAGCAAATTGCTGAGATAAAAGAATTCCTTGGCGTGCATTCACGAAGCTTGCTCCGTTACAGTTTGCACATTATTATGGCGGTGTAATGGTTTCATAGCTTATGAGATATTTTCCAAATAGTTTCTTATCTTTTTAAGAGATTTTTGAAAAATTTAATGTTTCTTCAAATTTTGTAGTTTTCGACCACGCATTTTCTTTTGACTAATGTTTGATACGTAATGCACATCTTAGTTTTAGTACTAAATGAATTCATTTAGTACTAAAAATAAGACGTGCATTTAATACAAGTGTGCTTTAATAAATCAACTAATTAGGTGAAGTTTTGATTTATGAATATTATATTATAAATTTATTTATCACCTTTCCCTGATGTACAAAGGTGCAGTTATTGTTAACGAGGAAACAGTGTGAAATATATAGACAGGACTACCTGATTTAATCTTTCATTTTCTGCAGTGACAAGCATTTGTATTAAATTCCAGTCATTTGAACGCATTTAATTTATTTATTATGTAAAAAAAAAAAAAACATTTCTCATAACTACTTACTTACATAATTATGTTTTTTAATGTTAATCAACTTACTCAAGTTTTAGCTCTAGTTATAATTTTAGCCTTTGCAATTATGTAAGCTTCCAATCCTAACCAGATGCGACTGAATATCAGTGACTACCATCAGGTTTCCCCAACAAAATTTCTAGGCAAAAGTTCGATATCTTAATTGGTAAATTGTTGCGTGTTAATTCCAAAACAAATCGTTTCCTAGACAGTGGTCCATGATAGATAGACACAAAAGGGATTCTAAACTTTCCTGAGTCGCCAATTTTGCGACGGAACACTAAAAGCCGGTATCAAAGGTTGCTAGGCAACCATTTATTTCAGTTACTCTCAGTTTCTGCTGAAACGGCAGACTTTGATCGTGCTCGTTGAATTTTAGAAGAAAAGTAAGTTTGTATGAATGTACATCATGATTTGTGTCTATATTAATTTAATGTCTGAAAATACGGTTTCCAACTAATAAAAGCACGCTATTTAACAACAGCGTATTTTGTATGATCCCACGATTATATAATAATCTACCAAATTCAGTACTGGAAACATCTAATATTCAAGTGTTTAAGAATAAAGTAAAAAAAATATTGTTAACGAAGATGTACTACTCTATCAAAGAATATTTATCCGATAAATTACTTTAGTAGAACTCAATAAGTATGTAAGTTTAGTATTAAATTGACATTATTGTGATTTATTGTTTTATTAGTTATTCTTTGAATTGACATTAGATCAACAACTGACATTTTAATATTTTAGAATTAATTTATCTATCTAATGTATACTTACGAAACATTATTACTTTTTGCATGCTATATAGCAGACTATGGTGATACTTAATTTATTGAATGTAACAACTCATGTACCCATATTCGCAAAATAAATGATTTGATTTGATTTGATTTGATTTGATTTGAATGTTATGTAATCTTAGGTACCAATGTATTCCTACCTATGTATTTATACCTATGGTTTCCTATTTATTATAAATTTTACAATTTATACATAGATCTTCATCACCATTCACCCATATACTGTCCCACTGCTGGGCACGGGTCTCCTCTCAGAATGAGAAGGATTAGGCTGTAATCCACCACGTTGGCCTAGTGCGGGTTGGCAGGGGTTGAAATCAATGTGTTATGATTGGAAGCCGAATCAACATATAATATTGGGAAAAGAGTCACAGGATAATGATGATGAATAGTGGTAAAATAGAATTCAACACGTCTGATGCCTGAACCGTAGCCTATGAAAGCTATAAACATAGACAGAGATACCAATTAAGCTATTGCTACTCTAAGATGTCATTTATTTGGTCTCGTTCGCTCGGCAAAAGCACTGACAAAACTACCGTTTAAAAGGCCGGCAACACATTGGTGACAGCCACGATGTAACTGATGTCAATGACGATGGTTATGCACTTACCATCAGGTGACCCGCATGATCGTGTGCCCCTTCTGTTATAAAAACAAATAGCCCTGTAGCCAAAACACAATTATTAGCAGACTACTGCTTAACGGCAGTTTGACACTGCGATACTTACTCACACATTTGAATACACACAACTACACATAAATCTATAAATTCCAGTATAAGTTGACCTCGCATTGTGCGAAAAGCCTATACAACGCGGGATCAGCTTATATTGGAATATATATCCTTGTGTACCGGTAACCAGAGCTCTGTAGATTGATTTGAGACGTCTTAATAACAAAATAAATCTACCTAAGACCCCAATCACGTAAAACAAACCAGCCAAAATATTTCTCCACAAAACGATAAATTGCAATATCATATTCTATCCCTCCCAATTATTCTCCATCTCGGACCTATACAAGCAATAAAAGTTTAATTAGTCAAAATCAATTCACAGAACGGTAATTGTTCGCTTCGAAAGCAAGAACGATAAATCTAAGAGAAATCGTGTTTTGTATCAAACAATAGATTTCGGCTTGAAATAATGAATAGGGCCCAGGGTTATATTTTGGACCTTTTGTGAGCGATCATGATTAGCTGGAAAATTGGTGTAGGTATGGAGTTGTGGAAATAAGTTTACAGTTGGTTTGTGCTTTCCAAATTGTATTGTGTGAAACAATCTCATTATCATCATCATATCAGCCAGAAGAGGTCCACTGTTGAAGAAGGTTCTCGAGTGGAGACCATGCAGCGTAGGACGGCCCGCAACGAGTCAGGATTTGTTAATAACTGATTTTCGCACAGCTGTAATAATTATTTATATATTGTACGGACTGTTTTATGAATTGAAATAATAAAAAAGTGCGTTATTCTCCATGAATCTTGGAACCAAATGGTCACCAGGTCGAGCAATTTTATTGGGATTTCTATGAAATTCTCAGTAGCAGTTCGTAGTTTGGATTCGTACCTGGTTAATAGTAATAGGATCGCCTCCTAATACACGGGACATTAGCAGAAAAACTCTAACGTCGGCCCACACGTCGTGTACTTTAAATTTGTGGCCCAGCGTTACGACTTTCTAAATTCAAAATACATTTTCAGCCTCATTATGCCCAAATGTGTACAAAGTACTTAAATTTAATGCCATTATCCGAACCGTCTCTTTCGGATTCGCGTAGCACATTATCATTTTAGCAACATAAGAGGATTCCCACAATCAAACGCTTCACCCTACCGAACCTAACCGGGGACAGCCGAAGTAACCCGAAGCAAATTAATTTAGCAAAATTTGTATTTCTATGAATAATTATTCATGAGCCGTTGATTCCGCGTGTGAGGTATGATTGAATTTCTAATGACGCAAGTCGAATCTGTCGCCTTTATTAAGTCCTTAAAGGTCGAGTGAGTCGGTTGATGAATTGGGAAGTAAATTATCGCATTTAGACGAGGCTATTATTATTCATTTTGGAAACATAGCAATTTGAGATAAGTAAGACACAGACTGCCTCAGAAATTACTTTAAGCTGCCATTCAGATTTGTGTCATAGTTTATAACCTACTCAGGGTCCTTATTATAATATAGATTTTTTTATTTTTTAGAAAAAGAAAACTGATTTTAAGCATAAACTACATGGTAGTTGATATTAAATTGAATATTAGACATTAAAATAAAATTACTTCTTACGGATGTTATCGAAACAACGTGTATTTAATTTCAATTTAACGCGATAAAATCCGTAAATATATTTTATAGTAATTAACGGTATCTTAAGAACATGATCTAAATAATTTATACCTTTATACGGGACCATTTTGTAAGTCGTCATCATCATCAACCCATATACTGTCCCACTGCTGGGCACGGGTCTCCTCTCTTATTGAGAGGGATTAGGCTATAGTCCACCACGCTGGCCTAGTGCGGGTTGACTTCACACACCGTCGAGAAAAATCTCCAAGGTATGCAGGTTTCCTCACGATGTTTTCCTTCACCGTTTAAGCGAGTGATAATTAATTATTAATACGCACATGAAATCGAAAAGTCAGAGGTGCGTGCCTTGGGTTCGAACTCGAGACCTTCGACTTGGCAGTCCAATGGTCATACCACTAGGCTATATCACTGCTTTTCATCAAACTTTTTTATTTATTAGAGTCTATTTTGTAAGTAAACTCTAATAAACTCGACGTCTGTGGTCTAGTGGTTCGCGTGTCGGACTGCTGATCACGAGGTCGTGGGTTCGATTCCCACAAACCACAAATATTTATGTGATGAACATAAATGTTTGTGTTTGTCTGGGTGTTTCATATGTATTATAAGTATGTATTTACAAAAAAAAAGTATATAAGTATTATATCCATTGTCTAATACCCATAGTACAAACTCTGCTTAGTTTGGGTGCTGTGTAAAATTGTCCAAGAATATTATATTATTATATAATAAATAAAAAAGTTTGATGTCTTAAGCGTCACGTGTAACAAATTGGAAAATGCACATTTTTATACACAGTTTTTATACACAAAATTTAAAACTTCAGAAAACCTTATTAAATAATGTATATACATAGGTACAGACAAATACTTGCTCAGTTTTCTGAAATCTCTTAAAAGCACTTACACAATTACAGGTTCTCCAATCAACAGAAATCAGGTATCCAAATATTTTATTCCTTGTCCATTTAGACTAAATTCTCTTCCGCCCTAAGGGTTATAGGCGTAACAAAGGAAGGTATTACAGCAGGCGTTACGTCGGTTAGTCAGGTTCATTGTCAAAAAATTTAGGGTCTAAATTATCAACTGTGTAAATACAGAGGGTGTAAATGTACGTAATTGTCTCTTTTTATCCTACTCGTTATTATAATGTGGTGCTAGCCGTAAAGGCGTGGTGGTACTGATAGCGATCAGCCGAGAAAAGTATGTCGAAAATAAAATAATATTGACGCAACTTCGAAAGAAATGCAATAAGCATTTCTTTCGAAGTTGCGTCAATATTATTTAACCAATATTAATGACGCAAAATTAATTCGCTTTTAAGAAAAAGCGAATAATTTTTAACAACTGGACGTACAAGAGTCCAGTTGTAACAAACACGTTTTTTTTTACAATGGAGTTATAGTAGTTAAAGCACAGCATGTTTCGATAATTTGGCATGCAAAAGTGTGAAATTAAGTTAATGTGATTATTATCACATTAACTTAATTACACACTTTTTAATTTCACACGGTCTAGTTTTATGTGAAAATAAGTAGGTACCTATTTCATATTTTTGTTGAAATAGTGTCTAATGAATCTCTGCTTGCTTATTTCGAATATAAATTACGGTTTTTTTATATATGCCAGACATTTTACCGAGAACTTGGGTGAAATTATAATCGGAAAACTAGACCGATTTTCTGAGTATCCGTAACCAAAAAAATATAGTAAGTAAATTAAGTACGTTAAATAGAAAAAAGCAATTTAAAATCTTCAAAATTTTTGTTACAAAATTATTAGTAACATTATAAATATAACACGCACAATTTACCAACAAGGCTTACAAGTTTATCTTATGTGTAAATAAATCTTATTACCGTCCTAGTATGTTAAATCCCCCTCATTCAATTTAATTATTTTACGAAATTACACAAATTCCATCCGCTTGAATATAACACTGGCACCCCACCCTGCGGTGTGTCAGGATATCCGAAAACAATAAAACGCTCGAGCGATTTTAATCCTTTAAGGCTTTGTTTCGCAGACCGTTAAGGGTCGTTTTTGCTTGATTAATCTAATCCATACCATTGTAATTGTTCGTACGTTTCTCGAACTAACTCAGTTGTTGGTTCTGTATGGAGGATTATTTGAGCGATATATTTATCAGTATTGTTGGGTAACGCTCGAGTGGGCTGGCAGACGGAATTAAGGACATATTGGGTACAGGGTGTTTTGTTTTTGTTACGTAACTAGTTATAATTACCTAAAATACATGTATACCAATAGTTATATTGGTATAGAGTATTTTAAGAGGGGCTCGTGCTAAGTTAAAACTACGCTGATCAACCGATCGGTTAAGGTGCACTAGCTGCGGTCAATCTGTGGATGGGTAACCATCGATCGAGACCCCTCCGTGACTCGGAGAGCAAGTAAAGCCGTTGGTCTCGGTATTCATGTGACCACGTATCACAAGCGTTAGCTTCGTGCGGGTAGATAATAAAAAATTGAAAAAAAAAACCATGTTAGTCGCAGATAATGTAGCTTTGTATAGGAGAAATATTTTTTTAAATCGGTTAAGTATTTTTTGGGATTATCCATTACATACAAACATAAAATAATACAAAAAAATATTGTCTGTTTATAATAATTAGGTTACCCAGACATGCATTTAGTACAGAGGCTAGCACATTAAGCTATCACAATCTGTCAAATTTCTTTGATAGATTTTCAACTTTAATACAAAACGATGAGGTCCATATTCAATTGGCAAAATTTTACTTTTTGGATAGCTTGACTTGCCACGTCTGTACCTCACGCTCATCGCTATTGGAGGCAAGTATATGGAGGCGTCGTGTACACGATCCCTACCTATTTTTCATTATAATAAAGATGGATTTTAAACGCTCAGACGGTAATCTGACACCATCCATCATAGTCGCGGTTCGTACTCTTGGTTTTTGTCTCTTTTCTCACTGTTCATTCTTTATCCTCAGAACAGAAGACATCAGCTGTCATATTGAGCTTAAAATAGAACATACTGGATATTTTTATACTGTTCAATAGAGGTAGGGCATAGTGGGAATAATTACACTCAAATTGGAGCTGCCCGACTGGGGAAGTAGCTTGCAGAAAATCCGAATGAAATAACACTGCTTTTAGCCGTGTACTGTTCCTTATGGTGAACAAGGTTGTCACGTACTCCACGATAAACGTTGAGTTGGCAGTGAGGGGACTTCCCCTATACTGCAAACTCAACTATTCCTCTTCGTTTAACAGTCATGATTAAATGCTTGACTCATTCCATCCTCCGAGCCTTTTCCCAACTATGTTGGGATCGGCTTTCAGTCTAAACAGATGCGGCTGAATATCAGTATTTTAAACGAAGCTACTTTAATAAGACCTCCGTAACCCAATTTGTAGGTAATACCGATATCCTGAGGGTAGTTATCGGGCTTTAAGGGCTTCTGAATACCACTAGCAATTGTTATAGGTGTTCGTATGACATCTGGGATCGATGGCTGTAGGTACGTACTCTCCGAGACACGGCCCCTCCGTGACTCGGAGAGTACGTACGTCTCGGTGTGTTGTAATGTAATATAGAAAGTTCTCGTGTCACAGTGTTTGTAATAAAATTCTTCCGAAACGGCTTGACTGATTTTAATGTTTTTTTTTGTGTATATTCGGTAGGCCTTAGGATGTAAACTAACTATTTTTCATACCCACCCCAAATTGTAATTTTTTGACAATTTTTATTTTTTTATGATGTGGCATTACAAAATAAATATCTTAAACCCTAAATTTAGGGTTTAAGGTATGTATTTTGTACACCCACCACCAACCTCTTTTTTTTAATAATGATATTTGTCACAATAATGACGTATGAATATTTATAATCCACACAAAATGTATTCCAATTCCAAATATAAAACCAACCGACGCAACCTAATCGCCCACGATAATTAACCAACCAAATCCAATTTACAAATGGAATCAATACATTTAACATTGCAGCAATCAGATTAATATCTCTAACACTGGGATGATAATTTTACTAATTCATCTACTAATCTTCACACCGCGTGCGATGTGGTGTAGGCAGGGTTAATTTATGGTTTTAGTCGTGAGAAGGAACGTTAATCCGTAATGATATGTAATTACAGAAAGTGATGCGTTACGACACAGTGATTGGAAACGTGTGTGAATTATGGGATGTAAAAAGTTATCAAATTCTTGTATTTATATTTTCTTTTTAAGTAACCAAGTTAAAAAAATACGAGATTCATTCTCAATTGGACTGTATGTATTTTAACCCGATAATTATCTTCACCGGTCGTGATTACAAAATCGATCGAAAATAAACCTTTTCGGTCGATTTTTATAATATTACATAACGTACCATGACGCCTGTACTCCCCGAAGGGTTAGGCAGAGGTGTACTTGCATTACAGTAATGCAAGTACTAAACATATCGGCCAACTTTGGGTATACAGTAAGTAACTGTACACCCACAGTTGGCCGTTATGTTTAGGTACTAGGTAATAGGAGCAAGCTTATTGCCAATAACCGGCAACAAAATCCGAGCTGCTACGGAGAATTTAAAACACTTTACTCTGCTTTGGGAATAGAACCCAGCTCCTCTAGTGTAGCACTAACTTAGGACCACTTTATCTGATAAAATATGCTTCCTAATTTATCCCATATCAATTTGTTTGTCTGATAACCAGTTTTGAAAATACAACACGAAATGCTTGAAGTTTATTTTCTTTTTTCCCGACAGTCAAAGGTAATGTTTTTGTCATTTCAATACAAGTTCTGCCTTTTAATCAGTTTTTAATGTATACCGCTCTTGAAGTCTTAAATGACAAAGTCAAATGGTACATTTAAAAACGAAATTAAACCACTTCTAAACTAAAATGTAACAAATGTACAACCCTAATTAGCTATTAAGAGACACGTGGCACCCTTTACAAGGAGAGCTGGCACAGACATTACGGCACTCTGTTTTAGGACAATATTCTGAATTTAATGAACAATTATGAGGCGTGGCGTCGCGGAAAATTTAATTTATATTGTTTTGTGTAAGTCAGATGGAGCTAAGAATAAGTTGCTCCTTTGTTGCTGGTTAGGCGTGAATTGGGAAGAACTTAGTTCGTATACAACGTGTTACAGAAAGGCCTACGTACCTATTTTACCTAATAATTGTCTACTTTAATCGTTTTTCTATTTTTCATTCATAAATATTGTTGTTTTCCTTTTTTGGGGTATGTTATACAGCGTTACTACGGTTCTTAAATATTGTAAATGGACTCGTTATAAGGTCCCATTTAACCTCGTTCCGCCTTAACGGGTAGTTTTGTAACACGAGTAGTGTTATTGAGTTTTCCTGCAATTCTCAATAGCACCTCAGAAAGAAACACATCAGAGGTCCTGGGTTCGATTCCAGGGCTCTACGATTACGCGATTCTACGAGCAGTATTATCGAATTTCCTATGCAATTCTCAGTAACACTTTTGAATTTGTGCCTGGTTAACGGAAATAGGCTCGCCCTCTATTACATGGGACCTAACTGTAGCAGTGAACTGTGAGTGTACATTAGTACACCTCTGTGTAACCCTTCTGGGAATGCCAGCGCGACGGTATGTATCTGAGAAAGAAACATGTTTTCAAAGTCAACAAAACCCAGCAAGTTTAGTGTTAGGAGGTACGAGCGGCCTGAATATCTTCCACCCTCAACTCTAACACCGAGATACAAATAGTTTTACTGTCTTCTATCATGTTTGTGAGAATTTATATCTCTTGCGATGTCCAAATTAGATCCTTCCTACATAGCATTTCTACCATTACGACTGAGGGTGAAGGAGTGGAATTTTGGAGGCTGTCTCAAATTTAAAACTGAAGTTAAAACCACCATTATGTATTATCACCGGATCATTGTTTTCTATAGAGCTATAGACATAGGTATATGTAGACCTATATCTATATAAACAAATATGGTGAGGTATTCATTAGCTAAAGTTACTACTTAATGTTATGCGTTTGAAGGTGATATATTATTTTCTTACTAAATAACCATTGTACTGAAGGCTTGAAGACGTATTAAAAGAACCAGAAAATATAGACTTTCCAAATCTTTGCTTTCTTCAGAAATAAAACTCAAATCTGTCAGTTTTATATTCATACTTTCTTTAACCAAAATAAATTAATGTAAAAAGTTTGCGTTGCAAAAGGTTTTTGTAAGAATTAAGATTAATTTAATTCGGAACAATGTACATTGTTTCTAAAAACATACTTCTGGAAGTTAAGAGGGATTGTCTTGAGTATTTTGGTTGAGGGAATTCCGCAAACAACAACTCATATGTTGTAGGTGTAAATGTTATATTTATACAAGTAATAAAATTACAAAAAACGTTGAAATATGCCTAATCATATTAGGCATATTTCAACGTGCAGTGTAGAACAACTATATAATCAAAACGACCGAGCATCATTTACAACGCTAGTCACGGTCATATGGAGCAGAAAAATCTAAAAAACCATAGAAATTAAGCCTCAACCTATTCGCTTTCTATGTATAACGAAGTTATATTATTCCATTTTGGTTTTAGATCGAAATGGAATTGTAAATTCAATTTTGTCTCTGAATTATACTTGGAAATTCGGTTTACGTACATAAATTATTTTGTTTTGCCCTCATGTTTCACGATAATCGGATTGGAAGTGGGGAAATTTGGATTTTTTAAAGCAGTCTATAGCTTAAGCACTAAAACTGGTGTCCACCAAAAAGAATTAAATATATCATCCTCGCCATTACCTGTGTCGGGATCGGCTTCATATTAACCAGATACTGCTGAATATCGATGTGTTACGAAACAACTGCCATCAGGCCATGAGACACCTAGGAGTAGCAGTATGACCTCATACTCCTATCCTTTAATAATAATAATAATAAAGCCTTTTATTCCAAATAAGAGGAACAAAATTATAGTCTATATGATGTCTCTTAATTCGGCGTGCCTCTTGGCAAAGGCCTCCTCTAACGTTTTCCACTGCTGTCTGTCCTGAGCGACCATTCTCCAATTTGGTCCTGCCGTCAATTTAATTTCGTCTTCCCACCTTGTGTGTTGCCTTCCTTGTCTTCTTTTGCCATCCCTTGGGTACCATTCATGGGTGACTCTCTTGCTCCACTTCCCCACTTGACTTTATCGCGCATTGTGTGGCCTGCCCATCTCCACTTCTGTTCCACTCCTATCCTTTACCCAACTACAATGTTGCGATCAGGATTATATAATATATTAAACGAAGTATCTACCGAAACCATTAGAATTCCACATCCCAATTTTGGTAATACCAATATCCTAAGCAATAATCCTATAACAAAAGCAGTGATAGCCTATTGATTTGACCATCGGACTCCCAAGGCAAAGGTTGCCTTTTAACACCTATGACTTTTCGAATTCATGTGCGTATTAATAATTAATTATCACTCGCATAAACGGTGAAGGAAAACATCGTGAGGAAAACCTGCATGCTTGACAAATTTTAACTATAGCCTAATCCCTCTCAATCTAAGAGGCGACCCGTGCTCAGTAGTAGGACAATACAAGGGTTGATGATAAATATCCTAAGGATATACTGGATGTCTGGTTTTTCGGCCTTCTAACTACTAGAAACGATCGTCAAAAGATGCTCATATGAGAATGGAAGAAAGGACTGACGGCTTAAACTACTCTCAGTAATAAGGAGATGTGTCGATTTGACAAGAAAAGTCACCAGCATCCATAGACTGATCGCGGCAATTACGCAGATCAATTGACCAGAATATTTATTACTTAACCACGAGCTTTTCCAAGACAAGTTTCTTCAGTTGATTAAACTAACGCTCACCGAGTCTCAATGTGCCAAGTGGTCGCCCATCCATAGACTGATTCCAGTAAGCTAAGCATAACCTTGCAGTTCGTTTGATGAGCGTAGTTTTTACCAATCCACGAATTCCTCCAAGACAAGTTTCTTCAGACAATAAAACTAAATTTGATCAGAACATTATCCCAAACAAGAAACATGCCTAGATTAGGTACGAGTATTACAGAGCCGGTCCAAAGCCTCAACTTAGACATAAGTACCTAGAAACATTCTAGATATTAGGCCGAATACCGATAATACAAAGCCTTGTTGTACGAATGAACCTAATAGCTTTTTGTTGGAGGCCGCCCTAATTAGCTCCTGGGCTGCAAGAACGAGTTTTGGCTACATCAAAAGTAAGAAACAGAAGGCTCGCGGTTTCAACTGCAATGGGCTTTTTGAGACAGAATGTAGCCTATGTTCTTCTAAAAGGTCTAATCTATCTCTGTAAATGATATCAAAATTGATTTAGTGTTTAAGGCGTGAATGCGTAACGAACACACCCGATATAACTCATCTCAATCAAAATCGTGCCTTAGAGTGCATGCAAAGCTGTCAATCCTGGTTGTCATTCGTTAATCTAAAAAGCCTGACAACTAGTGGACCTCAGGATATCAGTATAACCCAAATATTGGGTTGCGAAGGTCTTCGTGTAAAATACCGATATCTATCCGCGTCTAGTTACTGTAAGTCGACCCCAACATAGTTGAGAAAAGTTTAGGGGATTCAGTTTTGTTTTTCTAAAAAGTTTATAATCAGTAGAGGGATTACTGTTTTTTTTTTGTTTGGTGCCAGCTGCGAATTGGCTCTCGCTAATAATGTACAAAAGTTTTGGAGGCAGTACCTAATGTAAATAGATTTTCCTTGTCTACTATTTGGTGTGAAGTGCGGGCGATTTTTATTATCGGCAGAACTATGAACTTCACTCGACCTTTCACTCTTTTGTCATAATCCGTGTCACAATGACGTATTTCTTTGTTAGTTTGACCTTGATAGAGGTTAACGGTTGACCTTCAGAAAGGTTATCACTCTTTTATCTAGCTTTGCGTGGCTGAAAAACGCCTGCTGAACGGAAATTTGATTGAGAAATTGAGATGTGTAATATGATTTGTAACCTGCCTCGTTAGTCCAGTGGTCCTAAGCCTGTTACGTTAGAGGTTGTTAGAGGAAAGTCAAGCAAAGTGTCATTGTGTTGGTTTGTGAAATTTTAAGTAGCAGCTCGGAGTTTCGATTTATATTAGGTTAATGGCAATAGGCTCGCCAATTATTACATGGAACCTAAATATACCGGAAAACTGTGGATGTACATTTGCTAATCCTTCAGGAAATATAGGTGTAATAGTATCTAATGTTATGTGCATATAAACGTTACTATGAAGATCTATTTGTAGACGTTGTCGCAATGACTAGAACTAGTGTAAACCGAATTCAACCGGCTATATCTGGTTTAAGCCTGTAATAGATAAGTTACACGTCGAGGATTAGCTAAAACTGGATCATATCCAATTTTAGCTAATCCTCGACACACTTTGTGTATTTAACTGAAATACTATGTAATTCCTCTCAATGTACAAGGAGACCTGTATCCAATGATGGCACAGCAATAGGTATGGGTTGATGATAAATAGGTAATCGTAAAAATTCTTTCATATTTGCAGTTTACTTAATCTTGGTCTCTACAAGTGACGATTTAAATCATATTTATAATAATAAATGATCTCCGACATTGCCTCGATAGTCAACCTCGGTAATTACAGACTGACTCATACTTTAGCTGTTAGAAGAAGAAAGAATATCGATTTAACGTTTGTTTATTGTTATAAGTTGAGAAAATAAGCTTACATGCCGCCTGATGGTAAGAGGTAGCCGCAGCATAATATAGATGAGCAACACCAGTAGCATCAGTTCGCGCGTTGTCACCTCGAGACTTCAGTTGTTAAGTCTCTAAGACTTAGTCTAGTCTGTAAGAGAGGCAGGGCATAGTGGGAGTAATTCCACTCAAATTGGAGCTGCCTGACTCGGGAATTACGGTCGACAAAAGAGTTAAGTATACAGGCAGCTAATTAAATATCTGTGTTTTGTTAAAGATTGTGTAATAATATATCACGCAATATGTGTCAAAACGCAGGTATTGTAAGCTGCTGCACATTTGCCCTTTGACGGGTAATTATTTAAATTACAATCTGCTTAAAGATGCAGATTTCGTTCGCTACCTGTATACCAATCTCGTTTGTTGACTGTACCTCCCCCTTGCAGAAAACCGAAGTGAAATTACACTGCTTTGAGCTATGTTGTTTCTAACAGTGAGCAAGGTTGCCAGTGCTTTACCAGGAAACGTAGTTTTGGCAGTGGGGGGACTTTGACTCTTATACTGCCAACCCAAGTATTACGCGCAAGTGATATCCCTGGTGTTGCAAGCGTCTGTAGGCTACGGTAACCGCTTACCATAAGGTGGGCCGTATGATTGTTTGCGACAATTCGGTGACGATGACAATGCGGTTAACACTCCAGACAAATTAAGCAGCATGAGTAGAGCATACCATCAATAAAGTCCTTAGATTACGAACAATGTTTTTTTTACTAAATTACTTGTTTTCTTTTGTTACAGGTATGTACTGTGTCTACAACAACATACAGTCGTCAGCTGACCGCGCGCGAGCTAAGTCGTTGTCACAGTGCGTACGTACGAGTGTGAGGACAATGACCTCTAACTTTGTTAAGTGTTGCTCCTGCAATATAGTGATAAGTGAAGTGTTAGCTTTTATATTACAATAAAATGACTGTGATGGATGAGAATACGTTGATCAGAATTTGCAATACAGCATTTGACTCAGAGGAAATTATAACGGCCAAAAAGTTATTGTTTGAAGCCTTCTCAAACAAGAAAATGAAGAAGCGTAGAAAGGAAGGTAAAACCAACCGGGACCTAGAAGATATTATTGAATTGCTGAAAGCTACGGATGCAGAGGATCCTGAAAAAGTGCCCATCTTTGTGGCCAGAGAGCTGCATAGGCTCCCTCCTGTCACCTTTGACCACCTTGATGCAACTCGCTTACTTAAGGATATTCTATGGCTACAACAGGAGGTGAATAGGATAAAAACGGACTATGTTTCTAAAGAAGATTTAAAGGTAACAAAATCAAAAGGCTTAGAAGAAGGTAGGTCGGTAAGCGTAAAAAACGACGTAAATAGCAAAACTGGCGGTGGGCAAACGTCACCCGCCAATCTGGTGAATAATGTAACTAGTAACGCTGTCTCGCTTGTCCCCATACAAAGCGTTGAGTTGTTGTCACCGTTGCACATGCACGTGGAGGCCAGCACTGCGGTTTCACACAGGAGGGATGCGCCTTTATGCACTAGCAATACGGAAATGGAATGTACGGAGGCGTCTACTGCGGTTTCGAACAATGACAGTTCACCTGTGTGCGCGCGCGCAGAAGGCGTATGTTGCATTAATATAGATACTACCCAAACGAGCGAAAATGACATGACTAATCAAACAAATACGAGCGTGCAAAACCAGTTTGCTACTAAACCTACGATGGCAGATGTTCTTAAGGCACAGATAGATAACAACTGGCAGGTGGTCCAAAACAAAAAGAAGCGTTCATATAATAAGTTTATCAGTAATACGGGAACTTATTCATCTGATTTGAACACTAAATTCAGGGCAGCAGAGGTCATAGTTCCTCTTTACATATCAAACGTATGTAAACAAACCCAAGAATCGGACATAATAGATTTTATATGGAACAAAACTCGAGAAAAGGTTACTTTAGAGAAAATTAATGCAAAAAAGGAAAAATATTATGATTCTTACAAGTTATGGGTCCCAAGAAACAAATCATATATGTTTTTGAATGATGCGTTATGGCCAGAAGGTATTTGTTTTAGGCGCTTTGTAGTTTTTAATGAAAAAAGCTCAAAGTAGCAGCACATAATAATATGATAATGCTATGAATTTAAAATAAATCGTTCATGGATCCTAACAATAAAACAAAAGAATTGTGTAATTTAGTGACATTCAATTGCAAGTCCATTAGGCGTTCCTTGGACAGTGTACGACGTATTTGCAAAACCGCCGACATAGTTGCGCTGCAAGAAACGTGGTTACTGCCTCACGACATACCGTTACTAGGAACAATCGATGAGAGCTTCGAGTATACTGGCAAGTCTGCAGTCGACACATCTGCGGAGATTCTTATAGGGCGCCCGTACGGTGGTGTTGCCTTACTATGGCGAAAAGGCGTTTTTCAGTCTGTGAAGGTGCTACAATGCGAAAGTGTAAGGCTTACGGCTATAAAAGCGACTATGTGTGATCGATCTATCATAGTATTCAGTGTGTATATGCCTACAGATAGTGTAGAAAATATGAGAGAATTTACGGATTGCTTAAGTGAAATGAGTGCTATAGTTGTAGATAGTGAAGTGGAGGCCATATTCATGCTTGGTGATTATAACTCACATCCCAACCAGCCATTTTGGAAAGAGCTATGTAATTTTTGTTCAGAGCAGCAATGGATATGCGCTGATAGCGAAAAGTTGCGTAGTAACTCTGAAATCTATACCTATATCAGTGATATTAACGGAAGCAGGCGCTGGCTTGATCACTGTATTGTTACTGATGCCGCGTGGCAATCCGTTAACAGTGTAAGCATAGATTATGGTGTCTTCTGGTCGGACCACTTACCTTTAACCATTAAATGTAATCTGAATACTGTAGTGCCGAAAATAAAAAGAAATGCAGAACAAACCCACAGCGAAGTGCTGTGGCGTGTGCGAAACGACAGTCAGATCAGAGGATACCATGACCTTTGTAATAGTAAGCTCAGAAACATTAATTTTCCCGAGCAGTTTATGACGTGTGCTGATAAAATGTGTAGTAACACTGCCCATAGATTAAGGCTAGACGATATTGACGGAGTCAGCTATTCAAACCTATGGTCAGAAACAAACAAAAATGAAAGGTCGTGTCGTTGGATGGAATAAGCATGTACACGATGCCCACAGGGAGGCTCAGCTGAGGCATCAAGTTTGGGAACAGCATAACAAACCGCACTCCGGTCTGTTGTGGGATAAAATGCGAGAAAGTCAAAAAATTTTTAGGGGCAGGCTTAAATGGTGCCAGAAACATCAAGACCAAATCAAAATGGACATTTTGGCGTCGCAAAGGTCATTAAACAATTTTGCTCAGTTTTGGAAGTCCACCAATAAGCTTAACCTCAAGCCGGATCTTCCTGTGAATGTCGGGGGCTGCGCTTCTACGGAAGATATTGCCAGTATGTTCAAGGACCTTTTTGTAGTGTCATCACCAATGGGACCAACAAGTAAGGGAATCGATGCTGGGACTGGTCATGGTAAGTGTCTTTCTTGTTACTCTGGCAAGCGGGTGGCGGAAGTTATAAATAAAATGTCTAGAGGCAAATCACCCGGGCATGACAGTCTCAGTATTGAGCACCTAAAACATGCAGGCGTACACTTACCAAGGGTACTAGCTATGTTTTTTACACTCTGCATAAGTCACTCGTACCTGCCGCCAGACATGATGAAAACAATAGTGGTTCCTATTCTAAAGAACAAGACTGGTGATATCGCTGATCCTTCCAACTACAGACCAATATCACTGGCTACCGTAATATCAAAAGTATTGGACAGTCTGCTTGATAAAGAGCTAAGTAATATTTTACAAATACATGACGCGCAGTTTGGGTTTAGGCCCAAACTTTCTACTGAGAGCGCAATTCTTGCCCTCAAGCAAACTGTCCGATATTACACGGAAAGAAACACTCCAATATATGCCTGCTTCCTCGACCTTTCTAAGGCATTTGACCTGGTGGCCTATGATATCCTGTGGGGTAAGCTGGAGGAAGCGGGAATATCCGTTGAACTTTTAAGGATTTTTCAATATTGGTACGGTAACCAGCTTAATTGTGTACGATGGGGAGGAACTCTGTCCGAAACGTACAGGCTGGAATGTGGGGTGAGGCAGGGTGGCCTGACCTCACCTAAACTTTTCAACCTGTACATAAATGGCCTGATCGCTGAACTCAGCAGTAAGCGTGTCGGATGCTGGGTAGATAATGTTTGTGTAAACAACTTGAGTTATGCTGACGACATGGTTCTGCTGGGGCCAACGGCTGGCTCGATCAGGGAAATGTTACATGTTTGTGAGCAATATGTCGCAAAACATGGGCTTGTTTATAATGTAAACAAAAGTGAATACTTGGTCTTTGAGGCCGCTGGGAGAAGTATAAAAAGTGAGCCGGTGATAAATCTAAACGGTCGGCCTCTCAAAAGAGTATACAAATTTAAATACCTAGGACACTTTCTAACCAGTGACCTCAAAGATGAAATGGACATAGACCGGGAGCGTAGAGCGCTAGCAGTCAGAGCAAATATGTTGATACACAGGTTTGCTCGTTGCAGCAATGAGGTTAAAATAACTTTGTTCAAGGCGTATTGCCAATCGTTCTACACGAGCGGCCTGTGGGTAAAGTATACCAGGAGGTCGTTAGACTCCCTGCGTGTACAGTACAATAACTGCTTCAGGATGCTGCTGGGACTACCGCGTTATTGTAGTGCGTCCAGTATGTTTGCGAATGCGCATACCAATGACTTTTACGCCATAATTCGGAACAAAACGAATTCACTTTTATCAAGGGCACGGTCTAGCTCCAACAGCATCCTAAGTATGTTAGTAGAGAAATACGACACACCTTGGTTGTTGCACGCGATGGATGTGCTGGTCAAAAGACCTAAAACTTGATGTCTGTGTTTGTATTTGTTGTACCTATGTTTTGATTACTAACATAATTATTAAGAACTCTGTTACTAACAATTGGGCCTAGTTGCCATTAATAAACAAATTTATTATTATATATGCTTTCCAACACATATTTAACAAGTAAGAAACAGGTCTGAGACTTCGGGATTAGTATTTTTTTTCAAGCATACAGTCCACCTGATTGTAAGCGGTTACCGTAGCCTATAAACGCTTGCAACACCAGGGGTATCACTGGCGCATTGCCGACCCTGTAAAATGAAAGAGGAATAGTTGGTTTGGCAGTTCAACGGTGAAAGTGCCACTACCAACACAACGTTTCTTCGCGGAGCACTGGCAACTGATACGCTATACGTATTATTGAGTACATCTATTGAAACTGAGACCGATTGCTACTGAAATTCTCAGTAGCAGGTCAGTCTCAGTTTCGGTTTGTGCCCAGTTGGTGGTAAAAGGGAGAGCTTTTTACATGGAAACGAAACATACCGACGAACTGTCGATGTACATTGGTAGGTACTCTGCCTAACCCTTCGGGGAACCCTGTGGTATTGCGGGATCGTTAATAAAAATTAATATAGTATTTATAATTTAAGTTTAGTTTCCTTAATTTTTATGTAAAGCCCTAGTCGTCTGAGAGGACGATTGTCAAGTCTGTCACAATTAAAATTATTGTGTTTTCTTATGTACCGGCCACTATTTATCAAGTTCACCTTCTTCCTGTGCCAGTGTCTTTAGTATTTTTCGTTTTGTAGGCGTGTGTCTACGAATTATAATAGTATAGTCACCAAAAGTGGCATATTTAGCCTCCTTGTTTATGATTTCCATAAGACAAGTCTAGAGCAGACGTTTTCAAGCACAAAAAACCTGAATATTTCGTTACAGATAGACGGTAAATCGAAAATAAACTATAAAATATTCTACCACAGACTCAGTGAGTGTGTAAAATCATTCAGCGTTCATTTGGCACGTGATGGATGGCTCTGAATACGCTTAAAATGGCTAAAAATATATAATATGCAGACAGTCAAGGATCTTATTTACTTTTTTATACGTGCTGAGAGATATTCTGAATAGAGGGATTGTGGATATTGTAAACCTATGGAGATCTATTAATATGTTTTTAAAACTTTTTCGGTTTAATGATCGTCTTTAAGGTACTTAGGAGTCTCAGGATGCTATAAATTATCACCGGTCCTTACCTGTCGTGCATAGTTTAATTTTGGAGATAATTATTATATTGACCGGATTAGTTTAGTGGTTGCCTTTTTAAAAAGCCACAAGCACCTCTTATTTAAACAATATTATACCTACTGGTTGAATAATTAACAAATATTCTAGGGCATAATCCTATACTGAAAAGCAACAACTTTTGTTTTACAAGTTTGAGAAAATCGCCTAAAAATATTTTAGGAGGATGTTTACAAAGAAAAGTTTTCAACAAATCGGTAAGTTTGTGTTTTCCCGAACTCATAGAAGATTTTTTTTTCAGTTGAGTTGTGTTAGAATATGTTCTCCCTTCGAGGGACTTTTGGCAGTAAAGGCTGATCAATAAAAACCACGTTTGATGCAAAAAAAAAAATCATTTCATTTCATTTCAAATTTCATTTCATTTCAAATTTCATTTCATTTCAAATTTCATTTCATTTCAAATTTCATTTCATTTCAAATTTCATTTCATTTCAAATTTCATTTCATTTCAAATTTCATTTCATTTCAAATTTCATTTCATTTCAAATTTCATTTCATTTAATTTCAAATTTCATTTCATTTCAAATTTCATTTCATTTCATTTCAAATTTCATTTCATTTCAAATTTCATTTCATTTCAAATTTCATTTCATTTCAAATTTCATTTCATTTCAAATTTCATTTCATTTCAAATTTCATTTCATTTCAAATTTCATTTCATTTCAAATTTCATTTCATTTCAAATTTCATTTCATTTCAAATTTCATTTCATTTCAAATTTCATTTCATTTCATTTCAATCACTGCAAGCTTAAACTGCGCTTGCTGCGGTCAGTCTATAGATTGATGACTCTTCGTCAATCGACGCGCGTCCATGACTCGTAGAGCACATAAAGCGCTGGTAGTCAGAAGCTTGTCTAAAGTTGGGATAACGGTACTGCCGACAAATTAGGTTGTGGTGGTGTTCACTTTCCAAATACTGATATTCAGCCGGATACACTGAAAACTGTCCTTAACGTAGTTGGGAAAAGGCTAGGAGCATTATGAATATGTCCATCATTTAACTAGTCACCCAGTATGAGACACAATATCGACTTAACTTCAGACGCAGTACCTACACAAGTAGAGTCTTGTTATTCCGTCGATTACGATTAGGTTCGCTCAGAGTGGACTCCATTAGGCTTATTGGCTTACTGGCAACTTGCCATCGCTCACGGAAAGATTTTTTCCGAACGAGCCAAAATGAGCACGTTCAATAGAAGTGTTAAGCCTTAATAGAGTATAAAACATGTTTAAAGAGCTGACTGATCGTTGATAACATATCACCGTCGCTCTATAGTCGGGGTTAGCTAGAGATGTGCTTATGTACACCGACATTTTTTTTTAAATCTTTATTTGAGATATGTTTAGAGGCTTTTAATCTTCAAAGATTATTTCAGCCTCATCGTACCCTAAAATAAGAGGAACAGAAACATTAAGTCCTCTTTAATGCGCATACAGATTTATAAATCTTTATAGCTTCTTTACTAATAATACTGTTTGAAAAACTCCTAGCTCCAAAATATTAATATTCAATTTGGACACCCACATAGATAAGATTATTTTTATTTGATACTAGCGACCCGCCCCTGCTTCGCACGGGTGCAATGTACTAATAACATACATGTATTATACATATAAACCTTTCTCTTGAATCACTCTATCTATTAAAAAAACCGCATCAAAATCCGTTGCGTAGTTTTAAAGATTTAAGCATACATAGGGATATAGGGACAGAGAAAGCGACTTTGTTTTATACTATGTAGTGATTACATAAGACCTAAACATTTTCCTTGTGTAATAGGGGGTGAGCCCAAATTAACCGGGCACAAATCGAAACTTCAAGCTGCTACTACGAATTGTAAACAAACCCAAATGTTGACTTTACCTACCTGGGAATGGAACCCGAGACCTCTAGCGTAGCAGTCACAGGACCATTAGACTAATAAGGCAGTTAATGGGTTCATGAATTTCTAAGTATTCATAACAAAAAAACCAAGATTAACCCTAAAATCCAATCCGCAGTAGGCTAGCGTTGTGGACTATTGCCTAACCCCTCTCAATATGAGAGGAGACCCGTGCCCAGCAGTGGATGATGAACCCTAAAATCATGTTTTTTTTTAAAGAGTGTATACGGAGTTTCTTGCCGGTTCTTCTCCATAAGACCCACTTTTTGGAACCGTGCAACTAGTTTTAACTTTTCAAAGGTGCCATTTTAATGGTCTTATTTAAATAAATCGTTTGACTTTGACTATATTGACTACTTTGACATAAGTATAGAGTATTAAACATGCTTTTTAACCAACACCAGATGAAATAAATAAGCCCCTTCACGAGGCGTTAATCAGCCGATATATCCCATCATAATTTTATCCGGATCAACATCTACGCGACGGATACATAATCCATTTAAAATTAAACACTCAACCACCTGAGCCCGAACGGGGGTGATAAAATAATCCGCCGAAATTGTGACGTCATCGATCATACCCTTCTGCATGTTACCCTGACAGGATTATGTACCCTATGTATTTGCACCAAGGAGATGCAACGGGAGACAGCTTGTGAGCACTAACAAGGGTAATTCTGGTACTTAAATATAATTCCAATTTAGTCTCAGTTTCGCAAATTTCAAATGATATTCTATTAAACGTCAAACCTGAAACTGCTTCCTTAGTCTAGTGGTTTTGATTCCCAGGCCGAACAAATTGCAATTGGGTTTTTCTATTAAATTCTTCCTAACTAAATGATTATGTCAAACGGGCGCAAGTACGCAGTAGTAGCTGAACTAAGATAAGATTTATAAATGACGTTTATGACACTAAAACTGGATCAAAATGACTGAATAGGTAAATATTATATTTCTGATCTTGAATTACCCTTCTGTTAAAAGTTTAGATTTATTTTATATTCTTTTTCCTTTAAGCATTTCAACACACCATGCTTCTCTGAGTTTGTTTAAGCGTTGCTTTTCGGCGATTGTCAATAAGGAAATGCCGACAACATCTGAGTGTCATCAATCATAAGTGTCTTTAAAATGACTAGCTGCTGCTAGCTCTCGGTTTCTCTCGAATCCTAAATGATTTTTTGAGACAAAAGGTAGCCTACATCCTTCTTTAAGGTCCAATCTATCTCACTACCCAAAATTCATCAAAATGGGATCAATAGTTTATGCGTGAATAGACAGACACGGCAGTATATCAAGCTTAGTTGGAAAAATCTATTTCCCGAATTCCTCACTATGTTAACTTCTAGTAATTTGATTGTATGTAATTGATTTATAGTTTTAAAGGCACGTGCAACAAGGCTTACAAAAGTTTGCTAAATCATAAATACATACTGCCAAACGTCAAACCTACTACCTACCAGACCTAATCTATTACACCTAAGTTATTGAAAATCAAATATCTTTAGGTATTAATATATAAATGATGATAGCTTGCAGAAAAAAAGGCAAATTTTTATATTGCTCTCGTTGCTAAACTCAAAACACAATCGGATTCCAATCGAAGCATTTCTCGAGAATATTCTAAATAAGCAATTTTGTATCAAATGATGACTGATACAATTTGTGCTCGCTTTGATAAAATATTCTTTGTAATGGGTATTAATGTTTACAATTTTTATGCAAATGTTGGTCAAAATAAGGTTTAATTTAGAGTAAAAACATAATCGTATTTTATACTTTTTCAAAATTAGGGGCCAAGGCTTCCTCTTCGTGTAAGAGCTAGATAGACCTAAACATACATAACATGTAGACAAAATTTTGTCTTTGTATATCTAGTGCTGAGACAATGACTCAAGATGAGATAATACAATGACAAAATTATATCGCAGTGTGCTTGCAATTCCCCAGAACATTGTGTGCACGCTTGCATAGGCAACCGAAGTCGCCTAATGAGTAAAGATGATGAGAGCTGCGTTCTCATGTCTATTGCCGCATTGGCAAATATTCAGCTCCTAGGAAATAATGTGCAATCCTTAGATTTTATTAACATCATCGTCGTCAGCCCATGTTCGCCCACTGTTGAACGTAGGCCTATTAGTGAACGCCACTGAGGGCAATCTTCAGCTTTTTTCGATTTTACTGTCTCTTAAGATACAGATCTTGCCTAGTTTAAGAGGCAGGGTTTTATTTTATTTTGTGTACAGATCACTACAGCATTTATTATAAATGGAAAAAAGCTTGAACGCAACTTGTTTCAACATTGTAGCACATAGGAAATACGCATAAATAAAAGCAATAATAAGCATAAGCGTAAATTTTATGAAATAAAAATTATTATTTATTTTATTTTTTTATTTATTTATTTATACTTTATGCACAGTTGGTACAAAGGCAGTCTTAATGCCATACGGCAATTATTATAAAATAATATTATTATTTTAGTCTAAGATGCAGTAATTATTATTGATTATCTTCAAAATTACTAGACTAGAGGAGGGTAGATGACTCAAGATGACACTCTGGGAGTACTTTCTGCGGCCTGTTTGTTATATTAGTTTATAAAACACTATGAGTGAATAATAAAATCACTGATCATGTTCAAATCATAGATGGTAAGAGACCCGTTCACTCATCGTAGCATTAAAGACCAGTGTTGATTTAAGTACCATGCTTCAACTATCTAAACATACACCTATCTGTCACAGATCTTCCAGCCCATTTTCCCGCTCTACAGTTCTACTATCTATTGAATTTTAGCTGTGAAATTGCCCTGACCATACAGAGCCGTACAAAAATGGGCGCCAAAAATGGCTGGCCGGCAGTAATTTACGATCTCATGGGCCGCACCAGACGCGGATAAACGGGGGTCTATATAAAGCGCTTCCCGAATTTTTGTTGGTGTTTTCTTTTTTTTATTTTAATTTATCTAGCACGGCGAAGTGGGCGGTGTTCGGGCGCCGTTATTTTGTGAATACACTGTTTTTTACGTCTGCGGTATGAATTGAAAATGTGTGTCTTTTTTTGTATATATATTATGTATACTTTGTAGTTTGTAAGAGCTTTCATGATGTCGGTACCACAAAAACTTTGTAGACAGTATAATGTAGAAAATTCCTGACAATAACAACCTGTATATCCTTCAAACGACACGAGTTTTTTCGAAGAATAAATGATTATTCTTCCAAAAAACTCGTGTCGTTTGCTAGAAAAGATTTGCGTGGAAATTATGAAATTTTCTCGCAAATCTTTTCTTGCACTTACGGGAACATCAGTAATTCTTTCGCCCTTCAAGACCCAAGGTTACTACTAGATATTGTATCCAGTTTTCTTGATAAAAGTATAGAGGCATTGTAGCGAGTTTCGTGAGAGCACACGACAGCCTCTCACGGCTTTACTTAATGTGAACTAACTCGAAATTCAATATTCAACACGACATTTTGGTGTAAACATCGCGTGACGTGCTCCCGGGGGGATGGTGCAAGGGATAAACTATAAACGTATCAATTAATCATGTTATAATTGTTGGGGGGAGCGGCGGAATTCGATAATGGAGAATACGTGAGAAATATTTATTACGTTAAAGTGTGATCTCTTGATGTTTTGGTGAGATATAAAACAATCTCGTCCTCCTCCATCTTCTACTATATGAGAAAAGCCGATGATCGGGCTCTGTGTTAACTAGGAGAACCCTGCGTCAATTATTAGACTATGTAGGCTGATAATGATGATGATTATAAAACCACACTTCAAAAGCGAGATAGGAATAAAGAGTGATACGCGTTAGAAGAAAAGAGAAATTGTTTTCGGAAGTGAGTTTATATACTGCAGAAGGCGTTAGCTCAGCTCTGTCTGTATGAGTGTATACATCTATAGCGTAAAGTAAAGCATTACTTGAGATCCGGCAAGACCACGCAGGTGTTGTTTTCACTATTTCATACTACGTTATGATAGTCAGCTTGAAGCATGGCGCGACCCAAACGTCATCACAATATCCATTTGAAATTCAATAGAATTAATGTAATAAGAGAACTTCTCAAAAGTATGAAGGGAAGTACAAAGTAGTTACAAGCTGTTATAATCGCTAACGCTTCCGCGACCTCTTATGACTTAAACACCACAACATGTTTTGTTGCGTCATCGATCATCTTCACCGACGCTTTTCGCTCGCCCCGCTCACGTCGAAAATTACTTACGGGACCTAACTACATCTCTACGTCGACAAAAAATAGCGCCTCAAAGAAAAAAAATATAACACGTAGGTTTTTCCTCGGAAAAGTCTGATCGGATCGACCTCGTTTTATAGTTCAATAGGTTTTGCATACGGCTTTGAGAAGATGCTTCAGTACTTTGCCTTTATGAGAGTGGGGATAATTATTTGCAGTGAAGGCTTTTTAAATGCGGTATGAGAGAGATGGGGGAAAGGCATTTGAATAGAAAGAAAAGAGAGAAAAAACATTAAGTACGACTTAAATAAGAAAATACGTATTCGCACTTGGATGGAATGGAGGCGAAACATAGCAGTCGCTTTCGCCCACTGGGCTTAAATTAGGTAGTTAATAATTATTAATTTTAGGTCTATAGATAGCTTTACCGGGTCTATGATATTTTTGCTAGTAAAAACACCCACGATACTGGAAAAAATATCCAGCATGAAGGAACGTTTATACAAAACAGCACCTGAACCTGGTTTCCTAACACAAAGTCGCCCACACAACGTTTCCGCAGCATAAACCCGTATCGTGACGTCATACCGTAACACGTCAAATGAGGTAATACAGGATACACGATGTCATTATTTTTATGAGGTACCGCAAAGGAGACACATCAGCGGATGACGGGGTAAAATAAAAAATGAGGCTAAGAAGCTATGAAATTTTTGGTGACGTAAATATTATAGCATAATTTATTTTAGCATTGTCATTCTCCATAAAAGATTGCGCAAACCATTGGAAAATTATTTGAAAATTTCTTTTAGACTTTTATCAACTACAATGGAGAAGGCATACACTTACAGTTTCCCGGTATATATTTTGGTCCCATCTCGCATTTCGGCTGCCTCAAGCATGCCATACGTGAGCTCCACTCCATAACTTTCCATGGCAACTCTCCAAAAATGTTTAAAAACCTTCCGTGTGTGTGAAATCCCCGTGGATTGGGCGAAGGGATAAGAAAGATTCTCGACGGTTTCTCGACGGTGTGTAAAGTCTGCCAAACCGCACTAGGCTTGCGTCGTAGAGTATGACCATATCGCTCGGATTGTAAGAGGAGACCTTTGCCCAGAAATGAGACAGTAACTAGGTTCATGATAGAAAAACATAGCTGGCAGTTTACGCGAATAGTTGGTATATTTGACAAACCATTTAACTTTATTATTGATAAGTGAAGTGAAAACTTTGTATCCCATTTTAAAAATATTGCGTGCACGTAGGAGTGTGTGCCTCGGCATAGTTGAAGCTTATACAGGGAGTTACAAAACTAACCGTAAAGCCGAGAGGAGGTTAAATGGGGCCTTATAATGATTCCATTCACAATATTTAAGAACCGTAGTAATGCTGTATAACATACACCAAACAAAGGAAAATTTATGAATGAAAAATATAAAAACTATAATTTAAATTATTAGGTAAAATAGGTACGTAGGCCTTTCTGTTAAATAATCTGGTTCCCTGACATGACAGCTGACAAAATTTTTGGCTTTGATAATTAATTATATTTTCTACGGGGTGTTTTGTAATACGTTGTATAGGGAAGAAGTGCAGACAGCTAAAGTTTATGTATAATAAGTGTCACAAATATATAGAATTAAATTAAATATTCATGGTTTACGTTCTGGCTGTCAGTGTCAAACAGAAACACATAAATGTAATAATATGTCAATTGTTTTATTTATTATATCAACAACCCATATACTGTCCCACTGTTAGGAATCTGATCATTAGGCTATAGACCACCACGCTGGCCTAGTGCGGGTTGGCAGACTTCACACACCGTCGAGAAAATCTTTAAGGTACGCAGGCTTCCTTACGATGTTTTCCTTTACCGTTTAAGCGAGTGATTATTAATTATGAATACGCACATGAATTCGAAAACTCAGAGGTGCGTGCCTTGGATTCGAACTCGAGATCATTGACTTGGCAGTCCGATGGTCATAACACTAGACTATCACAGTCACTGCTTTGTTATATAATTTAAATTTAAAAAGGTCTCATTTCGCCTACCCCATGATCACTAGTTACGATAAATATCTAAATCTCAATCAACACCATACCAACTACCAATAATCCTACAACTAAACAGAAGTACCTACGTAAAAATGGCGTTTTGTCCCAACAATACATTCACAAAAGCCTGTATGTAGAAAATAATGAGCGTCGCGTCGAGTCGTCGAGTGATTTCAGGCGTGAGTCACACGAGGTGATTAGTTCAGCTACAGCTACTACACCACTGTCTCGTGTGTTACGAGCTTTAGGAATGGATAACTGACAGTTACGAATTTAAATATCGAACTGTATTTTTTTTTGTGTGTGTTGCACGTTTGGTGGTGACGTCGCCACTACCGTAGCGTCATGTATTGGGCTTGGATCATGAATTGGTCATGTATTCACACTAGAGATTAATCTTTGTGTATCCACAGATATTGTTCTTCGTCTCTATTAGTGTGCAGTCGTCCTATTGTTGGAAAAAAATAATGCAATCTAGAATTTTTAACGAGTCCCTACTGATAAAGTCGCTATGTTCTTAACGTCTTTATTTTTTCTTTTCAGTTTTTATTTAAAGTTCATTTTTTGAGAGGTCCGTGGCTAAGTAAAAACTACGCTGATCAATTGATCGGTAAGGTTAATTTGCGCTAGCCTAGGCTTGTCCGGTGGATGGGTTATTCTTAACACACCGAGATGTCTCCATGTCTCAGAGAGCACGTTAAGCCGTCGGTCCCGGTTGTCATACGAACACCTATGACGATCGTTAGAGGTAGTCAGAAGCCTAAAAAGCCTGATAACCAATCTATCCTCAGGATATCGGTATTGGATTGCGGAGGTCTGATGGCAGTCTGGTTACACTGGAAGCCAACCCTAACATAGTTGTGAAAAGGTTCGGAAAAATAAGATTTAAACTTCATTTTTGACGCAGTTTTTTTTTTCAGTAGGGTTTTTATTATTTCAGACTTGTCCATGAAACTACTGTACCGTATGTCAGTGGTTGTTATTTACTCCCCATGTTCTTTTATTAGCTGTAACAGAATTCTTTACAAAGGTCATGGAGGCAACACGAACCTTCTTTATTTCGTTCCAATGTTCCATAACAGTGTTACAAGGGCTCAGCTGTTGGCTATTATGTGCGAGCGATTTTAATCTTTATACGTTAATAGGTAGAAGCGGGAATGGAGTGAGGGCTGAACGTATTTGTTGGTACTACCTAGCTAGCAATTGGGAAGTACTTATCGTTGTATCGATCCGAGTAATATATTGTTTAAGTAATGCTTATTCATAAATAAGAATGGTTATGTGTTTTGACTCATGTTGGTAAGGAATTCTGCTTTCCTTATAAAATATTTGATAGATATGTAAGTATTATTATCATCATCATTAACCCATATACTGTCCCACTGCTGGGCTCGGGTTTCCTCTCACAGAATGAGAGGGATCAGGCTATAGTCCACACGCTGACCTAGTATGTACCCTAGCCTTTTCTAGAGTGGACTGTCAGTGTGTTTAAAATCACATAATTTCTTCGTTGTTTTGTTTCGTGTAATACAGCTAGTGCAGCTGTAGTTTCACCGTACCCCAATAGGACTTTTTGTCCCGGACTGTATGTCCTTCTCTAATCTATGACAGTACCAAATTTCATGAAAACCGGTATAGTGATTCAGGGTTGAAAGCGTAACAGACAGACAGACAGAGTTACTTTCCCATTTTAATATTAGTACGGAAGTAGGGATTTATGTATGTTTATCTTGTTTTCGTAACGTAACATGAATGTGATGTTACAAAAGTACCTATTTGCAAGAAAACCCATTCGTTATTTCCAATAATATTGATGTTTATTTTTCCCCGTATACGAGAAATTGGTTTAATCTCCACATACATATATCTAGAAGGGCCTATTTAATCCACTGAAGATCAAAGAGCATCAATATTTTGTGGATTTTTTATTCCGGGATCATTTCTGGATTATTTTGATACACTGAAAGGTTCACATTATACTAATGTATAAATGTGGTTGTCTGTATCATAAAATGTCTATTATAATCATGTTGGTGTTCAAAAACTGACGTTTACAGGAAATTGTCTGTCAGTTTGCGAAAGTTGAATACAAAAAAAAGTTTGACACATTTTTACGTCGTGTTTACCTTCCCATTTTTAGGACAGGACTCCGGGTATGTAAATGGAAACAAATGAATTTATTAAAAGCTAAAAACTCCACAGAGTCAAGTAAAAAACAATGACAGGTTGGCTGCCAGAATTTTGACATATCGTGTAGGTACATGTCATCAAGCAGTATCAAATCACGGTCCATTTATTGAAATAAGTTCAAGCAAAGTCAATGACGATAGAAGGAAATATTTGCAAATAGGATTTACGCTATATCTAGCAATTCATAAAAATCGATTAAAATTTCAAAAAAATAACAAAGATAATAAATAATCGATAACGAATGATGATATTGCCAAATACCTGAACGACGCTTCACGTGACCCAAGGGCTGGCTTTTACTTTGGCCAGAGAATAATCATTAGGTACCATTCAACGTGGCAATGCAGCCAGGCTTTTGTACGGCTACCTTTCCAGGCTTTTTCATGCCCTTTATTAATTATAAATATCCTAGTCTTGTTTTTAGTTTAGTTTACTTTGCAGTATATTAAGTTTTAGTTTTGTAATATAGTGTATATTATTTATTAAATTAATTTATTTTAAATGAATACTTAATAAACAAAACAAATAATTATCGAATGGTTAATTGAATCGAATTTTGAAATAAAGAATAATTATTAATTAGAAAATACTGGAAATCTACTTTATCACTACATAGTATAAATCTTTAAAATATTTGTATGCTTAAATCTTTAAAACTACGCAACGGATTTTAATGCGGTTTTTTTAATAGATAGAATGATTGAAGAGGACGGTTTATATGTATAATACATGTATTTTATTAGTACATTGTACCCGTGCGAAGCGGGAGCGGGTCGCTAGTAAAATTATAAAGTAGTACAGTAACTTGACCATTCAGAAATGAGCAGTAAGTTAATCCTGTTGTGAAATCGAAATCCATGTATTGAAAAAATACTCGTAAGTTTATTGTAGAATACACCGGTTGGATACAATTTATACAGGCTTTAATTAAAATCTAGATTTTTTATGTAAATGTAATCTATTGGACGAGCAAACAATGATAGCAATCACAAGGTCTTGGTTACTTCTTAATAGTTCTTCTCTTGAGAGTGGAGCAATAGTCACTGTTCTCTATTCCTTTTTTTCCTTTACTTTGTTGTATGTCTAAATTTTCTTCAACTTTGCCTTCTAGAATTGCCAAAAATAATGATTGTGTCTTATCAAATAGCCAATCATCTTTCCATACTTACAGTGCCCAAATAGGCAACTCATAAATCTAATCTAACATCACATTACTAACTAAATATCGATAGTAATGTTCATTTCGTAATTAGCTGACGATATTTGCGATTCAAAGCATCCGATATTTGGGTAGCAAATCGATGCGAGTGTATTTCGTAATGTTAATTATTACAGGTCTAATGTGTAGCGGGCAGCGTTATTAGCGTAGTCACTGTCGAAGATGTTCGTATGACAACCGGGACTGACGTGCTCTCCGAGGCACGGAGGGGTCTCAATGTGTTAAGAACGATCCACAGACTGACCGCGGCTAGCAGCTTAACTTATCGCAACGCATTCATATCAACAATATAGAAAATTTTCAATAACAAATATTGACGTAGCAGCAAAAACTTATATTAATAAGAGTAATTCGGAGTTTGGATTTGTGCCCGATTAGCGCCCTCTGACATGGGACTTTGACATATCGGCGTAGGTACTGTGAGTGCATAAAAGTACACCTCTGCTTAAATCTTAGGGTAACAGGGGTGAGGGTATGACTCAAATAACAGCGGCCATAACAATCCTATCCAATCCCTACGCTACCACTTATCGCTTAGACCGCTGATCAAACCACTAATCAGCGACGATATTAAATGCACAAATTATTTCCTTTGCGCTTGAAGCGGATCCGGACTTTGGAAAATGTTGTTGCCTTTCATACAAAATAATGAAATCCGCTTTTTAATAATCAGATCATTCGCATTTAAAATAATTAACGTTATTTGTGGTCACTGTGTCGGATTTTCATAAAATTTGTAATTTACTTTGATTCGTTTTCAGATTGGAATTTGGAAGCTACCGTTAATTTGATTGTGGGATTCCATAAGAGGATATTAATGTACCTTTGACGTAATAATAATTCAGGTCATCTGCGTGCCTCGGCAACCACGTAAAGCCGTCGGTTCCGATTGTCATACGAACATAATTATATGGCAGTAGTTGGTAGTCAGAAGCCCAAATACCCTGGCAACCAGTCTATTTTCAGGATATCGGTATTGCGAAGAAGATTGAGTTGCGAAGGTCTGGTGGCAGTCGCTTTGTGTAAAATACTGATATTCAGTCGTATTTGGTTAGACTGGAAGCCGTAATGTTCTCGAATCCGGAGACATCTTTAAAACTAGTCGTCAGATTTCGGATTCTTTGATTGTCTTTTCTTTTGCCTCTTTTGAACGACATTATTTTCTTTCAATGCTAACACATGACTACTCTGTAAGTCGAATACAACAAAATAATTCTAGATAATAGGTATTCCTAAATATTACTTTAAAATACACCATCAATCAATATATGTTAAAATACCAAAAATATATCTACTGAAATTCCTTTGCGAAACCAATTTACGTGAAAAAAACAATTAGTTCGAAACTATAAGAGCGTAAACGACACCAGTTTTAACGTCACTTAAGCTTTTTTATAATATTATTACCAACGAAGAATTTATTAGAACATTAAAAGTATTCGGGTGAAATGGTTCGGAACTTTGAAAACAGAGTCGCGGCAAGTACTTTTATGATGTATGGCAAGTACTTGCGCGTACATAATACTTGCGGAACACATAATAAAGCATGTACTTTGCGATTGTTGCGGCTTGAAGTTTGTGTGTTGTCGCTTGCCGTCGTGTTGTGGGGCAGGGGGAGGTGTGGTGTCAGTGATAGCGAGATGTTACGGAAAATTATTTTGATCCTAGAATGGCTTATAAGATTTAGAATTTAGAGTATACCTTAAAAATATTAAAGTCAGATAACAATAACGTAATATCTAATTTACAGTCTACTTTTTGTACTTAATCAGTTACTTACATTAATCAGGATGTCTACGTTTTGCAATTGCAATGGTAACTCAAAAATTGGTGGAATCATTGCAATATACATAAGAACAGTAGATGATTATTTAAGGTCTGTTTTCACAGCATTTATATTAACTCGAAGTTTTCTCATAGTGTTGCATTAGCAATTATCAATCAATTCAATTAAACTATCTGAAAAAAAAATCATCACCAAATCAAGCCTATCATATTGTTATAAGATTATTGGATATATATTTGGAGTTGAATTATTTTTCAAATCGCTCACAATGGGACCTCAACCCAATTTGAATGAAACTTGTAACATGGTTATTTTATTTCATGAAAAAGAGTTCATTTCGAAGTTCAAGAACATGTTTCAGTTGTTTTCAAGTTATATTTGTGGTTCAATTTGTTTTCCGCTGATTTGTTTCCGAAATACAATTTCTGTTTAACGTTAGAAACAAAGTCGTTGTAAATTTATTGTTTTTAAAGAAAATTAAGTACCTATACCTGCTTAAATTTTGTGCCTACTCTGTCTAAAAAGTTTTTTTATAACACTTACCAACATATATTATGTTACAGGCGATGATTGCATGTTACAATATATGGTTATCCAAAACACAAACCCGCACGCACGCATTCGGAGCCCGCATGAAATTCAGTGTAATAGTCCGGGCAAGCCCATTACCCGGGCATAATCTGAGACGGTAGGCATGCCACTTATTTCTCTTACGACGTATTGTCAGGATGGCTCCACAATGCCCATCGCTGGTACGTGAGTGGTGTACTAAGTAAGTGCGGACTTGGCTGAATTTGTACGATATTTGAGATGAAAATCTTTTTTGATTTTGCAAGAGAGTGATAGGAATAGGAAATAATCTAGAAATATATGAGATTTGCTTGTATTACGAATGCTAGGAATTTTCTAAAGAATTAAGGTGTAAATCTACTGATTTCTCGGTAGCTTAGTTGCTTAAAGCTTCCGTAAAGAGAGATGATTAGGTTTGGGCTTACCAAGCCTAATCATTCCGCCTTACCATGTGTCCATCTCCACTTTGCTGTCGCTATTTGAATAGAGGTTACCTAAGTATTAAATTACTAAAATATTATTATCGTTGCCTATCTTATATGTTTATGTAGATATATTCAAGTAAAATACACCCACATACCTACTCACTTCCTGATTAATCACAAAAACTATAAAGACCATAAATATGAAATTTGGCATTTCAATTGCTTATAAAATTTAGAAATCAATTCAATGAGACATCAATTCAATTAGATATCAATTCAATGAGACATTATTTACCGTGGGAGAGCCATGCTTCGGCACGAATGGGCTGGCTCGACCGGACTTGATACCACGGCCTCACAGAAAACCGGCGTGAAATAACGTTTTCGTTGTGTTTCGTCGAGTGAGTGAGGATACCGGACGCCCAAACCCCTAAAAAGGGCGGCAACGCACCTGAAACTCCTCTGGTGTTGCGGGTGTCCATGGGCGGCGGTAATCGCTTACCATCAGGTGATCCGTCTGCTCGTTTGCCCACCCTATCACATAAAAAAAAAAAAAAATAATTCAATAAGACTTCAATTCAATGGGAAATTTTTTCAATGAACCATCAATTCAAAGAGATATCAATTCAATAAGACATCAATTCAACGAGACATCAGTTCAATAAGATATCATTTCAATGAGATATTATTTCGCGACCATTAGAACAATAATTTATATTGTGACACAATTACAGTTCTACGCCTTCAGTATTTATGCATAACTCCGCAGTTTCAGCGCTGAAACCTTGAAGCCGTAGTCTGTACATGTTTTAGCGTACCGCGGCCATATTGTAATGCCCGAGAATTTCTCTACGATGTTTATACTATTGTATTCCGCTAGTTCTTGTTGGTTTAAGCTATAAACTTGAGACGTTTCGTTTAATAAAATATATGAAACATAACCGCAACACGTTCTTTTCTTAAAAATCTCATTTAGACTATAAAAATATAAAAAAAAAAAATTACAAATGTATTTTGAAAAGTATTTTATTTATTCAGATTATTTTGCTAACTGCCTCATTAGTGACTGCTACGCTACAGGTCCTGGGTTATATTCCCAGGTCGAGCAAAGTGTTATTAGGTTTTTTTATGAAATCTCAGTTGCAGCTTGGAGTTTGGATTTCGTGCTCGTTTAATGGCAATAGGCTGGCCCCCTACTACATGGAACCTAAACATACTGTGGGTGTACAATTATAGTACACATCTGGCTAACTTTTTGCGGAGTACCTACAAGCAGACTTCAAAAATTTTAAATTTGGAGGTTAATTTTTTTTCATACGGTCCACCTGATGGTAAGCGGTTACCGTAACCTATAGACGCTTGTAATACCAGGGGTATCACTTGCGCGTTGCCAACCCTGTAAAACGAAAGATGAATAGTTGGTTTGGCAGTATAAGGGTCAAAGTCCCCCCACTGCCAACACAACGTTTCCTCGTGGAGTACTGGCAACCTTGCTCACCGTAAGAAACACAACACAACTCAAAGTAGTGTTTTCTGCAAGGCGGAGGTACTTTCCCAGTCGGGCAGCTCCAATTTGAGTGGAATTACTCCCACTATGCCTTACCTCTCTTAAAACCTACCATAGGATTTCCTGCGAAGAATCGTCAGTTTTAGCATCAACGTTTTTACAAGAGCATGATAGTAATCGCTTTTAAATCAAACCACACCCTTATAAGCATATTTGCTAGCAAAGTTTGCCTTACTCGGAGGGTTTAATAGCATTTTGTTTCCATAAAATATAATGGTTGATTTGTGTCATCTACTAACTGTGGTCCAGTTACTTTCACGAAATAACTTGCAGAATTTATTAAATTTTGACGGTATGTTTGGCGAAGTAACTGAACGTTTGGCTCCTGCGCCACGGGTAGTGGTTCGATCCCCGCACGGTACAGAGGCCAGCACATCAAGCTTCCACAATCTGTCTAATTTCTTTGATTGATTTTCAACTTTAGCACAAAGCAATCAGGTTCATATTCGATTGGGAAAATTTGACAGTTTTGGATAGCTTGACCAGCTGTTTGTACGAATATTTGTATGACCTATAGGTAGTTGTTCCGGGTTATTTGTTGTGTTTGTTTTCCTTTTTCTCGGGTCCTCAGGGTCGGATCTTGATGTTAAATACCTTATAACCTACTTGGGTAGGTTATAAGAGCTATCAAATACAAAACGTGTTTTTCAAATCCAACTTGTAGTTAATTAATTAGCACGTTCTAACAAACAAACAAAAAATCTCTTCAGCTATAACAATATTTATTAGGATATGTAGATGGAGGAGCATACCTTAGATTTTTTTCTCGACGGTTTGTGAAGTCTGCAAACCCGCACTGGGCCAGCGTGGTCGACTATAGCCTAATCCCTCTCAATATGAGAAGAGACCCGTGCCCAGCAGTGGGACAGTATAAGGGTTGATGATGATAGATAGATAGATGGCCACTTTATCACCCAGATATGTAAAAAAAGATCATCATTCCTATGCCCTTATCACAACTTATCGGTTAGTGCAGTAGGTCTATTTTTCTCTATGTCTCTATTAGCCGTCATCTCATCAGTTCCTTCCGTACCTTATCGTCATCCTTTCTGTGGTCTTATTTTATCCATTCAAGCTAAGTCAGCTTAAAAACTTTATGGTAACATACCATGACAGCAATGTGCAGTGTAAACAAATTTATAGCACAAATAGGCCTAATATTTTAAGAATAAAAGACTGTCAAAATGTACTACAAAGGTTTCTCATCCAAAAAATTAACAGGAAATCCTGATGGAACACTGTCAGAAGGAAACTTTATATCAATGTGGTACATCGAACCGCAATGTGGTTGATTTATCAATGGGGCAACAACCAGATTTCGTTCTGCGGTTAAATGAATATACTTAATTGGATCCGGAATTTATCGAATTCACAAAATTAATAATGTTATTTAGCGAAGGAAAATTCGAACGCGGGCAGGATTTAGGTTAAGTATACCATACTGCTCATGGGTAAGTAATACCTTCACAGAAAAATCGATTTGGAAGGTTAAGTTGTACCTTGGTCAGTCTACAGATGGGACATCGAGACTCCTCTGTGCCTCGAAGAGTTCGTATAGCCATCGGTCCCGGTTATGATACGAATACCTAAACGAATTCCGAAGACTAAAAAGTCTGACTATCTCAATATCCTTAAAATATTGGCATTGCCCTGAAATTGGGTTATCGTCTGATGGCAGGCGCTTCGTGTAAAATACATCAGTATTGATTGCCTCATTAGTCTAGTGGTCCTAAGCGCGACTGCTACGCTAGAGGTCCTGGGTTCGATCCCCAGGTCGAGCAAAGTGTTATTGGGTTTTTCTATGAAATTCTCAGTAGCAGCTCGGAGTCTGGATTTGTGCCCGGTTAATGGCAATAGGCTCGCCCCCTATTACATGGGACCTAAAACATACCGACGAAATGTGGGTGTACATTAGTACACCTCTGCCTAACCCTTCGGGGAATACAGGTGTGACGGTATGTACAGTCAGCAACGAAAGTCGCTGAACATAACAAAATTTTGAAAACATCACAGCTCCAAAACTTGTCCAGAGGTTTTTTCTAATAAGGTAACCTGAATATTGAATGGTCATCTATGCAATTATTTCGCATAACCTTCACAGGTCAGTAACTTCACACTTATTAAAAATTATATTGAAAATTGCAACATGTTCAGCGACTTTCGTTGCTGACTGTACATCAGTATTTCCCAATTTCAATTTGATCTGGCGGTATATCAACACGGGATGGTCTAGATGCGACTTATTGTTTATTTTACCAATTAAACAATGACACAATAAACTAGACGTTTTTTCCTTTAAAACGATACATGGATCTTTATGTTTAATTAATCCTAAGTAGTTAAATAAATCGAAACAAAACACCTCTCTTCATAATTTTATCCCTAAAGACCTTGAGGAACACAATGACATTTTTAAGGAATCTTTAGGTATTTAGGTCGGACGTGTGAGTGGTTAAGAAATATTAAGAGAGTGATGAGTTTAAATGACATTCTAAAACTCACACCCAACCCAAAAACCCTAACCATTACGTATAACAAACAAACATTATTTTACAAACAGTTAACAGCAAAACTTTACTGGCAAGTAAACTGACGGATTTATCAAGGGCCCTTTCACACGGCCGGTAAAAACTCTCCGCGGAATAAATACATCAGTTCGGTGCTACGGACTTTAATTTATTGCTCCCTCCGGATCCGGACCGGACAGGTATAAACGGGCCGGACTGCTCCAACTTAAACGATAGATTTGGTTGAATTTTTGAAAGACTTTGCGACTTCATTTAAGTAATTTGTTGAAGTACATATGCGACGACGGCTGTGCATTTTAAAGATATAAGTTTTGCCGAAAAAACATTTTAAGAGAGGTATAGGGCATAGTTGAGTAATTCCTCTCAAATTGGAGCTGCCCGACTGGGGAAGTACCTCCGCCTTGCAGAAAATCGAAGTGAAATAAAACTGCTTTCAGCTGTGTTGTGTTCGTAATGATGAGCAAGGTTACCAGTGCTTCGAGGAAACGTTGTGTTGGTAGTGGGGGAACTTTTATCCTTATACTGCCCACCCACCTACTCCTCTTTCGTTATACCCCTGGTATAGCAAGCGTCTATAGGCTACGGTAACCACTTACCATCCAGCTGGCCGTATGCTTGGATGCCACCTTAGTGGTATAAAAAGATATCTTACCGTGGATGATGATTTCCAGAACCACTGCACCTATTTTAAAAATTCTTTCACTATTTGATAGGTAGTACAAAAGCCAGTACATCAAGCTACCACAAACTGTCAATTTCTTTGATTGATTTTCAACTTTAATACAAAACCATAAGGTTCACATTCAATTGGGAAAATTTGTCAATTTTGGATAGCTTGACCTGCTGGCGTCTGTACATTATTCAAAATGAACGCAGGCTATAAAATTATATTGCAACGCAAACAAAGCTGCGAATACCAACTAGTATTACCAATATAAAAATGTAATAACATTTTTACGCCTGAACCGCTGAAGCAATTTTGATAAATATTGGAATAGAGATAGATTTAGCTTTGAAGAAGGACATACGCTACCTGTTATCTCAAAAATCCTTAGAGGAAGTGGGTAAACTTAGGGTAAGAAATAGCTGGTGCTTTATATTTGAAGTTTTAAAAGGGACTATTTTCTGTGTTTGTCTCAACGATTCTTCTCAAAGTAAGGTGACTCTGATGCCATCTAATACACTAAAAATCTAAAACACTAACCGATATACAACGTGTTACAAAATACCCCCTTAAAACTATAATTAATTATCAAAGACAAAAATTTTGTCACCTGTCATGTCAGGGAACCAGATTGTCAGAACAGAAAGGCGTACCTATTTTACCTAATAATTGTCTACTTTAATAATTTTTCTATTTTTCATTCATAAATGTTAGTGTTTTCCTTTTTTGAGGTATGTTATACAGAGTGACTACGATTCTTAAATATATTGAATAGACTCGTTATAAGGCCTCATTTAACCTCCTTTCGGCTTTACGGGTAGTTTTGTGACAGCCTGTATAATATACAGAGTCGCCAACAATTATAAACTAGTCAGTATATTTAACCCCTTTGCACTCAATTACCATCAATTAGCAAACAACGGTTGCATTTTAAATAATTACACAACACATTCATAATTGCTCCGATATTTACACTCTAAAGCAAATATTTACGAATGACCATTTCTGCTAAGATAATATCGTGTGTATGTTTGCAATGATCTCGAAAACTACTGAACACATTCAGATAATTCGTTCACCGTTGTGCAATTTGTTTGTTTCTGGTAGAGAGGTTTGAAGACGGTGGTAATGAGGACGAGAAGGGAAAGTGAACCAAATCATAAATTATTTGAACAATGATCATGTAAAACCGCAAAGAGGTTAAGGTTGGAAGCAGTTTTGAGAAAAAAATAATTGTATACAAGGAATCCAGTACTCAATGGACAGCCTTGAAATAGTTTATAGTAGAACCTATGGCCGCCCCCTACCATATGGGACCTGAACATGGAACGTAAATTCAGAGGGACTTTACGAAACACTTCACTCGCTGATACGGCAAAGAATACTTATGTATAGACGCCGACAGGACAAGCTATCCATAACTGTCAAATTTCCTCAATTGAAAATGAACCTTATAGTGTTGTATTAAAGTTGAAAATCTATCACAGAAATTTGACAGATTGTGGTAGCTTGGTGAGCCTCCGTACAAATCAAAAATTACATTCTAAAAATAATGCATATTCCACTTAATAAGAACAATCTATTCTAACGTTTATAATAAAACCATTATTATTCCATATCCGATATGACGTCACACCAAACTCAAACACGCCATAAAAACGCGCCACAAAAAGTCCAAACAAGAAAAAAATACATTCATGGGTTATTGGTCCATTAAAATCCCCATGCCGAGTTAATAGATTATGGTTTATCATCAGGATAACTATTAATAACCCCTTTTTTTGTTCGCAGGTGAGCGATGGTGTTTCTATGAGGATCAAAGGTAACTTTTAAATTGTAATGAGGAATGTTTTAAAATCGATTTCAAATTCGTTTTGATTTATTATACAAACACGGTTATCTATTTTTTTTATTTAAATATCAATATCTAAAGCCAATGTTTGACGATTTTATTGCGATACTATATTGGATCTTGAAATGTCGTGGTTAAAAAGAAGTTATGTTACAATGTGAAATTATTCGCGGAAGTATTAGAAAACAAAAAACTAGGTACGTATTTTCTTTCGGGATTCGGGAGTTCGATCATGTACGGATCAAATCAAGTTGGTCCGGGTCGGGATGAAGTTTGTATACGCAGCCAGGACAAAGTTGTCCTCATCCGTTTTTTTTTAAATGCAACATAAAAATCACTTTGTAAGCCGTCAATGTCACCATCAAAGTGACACCATAATTTTTTGTTGTACTGTTTTTGTAATATGTCATACTCGTATACAATTTAAGTTAGTTGCCAATATACCATTTTGCTGTCCAGTGGTATTACCATTGGACTGCCAAGTAGAAAGTATCGAATCCAAGGCCTCTAACTTTTCGAAATCATGTGCGTATTAATCATTAATTATAATCTCTAATCTGTAAGGCATGCAGGTTTCCTCATGTTGTTTTCCTTTATCGTTTAAGCGAGTGGCTTAAACGATAAAGGAAAACATCACGCCTTAGAGATTACGCTCTAGGGCCAGCGTGGTGGACTATAGCGTAATCCCTCTCAGTCTGTGAGAGGAGACCCATGCCCAGTAGTGGGACAGATGGGTTGATTTATCATACCATTTTGCTAAACACATGTGTGTTGTTCATTTCGACTAGCCTCTTTCGGCCTTCATATTTATAATATTCCGTTACAACATTCAGGGATTTTACTGGATTTAATATTATCAATATAAAGCAATAAAAATTGTAAAGAGTAGTTTTATTCCAATACGTAATTTTACAATGTATTATTACATTATATTCTATAACAATAGCAGAATGGATTACCATGAATAGTAAGCTTTGAGTATACAAAAGTAGCAAGTTTAAATATTATAATTCTCGACATCGTAAAACTTAGTTTATTTGTTCAATAATTTCAAGGGACACAAATGGACAAAAAGTTATATTGTGTGTATAAAATTATATGGCAGTAAGAAGTTATGTGTTATTTAACTATGAATTCTCTATGCATTGGCTTTTGTATTCGTGAGCGTTAGTATGTCAAATGAAAGTAAAGATCTAAGCAGTGGAAACTTTTTCACTATTAAGGACTGACCAACACTAGTTTCTATTTTATAATCCAGTTTTGGAATTGTGGCAGTCTGTCGTGTAATCGGAGAAGGTTGGTAGCCCCTGTGCTTAGTGATGTGCGTGCCTCTCCTACGAAGAGGTTAGGCTAAACCTCGCAGTATGCAGACCTCGCTAGTGCGAACTCTTTGGCAGCATAGGACTCCAAATTTCGTTTAGGCCGTGAGTATACCTTGCTATGATAGGTACTGTGTAGACAGAAATAGATATACCTACATACTCTTATTGAGACACTGCCGTTTTCCGTGACGCTTTACCCAATATTTTTTTTTGTTCTTCATCATCATCATCATCATAACATACCATCACGCCTGCATTTCCCAAAGGGTTAGGATGTAATAATGTGCATCTACAGTTTGCCCGTACATTTAGGTCCTATGTAATAAGGGGCGAGTCTATTGCCATTAACCGGGCACAAATCCAGTTCGAGCTGCTACTGAGAATTTCATAGAAAGACCCAATAACAATTTGATCGACCAATTTTAGCGAGGCATTTCATCATCATATCTGCCACAGGAGGTCCACTGCTGAACAAAGGCCTCTCCCATAGACTTCCACAAGGACCGGTACTTTTTTTTTCTTATTGTCTTGCAAGTTTAAACTTTCTACGTCTACGTCAATGCAAATAAATATAATGATGTTCTTTATTTAATGTAGAAAACTGCCTCCGACACTTCATATCGCAGTAGCAATCATAAAACATAACAATATGTTTGTTTACATTCACACAATCAAACCTATTATGATTCCGTGTGCCCAATGGCTGTAACTCATATTTTAATTTTATTATCACTCAAATATCCTTTCGGCTACGCAGGAGTATTATAATGTTATGAGAGCTGTAACTTCTACATTATCTTTACGACTGTGGCGAGTGGTCCAAAGTAAAGATTGAAAGCGATTTTTTACTTATAGTCAGACATCATTCTCAGCTTGTTTTACCTCACAGCTGAGCATAAGTCTTTTATGCCAACCATCTCTGTCCCTTGCCTTGGGACAGACCCACTCATCTTACAGACTGATATTAAGAAGAGAAAATTTTTTTTTTTGTATGTTAGTTTGTAAGGGATAATTTCAAAAAATACTTACCTATTTTAAGAATGCTTCAATATATAGAAAGCTACATTATCAGCTAATAACATGGACTGTATTTTATTTTTCAATAAAATGAAATGAAATGAAATTTATTTGACATAAAAAGGTACAATACATGTGAATCCCCTGGTCCCCGAACTAGTGTTAACTGTATATCAGAGACCAGTGACTTCGCCTTCTCGTTAACACAAATATTATGTCACTAGCTTATTATAAAACATAAAATACAAAATATTAATTTTAATTGAACATAAGTAATTGGAGTTGGAGTTTATGTGTGTGAAAATGTTGACTCGTGTGTGTGTGTGTATGTGTGTGCGTGTGCGTGTGTGTGTGTACGTAGTGAATGTGTGCGCGTGAGCGTGCTTGCGTGTGTTTGGTTATGAAGTTATCTATGCATGATCATTTCTTCAATATCATCATAGCTGAATTCATTAAGCCACTTTATCAGTATCAATTTGAATTTAGCATTTGTGCACTTTTTACAGGTTTTATGTACTTTTAGAAACTTATTATAAATAGTTGGAGCAATAACATCAAACTGCCGCTGGGCGAAAGTACTCCTAGCACGAGGTACCGGGCATCGATCCACACGTTTATTTGTGTCTTGTAAAGTAGGTATGGTCCTCCTATGGTATCTCCTCAACATCTCGAGCATAAACAGTTTCCTGACTGACAAAACGTCTGCTTTTTTATAGACTTCAGCTGTCCGGTGACGATAAGGTAAGTGCAGTAAAACCTTTAACACAGCGCGTTGAGCCCTTTCAAATACAATGAGGTGACTTTTGCAAGCACCTCCCCATGCACAGATGCAGTACCTGACTATACACTCACACAGCGCACGATACGTTTGGATTAAGATCTTTGGATTTGCTACGCTTCGTAGGTTCTTAAATATGTAGATCATTTTCCTAATCCTAGCGGCCATTGTCACTGCGTGAGCGCTCCAGTCAAGTCTTTGATCTATAATTACTCCCAGGTATTTTATGGAGGTAATCCGGGTTAGTGAGTCGCAGGTGCAGTTTGTTCGGATATCACGACGGTTGCATGGAAACATGTGGATTTTTAGCTGAAAATTTGTGTTTGGGTTGGTTATTTTTGATTTTCCGAAAAAAAAAAATTAATTAATTAAATTTTGATATTAAAACTATTTATAAAAAAAATGGGGGAAGCCACTGATTCCTGACATGCTCGTACAGGTTTTTACCTATTGAAATAAAACTACTTTTTACAGATCTTATCGCGTATATTGATATTATTAATCCCGACGTTTCGGACCCTTTACAGCGTCCGTGGTCACGGGTAGACTATCTACCCGTGACCATGGACGCTGTAAAAAGTAGTTTTATTTCAATGTATAATATTCGCGTAAATGTCAGAAATCAATAGGTTTTTACCTAGTTTAGGAATCAGAGACTTCAATATATTTTTGTAAAGATGTCTATAAAAGTAATACCTATTATTCTTTATTTAATTTTAGCGTCCACTGGCCAAGGGGACGAGTAGTCCGTGCATATTTCTATAAAAAGGTTCATATTTCTAAAATGAAAATCTTTTATAACTTGGACCATACCTCCCACCCGTCATAAAAAGGGGATGAACAGTGAAAAAGACATCAGGATGCGAGATTCTGAGGAGGTGCGAACCGATCACACGATCGTCGTTTACGATCACTCATGATTCACTGCACAATATGTTTATAACAAAAGTTATAACGATTGTTATTACAGATCTGTTTTAATCAGTCGTTAAATTTATAATTGTTTTTGTATGATACGACTTGCTTTTCTAAGGTGGTACTCTGCTCATACTGCAGGCTTGGATTTGATTGAGATTGGAGTTGCTTGACTGTAGAAGTACCTCCGCCTTGCAGAAAATCGAAGTGAAATAACACTGCTTTGAGCTGTGTTGTGTTTCTTACGGTGAGCAAGGTTGCCAGTGCTCCGCGAGGAAACGTTGTGTTAGCAGTGGGGAACTTTAACCCTTATACTGCCAACCCAACTTATATTTCTCTTTAGTTTTACAAGGTCGGCAACGCGCAAGTGACACTCCTGCTGTTACAAGCGAGTATAGGCTACGGTAACCGCTTACCATCAGGTGGTCCGTATGCTTGTTTGCGACCTTACTAGTATAAAATAAAACTCCAGTTTCAGTGTAATTACTTCCATTATTACCTCTCTTAAAACGATAAACCTGTGTTAGAATGAAATCGACTTGATGGTGAAATTATGAGCTCTATATATTTAAAATACAAGAATTTAGCTTCAGGTGTAAATCTCAATTGAGACTAGATTTTGAATCTAATACAAATAATAAATTAATTTGCCTAAAAAATACAGCTTATTTAAGTAGAATGTACCACTTAAAAATTAAATAACCACTAAACAATCTTCAAGAGCCGTGTTGAACATTGTTTTCGTTTGAGGCAAAAACAAAAAATTTTGAAATGAGACCATAATTATCTGTCGATTGTTTTTACCTATTGATGATAGAAAGTAGCTCCATAAAAGTAAGGTTTAATGGATCTCTAGTAACAAAACCAACCAATACATAAAATAAGATGAATAAAACAATTATTCATACGTTTGTGTTCTTCATAAAAACAGCGTAGGTCTGTGGTATTTGTTTTTTTATGAATTCCACAACAAAATTATCCTGCAACAAACTACCCAACATGTAAGTAATTTATTTACTTAACAAGGTACCTATTCATGCTACAGCAACTAACAATTTCATACCATTTTGTTTAGCAGTGTTGCCAACAAATTTTATTAGTTCCGCGTTTACATTGGTGAAATGTATGAGGAATTTAGCTCTCGCTGGCAACACAGGAATGCTTTTGAAGGCTTACAAAGAAGCTGGTATGGTTCTAGTGATGTCTGAACTTAATAATAGAGGAAGGTTTTGAGTTCAGCATAAAGGAGGATTATTGTGGTTTTGTTAAGAATGAATGCTGTACTTTTTATGATGTGTTATTGTATATTTTGTCGTTTTATGTTGAGGATTTTATTGTTACGTTCATATAAACTTTTATTTTATTTGGTTTTCTAAGACGCGTGGCTAAGTAATAACTAAGCTAATCAACCGATCTGCAAGGTTAAGCTGCGCTAGTCGCGGTCAGTCTGTGGATGGGTGACCATTCTTAACACGTAGGGGTCTTGATACCCCTCCGTGCCTCGGTGTTCACGTAAAGCCTTCGGTCCCGGTTGTCGTGCGAACACCTATGATAAATCATTAGTGGTAGTCGGAAGCCTAAAAGCCTGACAACCAGTCTATCCGCGGGATAACGTTATTGTCAAGAAATTGGGTTGCAACGGTCTGATGGCAGTCGCTTCGTGTAAAACACTGATATTCAGCCGCATCTAGTTAGACTGAAAGCTGACCCCATCATAGTTGGAAAAATGCTTGGAGGATGGCCAGTATTAGTACAATAATAGAGTACTGATTAAATACTTACAAATTTTCGAATATGCTTTTAATCACGGCAAAAAATGTGTCTACACTTACGAAGTCTCGAGTAGAAGCTAGTACATACATACCATCACGCCTGTATTCCCCGAAGGGTAAGGCAGAGGTGTACTAATGTACACCCACATTTCGCCTCAGAGAATTTCATAGAAAAACCCAATAACACTGCTCGACCTGGGAATCGAACCCATTATAAGCGTCTACCCGTTGTCGTTATTAATATTGAGCAAAAAACGGCAAAAAAAACACGTATCTTTGTTGTATGGGAGGCCCCCCTTAAATATTTATTTTATTCCGTTTTTATAGTATTTTTTGTTATGCTACAGAAATAGATTATTTGTGAAAATTTCAACTGTCTAGCTGTCACGGTTCGGACGGACGGACAACGGAGTCTTAGTAATAGGGTCCCGTTTTTGCCCTATGGGTACGGAACCCTATAAAAGAGATACTGCACCAACCCCAAGTAATTTGGGATAAGGATGATGTTGAAAGTCTATACATAAATAACATAAATCCTACCACCCATATAATTACTCACTCGTAAAGAACAACACTGCTAATCAGTACTCGGGCGTTTGTTGCGGATGAGTTGCTCGCGGGGGTCGAACTCACCCCCTCAGCCCCCATACCCCGCGATTCTTTTGTGACGACCCGTCACGGAAATGTCTCCTATGGTGAAGTTTTTGCTGTTTTCAATTTATTGTAGGTTGTTCGAGTGAAATATCTGGGGTAGTTAGAGCTTTTGTTGTGACGTTGAGAGTGTTTTTGTGTTTATGCCAATTAATACAAGTGAATAAATATAAAAACTTTTTGGATAATTTTACACAGCACAATCTAGTCCCAAACTAAACAGAGCTTGGAATATGTGTACTAGACAATGGATATATATTTATGTATATATAGTACTTATATGTATACTTTTTGTAAACAAATCTCTACAAATATCATAAAATGTGAAATTAACTTTAGTCTGTTTGTGACGCGTTAGGCGTTAAACGCCTAAACCACTGAACAGATTTTGTTGGAATTTGGTACAGAGATAGACATATCCTTGAAGAAAGAAAACTTAGGCTTTTGGCTCAATAAGCCTTTTGGGTTGCGAGTGAACTGTAGTAAATAGCTAGTACCTATGTATAAGAATACATAAGAAATACCCAGACAAACACAAAGACTTATTTCATTACATAACACGTGTGGTTTGTACCCCGATAACGACAATAGGCTAGATCCCTATTACATGGGACCTAACCATACCGACAGACTGTGTTAGTACTAATGTTCGCTACATACACCTACAGGGTTACAAAGACTTGTAAACTCATGAAGGTATGTTGCGTTTGCATAATAATAATATAATCTAAGGTATAGTGGGAGTAATTCCGCTCAAATTGGAATTGACCGACTGCCCTGTGTTGTGTTCCTCAAAGTGAGCAAGGTTGCCAGTGCTCCACGAGGAAACGTTGTGCTGGCAGTAGGGGGACTGGCCCTTATTTGCCAACCCAACTATTCCTCTTTCGTTTTACAGGGTCGGCAACGCGCAAATGCTACCCCTGGTGTTACAAGCGTCTATAGGCTACAGTAACCGCCGTTCGGCCGTATGCTTGTTTGCCACAAACTTGTTAGCCAGCAACACCAGTAGTACCACAAGCATGTTGTCATGTTGAAACTTCAGTTGTTAAGTCCTAATGCCTAGGAATATCACTGGCTGTATTGTCCTTTCACAAATGTTAGCACATTCTTAGTCAGCGGCAGAATATTTGGCTATGCGGTGGGACCCCAGACCAACTCAGCATGCTCGGATGCGGATGCTCAGATGTTCAAATGCTCAGATGCTCGATGGTCGGATGCTCGAATGCACGGATGCTTGTATGCTCAGATACTCAGATGCTCGGATGCTCAGATGCTCAGCAGGAACAGAGACTACCTTAAAAACATTATACCCTTACCCTATTTAGCATAGTCGTGTACTATATTGGTCCAATATCCCTACAACTGGGGTCTTCTTGACAATAGATCCACAGAAACCAGATTGTCTTTTTGAAGTCTTTCATTGGCTTTCTTTTAATGAAAATTCTAAATCCATTGTCTCCTTTGAAGTTTTTCATTAGTAATCCGTCTGTGTTGTCGTATAATAGTATTTGTCGATATAAATATTTTGCTTTAAATAGCTGACAAGTTTCTATTCGGCCAGAGGTCAGCTTTTTTTTTTTTTTTGTCGGACATAGTTTTTAGCTCGAGGGAGCTTTAAAAACTTAACCGGACTAGGTGGCGAGGCACCAAATGCCTCCAGCCAGGGGCAACTTATAAACTAAGCAACACAGCTAAGGGCGTCCCCTGCGGGACTCGAACCTCGGCTTAGGGCGTTGCTGGGGGGGCAGCTAGGGACGGCTGGATCTGGGCTTAAATTATTTATGGGCGAATTTAAAGCAACTGGCTCGGCACGGGCCGGCTCGAGCAAGGGACGGGGAGGATTACCGTTAAGGGGTCTTCGCGACGGGCCTCGCCGGCGAGGACGGTATATCGGGCGGCGTTTTTGTGCGTGTGTTTTGAGAGTGCTAGTCACTCTGTTTGACTCCTGCGCTAGGGTGATTTGGTCGTCAGGGTAAGTGAGTGCGTGCCTTGGGCGGCGCACTCTACTTATCTGAGAGGGTTTGTAGTCTACGCTACTGACAACAAGGGGATTAGGGTGAAGGGGGGCCAAATCGAAATAGCGCTTAGAGGCGCGTTTCATAAACTGCTTGATGGTAGGCAGTTTTAGGTCTAAGTGAAGGTCCCTATTGCGCACGTATCAAGGGGCGCCCTTGGCTTTGCGCATGGATCGGTTTTGGAGGGTCTGCATCCTATGGATAGCGGGACTTTCTATGTGAGCGAATACGACACTCGCATAGGTCATGATGGGGCGAATACACATCACGTAAATTCTCACCTTGTATTTAAGGGAGAGTTTACTGCGTGCATTGAGCATGCCATGTAGACGTCCTAGAGCAAAAGCGGCGCGCGAACGCACCGTTTTTATGTGCTCTCGGAACGTAAGTCGGTAATTTAGAACCACGCCCAGGTATTTGGCTTTCTTTTCCCAAGGGATCTGTTGGCCGAAGAGGGAGATGGGTTGGGCTTGAGCGGAGAGGTCGGAACTCTTGTGAAAGAGAACCGCCGCGCTCTTGGAGGGATTCACCTCTATTCTCCATTTCCTGAACCAATTCCCTAGGGCATTGACCGAGGATTGGAGAATTTTGGTGATGTTTGTTAGGCTGATGCCGGAATAATATATAGCCGTGTCGTCAGCGAATAGAGCCAACTGCGACTTGGATCTTTTTGGAATATCGCTGGTGTACAGCGTGAAAAGGAGAGGGGAGAGCACGGAGCCCTGAGGGACTCCGGCTCGGATAGGATGGGGGGACGAGAGTGTGCCGCCCTCTATACGATAGCGAAAGGTGCGATTCGACAGAAAATCTCGAATGATGAGCACGAGACGGTCTGGCACGTTGAATGAATATAGCTTGTAAATCAAGCCATTGTGCCAGACCTTGTCGAAGGCTTTCGCCACGTCGAAGAAGAGCACAGAGGTCAGCGCTGCGGGTTCAAACTTTAAACGTAGAGTGCTGTGTGAAGTAGTTATTAGTTAAACTGTGAAGTAAGATGGCTTCTTTTCCAACAATAAGGTTGAAAAGAAGCTTTCAGGTTTCATTTGTTTATAATTACGCGATTTATTAAAAATCTTGTAATAATTATTAAGTTAAAGTTAAGTTATTTATTTATTTATTTAAAATAGTACAACCACATCATACATATTAATACACTATTTAGTTAATATTATATTTATTATCACGTCTGAATATGCATGACACTTACGGTGTACATAACATTGAGTGATGATTTTATAATCGTGATTTTTTTAATAATATTGAAATATTTTTTTTATAGAACAGTCTGATGATGAGTATGCACTGGAGATTGTGTTGTACGACATTGAATCGCCTGCACTGCAACGCTGACGTTCAAAGAAAAATAAATGCTTTTCTTGTATAATAAATACTAGTTAAACATAATAACAAATATAATCATAACAAGCTATTTATTTATTAAAATACTTTATTTTTCAATTGTATTATTAATCGTCAATTCATAGGTTAAATCAAAAAATATCACACATCATTTATTTTGATTTCATCGAAATAAATAACAATACTAAACCATAACACAAAAAAACTGATACCATCATTTATAAAACTGAATCCCAAAAGATAAACACTGCTAAAGCCACATTGTATAATGCAATACGCATTGTATTTGCAAAAATATGGTTATCCATTATAAGCCTATAATCCGTTTAGAACAAAGTCAAACATTGTACAATGACTTTCAGCTGAAACGCTAATAAAAGTAGATGTTTGGGTTAAAATCCTATTAATTCGGGACCTTCTAATATACGTACAATGTTTTGCATGAAAACGGTCAAAAGAGATTAGATTAAGCGGAGAATTTTACTTTTTTGGTCGTTATTGGAAAACTGGTATCGTTATGTTTTGAGCTTAAATTTTTCTGAATATCTTTTTTGAAAAAGAAAAGCAGAAGGTTAACTGTTAATAAAGTTCGAAATATGAACAAGTTGTAATGAATTAAGATCGAAAATTTACTCGTAATTAACTTTTGTGATATTTGAAACTGACACTGAAAATGTCAGTAGCAGCTCAGGTTTTGGATTTGTGCTCGGTTAATGGCAATAGGCTCGATCCCTATTACATGGGAAATAAACATACCGATGAACTTTGGGTGTACATTGGTACACCTATTAACGATTCAATATTGATTGCGGTAATATGCAAAATGATTTAAATATAATTATTTAAATATAATAAAACATATAATCACATAGACATATTTCATGAACGTTTCCTGAGGTATAAAAGTATTTTGTGTAAGAAACTGTAATAATAGGCACGTATAATTACTACGTTCTTAATTAATAAACTTGTTTTGGTCGTTATGTAAGCACTGTGTAAATGTGTATCTTTTAAATTAAAAAAAAAATGCATTAACACCATAACATCCTAGTTAGAAGTTAGTAGTTAGTTAGATAGTAGACTGCATACTAGTTAAAAAAAAAATGTGGAAACTTTTGTGGCCTGTGTCTTAATTTTCAACTTTTATATTCCTATGTACTATATTGTGCTGTTTGTTTCCCTTAAAAAAAAAATAAAGGATACGAAAACTAAATTCAATTTACAGTAATACGTTATACAAAAAACCCCAGTTCAGTTTATGTTACCTTTAATAGTATCTTTTGACCTTCACAACATAAATCCGTTCATCCCAGTTAATGGGATCAGAAACGGCGAGCTACCCCCTGTAATCCTGCTTATCCAGTTTTCATAAATCCTGACACATGACCTTTGTGTCTATTTATAAATGCACATCTGTTGTTTGAAGGGAAGCCTAAGTTAGGTCAAAATGTATGGATTTACGTAAGATGGATATCTTTTTGAATTTTTTTGGCATTTTCCTCGCTAAGATTTTAAAGTTATTAAGCAAAGGAAAAATTCGACCGCGGGCAGGATTCGAACCTGCGTCTTCTGGTTAGGTACACCAGACGCTATGACCACTAAGCCACCGCGACCACTAAGCAGCCGTGAAACACATGCAAAAGAATAGTTGGTAGTATCTTTTTTATTTTTTTTTTTCGTATCGTTATTATTTAGCTATTTGTGTCTCTGCGCTATTCAAAAAAATATTTTTCTTTCTTTCTTCTTTGAGAACTGCTGAAATTTTCATGGAAAACCCAATAACACTTTGATTGACCTGCAAATCAAACTCGGATTGTCGTCTTTACGATCACTAGACTTAAAGGGACAGGTTTCAATACTTTATTCATATTGTTTTAGTAACGCTGACATTGCTGCAGCTATAAAAGTCCCGCCTATGTCACGGTAAATGTCTGGCTGGAGGCATTTGGTGCCGCGCTAGTTCAGTTAAGATTTTAAAGCTTCCTCGAGATAAAAACTATGTCCGACATAAAAAAAAAGGTAAATGTGATTATGATCCATATAGCGCCGGCCGCCGCCGCCGGCTTTTAGTCAGTAGAAATACCATGCCAAATATACATCATCACTATTATTATATCAGCAGCAACATTGAGCTCCCTAAATTATGGAAATAAATATGCCGTCTATTCGTGCCTGATAACTACCGTCGCAGCAGGAAGCACAGGCTGTTTGCCCCACCAGCTAGACGCACCATAGCGCGTGCTAACTCGCCCATTCCGCGTGTAATTATGGCACTCAACGCTCTCCTGGAAGTAAATCCGGACTGTGATTTGTTTGTGGACGGATGGAAGACAATCCTATCTGTATGTCTGGAGTACTGCGAGAAGTCGGTGTCCTAGTTGTCTTTAATTATCTCTTAGTTAGTGTAAGTGGCCTGCGGCCGTTCTAATTAAGTTTAAAGTAAATAAATAAATAAATGGTTGAGCTACACAATGACTGATGCATGCGTGCCGTCGGTTGGGACTGGTCTACTCAAAGCCACTATGGCTCTTTCTTCAAAAGGCCATTTCAAATTTTGCCCTACATTGTAAGACACACATTATTTGTTACTATTATGTGTCTGTACTTTAAAATAGACTACGATTCTCTGAGCTTATTTCGGCGTTTCTTCTGAGGTCGTCAGCTAATAAATGCCGGAGACAAGTAGCTTAAAAAAAATGTAAAATATTGACTTGTAAAAGTGTCTTTAAAATATCTATTTACAGAAATAAATATCATTTAACTGAAGGTCCACTGCTGAACAAAGTCCTGGGCCCTTTGACTTCCACAAGCACCGGTTCTAAGCCGCATTCATCGAACGATTCCCAGTGACCTTTAACAGGTCGTCTGTCCATCTTGTTGGAAGCCGAATCCATGCCGCGACATCATTTTGTCGTCAGTTTATCTCGTCTCATACCCATAGTTTCGTTGTGAGATAAATATAAAGAAAATTATTTCGTACCGCGCAGGTTAGGTAAAAAATGAAAGGTCAATGACACTGGATGGTTTGTTTACAGTGTTAAAAACGGATTGCGTGTGAATTATACACAAATGCACATTATATCGCGTCTATTTCAAACATTTATGATCTTGATTCAAACACGTGTTGATTATGTTGAAGATTGCTCCCAGTCACATCCGAGCAACACTGAATATTGTTTTAAATAAACAATAAACATATTCTTTTATAGTCTATGGTTATAACTTGAACTGCCTTATAGTACCTAGAGTGAAAGAAAGAAAGACCTAAGTAAACCAAATTCTGTTGGGGTTTTGTATGTAATTCTCAGTAGTAGCTCGGAGTTTGGATTCGTGTGCGGTTAATGGCATTAAGAATGCCCCCTATTACATGGAACTGAAACGTACTCGCAAACTGTGGATGTTCATAACATATCATACCATTACGATCGTATTCCCCGAAGTCAGTCTAGTGGTCTAACTAGACTCACTGTATGTATTTATACTGTATGTTTAACGTGTAATTGAATTAACGAAAAACCTGAAACTAGTGTTAAATATTTGATTTGAAAAGAAAAGCAAGAAAAAAAATTATAATTCAAATATCACTATTTAAGGTGTCCATGACTTGAAAAGTGTATAAAAACAATTTAATATCAATTTGTAAAAGCTGTTCAGCTGTAAATGTAAAATAAACCCAATATTCTACAGAATAACATGGAATTACTCTGAACTATACGAGGAAGTCCATAGTTATGTAACTTGAAACTAAACTAAATACAATACTTAACACATTCATAACTTAATTAATAAACACACTAATATAAATTCCAATTACCCTTAGAAAAACTTAATTAAATGAAATTCCCGTTCTAAATAAGATTGAAACAATAAATTCAGTCAGAAACCGAGATCAATTACATAAAAAGTTACAACCGGATGGTTTGACGGGCGGGATTGACGAAAAAAAAACAACGCCAGCTGCGCCCGCGCCGGTACAAAGATCTGTTTATTGTACGGTAACATGTGTTCACGCGTTTACATTACGTTGCGTTTTGCGTTCGTGTTTGGCTTGAGTTTTTTTTTTGGAAATAATTTCTATGTGTGAGATAAGAGGATGTGGGATTCACGTCAAAAGCTGATGACACCTTTTTAGTATCCCATAAATAAAGAGAAAAAAAAAACTATTTCCGCTCGCGACCTTTATACTTAATACATGATGTATGTGATGTAATCCCTAATATTATAAATGAGAAAGTGAAGTATGTCTGTTACGTTTTACGCCTAAACCGATTAACCGATGTTGATACAGATACAGATTAGACTTTGTAGAAGGATACTGGCACAACTTTTTTTCTCAAAAGGTCCTTAGAGATGCAAGTGAAACCGCTGCCAAAAGCTAGTTAATTATATGTCATAATGTAAATGTTGATCAATCGTCAAACGATATACTAGGTAATGTGTATAGAAAATGTGCGAAGCAATTATGGTCCCACAGATTGTAGTTCCGATAATTTGTTAATTTGAAATGTTGAATAATAATAATAGTAGTGCAATGGATACACAAAATTTCAACTAACGTAGCATAAAAATCAACAACTTCTATTGTTAATATTTCAAAACTATGAAAGTATAGTCAGACAAACAAACTAAAGTATATATTTTCAAAATCGTCGAACCATTAAAATTTACGGCTAATGAACTAAATTTGTTACCAATTGATATATTACGTGAACCAAAATAAATAGTACAAATGAAAAGCAGTTACAAATCAGCAGTATGCATAAATTATAACACTCATCAATAACATGAAAATCAAAACATTTGGAAAGCTAGCTTCCATCCCAGAGACGTTTCCTTTAATTTCTCGGAACTATTCGCCGGACCCAAAGGGAACTTCAGGAGACTGTCTGTCTGTCTGTTTGTTGCACTCGAACAATAAACAGATATCCTCTGACAGCTCGCTCAAAGTCCAAACTACAAGATTACACAGATCTGGAAGTCATGCTTATCTGGAAGATGCTTGTTCTAACTGTACTGTATTTATAGTAGCGTTAACAATTTGGTATTAAGCTTGTAGTTTATGATCAAGTCAAGCATCAAGTTGACTCCTTATTTTAAGAAAACTCACCTTTAAAAGATTGACCAGTTTTTCATCCGCCGATTCAGTAACAGTACCGAATTGGTGCATCGCATTCCATGGGTATTTTTGTTTTTATTTATTTAATTTAGAAATATTATTTTGTCCCAATATTTTATTTCGTGCATAAATGGATGGTGTGCTTGTTATGAATAATTATTTCTACAATGTCCTACGTATAAAGTAATCTATTTCTAATTAAATTTTCAGATGATTGAGATAACTCAATCATCTGAAAACTTAAGAAGGCTCCATATGATCATTTAGAGAGTAATCCATTTTAAGACTAGATCGATCGGAACAATACTTTGAACATGGTAAAGTACCCAAATTGCCTTTCTAGGGCAGGCACACGACTCACGATGGTAGATAGAAGATGCCTCTCGAAAGTCACTGGTATGTGTCATTTTGCAAGTCTCAATGCAAGTTTCACAAAGACCAATAGCGTATCTCTTGAATTCTCCAAGACCATGGACCATCTCAATGTTCATGGAAGCGAGTTTCCGTGAAGACAATGCGGAATCTCCAGTCGGTGTCCGATTTAATTAGAATCGCTCCATCGCATCCCATAGGTGTTGGAAGACGGCTAATAGATTATATCAGGTGAATTTGCTGCAAGCTTTGTGTAAGGCAAGTGGGCTAAATGAATTAAGTCTACCTTTAGCGATAGTGTGAGGTTGATTTGATCAATTTTGGATGACATCACAAATAGGATTAGGGTTGCCATCTTCAACAACCAATACTGTCTCACTGTGGGACCAAATCTCCGTATGAGTGGTTTTCTTCGCTCGATATTATTTTAGTTTTTTGCGTATAAGTATGTAAATTATATTATTATTTCTATGTTATATTCTGAGAAGAGTGCTGAGTTTTTAACAGATTTGATGATGATGATTGATGATGAAGGAGAACAGAGATGAAGTTAAAATTATTAAGCTCTCATAACCTGCAACAAATCTGACATTGCTAATGTAGATTATTGATTCAACAATTTCCAACAGAGACATGGTTGAAATGGTCGTTCAAAAAATTTTATTTTTAGATTCTATATCTGAAGCCGAGTGTGACTACAGCAAATTCTAATCCCACCCAAATGGTATTTAAAAAATAATACAATCATTCAGTTCACTGCCACCACATAACATTTCGTAAACAAACTTAACCTTTCCCAGTAAGGGCACCATAACGTAAACAAATTAAGGACCAGTATGTGCGCATGCGTTGTCTGCACTCCGCTTATTTTGATACTCCGACCCATTTCAGTATGAGAATGTTTCTAAGTTTGGAAACCCTTTGTGATGTTTCCACATAACAGAAAAGATAACATTTGAGTCAAATGTTGGGTAGTTGTAACAAAGTTTAACCAAGTACTGGGTACAGAAACAATATTTTTGTTTTCATAGTCTGTATTATGTGTGATATGTTTTGGAACAATGTTTGAATAAATGTATGAATATTACCTACATGAAACAAGTAAAGTAATATTAAAGGCCTATAACTGTCATCTGTAAACGTCGGTCTGTAAAATCTTTAATACAAGTACAGGAAGGTAGGTAGCAACCTACCTTCCTGTACTTGTATTAAAGATTTCCCCTAATTTTATTTTCTTTTTCATTTCTTCAAAAAATTAAAAGTAGGTAACTAGTTCAAATTCAAATTAAAAACTTTATTGTGTTTATTATGTATAGACGCTGGCAGGTCAAACTATCCAAAACTGTCAAATTTTCCCAATTGAATATGAACCTTATTGTTTTGTTTTAAAGTTAAAAATCTATCTAAGAAATTTGACCGATTAGGGTGGCTTGATGAGCTGCTACTCGTACATTCAAATAGGTTGTTATAAAAGCTTGGTATCAACATGAAACCCAGCAAGGGCAAATTATATAACTTTGTATAATATTTTTCATCATCACCAACCCTATATACTGCCCCACTGCTGGGCACGGGTCTCCTCTCAAAACGAGAGGGATTATGCTATAGTCTACCACGTGTGCTGCCTAGTTTTGGTTGGCAGACTCACATATCGTCGAGTAAAAACTCTCATGCAGGTTTCCTCACTTTTTCCTTCACCTCTTTAAGCAAATGATAATTAATTAATAATACGAACATCGAAAAGTCAAAGCTGCGTGCTTTGATTCAAACTTGAGACCTTGGACTTGACAGTCCAAATTTCATAAATTTCATAAATTAATTTTATTTGTTGAAATGCTAATACATTATCTTCTTCTTTCTCCGAACCTTTTTCCCAACTATATTGGTTCTTTCAGTCTAAGCAGATACGGCTGAATATCAGTATTTTACAAGAAGTGACTGCCATTAGACCTTCGCAACCCATTTTTTTTGGGTAATATCGATACCCTGAGGATAGACTGGTTGTCAGGCTTTGCTAGAATAATATATTATATTAGTATAAAATCCAACCTTTGTAATTGTTAAATATCTATTTGGATTTATTTGTCTTGGATAATGTCTGTTTCCTGTCCATGCACATAAAATTATATTGTATTCTCTAAATCAGAATATTCTATCACCATACACACCATATAACTATATATACCTTTCCCTAAATACGAGATAGTCTCGTTTCTGCCATTTCAGTTCTCTTTTTATATTTTTTCTCTCCATGGCCGCTGTTTGTGTAAACGCTACGCCAAATCCGGCCTATTTTTGTTACTGGCCACTGAACCGTTCGTAGCTTTGTTTTGATTTCTACCAATCAGAAATTCAATTTAGCACAGGAGTACAAATAATCAAGACTTTTTTGTAGTTTTTTTTATTTTATTTATTTGATATTCAGAAAAATTTGGGACGCGGATTTTATTTAAAATCACTGAATATTTGTTGTGGGAATTTAGTTCGTAGCTTAAAGTTATTCGGTAGCGATATAGACTGAATTTGATTTATGACGTGTAGATTGTTAAAAGTTATTGTGAATGTTTAGAAATTCTGTTTTTAAACGTACCTCTATAAAATGTGCACCTACCCTATTTTATTTTTCATATTATAAGTAATATTATTAGAATAAATACTGTTCTTATTCCTTAGTACAGAGGCCAGCTCATCAAGCTACCACAAACTGTAAAATTTCTTTGATAGATTTTCAACTTTAAAACAACACTATAAGGTTCATATTCAATATGGGAAATTTTGACAGTTTTGGCTTGCTGGTGTCTGTTAAAGTACTGTTTTAAACTGTCACGATGTTTAAATTACTTCATATTTAATTTTATATTTACGGTATATCTTACATAATTTGAAGAAAATTATGTGTGTTCAGCAAAAATTATCCCGTGGGAATCGAACTTAGTCCGGAACTGCAACGAAATGCTACCATTAAACCAATGAGGTAACGGTATCGACTGGAGAAACTGATATTTACCGATTAGCTCTCCTTGTTTACTGTCCAGTAAGTAACAAGTCTTTCGTTACCATAACCAGTGGCTTTGGTAATCGTCCAAACTGAGACGAATTGGTAATATTGTACCCTAAGCATGGTTTGCTATTTAACTAGGCACCGGCTGTCTTTAGCATAGATTGTTGCCTGAGAAAATAATTTCAACGGAAGAAATTTAGAGAAATACTATCTGACGAAAACGTTGTTTTGCCATACATCAGTATTAAAAAAGGGGGTCGGTGGTAGAAGGTCGAAAATTTAGGGTTGCCATATCTTAAAAAAAAAAATGTTTGGTGTGGACCACCCTTATCACTTAGGGGTATGAAAACTAGATTACGACCAGTTCTCAGACCTACCGAATCTACATAATTATGAAATTTATAAAAATCGGTCAAACCGTTTCCGAGGAGTATGGCAATTACTTAACACTGTGATAATTATAGACGAGAATCTTTTTGTATATTTTTGGCATTTTCCATGCTAAGATTTTAAAGTTATTTAGAAAAGGAAAAATACGACCGCGGGCAGGATTCGAACCTGCGTCTTCTGGTTCGGTACACCAGACGCTATGACCACTAAGCCACCGCGATTTTCCTTTTCTAAATAACTTTAAAATCTTAGCATGGAAAATGCCAAAAATATACAAAAAGATAGTTAGAAGGTAAGGTGGCATCGTTCGGCATTTAACTAACTGTAAAGTAAGTTGTGTCGGTTGAAAAGCAAAAACTTGCATTTCAATAGGTGTTACTGACGTCACCATAAAGACGTAAATTCAATATGTGAAGGAAAAATTCGACATGACGGGTAGGTATCGCGGTGGCTTAGTGGTCATAGCGTCTGGTGTACCGAACCAGAAGACGCAGGTTCGAATCCTGCCCGCGGTCGTATTTTTCCTTTTCTAAATAACTATAGACGAGAATTTTATGTAATACATAATTATAGACACTCGTTGTTCAAAAAATGAATTCTATAGAATAAAAAAAGAGCAGTAAATTAAACATACTGTTACACCTGTATGCCCCATGGGGCAGATATGTACTTATATACAGACGCCAGTAGGTCAAGCTATCCAAAACTGTCAATTTTTCCCAATTGAAAATGAACCTTATTACTTTGTAATAAAGTTAAAAATCTATCGAAGAAATTTGACAGATTGGGGTGGCTTGATGTGCTTTTGTCTGTACGGTATATTTAAGTGTCCCATAATAGAGGGCGAGCCTATTGCCATTAACCGGGCACAAATACAAATTCCCAGCTCCTACTGAGAATTTCATAAAAATCCCAAGAACACTATGCTTGACTTGGAAATCGACACCACCTCTGGTGCAGCAGTCGCGTGTATAACCGCTAGACTAATGGAGCAGGCAATTGTCATTCTGACATGAATTTCGCATTATTAGTGTATATGTAGTAGTACATAATTATAAAAATTTCTTAGCTGCATCGAAATATTCTTAAAACCTGACAGATTAAAAGCCACCCATTTCATAAATTTTATGTTTCTGAAAAAAAATCCACGGAGGATTTATCTTAAATAATCTCAACAAAACTTACTTAAGTCAGCTCTTTTTAAAAACACGGCCCTCAGCCTCCAATCCTAAATAGGCCCTCACAGCGAAACCTTTCAACTTTTTAATTCCAGTTTAAAAAAGTTTTCAAGTAAGTGATTTAAGAAAACACTTATATTTCACCGGGAATCTTAGAAGAGGTAGCATAATTTCCAAAAAAAAAAAATCTAACCCTCACTTTGCTAATTCCGGAAAGTTTCTCCAGACTGTTCGAGGACACCTGTCGGCCGTTACGGTAAACTTCGGAGCGATTCCCCCCCTTTTTACTACCTTTTGAATCGTTTATCTCAGCGGTGCTTTGGGATGAGTGTATTTGAAACTTCCCGATTGCCCATTATGCTGTTTTTCTTTTTTTCAGCGTCAAACTTTTCCGAAAGCCAATTGTTGGGGCTTTAGCTAAAGAAAATAAAAACAAATCGCTGATTTTCGGGTAGCGGTTTGTTGCACACTGTGACGTAATCAAGTTGTTTTTGAAAAAATAACGTATGTATATTTTTTTTTTCGCCGATAAACGCATTCGATTCCGGAAGGAGTCCGCTTGCAATACATGACTTTTAGTGTAGTTTTTTTAGGTGGATTTTTAAACGAACACTACGATATTTTTTTTGTTTCATTTTCATATATGAGAGTATTTTAAAAACGTGAGTATAGGAACAATGCTCCAAGCGCATTGTCTCGCAGCAAGCTTAAACAATGGGAAGATAAAACATTTTCATAATCAGGAGTTTTTGTTGCAAGAAATTTAAAATTGCAAACGATATTAAATATTTTAGATGTTAAGTAGGTAGCTCAAGAAATTTTTTAGTTTTATTTTACCGAACCTAGATACAGAAATATCACATTTCATCCACACTATAATTATTATTAACATTAAGTATGAAAGAGATAAACTAAGCTTAAACCTTTATAATCCTACTCCTAGGGCTAAAAGAGTAATTAAAAGGTATATTATGTATGTAAAAGTGCCCAAATACAAAGATTACTGAGATATAATAAATAAAAAAATAAATATCTAATCTACAAAAATCTTGTCACAGTGTTTGTTATCGAACTCCTCCGAAACGGCTAGACTGATTTTTATGAATTTTTGTGTATATTTGTTTATAATCTTCAGATTTAAAAAAAAAAAATAATTATGTTTATAAAAAGTGTTCAAACCTCTTTTCCAAGTCAGTATGAATAAAAACCACACTTACCTATCCTTGCCCTATAGTTACGACCATAAGACCTTTCTTTCCTACTTCTTTCTTTGAAATATTTGGTGCTATTCTTAAACGATTCATAAACCATAACTAAACTTGTAAATTATATTTCCTACCTACACATTGTATCTAATATGCAAGACAATCACCACACAACAATACCGTTACGCAATACACAAGCCGACCTTGTGTAACGGCTTCCACACAATACCAAAAGAAATGCATTTCCATTTTTATTGGACAAAAAAACTCCAGTAAAATATAATCTTGATTGCCGATATAACCCGTACACTATGACTCGAGGGGTCAGGCCTTATTGTGGCCCACGCGCTGCCATACCCGATAGATGGTACGACCATTTGTCATAATCTCGCCTGCGATGCCAACGGTTTCGGAGGTTAGAATGTAAATTTTTAAAGTTACAGATTATATTGTAGTGAAAGCGAGATTTTTGTTATAAAGACTAGGATTTTGATATTGGGTTGTTGCGTCAACGGATTTGAGTGTGTACCATCATTACGCTTGTATTTGAAAGGTTAAGCAGAAGTGTACTAATGTACACCCACAGTTCCCCGGCATTTTTCGATCCGATGTAAAGACGACCCTATTGCCATTAAAAGTTTCAATATTATATAATTAGGGTTGGCAGTATAAGGGTCAAAGTGCCCCTCACTACCAACACAACGTTTCCTCGCGGAGCACTAGCAACCTCGCTGACCGTAAGGAACACAACACAGCTCAAAGCAGTTTTATTTCACTTCGATTTTCTGCAAGGCGAAGGTACTTCCCCATTCAGCAGCTCCAATTTGAGTGGAACTACTCCCACTATACCTTTCTTATAGTGTTTTTAGACGAGGGATAAAAGTAACATCACCCCTTTATTCCGCAAGGGCTAGACAGATGTGTAGATACTTGTATACCACCTACAATTCGCTGGTATGTTTTATGTCCCATTAACAGGGCACAAAAACCAAATAATATTTTTGGTTGACCAGGGAATCGAACTCATGTTCTTGCACTTAACAACCACGCTTACAACCATTCAACTTACTTTTATCTTCTACTGAGTATTACTATTTATTTGTGTCAAAATTTGTCAACGACTTCAAGACTTTTTATAGTTTTGTCCAAATCCGTCACTCATAGTGTCATTTATATCATTAGGATGACCAGATAGATTGATAGGTACCTTCTAAACTATACTATATGATGACATTATACAATCATCATTATATAATTTAATAGCAGATATTTTGTGCTTGTACTGTCTGTTTGTTCATTTTCGGTACCCGGTTTTCTATTCGTACAATTGTTGACATTTCAATTTATTCTAATTGAGCATAAAAAAATAATTCCTCAGTCTTTTGATCTTCAAATGTCTAAGTAAACATAAATAATTGACTACTGCTAATATTTACAAATGGCTTCATTGAATTCTCGTTTAAGGTAAGAAATCAAATTAGACTCGAGAAAATAATCAAACATTTTTTACGGTAAAAATACTGTTACATACTTTATCATAACGTAACTAGTTACGCTATGAGAATATATTGTGGAGCGCCACGAAATTAATATTAAGTTAAACATTGATTAATGAAGTCGAATAAATGACTTAGAAGTTATTTGGAATTCGACTTTAGGAACTGGTTTTTTACTTTGCTTTCTTTTGGTATGGTTTATGTCGGCAAACGAGCAGGTCACCTGGTGATTGGTAGTCTTCGCCATCCGTGGGGCAATACTTTGGGTTGCTGTAAGTACTGTTGGGACTTGAATATTTCGGGTATAAGTTTCGGGAGCAAACGCTCCGGGCATTGTGACCACTGTAATGTGATTTTAGTCGCGGCAATGAGTGGAGACCTTTTGCTACCGGCCGCTCGATCCGAGAGGAGCGAGAGCATGGAATCTACTACCTGAGTCTGTATTTCTTGACGTGTCCAAAATTTGGAGGTCTTCAAGTCACTAGTGAGTAGGTATGTTCTAGGTAAGCATGCTACATCTTAGACCACATCGCCACATACCATCAGATACTGACCTATCACTTATAAAAAAAAATCTAGCAAGGTGTGAAAAAGTGAAGAAATCACTCAAAAAACTTTTTTTTAAGACGATTTAAAAAAAGTATTAGACATCGCCACAAGTCAACTGGCACATTCATTGCCCCCTACATTTATTAAGCTATTTTTATATCATTCTGTCTAGTACAAAGTTTACTTTAACATAGCGTGTGTTACATAACGTTGTATGATAAACAAACTATATTTGGATCAAAACGGGAAACATATAAACACGAACTATAATGAGCAACAACAGTTTTATACAATAAGTTTAGTAGAAACGACTTCCTGGTTTGTTACAACAGGGTTAAGTTTTTTATATTTTTATTTTGAAGTAGAACTAGGACGGATTTTTTGAGGTTTTATTTCAGTTGTAATGTTCTTATGTAGAATTACTCAGTTGAAGCTCAGGAATCTATATTGACTTATTGTTCATCACAGGTGTAAAGATAAATTAATATTATATTTAGACTGCCTCATTAGTCTAGTGGTCCTAAGCGCGACTGCTACGCTAGAGGTCCTGGGTTCGATCCCCAGGTCGAGCAAAGTGTTATTGGGTTTTTTTATGAAATTCTCAGTAGCAACTCGGAGTCTGGATTTGTGCCCGGTTAATGGCAATAGGTTTGCTCCCTATTAAATGGGACCTAAACATACGCGCGAAATGTGGGTGTACATTAGTACACCTCTGCCTAACCCATCGGGGAATCCAGGCGTGATGGTATGTATGTATATTTAGGCACATTTAACACAGGATGATCTAGTGCCAAAATAAGCAAAGCGTTTACTATAGGTATTAGACAATGTATAAATATATACTGACATAAGTACAGACGCCAGCAGGTCAAGCTATATAAAACTGTCAAGTTTTCCCAATTGAATGTAAACCTTATAGTTTTGTGTTAAAGTTGAAAATCAATCAAAGAAGTTTGACAGATTGTGGTAACTTGATGTGCTGGTACTTTTTTTTTTTCACAAACACGTCTTATTTTCATCACATAAATATTTATGTGATGAAAATAATAATAATGTATGTTATCGAACCCACGATCTCGTAATCAGCAGTCCGACACGTGAACCACTAGACCAAAACGTCGTCAAAGATGAAAGAAAGACAAAAACATGTTGAGGATTTTCTAACGTTTTTTCCTATAGAAGTAAAATCGAAAACGTTATGGTATTCCCTAGGCTAGCAACCACCTGGTAGTTATCAAAACTCAGCCTTTCCATAAAAACTATCCAACAGTGATGTCTACAATGTAATTATGTAAAAATATTTTCTCACGTACACACAATGAAATTAAAAACTGTAAAGTTGGCTACCGGTAGGTAGCTTCCGGCGGATCATTAGATCTTACCACCAAGTGAGCTCGGTGGTGTGTGTTTTTTTGTTTAAGAAAGAATACATCTTAACATGATAGATTATATTTTATTTAGTTTTTTAAACAAGCGTACGGTCCACGTTACGGTAGCCTATAGACGCTTGCAATCCCAGGGGTATCACCGACCCTCAAAACGAAAGAGGGATCGTTGGGTTGGCAGTATAAGGGTCAAAGTCCCCCCACTGCCAACTCAGGGTTTCCTAGCGGAGCACTGGCAAACTTGCTCACCGTAAAGAGCACAACACAGCTCAAAGCAGTGTTATTTCACTTCGATTTTCTGCAAGCCGGTACTTACTTAGTCGGGCAGCTCCAATTTGAGTGGAATTACACCCACTATATAATTAATACCTCTCTGAGTTCTACTATGCTCTTTAGGTAATTCGTTCAATCTGCCTTTATGTCTGTGTCACATTTCAAAGTCCTACATTGACAATACAAAAGCATTAAGTATAATAAATAACCATACAGTAAATAATTTATAGTAAAAATGTTTGTACTTTTCTAACCACCTGTACTAAGTAGCCAACCGCAGGTGGTAAAATAATATTCTACAATACAAGTACAGCCGCCCACAAAACGCGGTGTAATAAGAAAAAAACTATTGTGATCATTGTTTTATTGTACTTTTTGTTTTACAATATTTTATCTGTATGTATGACAAATGGCCAATTATTTCGAGTTCGTACCAAAGTATTGTCTGGCAGCTACAAGGTTTTTGTTGTGAAGGTTTCTTTATTTTGTTAGATTTGTTGGTGGGCCGCTCGAGTTAGGTTCAATTGTATGAATTTAGTTTACTAAACTAAAACTAGACTAGGATATTAATAAGATTAATAAGTTAGTAAAGGGCACATGACCAGCCTTCGGGGTACACTTCCATGCGAAAGTACCTACTAATATTTAGATACTTAATAGTTTTGTTTTAGTTTATTTGGTAGTTTTTTAAGTTATAGTTAGTTAATAGTGTAAATAAATTTTCAGATGTTGTTGATTTTGAAACCAATGATTTAGTTTAAATTATAAATTATATTTTTTTCTGTAAATATATCTTGTAAAGACACTTTTACAAGTCAATATTTTAATTATTTTTTTTAAAGCTAGATGGCTCCGACATTTCCTAACTGACGACCTCTGAGAAGAAAGGCCGAAACAAACTCAGAGAATCATAGTCTCTTTTAAAGTCCAGACATAGAATAGTAACTAATGTGTGTCTTACAATGTAGGGCAAAGTCCGAAATGACCTTTTGAAGAAAGAGCCATAGCGGCTTTGAGTAGACCAGTCCTAACCGACGGCACGCATGCATCAGTCATTGTGTAGCTCAACCATAATTTTGGGAGCTCAACAACCCGTCGCACGGTGATACCAGATAAGAAGAACATTTGCGTAGGCCACATAAAAAAAAAGGCTCAAACCAGACTGTTCAAAGCTGAGTATGTATATTTAGCCTACAAAGTACTCACATTTACATTTTATTGAGTTAAAAATTATTTAATAATAAGAAAATATATAATCACAGTAACCATTTCAGTAATTTCTAATTAAAATAATATCAAATGAATATAAATCATTGTAATGTCAGATTTCAAATTCAAAGTAAAACATTTCATTTCAATCCGATCTTTGAAAAGTCAAAACCAGTTGCACGGCTCCAAAAAGCGGGTCCCATGAAGAAAAACCGGCATGAAACCCCATAGACACCCCTCCATTTATATTCCTTAGTAGTTTTCTATTGCGAATCGTTTAGTTATTATTGTTCAGCAAAAGCTAACTTTTAAGCCAAGCTGGTCAAAAGAGGAAAAAAAGAAAACCAGCATGGGTTCTGAACACGGTTATTTACAAAAAATACATAATCTATTACAATTTGCGTTACAATACACCAATACCTGCATTTATTCATAATAGCAGCATTATTCGATACCTTAAGGTATTGTTAGAATTTGGTCCCACGTATATGGTACCATTATGACATAGTGAGATGAACATTGACACTTACGAGTATGCTCTGGTGACTCCTACATGGTCATAGAGGCTTTTTTCGACTATTGTAGTGACATAGATGATAAGTAACCCGCAAACATAATAATTTATATTCCGGAATGAATTTTCGATGACGTCACTGTGGTTCGAGTGTTGGACTGCTGATTAGGAATATTTATGTGAAAGGCGTAATGTTTGTCTGGGTGTTTTATCTACATATAAGTATGTGTTTATAAATAAAATTAAATAAGTATTAGGTATATCTATTGTTGAATACCCGTAGTAAAAGCTCTGCTTAGCTTGGGACTAGGCGTTGCTAAATACCTCAAATATGTAAAAATATAGTCAAGCAAGCATCACAACATCATCTTATAATGCGATTACTTTTCAAAAGTTTATGCTGCAGCGTTTTGGTTTACAATGTACAGACAACAGCACATCAAGTTACCCCAATCTGTCAAATTTCTTTGATAGTTCATATTCAATTTGACAATTTTTGGATAGCTTGATCTGCTGGCGTCTGTACAATCTTTACAATTTTGGACTTGCAAATTCATTCTATCCAAAAAGTTAGCCACCTAATGTCTAAAAGTAAACCTACCCTAATTTCATGACAAAAAGAGCAGTTTACCTAGAATACAAAAATTTTTTTTAGAATACGGACTCTACAAGTAAATACACATGAGTGTATAGTGGGAACAGTTTTTACTGAAGTATGTATAAAAAAATCTTGTTTCCGTTGTCCTAGTATTTATTTTGCTTAAAAATTTCTTAAGTTGCCAGCAGAATTAATAATATACTTACTTATCTCTTTTTAATTAATCAATACAGATTGACAATCTCAACTTACTCCTGATAAAGATAAAATCCCTGTGAGAACTTCCTTCACACCCCTTTTTTAAGTAGATACAGAAAATCCTCATAGGTAGTCTTGCCACCTGGAAAGCTGCCAGGGTATCTCGGACTTCTAGCGAGTAAAAACAGTAAAAACCTCACTTGCGCTATATCTTACAGTCATGGAATCGTGACAGGTCTCTTATATCCCTGATAATTGAACCTCTATACTCATTGTCAGTCAGTCAGAGGTCAGTGGGATTTATAGACTGCCCTGCTTAATAAAAAAAGTTATACTAGAAAAAAAGCAATCAAAGTCATTCTATTTTCAAAATAATAATATTACAAATGGCCAGTGCAGAATCAATCGAGTATACAAATAATATTCTACCTCTTTTTACGTTCCTCTAACTAAACAATGTCCGTAAGTGTATATCTCTTACACTGACAGACTACATCCCACATAAACAATGTCTAAGATATTTCATCTAAACTGTTACTATCCTCTACAGTGTTGCCCGTTATCCTACATTCCATTTTACGAGCTAAAGTGATGGCTCCTAAAACAACCCAGCATCTACGCTGCGTCATTCTAGTCCCTTACTTTAGTACCTTACTTAATGGTTTACAAAGGGCTAAATAGACTAAAGTGATTCTTACAAAATTATACTTTAGGTTTAATTGAAAAACTGCCTCATTAGCCTGGTGGTCATAATGGCAACTGGTAGGTCTGATTCCCAGGTCATTGGTTAGCTATAGGTTTTTCTATTAAATTCTCAGTATCACTTCGAAGTTTGGATATTTGTGTCCGGTTAATAGAAATAGACTCGCCCCCTATTAGATGGAACCTAAACATACCGACGAACAATGGATGTACATTAGAACATCTCTGCTTAATCCTTTGCGGAATACAGGCGTGATAATATGATGGCAATACTTTTTTTTGCAAGGAGGTACTTTCAAACGGCTGTCAGCCTGCTAGGAGGCCGGCTGTATGGAATTTTTCCGCACCAAAAACCTTCCCAGTTCCCATCTTCAGCTCAATATTGGGAGGCTCCAGGAACTTATATATTCTTCCTGTGTCACGCTAATAAGACCCGTCCCAGTGAAGGCCGCTTCCCAATCATATTTCTGTGCTGTGCACATGTCGACACGCGGAGTAATTCCTGAGGTGGCTTGGTGCCCACCAAGCCACCCATGACCCTCCACACGCTGTCTGGCTATCGACAGGTTACGTATGTAGCTCTGATGGGCTAAATATCAGTGCGGTTGCCCTGGATTGATTTTGGGTTCAGCTCGCTCACGATCATGCATGGTGGTATTACGTGGTTGGATGGTTATTTAGCCATGAACCCTCCCCAGGGTTAAAACGACTTAATAAATTAAGTCACAACACTTATCTTTGAACTACATAATTCAATTTGATGATGTCGAAACAATCTCATAAAAAGCAAAATTGCTCCAATTCCCAAATCGGCTTATATCCATTTGATAATGTATGCAATACTAATCGCCTTACTAATGATGAGTTTGACGTCTATTGACGTCACGGCGGCAGGTAATAGGATTTATTTTGAATGAAAAGGGGCGACTGTGGGCGTTCAGTGACAAGTCGGCACTTTATAATTATGATTGTAATCGTTCTCGATTTTGTCATCGCAATTTCTTTTAAAGATATTTCTTGCAGCATGAAGCAAGCCCTGTGGCGCGAGGAACGAATATAGTAATAATTATACAAACATTATAATTATGTTACAAATAACAAAAGGAATATCTGAGGACCACACAAATATTTGTCTCGGGTAAGAATCCCATGTACTAGGAAGCGAACAATTTTGAGCATGAATGGGGATGGGTATAAGGAAAGAGGGAGATAAAACAATAGATGGATGGACTGTGTGAGAGATGATACAGCTACGAAGGAAGTAAATGATGAGCTGACAGCTAAAAGAGATGAATTCAAGAAAAAGACATACTGCGCCGACCCCAAGTAATTTGGGATAAGGGTAGTAGGATGATGGTAGAAATTGAATCCGCTACTAAGATGACATTGGCAAAGTTACCGCTACACTAAACGTGCAGTATTTTTTTATGGTTGTATTGCAAGGTGGTAGATTAAAGAGTTTAGTCTATTAAAGAGTTTTTTTGGGTTTTCTTCGCAAATCTTCATAATTAATAAAGAAATCGTAAAATAAAACATTGATTGAATTGCCAAGTTAGAAAATCATCCTACTTCCACAAAAAATATATTATTTTAAGTTAATTTAAATTAATATTTTATAATTATTTTAATGTTATGTTTTTTAACATTAAAATAATTATAAAATATTAAGTTCACGCATCTTTAAGAAAATACACCTGTTTGAAGCTAGCTATTTCCAATTTTAATACTCTCATGAATTTAGATTGCAGTAGAACAATGCAGATATATATTCCTAGCCAGACAATAGGAACACGTCACATGTTATGACGTAATAGTGTGTTAGAGTAAAACTATGACTTCCCTCAATTATAAACGTATACTAACTTAAACTGGAGCGCTTAACTGAACAGTTAGTTGCAATATATAGCTCAGATAAACGGGCTACAAGCGCTAACGGTAAAGGCGTCGTTACACGGGACAGAATCAACATAAACTCAACTTAATGCGCGAATGTTGAACGCTTTGTCCAAAAAATACGATTACCATTGATAAAATTCTATGGTTATGGTGGGATCTAAAAATATTTTTTCGATTAGAAACACGAGTTTTGTTTGGAAATATCAGAAAGATATCCCAGCATTGAACCGCAATTGAGTTGATTAATGAAATTATTTATTCTAACTCAACAAAACCCTTTTCTATTTAAAATGACTTCAATACAAAATATGTGTATTTTAAATTAATAAAAATGTCTGCATTTTTAGGGAACACAAAGTACTAAACTCATGAAAAGCAAAATATTTTCTCCGCTTATGACCACTAAGTAAGTAACTTATCTGTCAAGAATAGCGTCAAATCGAATAAAGTGTGTGTTAAGACTAGCGCTACTAAACAGAGGCATCCAACACGGCAGAGGTGAAGTTTCCAGAATGTTCTGATAATGCCTCTAACACAGCACTAGCTGAGAATTTAAGTATCATAGCACTTGCAAAATTGCTCACTGCTCCCATTTGATTGTAAGGCTTAGCGTGGTTGTACGAGTTATGTTGGTTCGTGGAACGCGGCATTTATATTCAGAATTTAATAAGCTTTTAATGTACAGTTATGCTATTGTAATAAAGTCAAGCTAGATTAGTTTTAATCGCGTTTTCTTGCGAGTTAAATGTTAAATATCGTTTAATTATCTTTTTGTTTTTAATACATCGCTATCGGTAGAACTAAAATAAGCTTACTGGTTAGCAATATCGATTTTGAAAGTAGTTTGTGAATTGTCTAAGGATTATCTCTCAAAGGAATGGTGATGGAAATACTTACTAAAACTGCCTAACTATTTATTTGTTACTTAAATGCTTAAAACTTGTAAAGTAGATTTCGAAATATCGACGTGTTATCTAACCTTCCAGAATTTTGCGTACCTGTCATTGTTTCGTGAATTAGGTGTTGTTATAAGTAACTCTACAGACTTTTACAGCCTCCCCGGGGATGTGCCTTAATAGGCGTTGCACAGAGGGGTTCTGAGGTGGTCTATTAAGATGACATAGTGCCCCTCCATGTGCTGATGGTGACCCATGGGGTGGTTTTAGTGGGTATAACAATCCCACATTCCCAGGTCTAATTCCCGTAGAACGGTAGCCTATAGAAGGTTTTCCCCTGTAACCAAAAAACAGGGCCTCTTCTTGAGGATTTTTTTTCAGGATGCTGTGGCTTTTTGCCCTCATGTAATATAGTTTTATCCGAATTGAAAATTATAAAACAATGGAGATGTAGTATAATACCCAGATAAGTCATTATATTATATGTCATAGTTAAGTGATAAAATTACGTTAAAATTGAAATAAAACTTATTCATTAGCGTCCATGGTCACGGGTAGACAGTCTACCCGTGACCATGGACGCTGTAAAGGGTCCGAAACGTCGGGATTAATAATATCAATATACGCGATAAAATCCGTAAAAAGTAGTTTTATTTCAATGTATAATATTCGCGTAAATGTCAGAAATCAATATTACGTTAAAATGTTATTAGTGTAGAATGCTGTTGATTTCATATTTACGAGTTGCGAGTATTTAAAAAAATACCATGTTCAAAAATACTTGTTTTTTTTTGTATGAAATACCTACTTACATCTTAATTTTTTCATGGAATTTAAAATAATATGGATAATTTCTCAAAATGCGAACCCCCCTCGAACACTGTGACTGTTTAAACTGACATATTATGACGTTCACACATACACAAGGCAAAGTATTTTTTTAATTGTTATAATATTTTTTATGATCCACAAATTTCGGCAATGTTTATAGTTTATAACTGACTTTGAATTTGAGATACTAGCATTATTAGGCATTTATTCCAGCTTATTTTGTTAATAGCAACTTGAGTGTGTGCCTGTAAATTAAGTTTCACGTAATAGTGGACCGCCTATATTGATTACATAGGACCTAAAGTGTGATTTTACATCGATACGCCTCTGCATTCCCTTGTGGAAAATACAAGCGTGATGGTAATTTGCATTTTGTAACTCGAGAAAATAGGCAAGGTTAAATTCATATAATTCTCACTGTAACTAGCAAGCATTTATTTTCAAGAAATAAGCTTAGCATTCTTGGAGAACTTAAGACGCTTTTAATCAGGGCTAGTAGGCTATTTGGGTATAATTTGGCTAGCGGAGGCACGTTGCAACGACACGAGCGGGCCAGCCCAGCAAAATTGCTTGCGCTAGCAAATTGTAACCCTAATCACTTGCAGGAGCAAATTGTAGCTCTAATAGGTCGGCATTGTGTGCAGTATGTATACATTCGAAGTTTTATTGATAGAAAGAGAGGAAAAAAAACAAGAGAAAGTGAAAGAATTAAGAGAAGAACGGGGTTTTCAACCAACACCAACCCTATGACAACTGCACGTTTGGCGTAACAATTAAGGTGGTTTCACCTATCCCTCATTACTGTTGCACAGGGCGTTGTGGGTTCGTTTTCTACCGGAGATGAATCTTAATCCACATACTTTGTCTTTATCTGGATATTTGGTTTCGAGCCTGGGTGTACTGCGTGTCCGTTAATTATATGCTTGTAAAATTCCCACGACACAGGGCTTGTTCAATAGCGCTCTTTTTTAAAAGAAATAAGAAACGAAAAAAAAAAAATGCTAACAATACGAAAGATAGTTAATTTTCTCTCCCACTTACAATAACCGCCTTCGATTCTTCTTTTACTATCCGGTTCCTAATTCTTTTTATTTTCTCTTTTAATGTGTGTCATATAGCAGGGAATATATTCAATACTTGCCACAAATCTAAACTAAAGGCTATTACCGAAAATTTCTTAACACAAAATCTGATGAAAATTTGCCCAAACTGGAAATCATATCCAAGACTTAAATTGCGCCTAAGGCTAGGACAACCAAAGAGTTCTTGTCCAAGACTTATCTGGATTCACGAGAACAACTATTTATGTCTTCCAAGTAGTCGTAAGTAGAGTTAGACAACTGTAGGTACTTGTGGATACAAGGATGTGTTTGCTCACCCGTGGCTCAACTGGCTTTGGGAAGATTGAGTCGTGAGGCCCTACTATAGTACGCTGAATATTTTTTTTAGATCATTCTGTGGGTATGTGTTGGTATTTACTAAAATGCAAAAATTATCGATCCTTATGCTAATAATGGCAACAGGATCGGTACATTTTATTAGTTCTAGCAACACTGTAACTATCAATTATAAAAGCAATGGTTGCCCTTTGTTTTATTCTATTCACGCCCTCTTGTGCTAGATGATTGTTTTTAATTGAAAATTTCAACATTGTTTGTTTTACATTCAACGCTAATAATTGAAATTTAATCTCTGTATTTTATATCACGTATTTTATAATCTTAGAGAGAGGAGAAATTTTGTATACTGATCGTATCCAGCCTCAATTTCAAAATGTATCCTAAACTCTTCGAGAACCAACAGTAACTCCATGTTTGCGTCCTCCGTACGTTTTTTGAAAGGCGTCCCACTCGCTTTCTGATTCCCAAATAAGATACGGTTTCAAATCTCATGTCGGGAGCCACATTCACATTCAGTTATTGAATGCAGTTTTTGTCTGTTCCAAAGATGTTTGGAGACGGGGAATTTTCGTTCGCGAAGCCATAAAGAGTGCAGACAAGATTTTTGCTGGCAAACAGGTGAATGTCTGCTTCATCTGAGATTTGCTCTCTGATTAAGTTTTTAGTGCTGTATTGGAGATGTTGAAATTGTTGGATTTTCGACGTTGGAGAAAGATGTTTTCTGTGAATAGTTTTTGTCTTCTTAATAAAAACATGCTATAAATCTTTTTGCTTCATTCAATTTTTCTGTTCAATTTGAAAATGAAAGACCTACTTGGAGGTTTTACATTTGTTAGAAAAGAACTCTTGCTTTGCAAATATACAATCACGCCTGGATTCCCTTTAGACACTGGTAGTTGTTCTGGGTTTGGGTTTTTGTCATCCAATGGGAAAAATCCAGTACAGTGCCTCAGTCTGACCAGATCATGCTAAACTTGCTGCAGTGCTAAAATACCCTTCTCTTAGCAGTAACTTTCCTTAAACCTAACCTAAAACCTCAAAGCTACACCTTTGAGGACTAAAAGAACATCACTGATGTCGCAATTAATATCTCAAGTAATATAAATAATGTATAAATTACTATCGTCACGAAAAGATCATAAAATTTAGAAGCTTTAAAAAAAATGTTCCAATAAATTCATTAATAATTTCGTTATGGACCAAAAAATTCTATATCTCAGCTTGGTTTCCAATAAGCAGGTTCCATATTTCAGCATAGCATTCGAGGACAGCGGAGGTAAATATATGTGCCCTCTGAATTTCGAGAGGCACGGACATTCGCCCACCTGTGTCTCGGCTAAAGAGAAGTTATGCGTTCAATTTTGTTCCTACAAAGGTGAGGACACTGTGTAGGAGGTAGCGAATGCTATATATTTCATTTAGTTTGTACTGAGGACACTTTTAAGTCTGGAAGATGTTTAATATTAAGATTAGTCTAGTATTTCCCACTGCTGGGCAAAGGCCTCCCCCTCATACCTTCATTTATATCGATGCTATACCTAATACGGGTTGGCCAACTTTACACCCTGTGGAGAAAATCTTCAGGCATGCAGGTGTCATAGATTATCAGAACGACTGGAAAGTCGAATAGTAACATTACTAAGCACGCAAGAAGCTTAGTGCACTAAGCACTGCATTGACACTGCATTGTCAGTCAAACCTATGTTCAATGAACCTTTTTAAATGTAATACTTCAGATTGTTCACTCTTATCACTAAGTCCACAACCTGTTATGATAGAATCAGGAACCAAAATAGTGGCTCGCTGAGGCCACTACCGAGATCTCTTATTTCACACACGCGTTATTTGTCCACGAACAGTAATGACATTTCTCTTATTTGTTTCATTATGTGTCCTATTTTTAGGATTCTGACCTTATGTTCTGTAATATCGAAGATTTTGTAGGCGTAGTGGAACGGATGGTTAATTTTGTAGCATTATCATTATTATCTTTTTGTAGTTTTTGGCATTTTCCATGCTAAGATTTTAAAATTATTGAGCAAAGGAAAAATTCGACCGCGGGCAGGATTTGAACCTACGTGTTCTGGTAACTGGTTAGGTACACCAGAGCACTGTACGGTATGAGTACTTGTGTCTATGATGGGCCTTGTTGTCCTTGTGTTTACTCAAACCCCTATTAAATTGTAATCATCATTAACCCATATACTGTCTCACTGCTAAGCTAGGCTTGTCCACCGCATCTGGTATAACTCGAGTTGGCGGAGAAACTGTTGAGAAAATCTCTTTGTTATGCGTTTCCGCACGATATTTTCTAATTAAGTTCAAGCGAGCGATAATAGCTAATTATTGAAAAAGTCAAAGGTCCTATGTCTTAAATTCGAACTCCAGTTTTATAACTTGGCAGTCCAATAGTTAAATATGACTAGGTTATTACTGCTTTTCTTATAAGTATATTAAACTGAAAGTATCATAATAAAACAAATGATTTTACATCACTGCAACACTTTACAATCAAATAACTCACGAAAGCGATCAACATAAAGATATTCCTATACTCCTCTGTTATAGAAAGGTCATAAATATTTGTTATGGTGAAGACAAACTTGTAACACTAAACAACACTCACTCATTGGCTGATTGACAACATTGATCCTTATGCTTTATAATGTCACATTGCGTGTTAAAAGAGCAGTGATTTGTGGCAAAATTTCAGTGGCGTAGGTAAGAAACTTACGTTAGCTTGGCTTCTAAATTTTTTATGACGTGAGGAATAAAAATTTATTTCCAACTATTTCAGTGGGCAATACAAATTTTAACGGCCAGGCTGGTTTTTTTTTTACGTCAATGGCGTTATCGTTGTATTAGGATCACTCACCCATCCAAAAGCTGACCGCAGCCAGTACCATTATTCTCTTATTTAATGATGCCTGTAGCTTTTACCTTCACTGCCCTTGTTACGTTACAACTGAAAGGGAACGATGTAGTTTTGTCTTTGGATATTTTTCATATAATATATGTCGTATCATCGGTCTGTAGCAAGCTTTATACTAAGATATCCCTGTGGGTGGTCAAATCGGTAACAATAGATTGGCTTTGAAAATAAATACGATTGTGTACAAGTTACTAGACGCTTGGACAGTTATATTCTAATTAGTCTAATATTGTGTTGAATGTGAATCATCACCATCGACCTATCTACTGTCCCACTGCTGGGCATGATTAGGTTAGGCTACAGTCCACCACGCTGGCCTTATGTGCGTTGGCAGACTTCACACAACGTCGAAAATATTTCTAAAGCCTCCAGGTTTCCTCACGATGTATTTCTTCACCGTTTAAGCGCATGATAATACATACATACCATCACGCCTGTATTCCCCGAAGGGTTTGGCAGAGGAGTACTAATGTACACCCACATTTCGCCGGTATGTTTAGGTCCCATGTAATAGGGGGCATGATAATAAATTATTAATATGCATATTGTAGCGAGGTGGACTAGCCTGATCCCTCTCATTCTGTGAGAGGAGACCGGTGCTCTGTAGTGAGACTGTATAAGGGTTGATGATGATGATCAAGCATATTGTTCCGAAAAGTCAGATCGGTGTCTTCGAGAAAAAGAAAAATTCATTAGAAATCACGCTGACTTTCAAATTTAGAGTTTGAAAAGAGCTAATTTGGACAGCTTCTAATATAACAGTTTAATATAACGAATGAGAAGCCATCAACAATTTTCAATTAAAACCAATTTTTCAAACAAAAACAATTAGAACTCAAATCTCGTGACAAATTGCGTGTAAAATTTATCAGTTCTTCTCCAATTCTTCATCCATTAATTACTCAATAAATTAGGTGTTACAGTAACAGTTTGGGTAATTTTTCAAACATTAAATTTAACGTGGGTATCGATCTAGCCTACTCGTTCATCACCCACATTATTCTCGGCTCTATCGCATCGCTGACAGAAGGTTTTGGCGTCCAATATCTTTAGGTCCGACGCAAGTTTGGAGATGAAGCGGAGAATTATAAATACATTATTTATTAAGATGGATTTTTAAATAAGCAATAATGAAAACTTCCTCGTAACTTCTTCTAATATGTCATGTGCACATAGTTGGAGTTATAAGAAACTACAAGACAGTACACATACAATATACCTTCATTTTTTGTTATGCGGTATACTTACCGCCCATCCTTACTTAAAAAACTGTCGTTGACATGCCTAAGACCATGCCTTCTGAAGAGGAATTCATTATGCTTTCTTTAATGTTTGTAGATAAAATTACATGCTCAAAAGTTTTAAAGAGCTACGCCGATGATCTGAATCGTGTAATGAAATTTAAAAACATAATAACACTTTATAGTGTCACAATGACACTTTATAAGTGATTATGGCTTCTAGACGCCTACTGTTGTTAATGATGATAATATTATTGAAATAAAATCTTAATGATCTCCTTACGCTCTTAACTTGTCCCATCTTGTCGGACTAATGCCTGTCACGAGGGAAGAAGTATCGCTTTATATAAATTCTCCAGTTCAATTAATTTCTGTTATATCAAGACAGTATCGACTGGCTTTAACAAACCTTTGTAGGTGACTCCCAAATTAAAGCATATAAATAAATTAGTAACATGCGTGTGATGTTGAAAAGTCTGATAACCTTCGATTTATGAATAAAAAAAACAATTAACCAACGACAATATCAATATGCGTATGCGTATTATATAAAAACAATATAGATTCTCAAATACATAATATTTGGAGAAAGAACAAAACTATCATAGGCAGGATTCTAATGGGCGTCCTACCGGTACAGACGCCAGCCGGTCAAGCTATCCAAAACTGTCAATTCAAAATGAACCTTGTATTGTTGTATTAAAGTTGAAAATTTATTAAAGAAATTTGACAGATTGTGTATTACATCGGACGCATTCATCAATAGATGTCACTGATATCACCTAAAAGACGTGGAATGTTGAAGAGAAATTCGACATTACACGCAATGGTCTTGGTACCTTGGATAAAACATCCAGTGTCCTTAACCAGAGGTAAGCATTTTCGAATCCTGCTTAAGATAAAATTTTTGTTTCGCTTATGTATACAAAATAACTAATAACAGATCTGTTAACGTCCTGTTACGGGTTATAATTATGTTTTATGCATCCTTCAATTAGAGATTTGAGATTCACTTCTCAGGCACGTGTTAAATTTTTAAATGGAGTCCCAAGACTTTTGTGGTTTTGATAGGGTTCAGTGTTCATACCAGACACCCTGAAATGGTCGTGGATGTCACAAACCCCATGGCTACTATGAGGCAAGAGAAGAAACGTGTTGATGATCAATAACGAACTTTTAAATCCAAAAAAGTGTGGGCTTACGTATTTGTATAGATAACTAAACCATCACAACCGGAATTACATTTATAATAGAGATAGATGTATTTTCAGTCGATATGAGAAGAAGCAATAAATTAAAAAAAAAGCTAAGACATACTGAAAATATACAAGGAAGTATAATTATAATAAAATTGTTATAAGAAAGCCTTTCATTTGCAATGTGGTTGGTACTATTTTAAGCGGGTATTTATATGATAGGTAGTTTGCTTTCATGTTAGAAATAAGCCCTTAGTTCCTTTACAGATAATGGGAGCTAATCTAAGCAAGATTATCTCTCGTTAATTCTTAGGTTAGCTTGCTAAATTGATTACCAATTACCGTATCCGCTATCGCTGTGCGATTTTCTTTAGCTATTTATGTTTCAGTAAACCTTGTCTGTTAAGGCTTTGATGTCAATGTTGGATAGAGATAAGTTTGTGTAAGTCTAAATTTAAGCAAGAGGTCAATACTGCTATTCGGATTTCCGAAGAGCTTTCTAAAGAAAATAGCTATACCAGCTTTAAGATCAAATAATTATACTCCAGGTAGAGAATCTCCGTTGACATATCTTAGTTAAGAGAATGATTTCCGGACTCTTATTTAAAGATCAACCTTTTGGAACAGAACTAATAAGTTCAAGGTTGCCAGTGCTCCAAGAGGTTGTGTTAGCAGTGGGCGGACTTTGACCCTTATACTGCCAACCCAACTATTTTTATTTCGTATTACAGGGTCGGCAACGCGTAAGTGATACCTTTGGTGTTACAAAAGCCACACTGCAATGCTACACGTTGCTGTATTCTATACACACACGTATCAACCTCACTCAGTGGATTATGGACCTAACTTTTTGATGAAATTTAAACCGAAAAAAACGATTTCTGTGATTCGTGTTAGTTGTAACACTCACATAATATACATTTAGTGTCTATAGATTACGCTAACCGCTTACTATCAGGTGGGCCGTATGCATGTTTGCCACCTGAGTAGTATAAAAAAAATAAATATACTTCAATATAAATCAAAATTGATAAATAATGTTGTTTTAGCGTAGGAAAAAATCGACTGCGGGCAGGTTTCGAACCTCCGTCTTCTGGTTAAATACACCAGACGCTATAACCACTAAGCCACTGCACCAGGTTGAAATTTGCCTTCACATTCCGAATTTACTACTTTAAGGTGACGTCAAATGAATTCAAGTCTTTATAAAAATACAAAAGTATGAATAAATAATGTAAGGTGCAGGACACTTCATATATGAAATAGATAATGTAGTAGTCAATGACAGAACGTAATTATTTGAAATCATACAGCTCACACTTTACGGCTAGAAAAATGGCCTAGCTGCCCCAGCTTTTTTTTCTAGACCATTATTAATAATCTTATTGAGGGTAACTTTTATCCTCGGATAATTAACCTCGGACCTCTAAAGTAAAGCTATTGCTTTCGCTCTACTTCAAGAAACTTTAAGTGGTACTCAAACTAAATAAAGAGAATCGTTAACTAAAATTTTAGATCTAGAAATAATCAGGTTTAAATCGAAATTCGTTTAAGAAGATATTTACCTATATTTTGTTTGAAAGTGAGGCTTTACTAGATTCTACCACCAAGCGTGATTGTTTTGTTGTTTTTTTCCTTCCCAGTAGGTTTTAAATACGGAATACTAGGAACAATAATGTTATCTACATATCATTATATAATATTAGCTATGTTAAGCATGCGTTGCAGTACCTCCTTAAACTGGTTTTTGTCAGAAATTTTCGCCGCGTTGAACAAAACTATCAATTGTATCGTTATCGCATGAATGATTATGCATAAATAGATTGCTTACGTTACAAACAAAGTAACATTATTACCTACAATTTCACTCTCATCTTTATAGATGTACCTTTTGAAACAAAAGGTACTTTTCCAGGATCCAATCTAACTCAACAACAATCTAACATTCACCAGTTTATGCGTGAAAACGTGACAAACAGATATAGACTAGTGAGTTACTTTTGCATTAATTTATGGAAACGTATAGTAAAACTACTATGCATTCCTATATTCACATACTTGAGGCTTTTAATTTGCATGGTATTCCCACCATAGAAGACATTCGCGAGAAATGACCATCAAAGTTTATAAATGATCTTCATTACCATTTGTACTTGTATGTATTAATCAAATGAATGAAACAAACAACCTTGACTCGAAATGAATCAATTTTGAAGTGGTTTTTGCATACATTGGAGAGCCTTAAAAACGATCATTATTTGACTGTTACAAAATATTCAAATGATTCGAGTTACAAGCGATAGCGTACCTGTCAACATGATTATTGACATTTGTCATATTAATGTCACACTATAAAACGTGTTACAAAATACCCCGTAAACAATATAATTAATTATCAAAGCTAAAAATTTTGTCAGCTCTCATGTCAGGGAACCAGATTATTTAACAGAAAGGCCAACGTACCTATTTTACCTAATAATTGTTTACTTTAATAGTTTTTCTATTTTTCATTCATATATATTGTTGTGTTCCTTTTTTTTGGGTATGATACAGCGTTACTACGGTTCGTAAATATTGTGAAAGGACTCTCATTATAAGGCCTCATTTAACCTCCTCTCGGCTTTACGGGTAGTTTTGTAACACCCTGTTTATTCGGTATTGTCCATAATTATATAAAATTATTTAATTTTAATTATACACAATTATATAATTATTTATTTCTTTCATATCATCAACTGTGGTTTCTGCGGTTGCAAAAATCATTTAGATAAAAATGTGTTGCTTACGCTGGTCTCTTTTGTTTGAACCATGACAATGTCGTAAGTCCATCTCAATCACACAAAGTATTACAGCTATGTGTGGGTGCTGATCTATGCTTGCGCATACGTCACAACACAAGTGTAATAACAATTATTTTTTTACAATGCCAAACAATACCTTCGTTATTTGGTTGCTATTTGTCAATTTGTCTACTGATTTCATGGTTGTTCAAAAAATACTTCAAAGGTCATTCGTTGTAAACTATTTTAGTAGATTTTGCTTAATGTGATCATAAAAAAATGTGAAGAGACACAGATGAATGAAGTACTGACAATACAAAGCAAACGGTATATTTATAACGTAAGCGTCAGTATTTATCTATTCTGTGACATTAGCTAATTTACAGTTCTCTTTATAGTCGTCGCTAACGTCGCTCGTCAACGTCGTGCGCTATCGTCAGAGTACCGCGTGTTACTACCCAGTCCGTACAATAATATCGATAAGTGGAGAAATATCTTGTTAAACTTGACAAAATACAATTGTGACATGCAGTGACTATAGTGTTAACGAATTATCATAATAATTTCCTAATAAACTCAATGCAATATCAGTTATTTTCAAAAAACTTCAATAATTCCCCAGTGCACAAGGTGACCTTGGAACTGTTACGAACAAAGGAACCAACAGCCACAAGCTTAGAGCGTACTTGTTAATGTTGTGCTTTGTGTAGTAGTTCTAAATTTCGCTTCGCATGGTTAAGTCTCCGTGGTCGAGCGGTGTTGGTAAAGCTTTTTGTCTCAGTGAGCCCGCACGAAGTGTCGCCGGATCGGACCCCACTAAACGCAAAACTTTTTCAATTTTATATTTACTAAGTATTATATCTTGAATTAGTTGTTTCTACCTACCACAACAAAATGTCACAGTTCTTAGAGAATAAGAAGTTTCTTTCCGATACCGACCTGAATAGGGAACCTGGCACAGTAATGGCCGGCGAACAACATTGTGTCAATACGTAAGCGTAAACAACCAGATTGTGAGTGGACCCAGGCCATAAAAGATCTGACTATGGAATTTAAGAGTACGCTGAACGAGTGGAAGTTTGACATTGAAGCTAGCATCGCCAAAATATCTGATAACGTTGTATCAATTAAAGGCGACCTAGCCTCCATTACTCAAGTTACGTCTGAGATTAAGAACGATATTAATTCCCTTCGTTCGGATCAACTTCTATTACGCCAGCGAGTATCTGACCTGGATGAGAAACACGAAAGTCTAACGTGTCAATTCGACTCTCTTAAGAACTCAGTCCAGTTTGTAACTGATGATCACACCGATCTCAGCAAAAAGATTGACTGCTGTCGAAAACAAATTCAAGAGTCCGCTGGTTTAAATAAGCTGGTCTCGGACCTGGTACTTAAGATAGATAGTCTAGAACAGGGCGCACGAAATTGTAATATCGAAATATGCAATATACCGGAAAGGCGTAACGAAAACCTTGTTAATTTAATGCTTAATATTGGCTCTGCTGTCAAGTGCAATATAAAACAAAACGACATAATATCTATTCATCGTGTCCCACACGCACACCAGCATAATAACAAGCCTAAAAATATTGTAGTGAAAATTACTTCGAGAATATTACGCGACAACATCCTGAGCGCTCATCGACTTTGTAAGGGGCTTACAACAGACCAACTGGGAGTATCGGGCACCCCACTGCCAATATACATGCACGAGCACCTAACCTTAAAAAACAAACAATTGTTTCGTGAATGCCGGGACGCTGCCAAAAAGCATGACTACAAGTTTATATGGGTTAAGCATGGAACCATACTTGTCCGTGAGAAAGAAAGCACTAAGGTCATTGCAATTCGGACACCACAAGACATTGCTAAAATTATGCCTTGCTCTGCTGAAATTTAAGATACAAATTTGCTATAGCTATGCTTCGTACAGCAAATGCCTTTACGTTTTTTCTTTATTTGCAGTGTATTTAATTATTGAATACACCTCTGTCTTATATTCCCCTAATATAATAGTTCTAGTTCTGGAGGGAGAGACATTTCTTAAACTCATAAGCGATCCTGAGTGTATAGCCCTAATCTTAATAATATGTCTTGCCTGTTTAATAACAAAATTAAAATATCTTTTTTATGTAATTGCTATGCACTTTTTGTTAGGCGTTGGTGGCATATCACACATTATTATTTACTTGGACTGTGAAATAAGATTCTCACTGTTCCTGAAATATAAATTTGAAATGCTTCATGTGCTTTTCAGGGTTTGTGTACAATATTGCTTAGTATTGATATTAAATGAATCAACGTTTAAAGTTGAATTAATCTATTTTGTGTTAAATTGTCTGTTTGATGTGATTACAGTGTATATTTCGCTAGGCGTTGGTGGCATATCAGATCATAACAGTTGCCTGGACTCGGTGACCCTAATTTTGCGCTACAAACAATATTTTAACATTTCTCTTCTTTTCTTGCCTCATAGCAATTTATATTATTTTGTATTGATTTTAAATGAATATATTATGACTGCAATACTATTGTTGATTTTAGTAAACACACTTGACTTTGAATTCGATAAAAGATATTATATTCATAATGCTGGCCTTATTTTATTCTGGATAGTTCAGCGTTACAATGACCGATAATTTAATAATATATTACCAAAATTGTAGGGGGATCCGTACGAAACTGCATACACTATATATGAATATCCTTGCTAATTCTTATGACGTAATAATCTTGACCGAGACTTGGTTAATGCCTGATATAGCTGACAGCGAGTTCATTGATGAACGTTATACTGTACACCGATGTGACAGAGATTGCGCTGCCACCAAAAGGAAAGACGGAGGTGGTGTTCTCGTCGCTGTGTTAAAAGGACTGCGCTCATTAAGATTACTTCCCTGCTCCTCTGTACATGTGCATATTGAGCACATAATAATACAGTTGCCATGCTCGAGTCGAGGCGGAAATTGTGTTATTGCTGCAGTTTATATACCACCCAAAACGCCTGAAAGTCTTTATGTTGAATATTTCGATTTATTGCAATCCATGCTTGGTCTTAATAACCCTGAACACTTTTATCTGTTTGGAGACTATAATCTACCCGAAATTGACTGGGTCATGTGCACCGCGGGTACGTCACAAACTGCTCAGACTTGTAAAGGTAATTCTCCTATATGTACTCACTTAGGTCATTTCATGTCCTATCTCGACGCTCATCAATTTAATAATTTGAGGAATCAGAATGGGAGAATATTGGACTTGATTATTAGTAATGACGACTGCACCACATACTCGCCCTCGGACTATTTACTACAGTTAGATAACCATCATCCCCCATTTTGTTTGTTGATATGTGCTTCATTAACCAAATCAATGGTTCGTAGGACAATTAAAAAATACAATTATTTTAAAGCTAATTACGACAACATTAATCAAGATTTAAAAGAAATAAAGTGGGAAGATTCGTTTTTAAATGATCATACACCTGACGAGTATTTAGGCACGTTTTACAACACTATTTTTGGTATAATAAGAAAGCATGTTCCTTTGGTTAGTGGTAGATCTTCAAAGTTTCCTGTGTGGTTTTCAAAATCTCTTATACACATATATAAAAACAAAGCCAAAGCGTGGGTTAGATGGAAAATGAACAAGAACTTGTTTGATTACGAGCAGTATTCACTATTTCGCACGAGATTTAAGTCTGAGTGCAAAGAATCTTACAGAAAATACATTAATTCTGTAGAGGATGGTATTCGGGACAACATTAAACATTTCTGGACCTTTATTTCTAAGCAAAAATCCACTACTGGAATTCCTTCCACTATGAAATACAAAAATCAGCCATCGAATAGCCCAGAAGACATTTGCAATATTTTTCAGATTTCTTTAAATCTGTATATGAACCATCCACCTTAAAAAGTGTACCATCCTCACACACCGATTGCTCCCCTTACTGCACGCTTATAAGTGACATTAAAATCTCAGTAGCTGATGTATTGAGTGGGCTCAAGTCATTAGACCCTTCCAAAGGACCTGGACCAGATGGTTTGCCGGTAATATTTATTAAAAAGACTGCCACTAATCTCTGTACACCATTGCATGCCATATATAATTTATCTATTTCACAGGGGATATTTCCACAAGTTTGGAAACTTGCAAACATAACTCCAGTATATAAGTCAGGACCTAGGCATGAGGTCGAAAACTATCGACCAATATCAATATTGTCAATTTTGTCAAAGGTTTTCGAGAGATTAGTACACGATAAAGTGTACCCTCTACTTCACAACGTTTTATTAACACAGCAGCATGGTTTTGTCAAAAGGAGATCAACCGCAACGAACATGGTGAGTTTTGCAGATTATTTGTTTAATAACTTAGATGTCCGTGTTCAAACTGATACTATATATACAGACTTTAAGAAAGCTTTTGACAAGGTTGACCATGAGCTGCTTTTGCAGAAGATTGCGTTTAATGGGGTGGGGATCTTTTAAGATGGTTCTATTCATATGTTTGCAATAGAACACAGAGAGTTGTTGTAAATGGTTTTTGTTCTGCTACTGTCAATGTTACTTCAGGAGTACCGCAGGGCTCCATTCTTGGACCACTCCTATTCATTTTATTCATCAACGACGTCGACACATGTTTTAAAAATTCTAAATTACTGCTGTACGCTGACAATATTAAGGTGTTTAGGTCTATTAAAAATCACCATGATTGCTCTCTTTTGCAGGAAGATTTAGATGCGTTTTCGGCATACTGTACACGGAATAAACTTCAACTTAGTGTATCCAAGTGTCATGTCGTTAGCTTTACCAAAAATAAAAACAGCCTACTATATACCTACACCTTAAAAAACGATATTCTAAAACGAGAAACACTGGTCCGTGATCTTGGAATACTGTTAGATGACAAACTCCATCTAGATTCCCATATTAACAAAATTGTTAATAATGCCTTCCGTATGTTCGGTTTTATTATGAGAACGGCTACAGTATTTACTCGATCCTTTACCTATTTGTATCTATATAAATCGTTGGTTCGTTCTCAGCTGGAGTATGCTGTTTCGGTATGGAATCCCCACTACAGTAAATATTCCGATATGGTCGAAAAAGTACAAAAAAAATTTTTAAAGGCCATGCATTTTCGTTGCTATCATACTTATGCATCCTACAATAGCCTATTGAAGAAATATAATCTTGCAAAGTTTAAAGTCTAGACGAATAATGTTGGAAACGATGTTCTTGTTTGATCTGTGCAATACTTATGATTGTACCGACATTCGCAACAAAATTAGTTATGTAGTACCTAGAACAACGATATGCCGTGGGGTGCGTGCAAGACCTTTATTTGCAGTACGTTCTTGTCGTACAAATGCAGGCTGTCGAGCCCCCCTACGCCGCCTTGCCAATCAATACAATAAGATCTTTGAAGACATTGACTTCTTTTCTGTCTCTACTCAAAAATTTAGAAGTCTTATCTACAAGAAAATTTTGGATTATATTAGTTAGTTTTTTTTTTTATTATTCACTCATTGTCTCTCCCTCTCTCTTTATCTGTCGTTAGCATGTCGATGTTATCACATGTAACTGTTTTTCTGTTTTAACAGCTTAAAATAGCGCACTGTTGATATTACTTTTTAATATGTTGTGGAAAATGTCGTAGGTTATACATTTATAATTTTAGTATGTTTATAACCTAGTATAAGATTTTAATGTACAACTGTTTATTTTCCCGAATAAATAAAATAAAAAATAAAAATAAAAATAGCGTCTATGGTCAAGGGTAGACTGAACGTCACAGACACTGGATACACAGATCACCACGGATGCTATAAATAGTTCAAAACATGTCGCGTAAGTGGACGAAATCCGATATCGCTAAAAGATATTTTGTCACGTCCACTTACGCGATAAAATATATTTAGTGCCGTTAATTTCTAGTTCAAACGATTCATGTGTATAAGTAAAAGGTGTTCAAATTAATTTGAGATCTAACATATCTCCTGAAGACCCGTTGTTCTAAGTACTTTATAAACACTGGCTGGTTTTACTCGAATCGCAATGGGTTTTTTTTATATAAAAGGTCCTTTTCCAAGGTCTAATCTATCTTTGTACCAAATTTGATCACAATAGACAGGCAAAGATTCTTTCGCATTTATATTATAAGAAGATGTGGTCTCCCGTTCACTACTGTGGCGTCGAATACTACTGATGCTGGTATCGCACTTATCAAAAACATCTTTGATGCCTGGGAAGAGTCTCAAGATGCGGTCGGTATATTCTGTGATCTTTCAAAAGCCTTTGACTGCGTAAGTCATGAAACTCTGCTGTTAAAATTGGAGCATTATGGTTTGAAGCACAAAACTTTGAAACTTATCAAATCATACTTGCAAGGTAGACAACAAAAAGTTCAAATAAATGGGGTTAAATCGCCCGGCACTCAGGTGAAAATGGGCGTACCTCAGGGTTCCATTCTAGGTCCATTCTTATTTCCTGTATATATAAATGATTTACCTTACATGCTTGAGGATCAATCGAAAATTGTGTTATTTGCAGATGATACTTCTTTAATTTTTAAGCTAAACAGACACATACCAAATACTGACGATGTAAATAACGCACTTCTTAAGGTCCATGAGTGGTTTACAGTTAATAATTTAGTATTAAATGGGCAGAAAACCAAATGCATAAAGTTTGCTCTACCTAATGTAAGATCTATGGAATGTGACGTTATAGTAAATAATGATAAACTTGAATTTGTCGACCAAACGGTTTTCCTGGGAATCAGGATAGACTCAAAGCTTCAGTGGGGTCCACACATTAGAACTTTAGCAGGACGCCTGAGTTCAGCTGCCTATGCTGTTAGAAAAATCAGACTACTTACAGATGTAGCAACTGCAAGACTAGTCTACTTTAGTTACTTTCATAGCATAATGTCTTACGGAATATTGCTATGGGGCCGCGCTGCGGACATAGAATCGGTTTTTATATTACAGAAAAGAGCTGTTAGAGCCATTTATAACCTACGTAGTCGAGATTCACTCAGGGAAATCTTTAAAGAAATAAATATAATGACAGTACCTTCTCAGTACATTTATGAGAATATTATATATGTAAGAAAAAATCTGCACCAGTACGTCAAAAAATGTGAACTGCATGATTATAATACTAGATATAACTCAAAATTAATGCAGCCACAATTCTGTCTAGCTAAAGTTCATACTTCTTTTAGGGGCTACTGCGTAAGATTTTATAATAAAATTCCGAACGCAATTTTAGATCTTCCAGAAAATAAATTCAAAAAAGTCATTAAGTCTACCCTGTCCAGGCAAGCTTACTATAAATTGGAAGGTTATCTTCTGGATAAAAATGTTTGGCGTAGTGCTGGTCCAGCTCCACAAGATGATATTCGCATAATTGAGTAATTTTACTTTAATCTGACATATGCAATTGTTAAACCCATATATGTATTCGATGACATTTAGTACCTTTTTATCGACTTATGTAATTATTTATACACTTACTTATTATAAATATTTTTGTTTTATTATTTTTTTTTTATTTAATTTTGTTTAAACTCATGTTGTATTGAACTTTGTAAAGTATGAGAGTCGTGCAGCCATTGGTGTTGCATGTACCTAGTGCCTGTATTTATTAATGACATTAAATTCTATTGTGCCTTTCGATTGCCTTGCGGTCTGAGTTTGTCATGCTTACTAAAATGTCCTGCTGATGGTGGCGTTGTGTGTCGGGTCGTTTTATTCCCTGCAACATGGTTGAGTCGAATGACGCCGATACACACGTCATACTCGTGAACGGGTGCCGTCTGTCGGGGCTGGTCAGCTCTTACTGTCAATGGCAATCTTTTTCTTTTATTCATTTATATTGTTTTTTATTCTGGATTAATTTGTTAGTAGGTACACATCAAACTGCATTGTTCTCATTAACTATTCTTATCAAACTTGTAAATCAAGATTAACATTGTAATCATGTTGTTTTTAAAAAAAGAGTGTCTATGGAGTTTCTTGCCGGTTCTTCTCCATAAGACCCACTTTTTGGAACCGTGCAACTAGTTTTGACTTTTCAAAAGTGCTACTTTATTGGTCTAATTGAAATAAAACATTTGACTTTGACTTTGACTTCGAACGTTGTTTATTTGATAACTTTTAATTATTGAGGAATGTGTATGCTCGTGAAAAGTGCGCCGGCTGGTCAGCTCCATGGCTGACACCGTATTAAACCATGGGAGTGATGCGAGCGGGGACGTGCGCGGCGGCCGATATGTTGCAAGCTTATAATATATTATTATAGGTATTATATTTTATGAGTTATGTTTTATTAAATTATTTGTGTGGATTGTTTGTTTTAAATAAATGTTACTTTCTTTCTTAATATTAATTGTAGAGATTTACCTAATAAACATGAAAGCATTAGTTATAGCTATACCTATAAAAACTTTGTCTAGCAAGATAATTATCGTGACATCGTTCTCGCTTGGACTACCAAAATCATCATTACCTCATGCTTTAAGCCTTCAAAGTAATATATCTTTAGCCTACAACATAATATGTTTCCAAAATGTCCACACGAATTAACACTGTCCTACAATGTCAAATGGTACCGTACCGTGTAGGCAGACCGAGTGGGATGCTAATGTTTTGTTGAAAACATTAATTGTATAGCTGTATTGTAAGTGTGGGTTATTTCTTAATGAACAAGGTCCAAGCTGGATTTATTGATCACAAATTGAAAGACTGGTCCTAGCAACGCACAGAGAGAAGTGGAAGAAAAGTGAGAAGGCTTTTGCCCTGCAGTAGGATACTACAGGCTTCTAAAAAAAATGAATTAAAACAATATTGATTGATGCTAACAACACGAAAGAGAATGAGACTGATTTTTAATTATTTAATGTGGAATTAAATACGTTTGAGCTTTGTCCACATGGGAAGCAAAAATAGGGTCTTGAATGAAGCACGAAATTTAAGTAAATACTCTTTTAAGCAATGGATCTCACATTTATGTAAACAAAACTGCATACCAAGGAATTACCAAAATAAGTGTTACAAAATAATTGATGTTATGAATCGGTAACAGAAGCAAAGCTGTAACACTTTTCAGTGTGTGTTTGGATTCTCTTAACACATACAACAGTGATAGAAATATATATACATATAACAGAATTATAAGTATTGATTTCTGACATTTACGCGATTATTATACATTGAAATAAAAAACTTTTTAAGGATTTTATCCCGTTACATTGATATTATTAATCCCGACGTTTCGGACCCTTTACAGCGACCATGTCACGGGTAGACTCACATGGTCAGCCGTGACCATGGATAGTTTTATTTCAAGATATAAATGTGTTAATAGTGCTCAGTGTTAACTCACCATACTAAGAAAGAATTATGCGAATTCCAACACTATATTAAAGAAGTCAAATAGAATTTTTATAACTAATAAACTTAACACAATAATTGTATTTAACCGCTGTTTTAACACAAGCTATCTCAGAACAGAGCATTTTCATATATTCTCGCCAGGTGTGCCGAAAAGCCTTGGTAAGAGCGTGTGAGCCGCGAACACACTCGGCTTAAGGTGTGTTATACACTGCTTGCGTCCGAGCCACACAAAGTTTTACTATACGTTTGGGTTTAGAGCTTGCGAAGTGTGTGTTATATTGCCAACCAGTGTAAGTAGTTTTGTGTTGATAATAAATTGTAAAAAGTGAGACTTGGTTGAGTGTGTGCTGTCCATTGATAGGCATTACTTAACTACTTTTAAACTGTCAGCCAAATCAGGCAGCCGTGCGACTACAGCTATACAATTAAATACACTGAGTAGTTTAATTATTTAATATCCTCCCATCTATGTGACTGTTGGACGTCACAAGTGGCGAAACGTTGTTTTTACATAATAGATACTTGTACACCATGGTTTTTCCTGGACAAAAGTCGCCGTAAACCAATGATATCTCATTCATTATGGTTGCAATGAAACCTTGCATTTATACTAATTATGAGTAACTGAACACGTTACGATTCTAATGAGCCTAATTAACCCCCTCCAACCCTCTCATTCCGCGAACTTAAAAACGCACCCTCGTATAAGGGGTTTGCTTATAATATTCTCAGTAGCAGTTCAAAGTTCGAATTTGTGGTTAATGATAATAAGGTCGCCACCTACCTATAGCATGGGACCTATATTTATATACGAACGAACTGTAGATGTACATTAGTAAGGTATACTAGACAGGTTAGATAAAGGTCTATCTAACCCTTCGGGTAGTCGTGATTGTATGTTATAACGGAGTGATAAAATTGTTCTTATTTGTATTTGCCATACAAAAGTCGATATTCTCTTACTTTCTTTCTATAATCATAACCCGTAATAGCTTCACGACAGACCTTAACCTTTCTCATTACCCACTGTCGTTTGCTGAATATGCATTTACAATGACTTTGCTTGAACTTTAGAAATAATTATATTTGGATACGTTTCTTTAGAAACTAATTTATAATTTAAAGGAACAAATCTATGTAACTGCGGAACAGTATACCGCCGTTACAATTAATAGATCGAAATATATGCTAATTAGTTATAAAAAACTTTAAAGATTGATCAACAAAATAATAGCAATTGACAAGAGATAACCCTCTTCAAATACTTGGATGCTTACGCTGATTTAGTTTACTAATGGCAACCTCAGTCCCTGTATTTTAAACTAGTATTTTATAAGAGTCACTCCGAGGACTTTCAGCAATAACCGACTGAACTCGGCCGTGCAGTTATTATAAAAGGCTTTGCATCGTGATCCTTGGAAAACGAAGCTCCGTATTCCGAGAATTACGATATGCATTGTACGTTGTATTTTGACTTTAATGTCTTAAAATATTCCATTTGTTTCTATGGCAAAATATGCTTTATATTTCGATGAACTAATAAATTAAAAGTAAAGACACCTTTTTTTAAAACAAGCTTTTATTTAAATACGCTAAAAAGTCCTTTTATTTGAGACATATTATTGTAGGAGAGCATAAAAAACTTAGTCCGCCATCTTTAGAAGTCCGCCATATTGGATTGAGAATGACGTCACTTTATTTTTTGAGTTATTTTCAGCAAGCTTTTTCATTTGATACCCATATTGTAGGTGTTATTAACATTAAAAATAACTACAATTCGTCTAACGAACGGTTATTATCAGGTAGTAATTAATACCAACATCCTCGATTCCTCATATAATATTTCAATTCAGAATTAAAATAAATACGGTTTCTAGTTACGCAATTAATTACGCAGCAAGTTAATTGAATAAGTCTTCAGTTCTCACGGTTTTTGTTGATTATAACTTTTAGTGTATGTGGATGACATTATGTCTTATTTAAATTACTCTTGGTTGACATGCTTATCTGAGGCGGGATTACAAAAGTAATTACCCAATACACAAATAATATATTTTGATACCGTACACCGTGTAGCTCATGCCCAATTTAGGCTAGTGGTATGACCATTGGACTGCCAAGTTGAAGTTCTCGAGTTCGAATCCAAGGCACCTCTGACTTTTCGAATTCATGTGCGTTTATTATTATGCTTTATACACCTGTGTGCACCTCTGAATTTTCGAATTCATGTGTGTTAATAATACTTAATTAAATATCACTTGCTTAAACGGTGAAGCAAATTATCGTGAGGAAACTTGCATGCCTTAGAGATTTTTTTCAACGGTGTGTTAAGTCTGCCAACCTGCACTAAGCTAGCATAGTAGACTATAATCTCTCTCAATCTGAGAGGACACCCGTGCCCAGCAGTGGGTAAGTATGGTTATGGGTTCATGATGGGAAATATTTCAACTAAATTGAGTCACAAGGAAATTTCTTCCAGAAGATTTATACGTCTCACATGCATGTTTTCAGTTCGCTGCACCTGTGCGAAGCCACGGCGGGTCGCTAGTGTTATAAGAAAGATAGGCACAAAAATGTACGAGCATACGGATACAGGTTTATTATTTATAAAAAATAAGATACTCACACAATTAGCTGCTTAATAAATTAGTCATAAATCGAATTATCATAAAAATAAAAATGATTAATGATACTTTAGATTAAACCATAATTCCAAAAATATTATACCCGGAACTAGTTGTTTAATTCATCATTATTATAATCATAAAGATTGAGTCACTAACGGCAGGAAATACCACACCGATGTGAACGCTAAAACATTAAATGATTAAGGAGCTTTACGCATGAACGACTTTGTTGAAAGCGATGAAAATCGTATAATCGCAAGTCAGGTATTTGAAGTAATTGTAGAGAATACGAGAGATCTAAATCACAACATAATTTGTGATTAAGTTTACATTTATTTCAGCGTAGTGAATGGAAATTAAGTGACGAAGAATCTTAATTAAGTAAATTAAAATTAATTGAGGCTCAATATCTTCAGCGTATTTTAATTATGTACGTTTAGCGGGTATTTTATGCTCCAGTAAAAGCGAGTTATTTTAGTCAACTTAATTAATGATTTTATATAAGACTGATACGGACATGACATGTTCTATTAACTATAGGTTTTTGAACAATCTTGAAAAAAAAAAGAATAATTTACCAATTACACAAAGATACAAATATTGTGATTTTTGATAAGAGAATGTTGTTACTGCTATTTAATAAGATGCGTTTCTATAAGAGATTAATGATGAAGTAGTAGACGCAAAAGAAAAACATTGGCTACGACCCTCTGGAGGATCATAATTCTTTACTTATATTTCCTGAGGGGATTCTGTAACGTCAGTCATCAGAAAAATATTTAGATAACGCTCTGAGCTATAAATTTATAATTACTTTTTTATTGTTATCATTTAATAAGTAAGAAATATATGTATCAATTTGTTTTTCCACATATAATACGTTAATAAATATATATGTGTATTCATAATCACTACAGTACCTTTGATATTACGGAAGGTGAAAATAGCAAATAATATATAAGGCCACTCCATCACAAAACGTTGCTGAAATTTAATATTTCAGAGCCTCAGAGAAGCTTGCTGTTTACAAATACGACCCAAATTAATTAGATAGCATAACCTAATAACGGCTAAATATATTAGTTTACCCAGACTACAATATTAACCAAAACAATATTTATCTTAAAAAGCAATCTTCCAGAATAATGGCATGAATTTAATAAAGATAAAAAATTTAATCTTGCTGCGATAATGTAATTTAAAGTAAGGAATTAGAACATGTAGTTATTGGACAAAATGCGATAGTTGAAATTAGTTTGATACAATACATCATAATGCTACGAGACCCTATATTAAAAAAAATACTGAGATTGCTTGACTATTTCTAAAACATGTGTAATGTTTTTTTTTATAATGTACAGCACATCAAGCTACCACAATCTGTATCTTTGATAGATTTCCAACTTTAATGCAACACTTAAGGGTCATTTTCAACTGGGAAATTTTTACAGTTTTGGATAGCTTGACCTGCTGGCGTCTGTACATAATATGTACCTGAATTCCCCGTAGGGTTAGCTAGAGGTGTTCTAATGTACATCCACAGTTCACCAGTATGTTTGAGTTACATGTAATAGGCGAGCCTATTGCCTTTAACAGAATTAAAACACACTTCAATTCAAGTCAGTTTTACTGAAATAATTAAAATGCAAACGTAAACTGAGTGTGAATTCTAGGTCAGGTGTGATTTTTTCGATTTGATAGTTTTTAGTGGCTTTGTTAGTAGTACAAGGAGATCGTTAAGGTAAAAAAAAAACTGTTGTAAAAATTAAACAAAATAGGAGCTATCTATGGCAAGCCTTTTTGAAAGCGTTCTATTATTTTTATATTTTTGTTACGAATGCGTTCATTAGAATCTATGTTTTATTAATTAGAGAATCATGCATTTTAATATACCTAATATATATATATATTTTTTCATATTAAAGTACACTATAGAAACAAAAACACTATCCACTAATACAGGTTATATAGGTACAAAATAGTTGAACACTGGTACCCAAGGTAAGATTTAACTTGAATTTTAGGCACCAGGGCCCTCACAATTAAATGATGAAACAATATGTGGTGCAACTCGTGTGAGTTTTTACGATTTTGATGAGAAAGATTAGAATAGTCTTAGATTTATATGTGGCTTGGACAAATACAACGCACACAGACAGACAACAGTAACGTTAGTCAAAGTGAATCGCTTAAGCTGTACAAACATGGTAACAGATCAGGATGTTACTGTAATGTTATGTTGTTTGTTGAGTAAACTTTACTCGACATTAACTATCAATGTTGTATTACAAATTATACTATGCTAGCCTGCGGTTCGACAAGACAACAGGTTGCCTATATCTTTCCTCAGGATGCAATCTATATGCGGCGGAAAGAGACAGAGAATTGTCCACCTCTCACCCGATCCGTAGTAGACACACCGGGCGCTGGAGGGCACAGACAGACCTCCGGCCTCCATAAGCTGTGGCCTGCGGATGGTTGAATTGGGGGACTCCACCGCCCGACCAGACAATGGCCCCAGTAGGCGCCTTAAAAACACTGAAAGGCCTCGCTTATCGACGGGGTCCAGCAACTGCTGGACCACAGCCTGTCATGGTAGGGGCGAATTTCGCTGATCCCATGGCCATGACAATAGGGCAGGTGAAGACAAGTGTGGTTTGTAGTCATTACGACGATATACCCTGCCACCTCCCCGGGTGGCGGAGGATCCATGAGGATTTTCCGTACTATAAAAAGAAGGATGCAATGCATTTCCTTGCTAAATGTTATTAGTCTGTTCATTGGTTTAGGCGGGAAAAGGTAACAGACAAATAAACAGAGTTAATTTGCTTTTATAATATTAGTATTATTTTTTCTCATCTCTTGGGAATTTCTCCTAACTTTGACTTTCGAATTCCAGCCAGCCCGATTTGAACTAGTGTCGATCAAATACCTACGGTCTCAAGAAAATCCAACTCATATTATACTATAATATCATGTTTTTTTTCTTTTAAGGCAAGCAGAGACTAATATAACCAGAAACTACTGATTTCCATATCTAGTCAGAATATTACTTGCGATTTTTAGTCGCAAGTGACCAGTATTCATATTGCCCCAAACGACTGAGTAATTTTACTTACCTAAAAATGAAACCGAAAATCGTAGATCTGTAGAATCCCAATGACGAGTCCAAACGGAAACCCAGTTCAACGAACTGAATGATGTCATAGACTACTTGTGAATCTATTCCACCAGCCATCAGTTCAGTTATTCACACATTGATAACATCATGATGATTACCTGTGGTATTACTAAGTTCCGGTTCATTTAAATCCACGTCACATTCAAGCCTTGGGCGGTACGGAGCAACGCAAAAAATATTGACAAGCCGTATGACTGTGCAAAAAGGCGATTCGCAATTGTTTGAAAATGTTTTATGTAATTGACAACGACAAAGGTTGTTGTTGCCTCGGGGCTTTGTTTAGAATTCTAGATCGTGAGATAATTATAATAAGGTGTATGAATACTTCTAACTCCATTCATACATATATACTATCGCCTGTACTCTTCGAAGGGTAGACAAAGGTGTACTAATTGTATACCCACAGTTCGCCGGTACGTTTAGGAACCATGTAACAGGGAGCGAGCCTATTGCCATTAACTTGGTACAAATCCAAACTCCGAGCTGCTACTGATATTTCTTTAAGAAAAACCTAATAATATTGCTTGATCTGGGAACCGAACCCAGGACGTGTACCGTAACAGTCACGTGTAGGATCTGGTAGTTCTACTACGAAAAAAAGAAATTCTCACATGTCGTTTTGACGCCTCGATTGATATAACAAGACAATGATTGACACAGATATGTAATTGCTTACCTTGAAAGAAGTATGTCGTCATAATTTTACTTTTATACGTTCTTTTGTTTAAGCATTCAATAAGAAATCATTTGTCACATATTTAACCTTTACAAACGCGTGTCGAGTACTTTCAAGTATAAAAAACAACTTTAACATTAAACGCCTTCAACAAACATTCAAACTTGAGATCAGAACAAAAATTTTTACAATATAAACTTGAACCGACTAATTTTCTTTGTCACCGTGACTTTGACATGGAGTTTTGTCTTTTATTGCGAATAATAAATTCTATTACAATCAGTAGACACTGGAGAAATTCGCGAAATACCATTAACAAGTTTTTGAAACGATAAAATTAAAATGTCTGTGAAGTTTTTCGGGTCACGGTTTACTGAAAACTTGACGAACTACGACAAACTCGATTTCAGTTTTTTAGTTGACTTGAAAATTATCTGCGGTATTTCAAAATTCTAACGTAATTAACATTGGAATAAACTAGATATAAAGTTTGTACGTTTAAAACTTGGCACTTCACACTTGATTTTTAATGAATCGTGCTAAGAAAATGTATCATGAAAAATTAAATAGTGTTCGTACTGTTTCTTATAATTTTATTTTTTGGTTAAATAATAATATTTTCAGTCAATTTTTACACAACACCATCTAGTCTTAAACTAAGCTAAGCTTGTACAATGGGTACTAGACCATGGATATAATAATCATATACTTTTTTGTAAATACCTACACACTTATAATACATAAGAAACACTCAGACAAACACAAATATTATTATTAATCACATAAATATTTGTGTCCTGTGAGAATTGGACGTACGGTCAACAAAAGAGTTAGGTATACAGGCAGCTAATTAATAATCTGTGTTTTAATAAAGACTGTGTAATAATGTATCATGAATACATACGTGTCAAAATGTAGGTATTGTAAGCAGCTACATATCTAACCCTTTAGCACATAATTATTTATGTCGAAATCTGTCTGAAAATGCATATTTCGTTTGCTATCTGTATACTTAACTCTTTTGTTGACTGTACCTTGTGATCAGCAGTATGACACATGAACCAATAGACCTCAGACGTCGTCAAATTAAATGATGCTATATTTTTATTATTATCGATTAAAAGTCTGTATTTAACATAAAGCCACTACCATCAGACCTCCGCAACCAATTTCTCTGTAATACCGATATTCTAAGGATAGACTACAGACTTCTTAATACCACTAACGATTATCATAGGTGTTCGTATGATAACCGGGACCAAAGGCTTTATGTGATCTCCGAGGTACGGAGGGGTCTCGGTGTTAAGAATGGTCACCCATCCACAGGCTGACCGCGACTAGCACAGCTTAACTTTGCTAATCGTTTAGCCACGAGCCCCTCATATTTTGATAGGAATAATAAATCTTTTTTTTTTCATTAATTCTCTCTACAATACCAAAATATATTACAAGGAAAAAGTTCCTACCCCAAAAACCTACCGCGTAACCTTCCCGGTCGGTAAATACCCCGGTGATTTAGTTGACCAATTTGCATACATATCACATTGCAATGCTGAAATACTTGAACCTCATAATATATAGGTCGAGCGGCCTTCAGTTAAGACTACTTTGTATATTTTCCTGTTTAAGCTGTAGGTTGTGCCAGATTGAGTTGTCCAAAGTTTTATTCACCGCTCGCGCTGTTCTGTATTCTGAACAGCATACATAAGAAAAATAATTCAAATTCTAAGGCATATGTAAGTAGAGTACTATCACACTGATGGGAAATGAATAATAATAAATAAATACAATATTTTGAGACATTTTCACACAGCACGATCTAGACCCAAACTAAGCAAAGCTTATACTGTGGGTACTAAACAATGGATACAACACTTATATACTCTTTTTTTGTAAATATATACTTAAGAAACACCCAGACAAACACAAACACTTTGTTTGTCACATAAATATTTGTGTCCTGTGGGAATCGAACCCACGACCCCATGATCAACAGTCCAGCACTCGACCCACTAGTCAACAGAGATCGTCAAAATCTCTTGTCTCTTGTGAAATAATCTTATTAAGAATAACAAGATTATTTCCAAGCCAGATTTCAGCACGCTGTGTAAAACAGTTCCTTCACAATATCAAAAAATTCAATTAGATACGTATAAAATTATATATTATCACTATCACTACATAGTATAAAACAAAGTCGCTTCCCACTATCTGTCCCTATGTATGCTGATATCTTTAAAACTACGCAACGGATTTTGATGCGATTTTTTTAAATAGATAGTGATTCAAGAGGAAGGTTTGTATGTATAATACATGTATATTATTAGTACAATTTATTTACTACTTTATATTGAATAGGTAATAGAACCTACTACCCTCATTTCCCTTTGGACCACTCGGTACTTATCCGACCGTACATATCCCACCCTACCCTACCTCGGGACACTAGGTATCTATTCTTTTTTTTTATACCACAAAGGTGGCAAGCGTCTATAGGCTGCGGTAACCGATTACTATCAGGTGGGCCGTACACAAATTTGCCACTTTGGTGACATAAAAAAAAAGTTTGTAGTAGCATTCTGTACCTATATACAGATGGCTTAATTCGGCCAATTCTGCCGGTAAGTGTGGGCATAAAAATATTATCTAAATACACCGTTAATACATAAATACTCAACACAACGGCTGTCAATAAACAAGAAATATGCACACGTAGGCGACGAGGAGGTAAGCAGAGAGCCCACACAAGATTTTTCTTTGTACTGATAAAATGTACTTTTGTGTGTATTTTTTTTGTATTTCCGCCTTCAGTTATTACGGTTAATCGGCTTTGTACGATTTGTTTGTTGTTTTATTTACCTTATTAGTGTACACTATTAAGGTCCGTCTTGCTAGATTTGATTCGAGGACCAGATCAAGCAGTGTTATTGACTTTTTCTATGAAGTCCTCAGTGGCAGCGTAAAATGTTATTTTTATTTTATTTATTTGGAAAAAAATATACACACTGTTTCTCTCTCTCATTCTAACCATACTGAATATTATGAAAACCTGATAATAATGCTTCTGTTGCATTTTTACATAACAAAAAAACCTTAACAAAGCGCATCAGAGTAAATTTGGGCCTAATAGATTTAAAAGAAAAATATGTCTGTACTTATTTATTTTTAACTTGTATGTAAGGTCAATATCTAATATTATTTCAAAGAATATTTATTCCTAACTATAGAATGAGTAATTTCACAACTTTCAATATAGATCGTGATCCGCATTCACAATCCGAATATTATCATCAAAACTTTTAAAATTCAATTCGGAAAATTTATAACTGGCTACCGGATATTGGTAGTCGAGCCCCTCAGCTATTCGGGGGCACTTGTAATTATTTTAAAATTCCCTTCAGACCGTTTGATAACTCAATTTCTTTGGGACAAGAGGTCTGAAAAGTTAGCGAAAGTTTTATATGATTTTGTTTTATTGTTACGGTCAAAGAAAATTCATAATTCCATACTGATAATATTATAAATGTGAGTGTATATCTGTCTGTTTGTGACATCTTCACGCCTAAACAGCTGACTAAATTTGAAGAATTTTGGTAAATATAGATTGGAGTTTGGAAAAGAACAGAGGGTCTACTCCCTATCTCCGTCAACGAAGTTAGGAGTAGGAAACGCCCGTAACGAAGGTCGAAACTACGGACTTCGTGCTTAGGGAAATGAAACAAAATGTATGCCTCACGGGGTCTACCCGTGAGGCATACATTTTGTCTCATTTTGGCATGGCATTTTAAGTTAAGGTTTATTTTCATTACTAATTGTTAGAAGTGAATTTTTACCATACTATTCCGAGTTGGAAAACTCATTTCTAAAACACATTTCCATCACCAATCCCAAAAAACATCGCGTGGAAATCAACTCTCTTTATTATATAATACACATCAAATTATAAAATAAAGGAGCGATAAGGCGTTCGTGCGATACATAATCTATAGGTCGACCCACGAATTACATGGAGAACTTAAATTACGATGTAAGCTGCTTGGTAATTTTCTTCACTGTTCATTTCCTTAGTGAGCATGAGTGTTGTGGAGTCACACTCGGCCATTTTGGATTTATTTTGGGTATTGAAGTACTTACTTTGGTTCGTATAGATTTTTTATTGTGAGTTTATTCGTTGAAAAATCGTCTTAAAGTTTGAGTATAACTTACCTACATCCTATAAACTTGTATGCAATAATCGTAGCAAGTGGCATTTCTGCTTACCCCAATGGGGATATTTTTTTTATTGTGAGTTTATTAGTAGAAAAATAGTCTTAAAGTTTGAGTATAACTATTACTTACATCCTGTAACCTAGTATGCAATAATCGTAGCAAGTGGCATTCTTTAGTTTCTGCCTACCCCTATGGGAAAAACGGCGTGAGTGTAGTGTAGTGAGTGTACTATACCCTGTTTACAGAAACATCTGAAGTTGCTAATTTCTGCACTGTTTCTGTCAATTGTAATTTATACTAATTGATTTATACTACAAATCAAATGTTAAAATTCAAGTTAAGTAAAGTGGATTAGAAATTCATTTTTATGGGTACTATCATGGTTCTTCTTTCTTATAGAAATTTATTAAGACGTAGTTTGTATAAGAAGAAATACTAACAAGAAATCTGCTTAATTTCCAAATAAAGTAATTTTAAACAGTGCGTCCTAGGTACAGACGCCAGCAGGTCAAGCTATCCAAAACTGTCAAATTTTCCCAATTGAATATGAACCTTATCATTTTGCATTAAAGTTGAAAATCAACCAAAGAAATTTGACAGATTGTGGTAGCTTGATGTGCTGGCCTCCGTACATCGCCAAACCAATACAATATAAGACAAAATAACGACATAAATATATTTCACTTTTTTGTCGAAATTTACCATTATATTCATCACATCTAACATGCATGGCCCGACATAATTATGTCGTCATACATGTCAGCCATAGTTTCTCCACGAGATAACTAAGTTTCTCGACGACAAATTGTTTCGCACAGCCTAGCAGGTAGGCAACCTTAAAGATTTTTCTATTAGCAGTCTGCTAAATGGGAATATGCCTTATAACATCGGCGTAAATAAAATATAGCTCCATCTAACTGTCGATGAAATTGTATAATTCTGCTTAACCATTTGCGGAATACACGCATGATGGTAAGCTTATGTTTCAAACCAACTGTGAATAGAGATAAGCTTTAATAAAAATAAGTTTTAATATAAAGTAAACGATAATGTAAATAAGGGTAACGATGGAGCACAGAACGTGACCTGGTTGAGCAAACCAAACATTTTGGTTACATACACGGTACCAATATCCGGATTTTATTACATTTAAATTATTCTATCTTATCGAAATTGGATTTTTATCAAGCGATGTTTTTGTGCTAGGCGTTTTTATGTCGGCGATGAAGGCAAAACAATAAGTTTTGTAAAATGAAAAAAGTATAAAAAGACATTGGATGGAAATTGGCTCAGAATTAATTCTTTAAGGATGGAAGCAATGACGTGTAGTCTTCTTTTAGAATTAAGAAGAATAGAGATTATGGATTCCGTCACTCTATGGATATGTATTCCACCACTCTATAGACCTGTATTCCATTAATCTATCAATATGGATCCCATCATTCTATTGATGTCAAGATAAACTCTAAAATAAATTATGCCGGTCGCAACTGCAAAAGGCGTTATGTTTAGCTTTTGATTACATAACGCATTTTTTGCCTTACGTTTAACATACCAATAAGTGAGCTACTTGCATTTCGGTCGAGTTATAGGTTTTAAAATGTGTTAATTACGCGGCTAAGTACTGATTATGCGAACATAAGAACTAGAAAGTTTTCTTAAAAAGCTTAGTACACTTACGTAAGTCTTTTTCCAGCTGGTGAAAGCCTGCAATCACATACAAACGTAAATAAATATAACTCCACTCGTATGCCTAACTTTATTAAATTAAATTAAAGGCGTGTATTTTAGCGACCAGTGTGTATCGATGCAGCGCTTTATACAAACGAGGTCAACATCGACTGCTGCCTCTTTCACGTTCAAAAGTTTTCAGTCTATTGACGACATGAAGAATTAAGACTAGTATTTTTATTTGAATAGTAATGTTGGTATTAGGATGAAAATTCGACTACTAGAGCTTTTTTTTTATACCACTAAGGTGGCAAACAAGCACACAGCTCACAGCTCACCTAATGGTAAGCGGTTACCGTAACTTATAGACGCTTGCAACACCAGAGGTATCACTTGCGCATTGCCGACTGTGTAAAATGTAAGAGGAACAGTTGGGTTGGCAGTAAACGGGTCAAAGTCCCCCACTCCCGCCCTGCCTCCTCGCGGAGCACTGGCAACCTTGCTCAAAGCAAAGATATCTTTTTAATTAAGCTAAACTTACTACCTCATAGTCCAGTGGTCGTAAACGCGACTGTAACATTATGGTTTCGATTCTCAGGTCGAGCAAATATGTTATTGGGATTTTCTAGAAAATCCATGTTTGGATTTCTACCCAGTTAATAACAATAGGTTTCTCCCTATCCTACGCAACCAAACATTATATAGGTACACCCACATTTCGCCGCAATGCCGAAGATCCAGATAGATTCAAAGATTTCTTCTCAAAGATCGTCAGTTATGAAATGCCAGCGCCATCTATGATTAGAAATTCAAAACATTGACTAGTCTTTTGAAGACACTTCTATTTACAGAAATAAATATATTTCATAATTTATAGGATAAAGATAAATATCGTTTCGTTACATTTTTGTAGGCGTCTGCGTAGGTACTATCTAAGATGGGTATTTTGATTCGTTAAAGTTTCCTCGACACTAATAAAATTCTCCTCAGTAAAATCTTTTTATGGTACATTTATAACGTAATCAAATATTACTCTATCTTCACTAAAATATAAAAAGTTTATAGATAGCAATGTGGTATATTATAAAAATACTTTATTTTCTTTCTTTTATCTATCAGTAGGTACATAGTATAAAACAATGTCGCGTCCCGCTGTTTGTCCTTCTCAATCCGTTGCATAGTAAACTATAATAATACTATTTCATTCATATCATTAAGCAGAGCTTAGTATCCAATGATTTTATCATAATCATCAACCTTTATACTGTCCCACTGCATAGGCTGTAGTTTATCAGACTTCACACGACATTGAGAATATCTGTAAGTCATACAGGTTCCCTCACGCTGTTTTCATTCACCGTTTAAACAAGTGACAATTTTATTAATATTATACACACATGATTTCGAAAAATCATAGATGCCTTAAGTTCGAACTCGAGACCTTTAACTTGGCAGTCCAATGGTCATAATCACTAGGCTATTACTGCTTATGCAATGATTCTTGTAACGATAGTAATATTCTCTCGCAAACTGCTAAAGAAAAAGTTCTTCGAACAACGAAGTATCAAACATTGTTTGTTGAACAAATCATATACAATACACATCAAACAGCATTTTGTATAAGTTGGCATGTTTACGGGCAATGTACAGGCTGTAGCTTTTTCACCAAAACTACTCCGTGACCAATAAACAAGCGGTATGGCGTGCACAAGCCACCGCAATTTGTATGAGTGGAGGGAACGCGTGGGCAATTATAGACATTGTAATTTGTGCGTTTAGAATGAGAATCGCGTGACGGGAAATGAGAAGGATTTTAGGTTATAATTATATTCGTATTTAGGATGTGATTTTTGGATAACATCGAATGTGTACGAGTATAGGTCATGATTTTTATGTGAAAATATTGTGATTCTTTATTTTCAGGCAGGTGTAATATTATTTTACAACCTTAGAGAATATTATAATCCTACGTTTAAGATCCACATCATACTATGTTTTGACTTTGGTAGTACGAATAACAGGCGGAATCTCTGAGCCATGTCGTTTAAGTATTAGTTTCAACAACAAGAAAGTATTTAAGTCTACTAAAAAAGGAGCTTAATGCTCCTTTTTTAGTTCTTTGAATTGAGTTCTTTGAATCATCGAATTCAGCAAAACTAATATTCAACAAATTAAAGTAATCGTAAAATTATTTTAGCGAAGGAAAAATTCGACTGCGGGCAGGATTCGATCCTGCGTCTTCTGGTTAAATGCACCAGATCGACCGGGAGGGCGGAACTCGCGGTGGCTTAGTGATCATAGATAGCGTCTGGTATATTTAAGCAAAAGACGCAGGTTCAAATCCTGTCCACAATCGAATTTTTCCTACGCTAAAATAACTTTATAATATTGATTTCTGTCATTAGAAATAAAACTACTTTTTACGTATTTTATCGCGTTATATTGATATTATTAATCCCTAATTAATAATTCAATATAACGCGATAAAATCCTTAAAAAGTAGTTTAACTTTATAATCTTAGCACGGAAAAAATAAAAATACAAAAAGAGAAAGTAATCGTATTTTTTGCTCTGCAGTGCCAACATCAGACGTGCAAGGAGTGTTGGGCAAGAAGGCGTCGTTGCCGTGTGACATCCAACCCCTGCACGCAGACGACGACGTGGTGATGGTGCTTTGGTTCAAGGAGTCTGATGGGGACCAGCCCTTGTACAGGTAAACAGACCAGTATGCTTGTATTCCCCAAAGATTAAGGCAGAGCTTTACTAATGTACCTACACCCAAACTTTTTTTATAATCTTTATTTGAGATAAGTTTAGAGGCTTTTAATTTTCAAAGATTATGACAGCCTCATCGTACCCTAAGAGGAACAGAAACAGAAACATTAAGTTCTCTTTAATTCGCATACAAATTTGTAAATTTTTAAAAGCTACTTTACTGAACGGCATAGATACTGTTTGAAAAAGTCCTACCTCCAAAATATGAATATTCAATTCGGTCATCAATGTTGCTCTTCATCTTCTATACACCCAAACTTTACCGATCTATTGATTTCTAACATTTACGCGAATTTTATACATTGGGGCCATGGACGCTGTAAAGGGTCCGAAACGTCGGGATTAATAAATAACGCGATAAAATCAGTTAATCGACGAAATCCAAGCTTTGAGCTGCTACTGACAAAACTCATAGAAAAATTTGGACTCAGAATCGAAACTAATTCTCATTCAGCAGCTAGTTTTGCAAGCAGTAGAACAATGAATTATTTATTTGTACATAAGAAATTTATATGTATTTTTCTCAAGTAAATGAGGTAGTCATTCAGTCTTGTGGTTCCAAGCTCGGCTGCCGAGCGTATGCACTTTGGTTCGAGCCAGTTGCCAGTTCAAGCAGTGTCATTGAATTTTAATTATTTTGAAAGCAACCTTCACTTCACATTTGGAAACACCTCTGCCTACCTTGCTTTTCAGGGAATACAGGCATGATGGTTAGGTACGCTAAATTTATGTACACCCTTAATTTTTATCAAAACACTTCACCCATGGTCGAATCTAAAATTCGCTTAATTGGAATTTCAAAATATTGCGTAATTCCCTCTCTCAGGAAATATCCACTATGATTAATGGATTGACAAGGAAAAGTAAATAGGAACTCTTAAGTGTCAGCACACTGTAAATTAAGCGTAAAGACGGCCATACACGAGAGTTATAATGTATAATACATTTACAAACATTAGAATTTAATTAGACTGAGACTGAAAGGAATGATTTAAGTTGCTTATTTTAGACCGTACTTGTTCTTTTTATCAGGTAGCATTAATATGAAAATACCTAGATTCATCCTTGTGTTTCTATTGTTATATAAATATACATTGTGGTCGCCGTGCCGAATTATAAAGGATTTAAAAGCGAAAAATCTTTGAAAATATTAATTTTGCAAAACCAATTAAATTAAAATTAATAACCAATTAATTAAAAAGTCGCTTGGTTTTATCGTGGGCAAAAACAGATTATTTTTTACAATTATCGAAATAATGCTTATACATATATATTTTGTCGCGTAATATACATTACATCGTACGTGTGTAGCGGCTTTAAGTGATTGTTATGTACAACTGGTACACTGAGGACTGTTTATTCTATCAATAAGGAACACTTAAACTAATGGTTTCACAGGTACCCGAATATATTGGAGTGATTAATATTACTGTCTACTAGACTGCTTCATTAACGTAGTGGTTGTAAGCGCTACTGCTACGCTTGAGCTCCTGCAGTTCGATTCCAAGTACGAGCAATGTAGTTGGGTTTTTCTATGTTAATGTCAGTAGCAGCTCGGAGTTTGGATAAATAATGATCGCAAGCAGAGCTATAGGGCACAGTGGTAGTACACCTCATTCAGAGTATCTCATTTTAGAGTATGCGAGAAATATCTTACTAGTTGCAGTACATTGCGGGGCCGCGCGGCTAGGATTTCATATGTGATAGATCATCGACGGCAATGTACAGCAGCTTACACGATATTTTTCGCCCCGTTTAAATGAGGCTTTATTCTACTCAAATTGGAGCTGCCCGACTAAGGAAGTACCTCCACCTTGCAGAAAATCCTTGTGCTGTTTTGTGTTCCTTACGTGTCACCAGTAGTGCGCGAAGAAATGTTGTGGAGGACTTTGACCCTTATACCTACTACCAACACAACTATTCCTCATTCGTTTTACAGGGTCGGCAACGCGCGAATGATATGTACCCCTGGTGTTGCAAGCGTCTAAAGCTACGGTAACCGCTTACCATCAGGTGGACCGTTGTATGCCACCTAAGTGGTATAAAAAAATATAAATCTGTTTTTGGATTTTTTGTGGAAATTCCTTGCGAAAAATACAAATTGCTACTGAAATTTTCTCAAATTTCCAAAAAGCGAAGCGAAATACCAAAAGACCCTAATTATTACAGTGATTGTTAAAATAACTCTGCCTTATCTGATGCGTAATTCAGGCGTAATGATATGTTATGATACTGTATTATGCTCTTCAACAGCTACGACATCAGAGGCCGCTCAATCAACCAGCCCAAGCTCTGGTCTTCTCCATCAGTCTTCGGGAACCGGGCGTTCTTCCGCGGGAGTGCCACTCCCGCAGTCCTCATGGTCGACAATGTGATAGCCAGTGACGCTGGCGTGTACAGATGCAGGGTAGACTTCAAGAATTCTCCTACGAGGAACCTCAAAGTTAATTTTACTGTTATAAGTGAGTATTTTGATATTTTATGTACATATATAGATGTTATTATAGTAGGGCGTTAAACACAAATATGGGCGACAATTTTCTTGTTATTATGATTACTTTTTATTTTTAATATTTGACGACATCTGTGGTCTTGCGATACGAGTGTCGAACAGCTGATAGCGATGTTATGGGTTCGATTTCCACAGAACACAAACAACATTATTGTTGGAGTCGTGGAAGTAAAACACGATTTGTAACTTCAAGATAATTGTTGTTAATTAATTTATTAAACGAATATGCCTGCCTTACATATATTTTTACGCATTACAATTATTGCCTATTCAAAATGTGTTAAAATATTAAATTAGCCAATCAGACATTAGATACACAATTAACAAAGTTAAGTAAATTATTATAATATTTGTTCAGCCGCACCCATCTCACTCTTGCCCACGCGCATCGTATCGCGTCGCCTGCTCGCACACTATATAAACTTAGGTGCGCTTGCGGCGCTCACCAACGCCGCCCGATATACCGTCCTCGCCGGCGAGGCCCGTCGCGAAGACCCCGTAACGGTAATCCTCCCCGTCCCTTGCTCGAGCCGGCCCGTGCCGAGCCAGTAGCTTTAAATTCGCCCCTAAATAATTTAAACCCAGATCCAGCCGTCCCTAGCTGCCCCCCCAGCAACGCCCTAAGCCGAGGTCCGAGTCCCGCAGGGGACACCCTTAGCTGTGTTGCTTAGTTTATAAGTTGCCCCTGGCTGGAGGCATTTGGTGCCTCGCCACCTAGTCCGGTTAAGTTTTTAAAGCTCCCTCGAGCTAAAAACTATGTCCGACCTAAAAAAAAAAAAAAAAAAAAAAGCGGCGCTCACCAGTCTAATATTTGTTACGACGCCGGCACGTTGTCTCTTTTGTTGGCGCGTTGATGTTATTACGCATGTTTGGTGGAGTACAAGTCCCACATCACTCCCCCCTAAGCGAAGCGTACAACAGGTTTCACAAGTCTTCCGGTCCGGGTGATATAGGGCTGAATGGTTTCAGGGGTTTGCGCAACTATGTCTTCATTTGATTCGTTGTATACGTAAGCCGGTTTCAGTCTGTCTAGCGATATTACCGATGTGCGTAGTGGTAGTTTCACTTGATAAAACTTATCGAAGCGCTTGACAACTTCATACGGTCCCTCGTACGGCGGCGTTAACGGCGAACGAACTGAGTCATTCCGCACAAAAACATGTGAGCACGTAGTGAGGTCTCTATGTATGAATGGTTCTGTGGTGCTAGTATTCGACTGCGGTGCACTCTTGATCAATGCCATAGTCTCCATAAGGCGGCGTACGTATTCGTTCTCATCGATGTTAGAGCTCGTTGGCACGATTAAGTCCGATGGTAAGCGGAGCGTCGTCCCATACGTCATCATTGCCGGGCTTAGACTGTTCTTGCGTAATGCGGTGCGTAAACCCAGTAGAACGGTAGGTAGTTCTTCTGTCCATCGACTTGTATTGCCGCGAGCCATTAACGCTGCCTTCAATGTGCGGTGCCACCGCTCAACCTGACCGTTTGACTGCGGGTGATATGCCGTTGTATGAATGCGGGTAATGCCGAACTTCTTCATCAAGGACTGAAATAGGGACGATTCAAATTGGCGCCCTTGATCCGTCGATATTCTTAAAGGACATCCAAATCGGGCAATCCAATTCTCGTACAGAGCTTTTGCAACGTTCTCAGCGGTGATTTCGTGCACAGGAACGGCTTCTGGCCACTTTGTGCAACGGTCGATGATAGTCACACAGTAGCGGCAATCATTTGATATTCGCATTGGTCCAACGATGTCCATATGTATATGTTCAAAGCGTTGTGACGACGGGAATTCGCCCAACGGAGTTACTGTATGGCGATGAACTTTAGCTCGCTGGCAGTTGAGGCAGGCTCTGGTCCAATTAGTGATCTCCTTGTTCATATTGGGCCAGAAAAACTTCGAACTCAGCTGTTTCCGTGTTGTTCTGATGCCAGGGTGACATAGGTCGTGTTGAGCTTTGTATGCAGCAAAACGATATGTACTCGGCAGATACGGCCTAGGCGTCCCAGTAGAACATTCGCATGTGATTGGTTGACATATGCCAGGTATAGTGACGTCAGCGAATTTTAAGTTTGATTGCGTTCGTAGTTGCTTCAATACTGGATCGTTTCTCTGTTCAGCTGGCAGTTTACTGTAGTCGATGACAGTGGGGCACTGAATGTCTTCTATGCGTGATAAAGCGTCAGCCACTGTGTTATCTTCACCGTGTACGTACTGTATGCTTGTGCAGAACTGACTAATAAAGTGTAGCTGGCGCTCGCGACGGGGCGTGTCACTGCTACTCGCTGGGCGTGTTAAGGCGTAGGCGAGAGGCTTGTGGTCTGTATATACTGTTACGTCGCCACCTTCTATAAGTCTTCTGAAATGTTTAACAGCTGTGTATATCGCCAATAACTCGCGGTCGTACACGCTGTAGCGGCGTTGTGTTGCGCTCATTGTTTTTGAAAAATAAGCGAGCGGTCTCCAATGGTCGTCAATTTTCTGTTGCAGAACTGCACCAAGGCTATAGTCTGAAGCATCGGTCATGATAGCGAGGGGTGCGCCTGGAACTGGGTGCATTAACTCCGTGGCTTCCAAAATGCTTTGTCGGCACTTTTCAAAAGCTGATTCCGCTTCGGAGTTCCACTCTATAGGCGTCTTGTCGTTGCGTTTACGATTATGCAGAAACTTGTTGAGTTCATTCTGAAGATCAGCTTGATGGGGTAAACAGTTTCTATAGAAATTGAGCATGCCCAGGAAACGACGCATTTCAGCAACAGTCTTCGGCTTAGGATATTTTGATATAGCTTCTGTTCGCTCTTCAGTAGGTTTGATACCGTTAGCAGACACTTCGTATCCGAGGAAGTTAATGTTTTTCTTGGCAAACTCGCATTTTTCAACCTTCAGCATGACACCATACATTTTGAGACGACTCAGTACTTCCCGTAAAAGACGTTCATGGCTGATTTCATCCTCCGTATATAGTAAAATGTCATCGATGTAACAGAAGCAGTTGTTTATTCCTCGCAGGACTTGATGCATGAATCTCTGGAATGTTTGGCTAGCATTCCGTAATCCAAACGTCATGCATTTAAATTCAAACAGTCCAAACGGCGTAATTATAGCAGTTTTCTGGGCATCTTCTTCTCTAATCGGTATCCAATAGTATGCCATTTTTAAATCAAGCTTCGAGAATATCTTCATCTTGTGTAGTTGATAGGTAAAATCCTGGATACGGGGTAACGGGTATCGATCCGGCTGCGTGACTGCGTTAAGCCTACGATAATCACCACACACTCGTAGTCCTCCATCCTTCTTCTTGACAATGTGGAGTGGACTTGCCCAAGGACTAGATGAAGGTCTGCAGATTCCTAGTTCCAGCATATGCTCAAATTCCTCCTTTGCGGTTTTATATTTGTCAGGCGGTAACGGGCGAGCTCGAGCGAAGATAGGGGGGCTTGTTGTTTCTATGTGGTGTACGACATCGTGTTTGGCTGGTTCCTTGAGGGCTGTGGGTCGGAGAACCTCTGGATACTCCTTCAGAATGTTGTAATATGCTTGATTGGAGCTGATAACATGTACTGTTTCACCGCCGGTAGTGACCTCGAGTGCGTCGACTGATAACTCAGTAATATTGTCGAAGAGTTTTTTTCTATGGAGGTCGACCAGTAACTTGAAATGACGGAGAAAATCTGCTCCCAGGATAGATGTCTTCACGTCAGCAACAATGAAGGTCCATAGGTAACTACGACGGAGACCAAGATTGAGCCTGAGTGTTTTTTCTCCGTACGTGTTGATCGGCGTGTTATTTGCTGCATATAACCTGTAGGCGCTTGCCGTCTTCATATATTGTCGTTTTCTTGTTACAGCTAACACAGAAATTTCAGCGCCCGTATCTACGAGAAAACGTTCTCCGGTGTCACGGTCACAAATAATAATAATAATAATAATATTTTTGGGACATCTTTACACAACACCATCTAGTCCCAAACTAAGCAGAGCTTGTACTATGGGTACTAGACAATGGATATAATACTTAAATACTTTTTTTTTTGTAAATACATACTTATAATACATAAGAAACACCCAGACAAACACAAATACTCGTGTTTAATCCACACAAATATTTGTGTCCTGTGGGAATCGAACCCACGACCCCATGATCAGCAGTCCGGCACTCGAACCGCTAGACCACAGAGGTCGTCGGAAATACAAAGGCGGTTGGTAGTGCTGGGGACACCGACGTCCGCCACCGTCGGCGTCGGGGTTAGTTTAACGCTGGCTGGTTTGTCTTTCTCCTACAACACGGTGATTCGCAGCGCTTGGCTTTGTCGCCAAAGCGAAAGTGGTATTTACACTCCCATGTCGGATCTCCGGGTTTGACAGGTGACTTCCTATCGGTTCGTGATCGTGATCTTGAGCGTGAGTGAAATGATCGTCTGTATCTTCGCGACGAGCGACCGCGTAATTCAGCCACTTCCAAGCACAGCTTCTCCATCTGTTTTGATAGAACCTCCAGCCGTGCTGACATCACTGGATCTTGCGATGTTGTAGACACTGCGGCAACCGTTGTAGGCTCGGAGTATTCCACCATTTTGTCAGCCATTGCGGCGAGAGTATCAAGGGAGGATTCCGTGTTGACTGAAAGCACGACGCGCACCTGGGTAGGTAGGTGATTGAGCCACTCAATCTTCAATCCCTCATCTGTGATCATGCCGCTGCCGAGCTCCCGCATCTTGCGTAGTAACTGTGTCGGTTTTTGATCCCCCAATTCCAGGCCGCTGATGAGCTTTTGAAAGTTTTTCACATCAGACTTGTCGTACACTGTGAGTAAACGGTTCTTCACGGCGTTGTATTTTTCTGTAGCTGGTGGGTTATACAAGATGTCTGTGATATGTTGGAGATCTGTGGCTTGTAATTGTTGCAGCACATATCGAAATTTTTGATCATCCGATGTCTTTAGAGGATCCACGACGGCTTCGAATTGAATGAACCAGGCTCGTGGAATCTCTCGCCAGAACGGCAACAGTCTTGATTGAACAGAAACAGCGGCCAGATCAATCTCAGACGTCATTACTTTGTTTCCTTCTGCCGCGTTATCGTTAGACATTTCTGCGTCGAACGTCGGGGTCACCAGTTGTTGGAGTCGTGGAAGTAAAACACGATTTGTAACTTCAAGATAATTGTTGTTAATTAATTTATTAAACGAATATGCCTGCCTTACATATATTTTTACGCATTACAATTATTGCCTATTCAAAATGTGTTAAAATATTAAATTAGCCAATCAGACATTAGATACACAATTAACAAAGTTAAGTAAATTATTATAATATTTGTTCAGCCGCACCCATCTCACTCTTGCCCACGCGCATCGTATCGCGTCGCCTGCTCGCACACTATATAAACTTAGGTGCGCTTGCGGCGCTCACCAGTCTAATATTTGTTACGACGCCGGCACGTTGTCTCTTTTGTTGGCGCGTTGATGTTATTACGCATGTTTGGTGGAGTACAAGTCCCACATTATGAATATGTCAGGGTGTTTCTATTATGAGTATGGAACAGCAACAAAAAATTCTATAAGTATTATATCCATTATCTAGTACCCATAGTACAGAGTCTACTTAGTTTGGGGCTAGATAGTGCTTTGTGAAATATCCCAAACAATTCGTCCCATTGGAAGAATAAAGTTTTATTATCATATGTGTCAAAAATGATATTATGGTAAATTCTTCATCATTATAACGTTAGCTATTGATTGATACTATTTTTTTATTTTTTTGTCCATAAATTCAAAAGATATAACGCTCGAATAAAGTTTTATCCGCGCCGACTACGTACAATAACTACGCATGATCACGTACAACGCTATTCTCTGTCTTGCGCCCGCGCAATCAGCTGCGCGCGCCGCGTCGCTTCATTCTAAGTCACATTGTTCGACGAAGTAGCCGCGAGTGGTGTCTGTTACCGAAATTGGCGATCAAAATGGTAAGAATACTTTTCTTTTATGTTAACGCTTTATATTACATTAATTACTTTACTAACCTAAACTCTAGTATAAACACACGATGGTTTAAGCGGATAAAATTTGTTGTATAAATAGTTTTGATACAATTATACTAAGTTTTATTAATTTCTCACAAAGACAGTATTTATAGTCACATAAAACACTGTTTTACGAAGGACCAAAACTTATTTATTAGAAGTTTAATCCGAAATAAATACTTTAATAATAACTTATATAACATTACAGAATATAATATAGCTTGTCTTATTTGTTTCCCTATTTTTTCAGTTTCTTATACACTTAGTACATTTTACGACGCATAATTTTGTATTTTTGTCGTCCGCACGTACTCATGAAACACTATTCTACGAAAATATTTTTTAAAGTGAGTGTCGTATATGCAAATGACACCTTTTTTTACCAACTGTTTTATTAAAAAACAATATTCGAAATCTTAAAATTGGTATAAAATGGTTAATTATAATTGAAAATATGAACAGCTTTTTTAATAATTTATTTAATACTAAATGAACAGTTCAGACTAGGTAGATAAAGCACAAAAGTATAAGTACATAAGTTTACATTGAAAATACCAATGGACCTAAAGCAGAGCCTAACACTAGAGTGCACGCGTCCCTTTTTTGACAAGTTTGCTCGCGTGCTCTGGTATATTAGAAAAATCGAAAATAGTTTTTTTTTCAAACTTGGTGATTTAGAGTAAAAATAATAAATAGTGATACGTGAAAAAATGACCATACGTAGACCACTCGTGCACTCACTCTAGTGTTAAATTACATAATATCTAAGTTATGTACATAGTTACATTAATTGTATTGTTTTTTCTAACTATTACGATGTTATTCATATACACTTTGTTACTTTTACAGGACCAAAGAAAAAATAATTATGTCCAATCATTTTGGAATGTCGATTTCTCAAACGATGAGGGAGCAGCAGGAGCAGGGGCTCAAGCTACGAGCTGTGTGGTACCAGTGGAACAGACGATCTTTGCGGATATACTATAAGGATATTGTTGGTTTATGTAACTCGGGTATCATTCCTGTTCAGTATAAAGAGTATTTTATTTCTTTACCTTTCTCGGCTTTCACGAGGTTCACGTCATGCGGGACGGTAATGTCAACAATCATTGCACGCCTCTCAATTCGGTCCACCACCACTATATCAGGCTTATTGGCTACAATAGTCCTGTCAGTGATGATGGACCGATCCCAGTACAATGTGATATTGCCATTTTCAAGAACTGGGTCGGGCACATACCTATAGTACGGTACCTCCGATGCCACAAGAGTGTATTTCAGAGCAAGTTGCTGATGGATAATTCTGGCTACAAGGTTGTGCCTATGCAAGTACTCTTCGTTAGCTAGACGAGAACAACCAGAAATAATGTGGCGGATCGATTCACCCGGGCGGTGACATGCCCGACAGATGTCAACCGTGCCATCCTTCACAATAAATCTCTGGTAGTTATTCGTCATGATAACTTCGTCCATAATTGCACAGACAAAACCTTCGGTTTCCCCAAAGAGGTCACCGAAACGCAGCCAGGCTACGGACGCTGCTTGGTCTACATCGGGCCCATGTAGGGCCCGGAAAAAGCGTCCGTGAAGCTCCTTACTCTGCCATACCTTCCTGCGGTCGTTAGTATCAAGCACTACAGGCTTGCGCCAGTTCTCATTCGCCAAGGAGAGCGGGGTGAGTCCCTTGTCCACTGCTTCTACATCTCGATGCATTCCCACGTCGGCATGTAGAAAATATTCCCTGAGATTGCATATCTCGCGGTTGTGGAGGTTTTTGGCATTTAAAAAGCCTCGGCCTCCACACTTCCGCGGGATATACAATCTCATGACCGACGATCGTGGGTGGTGCATTCGATATGCCGTCAGCAGTGTACGGACCCGCCTATCCAAGGCGTCAAGTTCCGTTTGAGTTCATTTGAGAATGCCAAAAGAGTACATCAATACCGGCATGACCCAACCGTTGAAGCGCACCTTCAACGGTTGGGTCCTTGTTTCCGCCTGAAAGAAGGCTATTGAATACCTTCTTCAGGCGGCCAAAGAAACGTTCCCTCAACGATTGCTTCATGTCAGTAGCGCTGATACCTAACGCTTCTGATATACCCAAATACTTATAGGTTTCGGTTGGAGAGAGGGATCTCAGGTTTATGGAATCCGCGACTTGAACTCCTACGGATTCCACAATCTCCCCTCGCTTTACATGCATTACCGTACATTTGTCCACACCAAACTCCATCCTGATGGCGCTACTAAAAGTTTCAGTTACCCTCAGTAGCTCCATCAGCTGAAGATTGTTGGGGGCAAAGAGCTTCAGGTCATCCATGTAAAGGAGGTGAGATATAACCTGACCACCTCTCTTCAACCGAAGCCTAGCCCTGAATTCTCCAGCAGCATGCTTAGAGGATTCAGGGCTAGGCAAAACCAAAGTGGACTCAAACTATCGCCCTGAAATATACCTCGCTCGATCCTCACAGGTTCGCTATTCCTCTGGATATTTCGACGTCCTGGATAGCGAAGGACTGTGCTCCATTGCCTCATACACGACATCAGGAAGGTGCGTAGAGTTATATCTATTTTATACAACTCTAGCACCCTCATGAGCCATGTATGAGGCACCGAGTCATAGGCCTTCTTATAATCTATCCAACATGTCGACAGATCCTTTCGGGAACGCCGAACCTGTTGGCTAATGGCCATATCTATAAGGAGTAGCTCCTTAGTACCGCGGGACCCGTTATTATTATTATGTATATCATATATCATTATAATCATACATATATTATAATTATGTAGGACTGATTTATTAATAAAAATAATCATGGAAAAAATAAGTCAATAGTAGGTAATATTTAAGTGATCTTTAATATATATTTTTTTGTTATTAGTCGCCATACAGTTATTTTGTAAGAATTGTAAGAGATTCTATTTTTTGTTACCTATTTTAATATTTTTATAATAAATAATTATATTGATTAGTGCATTCCTTGAAGTGTATGTTACCATTTCGTGTTTTTTTTTAATTTACTCGTATATTGATTAATAAATTGATTAAGAAAATACCAATGTTTTTACATGTATAAGGAAATACCCTATACCTAATAATGATGATGAATAATGATGAATTTGAAGCCTATTATACTTAATTAGTATAATAGTTTCATATAAAACACGGATACAACCGCCAAAATCCGTAAAATAATGTTTGATATGCCGATGTATCGTGTATAGTTTCGTCGAATATTGTTTTATGTATTCTTAAGACACCTCATTCAATTATTCTTTTGGCAGAAAATCTTTATATATGCACATGCGACCCATTATATTTGGAAAGGCATAGTTTATAGATTAAATAATTATAACGTCATAAACGGTACTAACTTCTTTGCATACTGTAAAAATATTAAGTGGCTAGTGTCATTAATAAAAAAGATAATAAGCAATACGTGCGCACGAAATTTATAATCGCTCTACTGCAAAGTTGACAATTCGCAAATAGAACATTATTCTTCTAATGGGACGAATTTATTGTCATTATTATTAAATTTTGCGTATGTATGTTTATTCAATTTTTCTCTAAATTTATCATCAATAGCGTAGTACAGAGGCCAGCACATCAAGCTACCACAATCTGTCAAATTTATTTGACAGATTTTCAATATTAAAGTTGAAAAAATAAGTAAGTAAAAAAGTATTTTCAATTGCGAAAATTTGATAGTTTTAGATAGCTTGACCTGCTGGCGTACACTCATCGAAATCGACAAATGAGCTCATTAAAATGACTTAATTATCTTTTTTTTTTCAAGTCCCACCAAATCGTCCAACGATATATGACGCAAAGAGAAGAGATCGAACGAAATTAGTGGAGCCTTACAATGAGGGGTCCGACGTGCTTCTCATCTGCGAAGTAGAAGGAGGTAAGATTCGACTAACATTAAAAAAAAATATTAAGCTAACGAACTACATGTAGATATTAAAAAATTAATTTAGAATCACTTGTCAAGGATCAAATAGCAGATACGATAGAGCAACTATTGCTTGACCCTCTGGAGGGTCAAGTCACATGTTTGACGACACGTTTGGAGCGCTCCCTCTGAGCGATCGGCTTCTGCGCCACGGGTTGAGGGATCGATCTCCGCATGGAAAAATATGTATTTGTATGATCTACCGGTAGTTGGGTGTATGTGAATGTGTTGTGTTTGTTAACTCACCCACGTGATTTATTAAAAATATATGTACGAAACTCAATTAAATCGACACTAATCTCCAATTAACGATCCTCAATTATCTTTAATTTCCGATGATACGTGCCGTAAAATCTATTCATTTATAAAAGAATCATTAGTACGTTTGTTTAAACCATTCCATCCACTTAAAAGTAAATCATCTAAGGCGTACAAGTTTGCTCGGATGGCAAATGACTCAAAGAGAGGCTGTTTAATCTAGGTCTTAAAGGAAATGCCTGTCTTAGGCGAATACAGCTTAATGTCAGGTAAAATAAACCTTAGGCACTGAAGCGCGAAGTGACGTGAAACAAGATGTCTTGGAGCTTGGAACTGATCCAGTTGACGTGTCTCAAGTAGGAATTAACATACGTAAATAAATGCGACACTAGAACTGGAATATCGTATCAGTCACGTGCATAATATGCAGGTGTCATATTGACGACGTCTGTGGTCTAGTGGAGTGTTCGACTGCTGCTGCACAGGACACAAATATTTATATGATGAGCATAATACAGACGACAGCAAGTCAAGCTATCCAGAACGTTCAAATTTTCACAATTGAATATGAACCTTATGTTTTTGTATTAAAGTTGAAAATCAATCAACGAAATTTGACAGATTGTGGTAGCTTGATGTGCCATTTTATGTCAATAAAGAATTATTATTGTTATAATGTAGTAATTGATCCAACAAATAAATTTTATATGTATGTAATATCCTTGAAAAAAGAAAGATATCTTGTAAATAAAATAAAAATGTTGGTATAAACCTGGCGCCATTTCAGAATCATAAATAACAATCTCCCATAACCCTAATTACCCAGATAATTGTTAAAACAAAACAAATCAATAACGAAATCTTTAAAGCCGACCGACCAATTAAAGGCAATAATTATAGCCTTCGAGTGTTAAACAATAAAACATTCCGATCCCATACAATTTGAGCCCGAACAATAGAATAGGATTATAAATGATAAACAAACAAAATTCGTGGGCGTTAATGATGGGAAATAGATGGGAAATGGTTATGATGTTGTCGGTAACGGTAAATCTCTTTTACACGTAGCGATAATCCATACACGACACCAATTCGATCGGGAAATTTCGTTTATTCCTAGTGAACACGACACTATTAATTGCGATGTAAATGCAGATTGTATTCCCAATTCGGTATTTTGGAACGATGTTGAATTTTAAAATTATTGAGATTTCGGGAATTCGATTCCATGTGATTTAGTGGAATCGTTAATCATATTAGTAATTATAGAAATTGACATAATTAATTATACATATAATGATATTTGCTGATTTGATTGATTTATATTATTTGATGCTTGGTGGTTTATTGCACCGCTTCTTTTTTCCAGCAAAAACACTAGGAGACGGTGACGGGATGGGTATTATTGTAAAAATTACGGTATAAAAGTATTACGTCTATCTTGAATAAATTATTAGGACTTTGACTTTATTATTGCATTGAAGTAAATATAATAAATATATACATAAGGTTTTCTACTAAGGATGACTTGAGTGCATAGAAAAGTTATCATTGTATTTTTTTTATTATTTATTAATATGGTACTTGAACTTTTACACTAAACACACAGTAAATATAACATACAAAATATTTTCGCGGGGAATTCGTCACTTCAAGAAGTGCACAAAAAAAAATAGCAACAAAGCTAATTACCGTTCCAATTTATTATAATTTCTGTCTATGTTTTGAAGATTTATCTACATATGTATATTTTTTTTTACAAGCAGTAGCCGTCTTGGTTATGAAAATACTTGAAAATATTTCTCCTTATGATAAAAACCCAGACGTGTCAGAAAGAAAAATGAAGCCATTAAACCCCGTTATGATTCGAGCGACAATTTGTCACTAAGAATAATGGTGTCGACCACGAACTTTAGATAATTATCGACAAATAACGACTACTTCGACACGGTATCGATTTATGAGTGAGCTTTGATTTTCGGTAATGTCAAATAAGTATAGTTTGTTTTACAATCTCTTTATGATGACATTTATTTAATACTAACTGTTGCCTGCAGTTCACTCGTATGCCAAAGGATTCTCTAGACAAAATATAGCCTATGTTCTTTTCCAAGCTTAATCTATCTTAGTACCAAATTCCCTCAAAATGGGTTCAACGGTTTGGGCGTGAAAGCGTTTTAGACAAACATAATTTCCCATTCATAATACCTATTAGCAGGGATAGAAATTTGAGTTCATATTATAATGTGGGATATATTTGATATAAGTATTATTTATGAAAATAAAGTAGCCATCCAGCCAGCACATCAATCTACCACAATCTGTCAAATTTCTTTGATTGATTTTCAACAAAAAACCAATAAGGTTCATATTCAATTGGGAAAATTTGACAGTTTTGGATAGCTTGACCTGCTAGCGTCTATACATTTAAAAATGCGCCGTTTAATGTTTACTCGGCTTCTAAGAGCCGTAACGTCATTTAAAAATTTAATAACCTTAAAGCTTCCTCAAGATTTGGCCCATCAATGTAAAAACATTTTTTCAAGTCACCTGTTAATTCTAGATATTAGCGTGCCCAATAAAGAAAAACAAACTCTCGAAAGCTTTATTATTTACGTACAGAGGCCAGCACATCAAGTTACCACAATCTGTCAAATTTCTTTGATTTATTTTGAACTTTAATACAAAGCAATAAGGTTCATATTCAATTAAGAAAATTTGACTGTTTTGGATAGCTTGACCTGCACATCACTTTTAGTATTGTTCAAATGCAAGCCGAAGAGCTTGCCGAGGTTTGATGACAGTTGTTTTGTGGGAACTCAAAGCTTGTGAATTGAGTGCAATTTAAATATAAGGAAACCAATATAAAAATAGAGTGTAAAAAATGGTGACCAAGATAGGTAGTGAATTCCTTTAAAAACATTGACCATCCAGAGGGTCGTTAAATATCTGCTAATTGTTCCTCGACAGATTAACTATTGTTTTCCTTAGTAAATGAAGTATAGTAAATTATATTTAATGAAACTTTTCATTGTATAGGTAGACCAAGGCCGCGCGTGACGTGGTACTTAGAGAACGTGGTGATAGACGACTCGTACGAGCAGACATCTGATGGCGTGACGGCGAACAAACTCACGTTTCCCAACGTTGGGCGGCAGCACTTGAACGCGCGGCTTGTCTGCCAAGCCTCCAACACCAATCTCGCGCAACCTGAGACCAAAGTTCTTATACTAGATATTAATTGTAAGTAAATCATTCCTAAATGCTTTCCATTTGTATACCTTTTAAATAAACGTATCTAAAGAAAAAAGAAGTAAGAATGAAAGAAAAGTTAGTTCTGACACAAGACAAAATACGAAACAACAAAACAAAATATTTAAGTATTTCAGTAAGTACGTTATCCTGTGCAATGTCAGAATAGGTCCCTATCCCAGCACTAGCGAGCAAATCAAGCTGCAGCGCTAATATTCTGATAGGGCCCGCTGATGAGGCTAGGGACAGTTTGTATAATTTAATTAATAAAAGTAACCTATTTTGCGGAGTGTGTTTCTCTCCAATTCACTATCAATATTTTAAAATTTGACACCACAGGCGTTGAGTATGACTTTCATGTTCCTCGAATATATTTTTAATTAACAATTTTTTCAATAATACTGTAGTATTTAGCTCTCTCGTTTTTTACAGTAAAACCAATATCAGTGAACATACTGACAAAAGAGAAGCAAGTATCAGCAGATAAAAGGTATGAAGTGGAATGCAAGACGACAGGTTCAAGACCAGAGGCGTATGTAACGTGGTGGAAGAACAACAGACAGCTGAAAAGGATGGCGAAGAATGTGAGTTAACTATTCCGACCTTTTTTGGTCTCTGAACCATTATCTGGTCTTGAGAGTCGAAAAAACTAACTGGACATTACAAGTAGATCTAAGAGTATATAAATATAATTTACTGTTTTCTAAATCTGTAAGTAATATAACAATTATAATTTGATCAATCTGCTAGCTAACCTAACAAATAAAATAATAAACTGAACTAAACCCCCTTCTTGTTGTATCCGATATAAACACGTTAAGCTCAAAAATCTCGTCTCACTTGTTTATCAAAACTATTCTCAACACCAAACAGTGGAATCACTTCCAGAGCATACAATATCAAATGCAATTTAACGTAAATCGCATCTTTTCACAGTTTTCCGAGAACAACGAGACGTTGAGCGTGCTAAGCTTAGTGCCGGGCGTCGAGGACGATGGCAAATATTTGACGTGCCGAGCTGAGAACAAACATATACAGGACTCCGCTATCGAGGATAAATGGAGGCTGAATGTGCACTGTGAGTATTGATGAGAATTTAAAGGGTTTTGATTGAGGAAATGAATAGAGTTGGTCGTATTTTCCTCTGTATTCCCACTGAATTTTATACGCATACATAGCTAACGAATACAAATGGAGGTTCACTGTTCACAGTTACCATTAATCAGAATTGAAAGGATTTTGATTATGGAAATGATGATGGATTCCGGGATACGGCGTATTTCGTCGTATACTTTGTACCAATTCATCTTGTTGTGCTAAAAGAAATGGGGAGGCCTGTAAGCTTGATACTACGCATATTTATTTATTTTGAGATCTTATTTCTGCCATTCATTTTTTATAAGGCTTCTGGGAAGTAATAAATAATTCTCCGACCCATATTTTCTTAATAAAGTAGAAATAAATTCCATGAACTTTGAACGCTGAATTTTCTATAAACGAAATGCTTGAGAACAATAAATGCTTCATTGTTAGAACTTCGCAAAGTACCTAATTTATACACTATCTTTTAACTTAGTGTTAACGTAGATATAAATTGTAATTTTGAATTTCCTGTTAGGTACGAAGTTAACAAGCGAAGAAGCAACGTCTTCGAGAATTTTATTTTCCAAACTGTGATATGTAACAACTTGTGCTACATGAATTTTCTCGTTTATTTTCTAGTAGCAAACTTTACAAATATCTTCAAGTCTGAAACAACTTAGAGTTTAATGAAAAAACTAATTCAAAACTAAATATCCAAGAAAGCGGTTCTCGAACACGTGTCCAGACCACTGTATTAACAACTTGGTAATTTGACTCGGGCCATCTTACTAATTCTGATATCAACTTGTGATTGGATAACTTTTGACTTGGAGAATTTCTTTGTTAAAACACTGTTTTTCTTTCGCTTCAAGTTCTTCGAATAACATTGTAGTGGGTTTATTATACTTCGAATGTGGAATGAGATACTTGGAAATTGAAGCTCTTAAATCGAATTGATGTTTTCTTAATAAAATTGCAATTTCTCTTAGATAAACTAACATCCACTTAACTTTGAACGTATTTTGAGAGAAAGCACTTAGCAGAGTGTAGCTCAAGTTGGCCAAGAACTATTTTTACATAACACCACGCTTGTATTCCCCGAAGTTATTTAGAAGAGTATCAATATAAACACACAGATGACCGATATGTTTAGCTCCCATGTAATGGGGGGCGAGCCATTAACTGGTTACTAATCCAAGCTATGAGCAAACTCGGAGTTTGGATTTGTGTCCAGTTAATGGATTGCCATTAACCGTGCACAAAATCCAAACACCGAGCTGCTACTGAGCCTATCGAGGCTCGCCCCCTATCACATGGGACCTAAACATACCGGCAAACTGTGGGTTTACATTATTACCTACACCTTTACCTAACCCTTTGGGAAAATACAGGGATGATGGTATGCTACCCATAAAAATGTATATAAAATTCTGTAAAATATTTCTACAACGGAATTTAACTATAAAAAATCCTGTATTTTTTTCAATATCCTAATTGTTGGTCTTTTCACAGATATCCCAATAGTTGATCTGAAGATGGGCTCAAACCTCAACCCTGATGAGATCAAGGAGGGGGATGACGTATACTTCGAATGTACTGTCAAAGCCAATCCTAAAACGCATCGCCTTGTTTGGTTCCATGGTGTGAGTATCGAATATCTTTAATGCTTTTGAAAATAATAATTAAATTGTAATTAATACTGCGGTCACGACATTGAAAGAAATAAACTTTTTAAAGAAACTTAACTTTGATGATGTCCGTGGTCTACTGGTTCGAGTCTCGGATTACTAATCACGAAGTCGTGAGTTCAATTCCCATAGGATATAACTATTTATGTGATGAACATAAGTGTGTGAGACTGGGTGTTTCTTCAAAAAAAAGGAAGTACATATTATGTATTTTAACCAGCGTATTAGTACCCATAGTACAAGCTCTGCTTAATCTTTGACTAGATGGCAGATAAAATTGACCCAAAAATAATTTATTTTTATAAGTCCATTGGACATAACAATTATTACGAAAAAAAATCGAAAGCTAAATTAATTGGAAAAAATAATTAATTGCTTGAAGAACAAAAGTGTATATCAAATGTCAAAGTAAGCTACATCAAGGAAAATAAATACCAAGCAAATAAGTAGTTTATTGAGTCAATTTATTTCCTTTTTCTGGACAATAGTTTGTCAGAATATTAGGATTGAATTATTTATGTTAGTGATGTAGGTAACAGAGTAATATTTTTTCTTATTAATAAGAATCGTTAGACTAGCTCGAAAGCCAAATGGATATTTTCTTGCCGGATATTTTTTCATAGGATCATGTTTTTGAAACCGTACAGAGTAGTAACGTTTCACCTTGTAAAGCCTGTTTGAAATAGGAACATTTTATTTTATAATTGAATTGAATTCTGTTATGAACAAAAATCTCATGATCATTTCGTTAATTTTTAGAATTACCCTGAATTCACTTTTAGTATTTTGGTCGTTTGATTGAGAGAAATTCTACAAGATTGATAATCACGATTCCTATTTAATACTAAATACTTGTCTTATGTTCATCTAGAACTCGGAAATCTTCCACAATGAGGCTGCGGGTATTATCCTGAGTGCCCAAAGCCTTGTCCTGCAAAGTGTGACCAGGGCTGCTGCTGGAGACTACACCTGCATGGCAGCCAACAGCGAAGGAAAAGGCACCAGCAACCCTGTCACCTTGTTAGTCAGATGTAAGTAGAATGATTTTAAATTCACCATCATCAACCCATATACTGTCCCACTGCTGGGCATGGGTCTCCTCTCACAGAATGAGAGGGGGAGAATGACGGGGGAAGGAGAGGGATTAGGCTATAGTCCACCACGCTGGCCTAGTCCGGGTTGGCAGACTTCACACGCCGTCGAGAATATCTCTGAGGCATGCAGGTTTCCTCACGATGTTTTCCTTAACCGTTTAAGCGAGTGATAATTAATTATTAATACGCGAATGATTTTGTAAAGTCAAGAGGTGCGTGCCTTATACCTATTCGAACTCGAGAACCTCGACTTGGCAGCCCAAAAGTCATACCACTGTCCACTACATACACACACATTAGCATCGCCTTACCTTAAGTTTTTATACATTTTACTAGTCCTATAACATTATAAATTGTTTAAAACAAAAGTTCAGACATTCTTTTTGTTTTATATACTACTAAGGTGGTAAACCAGCCCACCTGATGTTTAACGGTTACCATATTATAGACGCTTGTAACACCAGGGGTATCACTTGCACGTTGCCGACTCTATAAAACGAAAGAGGAATTGTTGGGTGGTCAAAGTCGGCTCCGCCACAACGTTTCCTCGCGTAACACTGGCAAACTTGCTCATCCTAAGGATCGCAACACCGCTCAAAGTCTTTACGAACGATTTTGTCGGTTAATAATTTTTTTACTTTAAATTCTTGCACTAAGCTCGAAAGTAGTCAACCGTCAAAGTTGCTAAAGGTAGTAAGTAGATTTTGTAGGAGAAGAACATCATTGTGATTATGTTAATCGCAATGTAAAGAAAAAATGAATTCTAACCCCACGGATCACCCTTCAACCAAAATCAAATATAAAGAATATGAATTCAGGTGTACCGCAAGATTCAATTTTAGGACCTTTACTATTCATTTTATTCATAAACGATATAAAACACTGTTTTCAAAATTCAAAATTTCTTTAATACGCCGATGATTTAAAAGTTTTTAAAACAATCTCGAATGAAGAGGACTGTATTGATTTCCAACTAGACCTTGATCGATTCTCTAACTATTGTTCTTCTAACAAATTGTACCTTAGCCTGCCTAAATGTCACAGTATTACGTTTACTAAAAAGATAAATATTATTAATTACGATTATCGTCTCGCCAACAGTATTATTAAAAAAGTTACCTGTTTTCGTGATCTTGGTGTACAACTGGACTCGAAACTTCATCTGGATATTCATATAGAAAAAACAATTAATAAAGCATACCAGATGTTTGGCTTTGTGATGAGAGCATCTAGGGATTTTCGTCGTCCTTCTACTTTTCTATACTTATATAAGTCCATAATTAGACCACAATTAGAATATACGGTACCAATCTGGAATCCTTACTATTCAAAATACATTGAAATGATAGAATTCGTTCAACGTAAATTCCTTCGTTCTATGCAATATAGATGTTTTCGAAGTAAACTATCCAATCAGACACTACTTAAAAAGTATGACCTGATCACATTACAGTCAAAACGCACACTCCTTGAAACTATGACCTTATTCAATATATTCCGTAACAAGTTTGATTGTCTGGACCTTTTTTTTTTTTTTCTTTTATTGTTTAGGGGTTTTTATCTAAAGAGATATGTCAACCCCATCGTGTCTTTAACAATGTTAAGTTACCAGACTATAAATACCTATAACATGGCTGCTTACTTAAATTACAATAATTATGTTGTTAAATATATGCTAAGCGACATAGTTTTTTAGCAACCTCTGAAGTTGGTTGAGATAAAATTGATACATCCAACTTATTTAGTTTTAGCTCCTCCAAAAGTGATTCCCTCACTCTTCTGTTCCGGACACAATCCATCAGTAAATGTTGCACGTCCTCTACCTGATAGCATTCCCTGCAATTCGGAGACTCGGCTTTTTTCATAAGGAATGCAAATTTCGCCGATGGATAGTGTCCAGAGCGAAGTCTTAAAGTTAACTTTATATAGTTTCTACTTAATTTACCGTCATCGAACCAGGGCACACGGGAAGGCTGGCCTTGTATGGTCCTATACCAGATTCTTTTGTCCTGACAGATATTATCAAAGTGTTGCTTCCAAGAATCATAACATTTTAATTTTGCTTTAGGTATGTGTTCCCAATAATCAGGTAAGTAATTCAAATTGTCTGGACCTGGTGAATAGTTTATGTTACGTGGTTCCTCGTACAGTGCACGGGCGAGAAGTACGCACTAGGCGACTGTTCGCTACCAGCATTTGTAAATCCAATGCTGGTGTGCGGTCTCCACTCCGTCGTTTAGTTGATATATACAACAAGCAATTTAGCGCAGTTGATATTTTATTCCTTAATAAATACACATTTAAAAATAATGTAATTAAAATTCTTACAGATCAGCAGCAGTCAGATCATAAGTATCACCCATGTACTATTTTATCATCTCTTTTCAGTAATCTTAGTGGCTATTTAATTTTGCCCAGCTTAAATTTTTACGTCTGCTAACAGTTTTGTATATTGAATATGGTAATCTGTGAAAAATGTAGTGGGTAGTATATTTGTTAAGTTTAATGTTAAGATGCCTCTGTTTACATATAATATGCTACTGTTTGTTTTCCCTTATGAAATAAAATAAAATGAAGAATTACTTATGTAGATTCTTCAGATTCAATCTTTCTTAAAGAACAAAGATCAAGATCTTTTAGTTACGAATAACATAATCACAATCATATTATTCTGTCATAAATGATTTTCACCAAAAAAAATACTACTCAAAAACTAGAGAAGACTCAAGTGTATTAAATATTTTATGTATATACTTACATATGCTCGACTTCTGCGGCCAACATACCTTGACTCCAATCTCAGCGACTTGCATTTAGTGTCGGAAGCGAGTGTCACCAGGGATTTGATGTAGGGTTGCTAAATCCTTGCAAAATGTTATTAAAAACATCGTGGCTTAAGAACAAGCATGGAGTCTTCGAATTTAGTGTTTATGTACCAAAGGACTGGTACGTAAACACTATCGTAGATGACCATATTTTACAAAAAGTACGTGAAACAGTCGTATTTTTATTGTAGCTACGAATACGAACATAACATAAGTCTACGGTTTCCAAGGGGGCCGGATGCTTATCAGATCTTCTCATCATAATATCTTGTGATGGTAGTTTGATGATAGCAATGCCATGAGGTTTTTTACATGAGACCTGAAATCGGACCAGCGAACTGTGGCTGTACATGAGGACACATCTGACTAACTCTTTTTACCCAAGACATGATATGTTATATGTATTAAAATATATTAAATATGAACAATATTATACATGTTCAGCAACCCTGATTCCAAAGTAAATTCTATATTCGTTTGCGGTGAGCAAAATTTTAGTCAGCTAGATTGCTTAGGGACCTGCTGTGGGCTACATTTTGAATAATGCTTTTGGAAAAGATGTTAAGAGGACATTCAGGGGAATAATAGTTGGTGACCAAGTAATAAGAGTATTGTAACCCAGTTCAAACAATGTAGTGGGAAGTTTAGTCATTATAGAACAATCATAGTTGGATTATTTGGTTCAGAAACAGTTTCAAACTGTTATTGTACAATTACACTTAGGGGAACTGAACGCTTTAGCTGCGGGAACGGATATATTCGAACTTATTATATACAAGCAATAATACTTATCATAGTATTTTTCATCAAGAACAATTACAATTACCCGTAATATATTTTGTCATAAAATTTTATGAAACTTAATCTCGTATTATCTTAAGCAGAAGGAATCTAAAGTGAAGTTCAATAAAAAAAGAAACTTAAACATCGTCAAACTATTAATGGACCGCTCCAAAAGACCAACAATTAAGAACAGGTACGAGGCTAAAAGACCAGAAAATATTAACCCGTAAAACTGTACAAAATTATATTAAAATTTGTTGCGTTGAAACAAAGGGAGTTTAAAATTCCCTGGAGGCCCCTAAACCCTCCACGCTTCCGTCAACCACGGAAGTGATATAAAAACCCGAGAAAATGCAATTTACTTGCAAAATGGATGAGAGGTTACACGTCGGTTTCCAAAATTGTCCTTTTATAAATACAAGAGCGTGTTTAATGGGATCCAGATGGTGGAGAAATAATGTAAAGGATACTGCATTTTTTTAAATTTCACTAAATGTTTAACAGAATTAAGACAGGTATTTAGACATTTTGAGCTCAGTAAAAATCTTTTTATACCAAGTAAGACTTCCACAATGTCAATGTCAACTTATCTGTAATCGCAAATCTGTGTCATTATTTCACTTTTAGTTACTTACTTTGGTTCGGCTTACCGGAGTCGTGACAAGACTGATCGGCAAAGCAAAAATGAGGGGACTTTGCCAAGACTAATGAATTGTTAGTCACAAATCAAACTAATTTTTGAAATCCATGGAAACTTGGGGTACATTAAAAATTTAAAAGACTATTATTGAGAATATGAATGATTAGCCAGTATAATGTATAATGAATTGTTAGCCACCGACTGCCCAAGGTTTGGCAGTCGGTCCCGCTGTCGATCTGACGTCATGCAACTCTTTTCCCCACTGCAATATTATTATGCATCTCATCGACGTTAAACTGACACTTTAGTCTAGCGGTTCTAAGCGTGACTGTTACGCTAGAGGACTTGAGTTCGATTCCCAGGTCGAGCAGTGTTATGAAATTCTCATATTATATAGAATATATTATGAAGTTTGGTTTTGTGCCCAGTTAATGGCAATAAAGTCGTCCCATAGGCCTATTAAGCTCATGAGGTCACATGGGATCTAAAAAACCGGCCAACTTTTCATTGGTGCACCTCTACCTAACCCTTCAAGGTATGTTGTGTTAATATGATTGTACATTTTATCGAGGTTAAAAGAATCTGAAACTTGACGGTATCAACCTCAGAATAATTACAAAATATCGCAGGTGTCTTTATTATTAAAAGTGCTTTCCGAGTGTTTCAAGATGCAGTTTCATAACGATCTCGTAAGTTCTTGCAGTCTTGCCAGACTACGTAATACTTTGAAAGTTTTAGTGTTGCTTATAGTTTTTATATTTAATAATATTTATGAATGAGGTGTTGCATTAAGTAAGTAGAGTAGTCAGATTTGAGCTCAACAGTGATACAAACTATTAATTTCACTTCAGCGCGTTAGCAACTTACGAAATAACTTTTTTTTATTCATAATAATTATTTAAATTAACTTCCTCATTAGCGTAGTAGTCGTAAACGCGACTGCTACGCTTGAGGTTCTGGATTCAATACCCGAGTCGAGCAAAGGGTTTTTGGGTATTTTCTGTGAAATTCCCAATAACAGCTCGCAGCAATAGGCTCGCCCCCTATTACATGAGACCTAAATATACCGGAAAACTGTATGTGTGTGTACATTGGTACACCTCTGCCAAACCCTTAGGGAAATACAGGTGTGATGGTATGTAATAAAGATAAAAAGGATAACAATTTCAAACACAATACCCACTCAAAGCTCTCTTCAAAATTACAAGTACATTGTTTGTAATTGTTTTAAGGTTCAAGTGAAAGTTAATAAAAACAAACAAATTAAGAGCAAATGCCAGAAGAAAGTGACACAACTAATTGATTATATTCTATTTCCTAGATGCTCCAGTCTGTGCAGAAAGAAGAGATGGTGAGCTATTCGGAGCATTGAAACAGGAGACAGTTTCGTTACACTGTTCTGTGGATGCTAACCCAGCTCTCGTCTCTTTCCACTGGACCTTCAACAATTCCGGAGAACAGACGGAGTTACCACCCAAGTAAGCTTTTTTTTATTATCATCGTCATTAACAGCAGCCCATAGTCATCCCTTTATGATCCTAGGTCTCTTGCAGTAAACGCCACAGAGTCCTGTCTTCGGTTTTTAATTCATTCGCTGACACCTTCCTACCGCTTCTTCTCCAGTTTTATCATCACTTGCATTTTAACTAGCAGATAGACAGATAAGATTTAAAGATTCAAAGATTTATTGCATACTAAATTGACATAAATTGGTGTTAGACTTAAGACTTCGCGACCTTTTACAAGCATTGCAATATGGAGGGCTGTCTTTATTATTATTTTTATATAATTAAATTAGCAATTCTAATAACATAATAATATGTAGTAGTATTATCTATTGAATTGTGTTATATGTATAAATACATACCATAGTTGAATGGGCGCGGGGCGTACCGCGCGAGCGAAATGCGCCAGCGCAAGCCGGGAATCCGGTTTATTACCTTGTTGTTTCCGGAATCATTTATAACTTTTATTTGTATTTGTCTTTGTCTTTGTTTTGTAATAATTCTGTAATGTCTTGTGTGGATTGTGTGTAGTCAATAAATTTTCTTTCTTATTTCTTTCTAAATAGAAGAGAGAACAGTAGTATAGATAGAAGAAGAAGAAGAAATAAAAAACAGATGACCTGATAAAGGTCTCTGGGAGTCGTTGGATGCATGTAACTGGTCCTTGTGGAAATCTATGGGGAGGCCTTTGTTTAGTAGTGGATGTCCTTTGGCTGATACGATTACGATAATGATAACGTGTTGAATTTATTCTAGGTATTCTAGGCTGTAATTTTCAATTATCACTTGAGATTGATCAGCGTCTATTTTTTTTCTTAAAATGGAGGCTGAAATCTAATAGTAGTAACATCAATACCATTAAACAGTCTAAGATTGGCATTTCAGTTAAAGACACTGCTACATTTTAGATTAAGTAGGTATATCCCGAAAAGTATAACCTATTTACCTAAATTTTTCATAACAAATGCCATCAATTTCCAATATAGTCATCCTTTTATCTTTCATATTTACATCTCAATGAACATAAACAGAGCTGTCCTCGATACAGTTTGAAAGCTGGTGTACAATAAATATAGCAAATTAGATACTGTGTTGTAGGCACTAATTTCAGAATTTAATAATACGTTTTAACTAGTGGTTACGGTATAGAACGTAAAATCAGATAACAAACCAAAACAAAATAAAGTGTTACTCAGCGGGCCTGTAATGCTTTTAATATGAAACAGGACTACAAAATTAGATTACAAACTTTGGAGCCTATTATTACTTTCAAATTACGACTGATGTTTATTTCTATCTCTGTAGGCCAGATTATTTGAAAAGCTGGTTGTATTTTAATTATTTAAGCCCGTAATATTTGTTTACAATGCCTTTTCATTGCTTTTAAAAAATTTAAAATTTTGGTCCTTACAGTCGAATTAGCCAAAAGGACTATTATTTCATTACGCCAAATAATTTAACTTGTTTAATTAAAAGGACCATGACCTTTCAGTGAGAATTACTCATAGTACTATAATATACTGATGTCTAGATTAAATGTATTAAAAATAAATTTGATGGTCCAACTTACCCTGCATGATCTTAATCCAATGGTGACATACTATCAACTTTATAATGGAAATAAAATCTGCATTCGTGTTCCTCAAACTCTTTATGTAATTTTATTCATAAGTAATTTTTTATGTCCAGGTTATACAGCAGTCATGGCCACACTTCGACCCTGAACTACACTCCAACCACGGACATGGAGTACGGCACTCTAGCTTGCTACGGGGAGAATACAGTGGGGCAACAGAAAGTACCATGTCTGTTCCAACTTGTTGCTGCTGGTGGGTTGTATATCAAGAGCTTCTTTTTGAGTAATATTAACAAAAGCTTTTGCCTTCAACATCATTAGGCCCCCCGGAGACTTCCATGGAACGGATTGCTCATTTTCCATACCTGTCACCATAAGTTTATTAAGTAAAATCAATTGGTTCAATTTATTGTGGGTATTTTTTTAATCCAATGATGTTCCAATGTGCGGTCGTAACTTTGAAACTGTTTTAAACAATTGTGGCTTTTGCTTGAATTTTATGATCATTTTCTCTAACCATGTTATGAATAAGTCGACGTTACTATTCATAAAATTCATCTTAACATACTCTGCATCTAGGTCGCCCGTTTCACCTGCAGAATTGCTCGGTGGCCAATCAAAGCATCGATTCGCTGAATGTAGAGTGCGTTGAAAACTTTGACGGTGGCCTACCCCAAACCTTTCTCATGGAACTGCTGGAACTACCCTCTCTTATTGTAAGTATAATTTCATCGGTATTGACGTATCTTGCATAATAATTAGCCTAATGTGTTAGTGACTTAACCTTAACCTTGTCTGTATTTACAACTCTAAATTATTCCAAGTGGTTTTTACACAATTTGCTTGTTCCAGAAATGATTTTGAAATCTAAATTAATTGATTGTAATTTTTTTGAATTGGAATAGGACAATCAGCAGCGTATTGCTAGTTTTTAATTAAAATTACACTTAGTAAAGCATGGTCTTTTGGTCCCTCAGCTTCTTAAATCTTGGTCCTTTAGAACATTGTTGTTTTAAAACAACTTGAATTAAGTGAGTTTTAATAGCATTTTATTAAAATAATAAGTATTTTAATTAATGTGATTCTTGTAACTTATTCATAAAAGTTTTATAAAACAACAATTTGACCGTTTTTTGTACAGAAATTTAGCTTACAATTCTTGCTTGCTTATTATGTCAAGAAAATTGTAAGAAACTAATAAAGGAAATAGGCCAGTCCCAAGCTCGAGCTAGGCTACTGCCTTTTCAGACGATTTTTTATTTTATATTAAAGTAAGCTTCGTAAGAACACTGGACTATAAATTATTATGCCTGCAAATAATGTTCACTTCTTTTCAGTATATATCTGACTGGTACAGATATGACAATACTACATATACGTACACGGGTTATGTGATATTACTGGTGCCACATGGTTCGTTCGCAATAGGCAACACCATCTAAATCTCAAACTGCCTACCGTTATATAAAAACGCGCCTATAACAGCTTCTTCAATCAGGTCCCCCGCCACTCCAATCCTAAGGTAGTCAGTAGCATCGACTACGGACCACCTTAGATCAGCGAAGATCCAGTAATGGTAGCCCCCCCGACCGGCTCCAGCCGTTCCGTACGTGCCGAGCCAGTAGTTTTAAAGTCGCCCCTAAATAACTCCCAAGAAACGCCCTATGCAGAGGTCCGAGTCCCGTTAGGGGACACTCTAAGCTGCTGTTGCTGATTTGTATATAAGTGCTCCTGGCTGGAAGCATGCGGTGTTTAACTACCTATTCCAGACCTAAAACAAAAACCGTCTGCCATCAGACCCCACCCACCCAATTTCTGGGCAATACAAGCTTATATCCTAAGGATGGACTAGTTGTCAGGCTTTTTGGGTTTCTGACTTCTGACTACCACTAAATATTTCTACTTTTTACAAAATATTCAAAGATGTTCTTATCATTACCTGGAAAGGCTTTACTTGCTTTCAAGAACACATTTCTATTTGATGACCAAAGATTACTACTCCCTGGATTACCCTCACCACGGATCTCTCATAAGTGCATTACTATCCGACAGGTACGCTACAATGTATCCACGAACAGGACCCCTCCATACTTCGAGATCCGAGGTCTTCCACCAGGAGTCAGCTACAGGATCGACCTGTATGCTGTCAATGCAAAGGGACGGAGCGACGTGTCTACGATAGAAACTGTCACGCTGAAAGGACAGGCTAAATTTATCAGTAAGTTCTTTTCGTTTTTCTTACATACCATCTCACCTGTAGTTTCCGATAGGTTAGGCAGAGGTGTACTTATGTACAGACGCCAGCAGGTCAAGCTATACATAACTGTCAAATTTGCCCAATTAAATATGAACCTTATTGTTTCGAATTAAAGTTAAAATTCAATCAAAAAAAATTGACAGATTGTGGTAGGTGCTGGCCTCTGTACAGAAAAAAATCGCTGTTATGTTTAGGTCACACGTAAATGTGGATTTTCGTTAATGCTAGTTTTAATGCGTTTGACCCTCGTTTTGCCTGATAGAAAGCACAAGTAGGGCCTAAGATGGTGCAATTCAACTGTCATCTCTATTTCCAACTTGATTTGAACTTAAGACTTAAGGCCTGAAATTAATCGACAAATAGTGGATGTAAATCATTACACCTGTGACCCTTGTCTAACCTTCCGGGGCAATTGTATATTTATGTTGACGTTACATGGTTTATTAAAACATTTAAGAGATAATATGTTATGTTAGCCATTATGTTTTGTTGTTTTGTATTGTGACTGTCGGAATAAAATCTCAGTCCTTCTTTCAATCAATTCTCTCACGTTTTATGCCACCTACAAACGAAAACATGTATTGTAACATGACATCCCGCTTTCTAGAAGCACACGTCATAAGTACAAACTCTTTACATCCAATCTCGGAACACAATACCCACTCTAGTCGCTATTTCTACGTTTGGTATCTTTCGCTATCGCCATTAAGTGCTTCCCCCAAATAAGCAGTTCTCACGATCCAGAATAACGCCCACATAAACACAAGCAACTGAATCGATGAGCGCAGAAGGTTCACACATATATTCCCTACTTCATCATTAACCCATATACTGTCCCACTGCTGGGCACGGGTCTCCTCTCAGATTGAGAAGAATTAAGCTATAGTCCACCACGCTGGCCTAGTGCGGGTTGGCAAACTTCACACACTGTCCAGTAAAATCTATAAGTCATGCGTTATTCTTCACGGTGTTTTCCTTCACCGTTTAAGCAAGTGATAATTCATTTGGATTCGAACTCAAGACCATGTGGCAGTTCCATGGTAATATCACTAGGGTATCACAGCTTAAACATTTAAGTTACACATTTTCCATTTAATAAAAATAGCTACCAAATATTTATATCGAACAGAGTAGTTTTTCTGTAATCATATTTTTTTGTGCTACAACTCAGAAGTCCGAAATTGTTTACTTATTTGCGAACCAATTCGAACTCTTATACCATTAAAATGTATATCTTTTCACGAGTTTACGTTATTTATCACTTGCTTACAGTACTGAGAAGTTCTTAGTATCTAGCTTTACTAGAATTTATTTTGCTCTAGTGTAAATATCACTTAGATTCCTTTATATTCTGTAGAGATTAATTCTTACCATTTTTTTTGTACTACTATGTATACTACTGTGGCAAACAAGCTTATGACCCACATGATGGTAAGCGGTTACCATAGCCTAGAGACGCTTGCAACACCAGGAGTATCACTTGCGCATTGCCGACCATGTAAAACGAAAGAGGAATAGTTAGGTTGGCAGTATAAGGTTCAAAGTCCCCCCACTGCCAAGAAACACAACACAGCTCAAAGCTGTGTTATTTCACTTCGATTTTCTGTAAGACGGAGGTACTTCCCCAGTCGGGCAGCTCCAATTTGAGTAGTAGGTATTACTGCCCTACCTCTCTTAATATGACATACCACGCCTCTATTCCGCAAAGGGTAAGGCAGAGGTTTGCCGGTACGTTTAGACCCCATGTAGGTACTAGAGAGCGGCGAGCGGCGAGACTATTGCCGTCAACCAAGCAACATACCCAAACTCTGAGCTTTTACTAAGAATTTCATAGAAATCCGTAATAACACTTAGTAGTTTAATGCGGTAATTAAGATTGATTCTTCCTATCTATTCCGCGATTCCTTCCCAATAAAGATTTTCAAAATCATTCTGTCCTTAAATTTTTTTAAAAATATTATTTTTATTTTCCCTAGCGATGCCTGATTTGGGGTGTACTTTGTGTCCGTTAATTATATATTTGTAAAGTCCCTCGCGACCCAGCTTTTCCCTAGTGAGGGAGCTGCCTTTTTTAAAAATAAGTTAAAATCCTTAGGCCCGATATGAAAAAAAAATATCTACGAGACAAAAAAGTATTCAGATGCTGTTTTAGACTTTCCACACATATTTTTTTCCAGTAATATTACATTATTATACCCATGTTAGGCAATCACATTCAAGAATCAGACCCAAATAAGCTTGAAGCAGTATTTGAGTATTCCGTAATAGCAGCTTTCAAATCAAACGCGAACTCAAAGGTTTGAGCGAATGTGGTGGCAAGGACCATAATAAAAGGCATTGCTATGAGCTAATGCTTAGTTCCGAGATATCGGCAAAGTTAAATGAGGGCTAATAACCCAGCCAGTCACGCTACTAGCTCTATTTCGCAGTTCTCGATAGCGAAATAAGTTAATAAAAGCCTGGTTTCTGTTTATTCTGCGAAAATGAGGGTAGTAATTTAATGGCCGAGATATTGATACTACAACAAGTATAAATTGTTTTTATTAATACATACATACCATCACGCTTGAATTCCCGAAGGGTTAGACAGTTGTACCCACAGTAAGGCCCGATATCCACCAAAGTGGAGAGGAGAAGAGACGAGAAGAGATGTGCTGCGAAGCTGGCTGGTTATTTCCACCAAAACGGAGAGTGCGTAGCGGAGATATGAGACATCTCCTCTCCATTCCGCATAATCCATTTCCTCCGAAGCTAAGCGCAGAGGAGATTCGGAAATATCGAAATCATTAATTATGAATACGCACATGATTTTGAATCCGTCTCATTCTCTAAGAGGAGACCAGTGCACAGCAGTATGGGTCGATGATGATGATGATGACATGATTTGAATAGTCAGAGGCCTTGGATTGGAACTCGAGACATTAGAGTTAGCAATCCTATAGCCATATCACTAGGCTATTACTGCTCTACTCACTACCCATTCATAACCATTTTGGTTTTGCCATAAACAGTGAACAAAACCGCAAATAAATGCAGCTTGCGATTGCATGAGTCAATAAAGCAGTTAACTTTAAATTAGCTTCGCTTACAACTGGCTTTCCCTTTGCCTACGTATGAGCGCTTTATGGTATACTGAACGCAGTCCATTCTTTGTATAAAGCTCTTTGTAGATGTTAAACTAAGAGCTTATTTTCATTATCGAGTATTTTAGAATTCATATACAAAAGGTATTAAGTAATATAAAGTGTTTTGTGATAAATAAAATGAAATAAATTATTTTGAAAAGCTTAACTTTGCAACCGATGGTGAGAGAAACTAAATACATATAACGGAATCTTTAAAAAAATATGCCGAAAACGTTTTATGTATCTATAGGTATAAAACAAAAATTCTCGTATGTACAAACGCCAGCAGGTCAAGCTATCCAAAACTGTCAAATTTTCCCAATTGAAAATGATCCTTATTACTTTGTATTAAAGTTGAAAATCTATCACAGAATTTTGACAGATTGAGGTAGCTTGATGTGCTAGCCTCTGTACTTATAAAAATAAAATCAAACCACGACACGAGAGAAAATTCTATTATAGGGTGGGGCAAACCACAACATTAACCCACAGTTAACCCACAGTTAATGTTGTGTTTAGATATTGACAGCCGGAACATAAACAATGTATATTTCATTTATTTTAATTTAAAGTATTTGCAACACCAATATTACACTTATATTTTAGATTTCGACATTCTTTCTCCATCGTAGGTAAAGTTTATATTATAAAATTTACCTACGTGTATGTTAATGCTCACATTCCTCCGTACGCACAATATTCTTAAAAAGGGATACAGTTTTCTCTACATGTATTAATATAATATAGATACTTTCCGAAGTGTAAAACGAAATGTTAATTAAAATAGCTTAAAAATATTTCGTTTACATAATAATTTATTGTTAGTTTAGCACCTTCCCTCAAGGGATTAGCATATCACGTCACAACACTCACGTTTCTACTTAAAATGGCGTGTTCATAGTTTTTCATAAAAAACTTTTTAAACTCTAGGATATTTGTCACATTTCACAGTTTTAAATTATTAAAAGCTTGCTTGATAAAAATTTCATTTAGTATTGTAATTTCACTTTTACATAGTTCATTTTCTAATGAAATATTTTCAACTGTTATTTACAAATAGGATTATGAAATTATTTGGTTAAGTGGGAGAAGCGCGTCTGCTATGCAAGAAGTTCTGGGTCCCATTTCCAAGTCGGGCAGTGTTATTGGGTTTTTTTTGTATAAAAGTCTCAGTAATCAGTAGTTCTCAGCACGTAGTTTGGATTTGTGTTTGAAATTATAATGTGAATTAATAACCACTAGCTCAAATGGTGAAAAAAACATTCTCAAAAAATTTACGTGCCTGAGAGACTTGACAGGGTGTGAAGTCTGTTGATGAATGTCAACAACTATCGACTGGTTAATGCTGTGACGTGAAATTGAATGAAATACAGCCTTAAAATCACTAATCCAAGACTTATTTTTCATCGGCTAACTAGTTTATTCTGCTATCAGGTGAAGGCAGCGCGCTTGGCATGTCTCCGGTGCTGGCATCTATAGCTGCCATGTCTGCGCTCTTGGCAACCGCAGTCTGCGGCGTCCTGGCTGTGTTGTACAAACGTCATGCGGCACGACATCGACATTTGCCGGCGAAGCATGCACCTTTGAGGTAAGATATGTAACAGTTTCACAATGCACGTTGGCAATTTGGCATTGCAACATGTTTTGATTTTCAATCAGCTGTTCATTAAAAATACTAGAATGATATGACTAATAATGTCATACAAGGTATTACGTTATAATCTACTATACCCATGGTTTTAGGAAATTAGAAAGATATTCAATTCCTTTATTGCCCATACTTCATCGTACTGCAATCACAGAATAACAATTATACTCGTAGTACTACTTACAGTATGGGTCTCATCTCCCGTTTCTAACTTTTATTCAACACCCACTCCCCGCAATTCATTGTAGTGTTTGTTGTCTCTAAATTAAAGCTCAGGACATGAACGAGAATTTGACATACGGAAGCCTAACTATACATAGCTATATATGGCTTACGATTTGTTTTGAATCGCAGACTTAAGACACGAGGGTAATTATAATTTATTATAACTACCCACCCTTTAACCTAGTTTGACATCTTCGACAAATATTTTCGTGTCAATTTCACTCACATCTAAATATCGATGTGATAGGTGAATTTAACATGCCATTAAATTTGTATGATAAATACTACTAGGGCGTTCAAACGGCTAAATTGTTCCTTTATCACTAAAAAGTATTTCATGCTCGATAAACTACTGCATTTCACTGCATTCCGCCTCCAAGGACCAGTCAAGTTAAATCGATTCCTAACTCGATTTGAAATCAGTCTAGTTCCAACTTGTGTTTGAGTTTTCATCTGGTGACAATTCGCCAACAAGCTATGCATTTAAGCAGGATACTTACTGTAAATGCTGTATAACATGCAGCTAGAAATAAAACTGAACCGTTGTTGTTTTTCAAAACACGTATGTTACAGTAATAGCTGATCTATTATCAGAAAATCCTAGGTAATACAAGTTAAGACGACTTCTAGTTTAGCGGTTGTACTAGGTTTTCTAGGATATCGTTTTCTAGGAGTCTTAGAGGTGCATACATTATGTTGCGTTTTATCAACCTATACGTACAGGTTCATGCGTATGAAGCTTCCTCCTTTGATTCGTACAACTTGGGAGTCGTTCAGTCACGAGTGGGTTACTTCTAGGCAAGCGGGCTCCATTGTTGACTTCATCATCGTACAAGCACACTACTTAATTTTATAAATGCGAAAGTAAATCTGTCTGTTACGCTTTTACGCCTACACCACTGAAGTAATTTTGATGAAATTTGGTTTAGAGATAGATTAGACTTTGGAAAAGGATATAAGCTACCTTTTATCTTAAAAAATCCTCGAGATGCTAACCACAGGTGAATGTTAGTAAGTAAAAAAAGCCTCAAAATTAGATTAGGACTATTCAGTTTTTGCAGATCAGTATTCAACAACAAAGTCATGCAGCGTTCCAACTATATACCCAAGCTAATCTTGTATATAAATTGTAAATGGTCACCAATCTTATTATTGGCTCTGCCTAATTCCGGTTAATTAGCCGCAAGCTCTATTGATCTGCGCGGACAATAGCGACCTGGACGTGGTGTTGAATTATGAACACCAATGATGTATAGCCGTGGTTTTCGGTTTTGATTAGGATACGAATTGAATTAGATTTATTTTAGATCTTACCTTATTGTTCCTGTAGCTTTAGGCTATTTGAGGTGTAAGCTTCAAGTATGAAGTGAGCTTAAACTGGGCAGTATGACAAGATCCAATGTTCGGTGCTGATTGTTACCTATAACTACTATTTATTTGTCTATTTTTCTTAGTAGTGGTGGTAAATTTACGTGGACATAATTAGTGGATATGATTATTTCTAATTATAAACAAAAATACAACTGCTACACTGCCATCCTGGGTTCGATTCAAAGGACGAACAAGTGTTATTGGGTTTCTCTTTGAACTGCTTAGTAGCAGTTCGAAGTTTGGATTTGTGCACGGTTAATAATAATAGGCTCGCTCTCCATTACAAAGGACCTAAACATACCGGTGCAATGTGGTGTACATTTATACACCTCTGCGTAACCCTCGGGCAATATAGGAATGATAGCATGTTGATAAAAATTCTTCCCCATATTTTTCGACTTCCGATTCATCATCAACCCTTATACAGTACCACTGCTGGGCACGGGTCTCCTCTCATATTGAGAGGGATTAGGCTATAGACCACCACGCTGGCCTACTGCGAATTGGCAGACCTCACAAAACGTCGAGAAAAATCTCTTAGGCATGCATGTTTCCTCACGATGTTTTCCTTCACCATTTAAGCGTGTGATAATTAATTATTAATACGCACATGAATTCGAAAAGTCAGAGATGCGTGCCTTGGATTGGAACTCAAGAACTTCGACCTGGCAGTCCAATGGTCATACCACTAGGCTATCACTGCTAGCTGCGACTTCCGATTGGGTAGTAAAAAGAATATGAGCTCGCTAAAATATAGTTAGTGGTAGTCAGAAGCCCAAAAGGCCTGACAACCATTCTATCCTCACGATATCGGGTACCCAAAAATTGGGTTGCGGTGTTCTGATGGGTAGGCGCTTTATGTAAAATACTATCTTTATGTAAAATAAGTACTATCTTTATGTAAAATACTATTTTACATAAACAAAATACTATCAGTATTTACTGATAAGACTGGAAGCCGACATAGTTGGGAAAATGCTCAGAGGATGAGAATGAGGTGATTGGTAGAGGGTTGAGAATGCCAGAAAACCTTAGCGTATATCGTTCTTTAGTCCTTGTTAAGCTACTACTCAAACTATGAAGATGCATCCAAAATATGAATACCTGTACTATCTATTAAATTCTGTACTTTTTGCTCCTGACAGTGAAGCCATGTATGTGGAGCGGGCACCTCACTGCCCGACCCCCGTGAAGCAGGACACCGAGTCTAGAGCCAGCAGCACCGAGCCTCGGGACCGTGGGGAGCGGGGGGAGCGCACTGCGAGGGGGGCATTACTGCACACAGCCGACCCCAGAGACAATGATGATGCAGACCCGGATATCATACCTAGTTTGTATGGTGAGTACATCTACATCGTTTTTATTGTATTCTAAAACAGTTCTGGGGCACTCACGATCCCAGTCCATTCTCATGACATCTTCCTAGAACCAGCTCTCCTTTTGCCAACCTTCACTAGTTGGATAGACATTATAAAAAGAATAATAATATTACTTAAAAAAAAAACAAAACCGACTTAACGACACCTATACCGAATACTAATACCCAAACTTATACCTACTATAAAAGAGAAAATAATATTTTAATTCCATAATTCAAAGAAAAGAGCATTATAGGACATTCAACGATATTATTGATTATTTACAATTAAAAATCAGTTATTTTTGGAGTCGTGAAGGAGTTTCATCGAAATCAATGCATAATTAGCGGAGTAATCGCGTAACAAACATACAAAATAAAACATACACCCGAATTGAGAACCTCCTCATTTGAAGTCGGTAAAAAAATTAGGTGTTAAGGTGCGCAAGTGGTGCTTCAGTGTTGCTGCTGGCGTGTGTAGGCTATAATAAAAAAATTCAATATTTGTTGCACAGAACGGAGGCCGATATCCAATGGGTACATGAGTCTCCAGCGGCCGCCCTCCTCCGGCAAGATCACCAAACTGAGCGGCGAGGATGTCCGCTCCGAGCCAGATGGGGGAGCTTACTACACAGATTATAGGAAAAAAGATTATAGAATACCTTTAACTAGTGTGAGTATATTTTACATAATCCGTTAGGATTGGTTCTGGTTTGTTATTAACTTATTTCTATTATCTACTTTTCCCTAAAGTTTTATCTTGTAGATACGAGTTGCTTTGAGGACAGAGAAGATTTATTAAACCCACTATATTTTCTAAGCTTGTTTTGCTGAAATCCCAAGATTCCACTTGCCTACCCCAGCATAGCTAAAGACTTGCAATGGGGCTTCATTGCAAAACATTTACTAAATCTCTGATAACTAATGATACCAAAAATATATCTGTCTTTTTGATGCCAGTAATTTGAGATGGCATTAAAGTTAATGCAACTTTAGATGTATCTTATAAAATAAGCGTTAGTAAGGTTAATCATTCTGTATAAATTTGCTCTGGTTGAACGCACCGAACGTGGCAGTTTTTCAGAAAATATATAAGAACTTTTCGTACTTAAAGACTTTTTTCTTTATTTATAAATAAAACACAAGCAAGCTCTTTGCAAACACTATCATAAACCTTCAATATCAAGCTAAAGAGTTTACTCAACTTAGTTTCTAACCAAAACTATTTCTTCCAGTCTTATCATAGTTTAGGGCGCGTCAACAAAGGCGTGAACGCGTGCAGCCCAAGTTCAGCCACAGGGGTGACGTCATCGCTGACAGCGCACCGACTCCGGCCCGAGGTCGTTACGACCTCGCATCGGGTACAAGAGAGCTGTATATAAGTCGTCACGCACCCATCCTGTGTAAATAGCCTTTATACTAAGTATTGACTGTGTTCCTTTAAAGTCTAATGAAACGAAAATTTTGTAAAATATTTATGAATTTTTAATTGTGATTGTATGAGATGCGCTTGGTGTACCGTTGGTTGGTTAAATGTAAATAGTAGATAAATAAGTGACAACGACGGTTTGTAAATTATTCGTCCTGTTTCCCTACTTAGTTGTGGATTCTGGAGTGTCGAGAATTATCTAGTGAGTATCGAGAAGTTTCTAAGAAATGTTGAGAATTTTCTAGAATTTTCTAGGTTTTTTATTACTCAAATTAATTGTTAACCGTTGAATTGTTTACAAAGTTAAAATCAAATGTGAAAGTTTTGGCAATTATTTTTCTCTGTTTACTTATGAAAAATAAATTACATCTTTAGCTCCTCGTCTGCAGAGCGATGCATATGGATATTAATAAAGAGGAATACGATTATAATAATCTACAAAGTAACTTTATTTCAATAGCGTATTATTAATGTAATTATCTGTACATAGTAGTAGGAATTCGTGAATCCACCACAACCTTGCTTACTTTCAACATTACTATAAAGAGTATAAAGTAAAAAAATTGTCTATTTCTGTGTCCCCATAGTCCTAAAATCATTGGCAAACTTACCGTTTCTACATTTCCAACCAGTCCTAAAAATCTCTAAATAAAAAATGTCTAAATTTTTATTTTTTTAACATAAATCTGTTGTTATATGTTATAAGATAAAAGTAATCAGTACCTTATAAATAAGGCTAAAAGGATGCTAATGAATTCAAAGTCACTGTAGTGTAACGACTACTGATAAATGTACAACAGCCGGAGGCAAGTCTGTTAGAGTTCTAGTTTTGTAGTTTGTAGAACTGCCTACAAAATGTCCTTAATAATATAAGGTGACAATTTGACACAATATTTGAGAACTCAACGTACTTAAAAATTAACAGTATGTTTCTTTGAATTCCGAACCATTTAAAAGTGAAGTAATCGAAAAAGTAAATGGTTAAATATATTTGTACTTCACTTATATATTCTAGCAAGTCATTGTAAAACCTTTTAACACCTCGTGCGATCCAAAAAACCAATACTCATGAAGTTTCTAAAAGTAACACAAATGTGACGTCTTCGGGACAAATTGTAACAAAAAAGAATGTGTGACGTGTTTGGGACAAATCGTATTAAATAAGAACATTGAGAGCAAATGTATGTGAGCAAACTAAACTATGATTGATTCTTGGAAAAAGCTGGTTGGCTGGTTTTGTGGATCAATGGAAAAATAAAGCGGAGGCTATGCAGCCAGCGATATCTTGAAGGTATTTAAACACTAACGCTTGCAGAATAAATCGTTATGGTAATTCTATGCTTTTTGTTTAGTTTACGTGATTTACAGTGTTAATGATAAATAAAAGAGTGAAAAATAGACGTGATGTTTTTGTAACTACTTCACTCATTGATACGCCAGGGATTATAGATTTTAATACAAACAGATATTATGCTGCATAAATAAAAAAATATAAGCTTAGTTCATAAACGGTAAACAAATAGGATCTACGCGATCGAAAAATCGAATCTATGATTTTTCGCGTTTATAGCTGACTATTACTTACCCAAATAGTTACTGCAGTGTTTTTGAGGAAAAAAATCCATCTGGCCCTAATCCATCAAACAGCTAGAATGGATATAGTTAAATGTCGAAGGCAGATAGTATACATTTTAAATGAGTCTTAAGTTAAGAACTATTGGATGCTTCCAATAAATAATTCACTGCTACCAAATCCAGTTTCCTTTTATTTAATATTAATTATATTTTTTTTTATATGGGACTGAATAGCACGCCACTACTCGCGTACGATTCGTTTCTAAAAACGCCATCTTCGGAGCCAAAATACACCTTACCGGCCACACGCGAAGTGTCGTTAAGTCGAACGACAACATTTATCCACAGTTAACGCACCGACAGTTATTTAACTATGTTAAGTTGTTGTAAATTGCTCACAACCAGATATAACATTGTCAGCATTATGTGCTTTAGGCTCATGCTTGACAAGTTAACGAGTTGTTACACTGGTTCGCTGTTGACATGTGATTTAAATACGATTAGAGGTAACAAGATGTCTTCTAGTTCGTTTAGTGACCACCAAGATCCAGATATTTTAACATTGATTAATTTTAATTTAAAATTGATAGCTTAAAATAGTTTTAGATTGTAGCTAAGTAATTTCTCATTTGTAAAGGCTCTAGGCTCTTTTGGTTCGTGGCTACGTAAAAACTATGCGGATCAGTCGATCTAAGCTTGCCATTGTCAGTCTTTGGATGATTGACTATTCAGAGCACATCAAATTCCATGTCTCGGAGAGCACGTTTAAAATTAACACGTATAGTACAGGCCAAAATATTGCTGGGAAGTTTGTCGCAGCGCTTTTTCTACCCAGCAAAAACACTAGGAGTTAAAATTACGAACAAAAAGGTACTACCTAATAGTATTTTTTAATATCGCCACGGATCCTTTAATCAAGTAAATAATATAGAGGCACCAACCGCATGTGATGTCAAATTTCACTTCCACATTGGCACCCAGTGTACAAAACCGATGGACACAGATTTTACAAATTGCACACGATAAATTAGATTTTACAAATTGCAAAACGATAATGTCATTCATTAACACTCATTCATTCAAATTCTGCCTGAGGTTGAACAGATAACTTTATGTAAACCAAACTAAACTGATTAGATTAAAACTAAAAATATATCGATTTCACGTACAAAACGCGTTAATTTAAATCAAACCAATTTACCGATTTAGACGCGCAAAAAGTAACAGAAGTCGAGGGTACTTCAAAAAAGCGTGTGACATAACCACAAAACTGTGCAATAACAAACAAATAAACAAAAAGTTTTTGTTTTATGCCAAAAGGTAACAAAATGGAAAATTATAATTGCCATTTCTAAAACTTGATATTTGGTTTTATCCATTGTTATTTTCGTCTGCTCAGACTGAAATAACACTTTAATCAAAACTAACAAGAGTGTACCTACCTACTGTGAAAATAAATTATTTTTGTATCCAAATAGGTACTGTGTATAACTAAGTTTGTATGTAAATCTGAGCCTTCACTTAAAGCTACGCGATCTAAATGCTAAATGAGAATAATAAAATTATACATTTTATCAATAATAATAGAATTATATAAATAATAATATGAGAATAATAAAATTATACATTATATCTTCTACTATTTCGTTAAAGATATTAACGAAATAGTAGAAGTATAATTAAATTTTATTATTCTAAATATTTTAGTGTATTCATGAGTATTTTTAAAGGATGGTTGGACTTTTTTCAACAACTTAAATAGGAAAAAAAACATACAACCGCACGTCCGTATTCCTGAAAGTGTGAAACAGTCTTATTGAAGTCCACCCACATGATGACGTGATAATATTGCCATTAATCGGCACAGTTTAAAACACCGCGATGCTGGTGCAGTTACAAAAAGTTTAACTAGTCGCTAGTTAACTTACTCATAACCAATAAAATGATCACAGCTTACTGTGCAATTGTGCATTTCTATTACTAGCAATTAACTTTTATTAGAAACGTGAGCCAATAGATGTTTTCCTGTCCAAATTGCATTGAAAATGTACAAAAAGAAACTACTCTGTTTCTCCGCAATTTTTAACTTATATTTTTTTTCTTCCCCCAAAAACTTTATTCGGAATATAAAAAAAAAATATGCCAATTGAGCCCATTTTTTATCAAGTCGCTTACCAACGAACAACAAAAAGTTACAATAATTTATTAGACAATTATTTTTTAACTTAACAGCAAATAGATACTAACATAGCTTTGAGTGGAGGTCCATCTCAAATGTGTAATTTCAGCTGCTCAAGATAATCAAATGTAATTGTTCTAACGAATCGTGTTTGTAAACTAAATTGCTAGTATTAACTTCTGTAATGTTTTGCTTTAAATGATATCTGTTGATTTTGAATAGTGTGTGAGTATAAGACAGTGTAATAAATTCTATTCCCTTGGCTGTGTGGCTGTTTTGACGGTAAAGTGGCCTAATATTTTATAAGCCTACATAGTTGGAATTAAGTTAAAGTTTCTAAGAAGTGACTAAGCTTTTTTACATAGATCGCACTGTTGACATTTCTTTTTTATATAGGTAATTAGATATATATGCTGAACAAGTTTTTTACAAATTAAAGATTTTTATTTATATAACGAGTGTCCAAGTCAATTTTGTTGTTTCGAGTAAACTAGCCGCTAGGAAATTATGTGATTTTCTGTGAGAGAGACATTGAACTTATGATGTTACACGTCATCATCATATTCAACCCATATACTATCCCACCGAGGCACGGGTCCTCTCAGAATGTGAAAAATTTGGCTATAGTTTATGATGGCCTAATGCAGGTTGGCAGACTTCACACACCGTCAAAATAATCTCTCAGGTGTCCTCACAATGTTACTTTTTGATTACTACACGTAAAAATATAAAATTATTGGTATTTTTGGAATGCAAATACCAATTCGTTAAAAGAGGTTGCATTCTAAATAGTTTAAACTTTTTTCCACTAAAGAAGACGTTTTAAATGTAACGTATTGGAAAATTCTTGTTCTTGTTTACATTATACCTACACAGTTTTTGTTAAGTAGGTACTCAAGTTCTTATCAAATTTAGTCAGTTTGATAAAAACTTGTGGACAAAGTCGCAGCTTTTTTATATAAAATATTTTCATCGTCTCTATTTTCAACGCACAAGACAGCAACGCAACCAAATGAATTTGACTTTAATTTTGAATACCATTTGGGTCTTTTAAGCAATTCTTCCACAAACAGTTTCAATATGACACGCAATGGATTGCATAACGACCTTGTTCCTTGTACTTAGTACCCACGTCCATTTTCAACAGTCTTGTAAGTATGTAAAGTTGTAAATAATTAAGAATAAGTAACGAAATTGTAAAATCTAGTCTAATTTAGTACTAACGGTGCTAAGTATTGTACATTATTATTTAAATGGTAACAAAATAATAGGTTAATGTCAATTGCCGACCTCATACTAAGTATGGGACTTTAAATATTGTTAAAAAACATTGTTTCTTGTAAATGTTTCCAAATAAATACAATGTCAAGCATTTATCAATTGTTTTGTTTTATTGTGTGACCTTTTAAAATGCGGCCATTCCCAGTAACAAATCAGTAAGTAGATTTTGACATTTAGGTCCATTTTTATACAGGGTGTTACAAACCTACCCGTAAAGCCGAAAGGAGGTTAAATGGGGCCTTATAACGAGTCCATTCACAATATTTAAGAACCGTAGTAACGCTGTATAATATACCCCAAAAAAAGGAAAACAACAACATTTATGAATGAAAAATAGAAAAACTATTACTGTAGACAATTATTAAGTAAAATAGGTACGTAGGCCTTTCTGTTAAATAATCTGGTTCCCTGACATGACAGCTGACAAAATTTTTTGCTTTGATAATTAATTATATTTTTACGGGGTATTTTGTAACACGTTGTATACCACTAAGATGGCCAACAAGCATACGGCTCACCTGATGGTAAGCGGTTAACCGGATGGTAAAAAAAATATTTGCAAGTCAAGCTAGACTTGAAACTGAGCTGGATATGTCTGTCACATGTCAATTGAGTCGTGGGCTAAACACTACTGGTTTGGGAATGGGTTCCACAAAACGGCAGACGACAGCGTGGCAGGACTAGATGGAGATGGCTAGATGAACTTGATGACTGATGACTTCTGCTGGAAGAACTGGACCTAGAATAGCCTTAAAACGTGAGGAAGGTATGAAAACCTTTGCCCGGCCGTGGGATGACAACTGCTGAAAAATAATAATTAATTATTTTCACATATTGTGATCGCCGACGCTCTAACTTACAAAAAAGGTATAATAATATGAATATAGTATAAAGACAAGAATCTGTCACCCATTCTTGATCAGTCTTGATCGAAGCTACGAGCGCCTCCCTGGAAGTTACTCATCAGGACATAAAATGCACCAATCAAAACCACGCCCAACTTTACCTAAGTACATGCGATTTTTCTTTCCTTGCTGCATAGAAATGGCAGTGATTCCTGTGATTTTATTTCACTATACCGAGCTTGCCCCGTCTCGCCCATAAAGTCGGCAGTCAAGAGAATTGCTCAATAAGCCGGATGCAGCCGTTTTAGTGTCGTACGAATCGGAATGAAAACCGAAACGGGGCGTGGAACTGACTTTATCAATTGTGTTTATGTCATATAATTTAGAAAAGAGGTATTTTTCTTTATACAAGAAGTAATTTCTGTCAAATAGATTAGGATTTTATTGCACATTTGATAAAGCGGTTAGGGTGATTATTTTGCCATTACCGTTGCGTCAAGTGTCATGTGTTCATTTCCCACCAGGGAGGGATCAATTCCCCCAATATTCATCAAACAAACATACGTTATGGTAAGCGGTTCCCGTAGCCGATAGACGCTTAGACGGAACACCAGGGGTATCAACTACCGCGTTGCCGTCCGTTCCGTTGCAGGAATAGTTTGGTTCGCACTTCGATTTTCTGTAAGGCGGAGGTACTTCCCCAGTCAGACAGCTCCAATTTGAGTGGAATTACTCCCACTATACCCTACCTTTCTTTGAATATGCACTATTTTATGGAGTTAATACCTTTTTAATCGATTATCCCCTGTAATAAATAGTACATAAGTAATTACTCAGCCATTACTTCGGCCCGGTTTGTACTTTCTGTTAATTGTAATACAGAACAGATCGGAACACACACTTACAGGAGTATGGAACTCCTTTGTTCCTCCAAAAATATGTAAATGAAACTAATCCTTTTCCCAAATACGAAACTTGTGGGTTCCGCTTTTAGTCTAATCAGATGCGACCGAATATCAATATTTTACACGAAGCAACTGGCAATTGGCATCGGTGGCATCAGACCTCCGCATCCCAATTTCTGAACAATATCAATAGGTGTCCTGAGAATTGGTTGATAGGTTTTTTAGGCTTCTGACTACCACTAGCTATTTTCATGTGATATGTTCATATGATAACTGGGCCTTTAAAGGCTCTTTGAGGCACGGAGTGGTCTCTCTGTGTTAAGAATGGTCACCCATCCAAAAACTGACCGCAGCTATAGCACAGCTTAATCTTGCAGATCGGTTGATCAACGTTGTTATAACTTAATTGTTATAATAAAAAATTTAAGAATGTAAATACCTCCAAACAGAAATAAGAGAATCAAAGAAAGGAACATAATGAAACACAATATTTCATGGATACGTATGCAGGAAAAACAATATTTGAAGTAAATAAATACAACGTAAAAATGATTTTTGTATTTTTGCCAATGGTAACACCGCTGTGTACAAAGATTAAAATCGTATTTAAAATGTGCAGTATTTTCTCGACAAGGTTTTATTCATAGTTGAATTATTTTGGTATGTACATGAATAAAAAATATACAGGGAGTTTAATTTTACTTATTATAATCTCTCTGTGATAACCCAGTTTTCATAATTAACTATCAATCGTTTAAACGGTGAAGGAAAACATCGTAAGGAAACCTGCATACCTTAGAGATTTTTTACGGTTTTTTTCGGTTTGTGAAGTCTGTCAATGCGCACTAGTCCAGCGTGGTGGACTATAGCCTAATCCCTCTTAATCAAAGAGGAGACCCGTGTCGGCCAGGGGCGTATTTTGGAATTTGGCGCCACGGGCCAATAAGTTTCGCCGCCCCAGAATTCTAGGAAAAAAGTGACATAAATGTTTTTTTTAATTACTTAAATTTTAATTATAAGGAGTATGTAAGGAGTACATTAGGAGAACATAAGGAGTACATAAGGAGTACATAAGGAGTACACAAGGAGTACATAAGGAGTACACAAGGAGTACACAAGGAGTACACAAGGAGTACACAAGGAGTACATAAGGAGTACATAAGTTGTACATAAGTAGTACACAAGGAGTACATAAGGAGTACATAAGGAGTACATAAGGAGTACATAAGGAGTACATAAGGAGTACATGAGGAGTACATGAGGAGTACATAAGGAGTACATAAGTCGTACATAAGTCGTACATAAGTAGTACATACTGAGTACATAAGGAGTACATAAGGAGTACATAAAGAGTACATAAGGAGTACATAATAAGTACTTAAAGAGTACATAAGGAGTACATAATGAGTACATAAGGAGTACATAAGGAGTACATAAGGAGTACATAAGGAGTACATAAAGAGTACATAAGGAGTACATGAGGAGTACATAAGGAGTACATAAGGAGTACACAAGGATTACACAAGGATTACACAAGGAGTACATAAGGAGTACATAAGGAGTACATAAGGAGTACATAAGGAGTACATAAGGAGTACATAAGGAGTACATAAGGAGTACATAAGGAGTACATAAGGAGTACATAAGGAGTACATGAGGAGTACATAAGGAGTACACAAGGATTACACAAGGATTACACAAGGAGTACACAAGGAGTACATAAGGAGTACATAAGGAGTACATAAGGAGTACATAAGGAGTACATAAGGAGTACATAAGGAGTACATAAAGAGTACATAAGGAGTACATAAGGAGTACTTAAAGAGTACATAAGGAGTACATAATGAGTACATAAGGAGTACATAAAGAGTACATAAGGAGTACATAAGGGGTACATAAGTCGTACATAAGGAGTACATAAGGAGTACATAAAGAGTACACAAGGAGTACATGAGGAGTACATAAGGAGTACATAAGGAGTACACAAGGATTACACAAGGATTACACAAGGAGCACACAAGGAGTACATAAGGAGTACATAAGGAGTACATAAGGAGTACATAAGGAGTACATAAGGAGTACATAAGGAGTACATAAGGAGTACATAAAGAGTACATAAGGAGTACATAAGGGGTACATAAGTCGTACATAAGGAGTACATAAGGAGTACATACGGAGTACATAAGGAGTACATAAGGAGTACATAAGGAGTACATAAGGAGTACATAAGGAGTACATAAAGAGTACATAAGGAGTACATAAGGGGTACATAAGTCGTACATAAGGAGTACATAAGGAGTACATAAAGAGTACACAAGGAGTACATGAGGAGTACATAAGGAGTACATAAGGAGTACACAAGGATTACACAAGGATTACACAAGGAGTACACAAGGAGTACATAAGGAGTACATAAGGAGTACATAAGGAGTACATAAGGAGTACATAAGGAGTACATAAGGAGTACATGAGGAGTACATAAGGAGTACATAAGGGGTACATAAGTCGTACATAAGGAGTACATAAGGAGTACATAAGGAGTACATAAGGAGTACATAAGGAGTACATAAGGAGTACATAAGGAGTACATAAGGAGTACATACGGAGTACATAAGGAGTACATAAGGAGTACATGAGGAGTACATAAGGAGTACATAAGGAGTACATAAGGGGTACATAAGTCGTACATAAGGAGTACATAAGGAGTACATAAGGAGTACACAAGGATTACACAAGGATTACACAAGGAGTACACAAGGAGTACATAAGGAGCACATAAGTAGTACATGAGGAGTACATTAGGAGTACATGAGGAGTACATAAGGAGTACATAAGTCGTACATAAGTCGCACATAAGTAGTACATAAGGAGTACATAAGGAGTACATAAGAAGTACATAAGGAGTACATAAGGAGTACTTAAAGAGTACATAAGGAGTACATAATGAGTACATAAGGAGTACTTAAAGAGTACATAAGGAGTACATAATGAGTACATAAGGAGTACATAAAGAGTACATAAGGAGTACATAAGGGGTACATAAGTCGTACATAAGGAGTACATAAGGAGTACATAAAGAGTACACAAGGAGTACATGAGGAGTACATAAGGAGTACATAAGGAGTACACAAGGATTACACAAGGATTACACAAGGAGTACACAAGGAGTACATAAGGAGTACATAAGGAGTACATAAGGAGTACATAAGGAGTACATAAGGAGTACATAAGGAGTACATAAGGAGTACATACGGAGTACATAAGGAGTACATAAGGAGTACATAAGGAGTACATAAGGAGTACATAAGGAGTACATAAAGAGTACATAAGGAGTACATAAGGGGTACATAAGTCGTACATAAGGAGTACATAAGGAGTACATAAAGAGTACACAAGGAGTACATGAGGAGTACATAAGGAGTACATAAGGAGTACACAAGGATTACACAAGGATTACACAAGGAGTACACAAGGAGTACATAAGGAGTACATAAGGAGTACATAAGGAGTACATAAGGAGTACATAAGGAGTACATAAGGAGTACATGAGGAGTACATAAGGAGTACATAAGGGGTACATAAGTCGTACATAAGGAGTACATAAGGAGTACATAAGGAGTACATAAGGAGTACATAAGGAGTACATAAGGAGTACATAAGGAGTACATAAGGAGTACATACGGAGTACATAAGGAGTACATAAGGAGTACATGAGGAGTACATAAGGAGTACATAAGGAGTACATAAGGGGTACATAAGTCGTACATAAGGAGTACATAAGGAGTACATAAGGAGTACACAAGGATTACACAAGGATTACACAAGGAGTACACAAGGAGTACATAAGGAGCACATAAGTAGTACATGAGGAGTACATTAGGAGTACATGAGGAGTACATAAGGAGTACATAAGTCGTACATAAGTCGCACATAAGTAGTACATAAGGAGTACATAAGGAGTACATAAGAAGTACATAAGGAGTACATAAGGAGTACTTAAAGAGTACATAAGGAGTACATAATGAGTACATAAGGAGTACTTAAAGAGTACATAAGGAGTACATAATGAGTACATAAGGAGTACATAAAGAGTACATAAGGAGTACATAAGGGGTACATAAGTCGTACATAAGGAGTACATAAGGAGTACATAAAGAGTACACAAGGAGTACATGAGGAGTACATAAGGAGTACATAAGGAGTACAAAAGGATTACACAAGGATTACACAAGGAGTACACAAGGAGTACATAAGGAGTACATAAGGAGTACATAAGGAGTACATAAGGAGTACATAAGGAGTACATAAGGAGTACATAAAGAGTACATAAGGAGTACATAAGGGGTACATAAGTCGTACATAAGGAGTACATAAGGAGTACATAAGGAGTACATAAGGAGTACATAAGGAGTACATAAGGAGTACATAAGGAGTACATAAGGAGTACATACGGAGTACATAAGGAGTACATAAGGAGTACATGAGGAGTACATAAGGAGTACATAAGGAGTACACAAGGAGTACATAAGGAGTACATGAGGAGTACATAAGGAGTACATAAGGAGTACACAAGGATTACACAAGGATTACACAAGGAGTACACAAGGAGTACATAAGGAGCACATAAGTAGTACATGAGGAGTACATTAGGAGTACATGAGGAGTACATAAGGAGTACATAAGTCGTACATAAGTCGCACATAAGTAGTACATAAGGAGTACATAAGGAGTACATAAGAAGTACATAAGGAGTACATAAGGAGTACTTAAAGAGTACATAAGGAGTACATAATGAGTACATAAGGAGTACTTAAAGAGTACATAAGGAGTACATAATGAGTACATAAGGAGTACATAAGGAGTACATAAGGAGTACATAAGGAGTACATAATAAGTCCATAAGGAGTACGTAAAGAGTACATAAGGAGTACATAAGGAGTACATGAGAAGTACATAAGGAGTACATAAGGAGTACATAAGGAGTACAAAAGGAGTACATAAGGAGTACATAAGGAGTACATAAGGAGTACATAAGGAGTACATAAGGAGTACATAAGGAATACATAAGGAGTACATAAGGAGTACATAAGGAGTACATAAGGAGTACATAAGGAGTACATAAGGAGTACATAAGGAGTACATAAGGAGTACATAAGGAGTACATAAGGAGTACATAAGGAGTACATAAGGAGTACATAAGGAGTACATAAGGAGTACATAAGGAGTACATAAGGAGTACATAAGGAGTACATAAGGAGTACATAAGGAGTACATAAGGAGTACATAAGGAGTACATAAGGAGTACATAAGGAGTACATAAGGAGTACATAAGGAGTACATAAGGAGTACATAAGGAGTACATAAGGAGTACATAAGGAGTACATAAGGAGTACATAAGGAGTACATAAGGAGTACATAAGGAGTACATAAGGAGTACATAAGGAGTACATAAGGAGTACATACGGAGTACATAAGGAGTACATAAGGAGTACATAAGGAGTACATAAGGAGTACATAAGGAGTACATAAGGAGTACATAAAGAGTACATAAGGAGTACATAAGGGGTACATAAGTCGTACATAAGGAGTACATAAGGAGTACATAAAGAGTACACAAGGAGTACATGAGGAGTACATAAGGAGTACATAAGGAGTACACAAGGATTACACAAGGATTACACAAGGAGTACACAAGGAGTACATAAGGAGTACATAAGGAGTACATAAGGAGTACATAAGGAGTACATAAGGAGTACATAAGGAGTACATAAAGAGTACATAAGGAGTACATAAGGGGTACATAAGTCGTACATAAGGAGTACATAAGGAGTACATAAAGAGTACACAAGGAGTACATGAGGAGTACATAAGGAGTACATAAGGAGTACATAAGGAGTACATAAGGAGTACATAAGGAGTACATAAGGAGTACATAAAGAGTACATAAGGAGTACATAAGGGGTACATAAGTCGTACATAAGGAGTACATAAGGAGTACATACGGAGTACATAAGGAGTACATAAGGAGTACATAAAGAGTACATAAGGAGTACATAAGGGGTACATAAGTAGTACATGAGGAGTACATTAGGAGTACATGAGGAGTACATAAGGAGTACATAAGGAGTACATAAAGAGTACATAAGGAGTACATAAGGGGTACATAAGTCGTACATAAGGAGTACATAAGGAGTACATACGGAGTACATAAGGAGTACATAAGGAGTACATAAAGAGTACATAAGGAGTACATAAGGGGTACATAAGTAGTACATGAGGAGTACATTAGGAGTACATGAGGAGTACATAAGGAGTATAAAGAGTACATAAGGAGTACATGAGGAGTACATAAGGAGTACATAAGGAGTACACAAGGATTACACAAGGATTACACAAGGAGTACACAAGGAGTACATAAGGAGCACATAAGTAGTACATGAGGAGTACATTAGGAGTACATGAGGAGTACATAAGGAGTACATAAGTCGTACATAAGTCGCACATAAGTAGTACATAAGGAGTACATAAGGAGTACATAAGAAGTACATAAGGAGTACATAAGGAGTACTTAAAGAGTACATAAGGAGTACATAATGAGTACATAAGGAGTACATAAGGAGTACATAAGGAGTACATAAGGAGTACATAAAGAGTACATAAGGAGTACATGAGGAGTACATAAGGAGTACATAAGGAGTACACAAGGATTACACAAGGATTACACAAGGAGTACACAAGGAGTACATAAGGAGCACATAAGTAGTACATGAGGAGTACATGAGGAGTACATAAGTTGTACATAAGTAGTACACAAGGAGTACGTAAGGAGTACATAAGGAGTAAATACGGAGTACATAAGGAGTACATAAGGAGTACATAAGGAGTACATAAGGAGTATATAAGGAGTACATAAGGAGTACATACGGAGTACATAAGGAGTACATAAAGAGTACATAAGGAGTACATAAGGAGTACATACGGAGTACATAAGGCGTACACAAGGATTACACAAGGATTACACAAGGAGTACACAAGGAGTACATAAGTAGTACATAAGGAGTACATAAGGAGTACATAAGGAGTACATAAGGCGTACACAAGGAGTACATAAGGAGTACACAAGGAGTACACAAGGAGTACACAAGGAGTACACAAGGAGTACACAAGGAGTACATAAGGAGTACATAAGTTGTACATAAGTAGTACACAAGGAGTACATAAGGAGTACATAAGGAGTACATAAGGAGTACATAAGGAGTACATAAGGAGTACATGAGGAGTACATGAGGAGTACATAAGGAGTACATAAGTCGTACATAAGTCGTACATAAGTAGTACATACTGAGTACATAAGGAGTACATAAGGAGTACATAAGGAGTACACAAGGAATACATAAAGAGTACATAAGGAGTACATAATAAGTACATAAGGAGTACGTAAAGAGTACATAAGGAGTACATAAAGAGTACATAAAGAGTACATAAAGAGTACATAAAGAGCACATAAAGAGTACATAAAGAGTACATAAAGAGTACACAAAGAGTACACAAAGAGTACATAAAGAGTACATAAAGAGTACATAAAGAGTACATAAAGAGTACATAAAGAGTACATAAATAGTACACAAAGAGTACACAAAGAGTACATAAAGAGTACATAAAGAGTACATAAAGAGTACATAAAGAGTACATAAAGAGTACATAAAGAGTACATAAAGAGTACATAAAGAGTACATAAAGAGTACATAAAGAGTACATAGAGAGTACCTAAAGAGTACATAAAGAGTACATAAAGAGTACATAAAGAGTACATAAAGAGTACACAAAGAGTACACAAAGAGTACATAAAGAGTACATAAAGAGTACATAAAGAGTACATAAAGAGTACATAAAGAGTACATAAATAGTACACAAAGAGTACACAAAGAGTACATAAAGAGTACATAAAGAGTACATAAAGAGTACATAAAGAGTACATAAAGAGTACATAAAGAGTACATAAAGAGTACATAAAGAGTACATAAAGAGTACATAAAGAGTACCTAAAGAGTACATAAAGAGTACATAAAGAGTACCTAAAGAGTACATAAAGAGTACATAAAGAGTACATGAGGAGTACATAAGGAGTACACAAGGATTACACAAGGATTACACAAGGATTACACAAGGAGTACACAAGGAGTACATAAGGAGTACATGAGTAGTACATAAGTTGTACATAAGTAGTACACAAGGAGTACATAAGGAGTACATATGGAGTACATAAGGAGTACATAAGGAGTACATAAGGAGTACATAAGGAGTACATAAAGAGTACATAAATAGTACATAAAGAGTACATAAAGAGTACATAAAGAGTACATAAAGAGTACATGAGGAGTACATAAGGAGTACACAAGGATTACACAAGGATTACACAAGGAGTACACAAGGAGTACATAAGGAGTACATAAGTTGTACATTAGTTGTACATAAGTAGTACACAAGGAGTACACAAGGAGTACATGAGGAGTACATAAGGAGTACATAAGGAGTACATAAGGAGTACATAAGGAGTACATAAGGAGTACATAAGGAGTACATAAGGAGTACATAAGGAGTACATAAGGAGTACATAAGGAGTACATAAGGAGTACATAAGGAGTACATAAGGAGTACATAAGGAGTACATAAGGAGTACATAAGGAGTACGTAAGGAGTACATAAGGAGTACATAAGGAGTACATAAGGAGTACATAAGGAGTACATAAGGAAACGTAAGGAGTACATAAGGAGTACATAAGGAGTACGTAAGGAGTACATAAGGTGTACATAATAATATAATAATATGTAATATTTTTGGGACATTTTACACAACACCATCTAGTCCCGAACTAAGCAGAGCTTGTACTATGGGTACTAGACAATGGATATAATACTAATATAGTTTTTTTTTTATTTATTTATTTATTTATTTTATTTTGGAAAACCAACAGCTATACAATGGACTAAGAGAGAAAAACATTTAAGTGTCATAAAGCCAATTACAGGTTTTCACGGTTAGTGACAGACATTAAATTTAAAAAATACTTGGACACTTATGCAACACAACTACAAGTTACATTTTACGTGATAGTTAATTAATTATTAAAAAACTTAAGGTTGAGCATCTTTCTTACCGCAGAGCTTTTAATAACAAACGGATCAAGGGTGAACTCTTTGCATAACTTATTGAGATTTCTACTTGCCCGCACGATAAATGAGTTTTGTCTATAATTTGAGGAACACTGCGGAATAGAAATGGGGGGATTATATCTAGTGAACCTATTTGGGACACTAAAATTAAGTTTCTGCAATAACTCAGGGCTGTCAATTTCATTCGCCATTAACTTAACCAAAAAAGAAACGTCTGCTGTCTGACGACGATTAGTAAGAGGCAGAATATGAAATTGTTTGCATATGCTTGGATAATTGTCAGAAGAATATGGAATTTTTAGCCGGTAGCATAAATACCTAATAAAGCGTCTTTGAATCTTTTCTATCCGGTTGATATACTTGTCATAACATGGATTCCAGATTTGAGAGCCAAATTCCAGGTGGCTTCGAACATATGTGCAGTACAATATTTTCAATGTTTTAGCTTGCTTAAAGCACTTGGAGAGCCTCATAATGAACCCTAGTGACTTAGATGCCTTGGCCACTATTTCATCAATGTGGACATCAAAGAGCAACTTACTATCGTGATAGATACCCAAATCACGAACTACATCACACCGCGGTACCAGTTGACCCTTTAGTTGGTAAGAAGTTGGAATGAGAAGACGTTTACGACTGTATGTAACAACCGAGCATTTGGGGGTTCAGATCCAGTTTATTTACTCGACAATAATCATCCAAGCGCTTTAAGTCAGCTTGAAGGTACTCCATATCCTTGATTGAGGATATAGAAGAAAAAATCTTCATATCGTCAGCAAAGCAAAGTAGGTGAGAGGTATGTAGGCAAGAGTCGATGTCGTTTACATAGATAATGAAAAGCAGCGGACCCAATAAGGAGCCTTGCGGAACTCCACTGGGAACAGACACCCAGCTGGAAATATAATTATTAATAACAACAGCTTGTGACCTATTCTCAAGATATGAGGTAAACCATCTCAAGAGGTCGCCCCTAATACCAGTGTTAAAAAGTTTTAATTTTAGGATATTGTGGTCAATTTTATCAAATGCTTTACTGTAATCTGTGTAAACGACATCAACTTGTGCCCCGGTATCCATGTTATGAGTTATGAAGTCATTCAGAAGTATTAAGTTGGTAACAGTTGAACGGCCTTTAAGGAACCCATGTTGAGAGGCATTAAACGAGTTCTTAAGAGCTTCATACACTTGATCATACACCACCCTTTCAAAAACCTTGGCCAATATACAGAGTTTAGATATTGGCCTATAGTTAATTATTTCAGTTTTTGAACCTTTTTTAAATACGGGAGTTATGTAGGCAGATTTCCAGATATGGGGAACGGAGCATGAAGTCAGAGATTTTTTAAATAATAGAGAAATTGGTAAGGCAATAGTCATCGCACATTCAATTAAGAATTTAGAGGATAGGAGATCAGGTCCAGCAGATTTAGATGAGTCCAGATTTTTGAGTAATCTCTCAATTTCCTTAACACATACCTCAATTTTATGGATATCCGATACTGTAGTGCTACTAGGAGCTAGATGGTATGGAAGATCAGATGAAGGTTGGTTGGTAGTTGGGGCAAGGAAATTTGAAGCAAAATGCGAAGCGAAAGCATTACAAATTGATTGCCCAGAGGAGAAAGTAGCATCACCATGTTTCAGAAAGCCGGGTATAGTATTACATTTTGATCGATGTTTAACGAATCTCCAAAATTGCTTGGGGTTTTCCTCAATAGCCTTTTCAGTACTGGCTAAGTACGTATTATAGCATTCGATTTCAAGATTTTTTATCCTATCTCGCAAAAGAACAAAAGTCGCCTTATCCGATAATCTACCATAGCACTTATACTTACGATGATATTTAAATTTTTCCCTTATTAATCTTTTTAAGGAAGGGGAATACCAAATTGGATAGGAGTTGTGTGAAACCTGTCTAGTGGGAATAAATTTATTTTGAAGATCCAATATAGTGTTGTAGAAGTAACTGACCGCGTCACTAAGCGATTTACTATTTAACTCGTTCACCCAATCGATGGACGATATCTCTTTATTAATAGAAGTAAAGTCACCTCTGTTAAAAATATATTGAGTACATGGAGCAGGTGTCAGATAGGTACAATCCGCAAAGTCCACAATAATACTTAGGGCCGGGTGATAGCTGTCAACAGGTGCTAAGGCATCGAAACAATCATAAACAGATACTGCCGAATTGCATAATACAAGATCTAAAAGTTTACCATGTTTATTCAGAACTCCGTTATATTGATTCAGGTCTAAAACACGCATTTCATCAATCAACATATACTCATCACTACTGCAAATGTCGTTTGGGGAGTATGACTCATTTGTTAAGTGCCATGTTATACCGCTCATGTTGAAATCGCCAATAATTAGAAAAGGATCAGATGGATTGCTTAAAACGGTATCACTTAATTTACGGAGAAAATTAGACAACTGTACAGAGAAAGAATTACCACGGTTCTGTTTGCACAAATAAATAACACATATATTCAAATTTATATGAGTTTTAGTAGCCTGTTGGCGTAAATTCAAAGTTATCCACAGATCCTCAGCAGACGAATGAAAAAGTGGTTGAGGAATAACACTGAAATATTTGAGAACTGCAATTAAGACACCCCCTCCGCGGGTCTGTCCAGTCAGCTGATAGTCACGGTCACGCCGCCACACAATATATTGGTCTCCAAATAATTCACAATCATCAATACCATCAATAAGCCACGTCTCCGTTAAAATAATTATGTCGAATGAACTGAGACAGAGACTACGATAAAAAGATTCAGTTTTAGTGCGGAGCCCACGAACGTTCTGATAATAAATATTCAATTTAATACTACTACTGTCAGCCATTTATAATTACGTAAACAATAAATACTGACAGTACATCAAAGTAAAAATATAGACCACAATGTTTAGAGAACAGTAAGTTAATATATCTTAATATAATCTTAGGAACGAACACTATGCAAGTACAAATTAAACAGTGCGAAAAAATAATACGAAGTGGGTAATTAGCAGCGAGTTCACTCCGGGGACCGCAGGTAATTGTGCGACAGTATAAGCAATAACTCAATTTACATATACGTGCAAGCAGGACAAACATTATTCGTGAGAGCATCATATTGGTAATAGCGCGACAAATAAAACCAGTTATGTCTTGGCAAGTCAAAACTACTAATGAGGCAGGGGTGCTCAACCTTTTACAAAAGTTATATACGGTAACAACAGTAATTAATAATAGTAAAAAAGTAATTTTGTGATGTAGCGTAATAACAATAAAATGTAAACGTAACATAGATAATAAAACTAATAATATTCGATTAAAATAATAGATTACGATATTTTGTTTAAATCATTTTCTGAAGATACAATGAATACTTTAGAGCCATCTGACTTACGAACATGAATTTTTCCGTGTTTTACCCAAACGTGCTTGTATTCTTTTTCTTTTGCCGCTATCCTAGTTTTATTCAACAGTTTTTTAGAATTTGCATTGAGATGGTCATTGATATAAACTCTATTCGATATGCCTAGAAATCCAAGGTCATGAGTAGACAGGCTCTTCAATGACCGAGCAGCCGCAATGAAGTCCTCCTTAACGTATCTATTGAGAAAACTTACAACGATCGACTTCTCATTGGTGTTGTACAAAGGTATTCTGGATATGTAGTTTATTTGCGACTTCGGAAAAACATAATTAATCTTATGGCTGATTGACTCCACAACTGTAAAAAGATTCTCATCTTTCTTTAATGGAATACCTTTGATTTCCACATTATTCAATCTGGATCTCTGGTCACTGGCAGACAGTTCTAACTTAATTCCATCAATATCAGCTTGCAGTGAATGAACTGTATTCTGCAGGCTCTCGAGACAGACTACTCTGGACTCAATTTCAGTGAGCTTCATGGCGAAATCATCCACCTGATTACCGATATACTCACAGCTCGTCTTCAGTTCGCCAAGCTCTTGTTTGATGCATCGAACATCCTCCTTTAGCGACGATATGCCGGCAAACTGCGTCTTAAGTTCCCGGATTTCACTAAGGATAATTTCCAGCGAGACGGGTTCAGGCGTGGGGGGCGCGCTTGGAGATGGAGAAGATATCCGGCAAGACGGGCATTTCCAAACAGCTCTTCTGTCAGTTCCAAGTTTTCTCCACCCACTCTCGGTCATATGGGCGCAACCAAAATCGAGATGCCTCTTGCATAGCCCACACTGAACACCATCATTAAAATTTGCGTTACAAGCGGCGCAAGTCTTCATAATGATAATAAAAAGAATAACGAAATTCGACAATAACAAAACTTATTAGCAAGAAAGGTTGACAATCCCTTATTAGCTAAACGAACGTAGTTGCGTGCTTAGTTAATGAGTGTCCACACAAGACTGTTGTAAATACATACTTATAATACATAAGAAACACCCAGACAAACACAAGTACTCATGTTATAACCACACAAATATTTGTGTCCTGTGGGAATCGAACCCACGACGAAGTTCCTTATCGCGCGTTGTGAAAGGGGGCTAGACGGAAAAAATTCTTACGAAAAGTTGTCACGACACTTTTTTCGAAATTCAAATATTGTTGACAAGCATTCAAATATTATTGAGTGAATGACAATATTTGAATTTCGCGCGTTGTGAATTGTTGAGTATATACAGGTATTTTTATTTTTAATTATTAAATTTTAATGAAAGGAGTTTCGTTCCATCCGGGTGTCCCTTGACACCTCTCAAGTTTTTTATTTAATAATCGGGACATTTTACAAACAGCACACAGACATCATATTATACATTTTGTTTGATCAAAACTATGTGAGCTCTATGTGCCGCCTTCAAGTAGTATTAAAATGTATAGCAGCAAAATATATACATAAAATATATAAGTAGGTATGCGAATCGTGTTCATGATAAGAATATGATAAGTTCATAGAATATTATAATATTTCTTTAGAAGCCGCTTCTTCGATAATACGTTTCGTGTCTACTAATTAAATAAAATTTGATTGGTGCTACTTGCATACACAGCATTGGTCCCGTAATGCAATAAGAAAAAAAATTCAACATTACTAAAGTTTTGTACAGAGGATCTGTTATAAACAATTTTAAAAAAAGAACATAGTAATCTATTTCAAACCCATTTCAAATCAAACCTTGGTATTTCAATTTTTAAAATAGGACCGGAAACGGTTACATTTCAATTCATATTTTAAATTCCGAATGAAATTACTGCGACAATATTTTTATGGAGCCATTTAAATTTTATATAAGTAAAAGTACAGTGGCATTCAATTTTGGAAATTGAAATAAAATTTTGTAGTTGTCTGCTCGATTTCTGTCCATAGCAGGGTTGCCAAATTCAACAAAAAAAATAAAAGTGTTACAGTTACCCATTAGTTTCTGATGGCTATACATCTATATCTGATGTAAAGGACGGATATAGGTTACATACGATATAATATTAGCCTTTAGTATCATCATCATCAACCCATATAAAGTCCCACTGCTGAGCACGGGTCTCCTCTCATATTGAGAGAGATAATTATATTTATACCTATCAATATAATATTGATAGGTATAAATAGAAATCATTTTTGTTTACTATTTCTAACCTGAACTAATTTATACTTCAAAGTATAAATTCAAGAAATGTCTTGGAAGTGTAAACTAGTTCTGGTAAGAAATATAAACAAATATGATTTGAACAATATTTTTCCATCAAATTGAACAGTCTTAGTTAAAGTCAGTGCCCTAGTAGCAGTTAGGATTCTTTTTGTAGTACACAACAGAAGCTAACTTAACTTTGAAAAAAATTAAACCAAAGTCGATATTCCTTCAAAAACAGTGTCTTGACATCCTTAAAAAACATTGAACTGTACTTTACGTACAGAGACAGATTTTATAGCGCCCCCTACCGGTAACAATAACTAGTAGATTTACGGTGAAACAAACTCACTAACATTTCTATAGAAACACGTTTACGGCATCGTTAAATGCGATAATGCGACCATATTTTATATTAACGTCAAAATAGACGAATTTGTAATTAGTTTGAGAGCTGGAGATGAAGCTTAAGCTTATATTTTAAGTCTGCCGCTAAGACCTATAAAAATATATTTGATCGTAAATTTGCTGTAGAACTATTTCGACATAAATTATGTAGCTGAATTATATAGTAAAAACAATAGAAAAAAACAATATAACTTACAGCACACCGGATTTTACAAAGAATTCAGAGTACCTACTTGCTATTCCATAGTAGTACACACCATTTTTTTTAAATTAATTAATTACTTATATCAGACAGGATCACCATAATTGAAAACGATGAGGGAGACTATTCAGAAAAATCTTTCTTATCAGAAAAATAATACGTAGGTATTCATTGGAGCTTCCTGCCTATAATTAAAATCTTTATGTGGGTAGTCGTGAATGTAAACATGGCCACTAACTAGCTGTCATCAACGGTGTTCTAAATGAATAAAAGCTTTTACTTTAATGTGATTACGTCTGCCCATTGGTCAAGGTCTCACACCATGATTTCCTGCATCGTGGGTGTTTTAACAAGATCTTGTAGAAATTATGTCCACTAAAGTGTGTACTAATGCGATAGAACTTGTTATTTACAACATATTTTGAAAATAATTTATGTTTGTCAAAATTATTACACAGACGTGGTAAAATAATAGATTTTTTTTAAATCTCTGCAATTTTGCAGATGATATTGAGGAAAAAAATAAAAATAAATATTATAGTTATAGAGATTTCGATACCGATGCCAGCCTGCAGGTCAAGATATCCCAAAACTGAACTTATTTTGTCCTAGTGAATAGTCGTAGAGTATAAAATTCAGTGAATGTACCCCTTCTGTACTTACTTTTTGTGTGTCCTGTATAGTAGCGAATAAACTATGTTTCTTTCTTTCTTTCGAAACTGTCAATTTTTTTCAATTGAATATGAACCTTAACGCTTTGAATTCAAGTTGAAAATCAATCAAAGAAATTTGTCAGATTGTGGTAGCTTGATGTGCTGGACTGTGTACATTAATAGGGGAATTTATTACTGCATGTTTTATTGCTTTTACGAATTAAGTAACTTCTTTTTCAGTGACTACTAGTGAATATTGACTTTACAGATCAAAATATACCGACGACCCTTGAAGTCCTTGAAATAAAAAAATATGGAGCTCCAATCAGGTGGTAATTCTCCTCTAAATAAAAAAAAACATTAAAGATTCTGAATGAGAAATTTATAAAACAATTTTTTTTGTAAAAATCAATACGCCGAATTAAGAACCTCTTCGAAAGCTTTTTTAATCTAAGGTCAAGTAATACAATAGCTTCTAAATCACCCGGATATTATTTTAATTTACGAACACCAATTATTTAATTTTGTTTTCCGTAGTGACATAATTTTCCAGTAACGAATCAAATCTCAAAAACAATACAAAGTGGGTTGGAAAATTTGTTACAAAATATTTTTTGTTACCTATATGGGAAAAAACACGCAAAATAACAATAAAAATACCGTAACAAAAATAACAAAATAGTTACATCATAAACCTTTATCGGAAGAGGAAGTGTACAAAGCACAGGATAATTTAATTAAAAGGGGTCGCTTATCGCAGCGCACTATTAATAAGCTCCCATTAAGTATTAATTAATTGCTCACTTAATTAGCTTGTTAAAATGCTGATCAACTATGGACTTTATGATTTTAGAAAAAAATGCAAGGGTGGCAATCAAAACGCTAATAAGTACTTATATCTTGAATATAACTTCTAATATCAATTACTGCACTAATAAGTATAATTTAATATTTAATACTATGCCGTTATTAGTTTACCTACTATTGTTGAGTTTGTGCAGAATGATATTCACTGTGATCTGAGCAAACTCTTATGATTTTACATTGTAAGTAATTGCACGGTACAAATATTTGTATGACCTATAATACAGGTAGTTGTTCCGGGTCTGGGTATTTGTGTATGTGATAAATTTGTGTTTGTAAACGCACACAAGATACAGGAAAAAGTCCTAGTGTAGGGCAACGTTTTGAAAGCAATGTTTAGTAAAAAAATTGTTATAATAAAATAAAAAAATACGACGCGAAAATATCCGTAAAATGTGATTTTATTTAAATGTCTCACATTTACATATGTCAGAAACCGTTAAGACAATGGGCTGCCAAAAACTACCTATTTAAATTCACTGTAATTACGAATTTATTAGGGGCAGCGCTGTATGTATCATAGACTTTTACGTCATATTCACTATGACAATTTTTTTAATGGTGTCGCGTTCCAAATATTTGAAATTCCTTCCGCAATATCGCACTTTTTTTAAATTAAATTCTTCGTTAAAAAATAAATGTTCATCAAAATTGAAGTTCATCAGAATTGTGCCTTAATAAGGCACAATTCTGAAGAAATAAAGTTAAAAAATATATATATTTGACTCTTATTTGAATCGCATGCATATTCCCTATTATAATATTTGATCACCAAAACCAATTTAATTCTGGAATCCTAAAATTCTCAAGATGGCGATGATTATATCAATCAGAAAATATTTATTTTAAAGTCCGGACCAAAAACTAGTTACTGATAGCGCAATCATCACCCTATTAAGCATGGTACATTTTGTAGCCTAATTCACCAATTATCGTATTATTGAGCAAGCGTGAAGCTAAGATTGAGGTATTATGTATAAGAGTAGTCGTCGAACATGAGTGCACAAACATATTTTTTCATTCCTTTGTTTTTTAAGTTGAAAAGTGAAGTCATGATAAGATTTTCTGGAATTTTACATAATATTATTATAGCAAATTAGCATTATTTTTTAATTGTTTCTCACTTTTTCAGCACTTACTCAACAACGCATGGAGTAAAAGATCCACTTTGTGTGGTGTTCTCTAGTAAGATCTCAATGAAAATTAAATTAAAATCTCATAATCAATGGTAAATTAGTGTTACATTATGGGGCCCAATTAATATGTGCTTATCAAAATGTGGGAGTGTGTGCCCATGTGTGTTTGTATGGGAGTAATTTTAGAGTCAATGTTGGTATACTTTTGGGGTTTTGTGGCTGCAAAAAGAGCGTATTTTTATGATAATAAGGAGACTGTAAACTACTAGCTACGTATTACTAGATTTTTGATTATACGCGAAACAATACCTGTAATTTTGAGTGAAACTTAATATTACAATATTGTATTCAAATTAATGGAAGAGGACTCTTTTTTAATTTTAGGTGGGATGGTTTGAGTAAAAAATGTTTAGTTATTGTATGGCTATGTAAGTATACGGTTTGATTGCAGGGCAAACATTGAAACTCCGAAGGCTGACAGAAAAAATATGTAAACTTATCATCCTATAAGCCTTTTCCCAACTACATATAATATGTTGGGGTTGGCTTTCAGTCTACCCAGATGCGGCTTAAAATTAGTTTTTTACACGAAGACCTACGCAACCCAATTTCGAGGTAATATCGATATCCTGAGGATAGTCAGGTTGTCAGATTTTTTGGGCTTCTGACTACTAATGATTGTCATAGGTGTTCGATGATAACCGGGACTGACGGTTTTACATACCTCCGAGGCATGGAGGGTATCGATGTGCGAAGAATGGTCATTACTTTGTAGATCGATTGATTCGCGTAGTTTTTACTTAGCAACAAGCCCCTCCTCAAACAATACAAACCCCTGAAAGAATACAATTTTGAACAACGCCTGTAGTCTACCTGGCAGAGGCCTTACGCGAAAAACTGAAATAAAACATAATTTACAGGTACAATTTGACAGTCTTTTCGGTACACGCATGTCTCATGGCCACAAAATATAAGTGACAAAGTAATATATGATATAGATAAATCGTTCAATAAACTAAAACTGTGTACTATTAATTATTTTCGTTTTAACATCACCGTGATGTATGGACTTTTTTATTTGATGTTATAAATTGGGTTCCGATTTATTAGGAAAATAGATAGACGTCGTAAATATATTGTTTTAAAGGTTTTAAAGTTACGATTTTGAGTGAGATATGGGTGTATTATTGAAAACGATATGGTTGAGTGACTAGGCGACAGTTTGTTTAAATATTTCTTTATGCTTCGAGTTATCGCATAAATCCACAATTTATTTATAAGGAATAACTAAAATAAAAAGCAATAATATTTGTATGATCTACAGGTTCCAGGTCTGGATGTTTGTGTTTGTGAAAGTTTGTGTTTGTAAACGCACCCACGTTACAGGGGGTCTACTCCCTAAGCACGAAGTCCGTAGTTTCGACCTTCGTTAGGGCGTTTCCTACTCCGTATCACCTACGGACGGATGATTCGTTCGGGGCCCGAACTAAGAATGAATGACAACACAATTTGACCGCTGTCCCTACCCTCGATGTGTTTTTGCCCATTCGAAAAAAATAGTTTTTCACTTTTTTATCGGACTCCAAGTTTCGGAGAACTTTCGAACGGCTCGTAAGTTCTTTGACGGAGATAGGGAGTAGACCCTCAGGAGCCAATTCTAGTTTTTTTATAAAATAATATAAAAATACATACTTACAATAAAACATTCTGAACATTATTGTATTTATTTTTATGTTGTGTCTTATTGGGCTAGTGTATATGCCCATCATTAAAATAAAACTACTTTTTACGGATTTTATCGCGTATATTGATATTATTAATCCCGACGTTTCGGACCCTTTACAGCTTCCATTGTCATGGCCAGTCTAGCCGTGACCATGGACGCTGTAAAGGGTCCGAAACTTCGTCCGTCAGAAATCATCATTATCTTATAAAATACCATGCCTGGATAAGCACGTTAAGCCTTCGTTTAACTAACCCAATAATAGTTGGAAAATGGCTTTAATGATAGTTTTTTAACAATTCATTTTTTAATAATTAACCTGATGCAAATTTCGATTTACAATAGTGTTTTCTTACAAGCATTTACTAATTAGCATAGGTAAATATATTTATTAGTTTCAAAATAATAATTCCTTCAACTGAATTCTGCAAGTTGTTCTTGTTAAACGTGATAATAATCCTAACAGTTCTTTACTTAAGTTTACAAACAAACAATAGCTCCTTGAAAACCGCTTCTATCCAGTTCGAGCTAGTTCGAACCAGTTCATACCGGTTGAAGCAAGACAGTTGAGCTAAAACAAAGAGCGCACTTCGGCTTCACAAGTGAGTGAGCGCTTCCCGTTTATGAGATCCCGAATATCTCCTTTAAATCTATGATGAGATATTTACAGTTTCTCGCCGAAGTTTTTGTTTGATTGTTGGGTAAATCTTAAGACCAAGATTCTGTTATAGATTAGTTTAAAAAAAACGGGTCTTAGACTCTGCTTATGCTGCACAGTTTGGCTGGGTCATTGCATTGCCAAATAGCAATAATGTGTTAACATCACTGTGTTCCAATTTGAAGGGCAATAGTCAGTGAAATTACTGAGCATAATTATAAAACTTCACAACTCAGGTCTCAAGAGGACAACGCACTACTGGTGTTCCTGATGTAGGTATAAAGGCTACGTCTGTTGCTTTATCAGTCCATATACTTGTTTGTGATCTTAAATTACATTATACATATTATATGTTTGTAAGCAGTAACAGCCTAGTGATATGACCATTGGGTTGCCACAAAGGTCTCGTTTGAATCTTTGTTTGTATCCAAGTTTTGTTCGAGTTTGAATCCAAGGCACGCACCTCTGATATTTCGAAATCATGTGCGAATTAAATATTAAATATATTGTATATACCTGCACGCCTTAGAAATTCTTCTCGAGAGATTTTCTCGAAGGCGTGTGAAGTCTGCCAACCCGCAATAGGCCAGCATGATGGACTATAGCCTAATCCCCTCTCAATCTGCGAAGAGACTTGTTCCCAGCAGTGGGAAAGTATATGGGTTGATGATGATGATAGGTTTGTAGTAACTTATAAAGTTAGTAGTTTGCCAGCCTGCAGTAGCGTGGTGGACTGTATTATTTGTCATACTACTCACTTCATACGAGTTTCACATATCATTCTTATACAATAATTTTGCTCTTCTGTCCAGCACCTCCATAGCGTCAGACACCCAAAGTGTGTTATTTTTCCAAACATACTTAGGATTTTGTTAGAACTTGACCGGGCTTTTAATATAAAAGAATTAAATTTTTGAGTGAACAGTGTTTTCCTTCACAGTTTAAGCGAATGATAGGAATAACTGATAACACCAGAGAATCCGCAAAAGGATCTACCAGAAAATAACTAGGCTTAAGTTTTTAGGGAAACTACCACTTCTGATATCAGGTATTTGCTTAAACCCAACGATATTGACTGCTTTTTGATCTCCCAATAGGCTCCAACCATTAAATCCAAGATAAAATCGAGTACACCATAAGTAGCACGTAGCCAAAATAAGGGCGTACTTTGGAAACTCGCCTTTGTTAACAAAATTCGTTGTCATAGTAACTATAAAGATCCCTAGTGATAAATTAACATTTGGAGCGACCCATCCCGGGTTATAGAAGTCATTTGCGTAAGCAGCCTGCCGGTATCCTATCAATTTCATAGAAAATTTACTGAGCTCCATCAAAATTAGGGCCTCCCTTTTGTTTACGATAAGGTGCAGCTGACGGGAACTCCTGAACTAATAAAGTCTTAAGCTTCTCTGTTTTATGTGCTCCTGATCTGAATAAGGATGGTTTTTATAGTTTCCGTTTAAGGATTGTTAGATATTGAAAGTGATTTTGTCAATCACTCATGTCGTTTAGTGTAAAATACTGATATTCAGCCACATTTTTTAGACTGGATTCTGTACCCAACACATTTGAGAAAAGGCTCGGAAAATTATTAGTATTATATGTTTTCCAAGAACAAACACCACTTTTTGTAATAATTATGGTCAAATTATGTCACTGAGATGAATACGCACATGATTTCGAAAAGTCAGAGATGCGTGCCTTGGATTGGAACTCGAGACCTTCGACTTGCCAGTCCAATGGTCATACCACTGGGCTATCTAATCTAATCTAATTAATAAATAATTATCACTCGCTTCAACGGTGAAGGAAAACATCGTGAGAAAACCTGCATGCTTGAGAGATTTTCTCGAAGTCGTGTGAAGTCTGCCAACCCGCACTAGGCCAGCATGGTGGACCATAGCCTAATCCCTCTCTTCCTGGAAGGAGACCTGTGCCCAGCAGTGGAACACTATATGGATTGATGTGGTGATGTCACTGAGATGAGAAAAAAAGTTAGGTATTTTAATGAAACAAGACTGCGTTATTGCACGTTAGGCTTAGTAGTTTCGATTGTCACCTCGCCACTACCGTTATTAGCTTCGATTTCTATCAAATACAAATCCTAAGTGGTCCACAGACATTTCTTTCGAGTCTGGATGCACAGAGGCCAGCACATTAAGTTACCCCAATCTGTCGAATTTCTTTTATAAATTTTCAACTTTAATACACAACATCAGGGTTTATGTTCAATTGGGAAAATTTGACAGTTTTGGATAGCTTGACCTGCTGTCGTCTGTACATTGTGTCCGTTAATGATTACGTTTGTAAAGTCCCTGCGGTGCAAGGATTTTTACGTACTGCAGGAACTCAATTTTTTTTTTAAATGACACTGTATTGTGAATCATAACATCAGCTATGTTCTATAATTCTATATTCTATGTTCTATATCTTATCAATAATTTGGGTTTGCATTGTTTCTTCCTTCTAAAGACGAGATGAACATCATGACATCATTTTACTGCTACTACCTGCCCCATATTAAATATTAAACAAACACCATAAAGTATTATGAGCTTAATTCAAACATAGCGAGCATTAGAACCAACAGTCGATTCCAAACCTTATTCTTTTATCAATTAAGTCAAACTTCTATATTGCTAATAATAATAACAGGGTGACGCCCTGTTATTGTGACTTGTTTACGCAGCGCACTCGATAAAATAAATATTTTTATTTTATTTAAATATGGAATATAAAAGAATCACCTGTGAACATAGAGCTACAAAAGTCTGAGATGTGTCCCTAAGAAAATACCTCATTAGGAAAGAATTCACACATACAAAGCAAAATCGACGAAGGGCTCGTGGTTCAGTATTTACTACGCTGATCAACCAATCTGTAAGTTTAAGCTGCGCGTGTCGCGATCAGTCTGAGGATGGGTGACCATCGAGAAACCCGCCGGGCCTGGTTGTCGTCAACTATACTATCCTCAGCATATCGGGATTACCCAGGACATTGGGTTGCAGAGGTCTGATGGCGGTCGCTTCGTGTAAAATACTGATATTCAGCCGTATCTAGTTAGACTGAAAACCGACCCAAATAGGTGGGAGGATGATTTAATTTAAATATGGAATATTAAAAGAATCACCTGTGAATACAGGTGACAGCTACATAACAAAAATTGACATTTTCAATAGTGGAAGATGGATGAAAGGAAGATGTCATGGATATTTAAAAACCCACAGCTACACTACTCACATGCTCCGTGTATGTAGTGCTACTACATTATGTTGGGCCTGTAGTAGGTAATTAAGCTAAGTAGGTAATAAGGTCTCTGCCCGTGCATGTGGAATCTCTGCTCTACTTTTCCGTCATTATTTGGCGTCGACTGGGAAATGTTTAGGAATAAGCATACAGGCTGCCTGCAATGTAAAATTAAATGTATTAAACAGTGCAATTTAATCATAAATTGTAATTTTCATATAGGAATTATTCAAATTAAATCAAATCAAATTAAAATAAGGTTAAGATTCTGTCAAAGTCAACATAATTTATTCTAGACAGACTTAGTAGTCTCATCATCATCATCATCATCGTGTCGTGGGACAGTAAGAGGAGACCTGTGCCCAGCAGTGGTGCTGGGCACAGGTCTCCTCTCACAAATTGAGAGGGATTAGGCTATAGTCCACCACGCTAGCCTAGTGCGGGTTGGCAGACTTCACACACCGTTGAGAAAATCTCTAAGCTATGCTGGTTTCCTCACGATGTTTTCATTCATCGTTTAAGCGAGTGATAATTAATTATTAATACGCACATGATTTCGAAAAGTCAGAGGTGCGTGCCTTGGGTTCGAATTCGAGACCTTCGACTTTGGCAGTCCAATGGTCATACCACTAGGCCATCACTGCCCGAGTGTAGTTATTAGTCTATCTAGAACTAAATTTATTTTTATTTTACCTAGTGGTAGGTTACTTTTTAACGCCATTTTTACTTCTAAGATTTATTCGAGGTGGTACCTGCACCTTGAATAAATCTTTAAAGAAAGTTCTTTTGTTAAAGAAATTAAAACTAAATTAAAAAAGCAATGATCTACTACTATTACGAAGTCCATATTAATACAACAAACTTACAACAATAACATTGCTACTAGCTACCCAGTTATAATTGCTACAAGGGGTTGAATGGAACAAAAGCTGCTGAAGTTTAATTAAGCGGCTGTCAGTCGAATCGGGCCTATACGGAATGTTTACAAGTTGGTGTTCTGAATTTTGTAGCAGCGGTGAGCAGCGGTTTAGTGGTGGCCTTGTACTTACATCAGGAAAGTTCTGAACGGAACCTGTATCTCAAGTTTTCGAAGAAATAATGAAGCATTGCATGCCATCCATACTTAGATCCATGTTTGGAACTTTCTTCTATGCCTAACTGTGTCTATTCCTAAATTGTTCTCTCATGTAAGTACCTATCCAATTTATTGTATCGAACATCATATTACAATACGATATTTTAAAAGAGTAACCATGGAGTTTCTTGCCTGTTCTTCTTAATTCGATTTTTTTATATAGATAATAGTTGAAGCGAAAGCAGCTCAAATAAAATTTGTTTGTTTAGCCCTTGATGTTGCTATGCATGGAAAAGGTTTTGAGTAGGTAAGTCTTAGGTCTTACTTTTTAAAGGAGACCGATATGAATACATACAATCTTGGGCTAGAATGTAAAGAGATGAAAATGGTGTGAATTCATAGATTCGGACTAATCAGTCCCTCGCTGAAAATTCTGTGACTTTTGGCAATCTGAGAGCAGAGTTATTAGAGGATTAGTAAAAGGGAGGTTATGTTACATTGTTTAACTTACAGCTGATTACTGAAGAGCAAAAGTCAGTCATCCGTTAAAAACAAAGCTGTGGTCGTTGAAAAGGAAAAATAATCGCCAAAGCACTCAAAACGCATCGGAAAATACGAAACGAGTATGCGGATTGAGCAAGGCAGGGGAAGGCTCAGAAACTTGTCAGTTGTCAGTCAACTCATTAACTGTCATGCGAATAACATAGATAATAAAAAATATATTTGATTTTAATCGATATCAAATCATTACAATCGATTTTCAGTAATTAATTAATATTTTATTTTAATAATACAACTAATAAACGTATACACCATATAGCTAAATATATTATGCAATATAATTACTTTGAATTATTTGCTGATTGCTATTGTTTTATCGATTACAGTCACAAAAACTGTGTAATCGATTATTCAATAATTGACGAAATCAATCTTTTTCATTTTTCTCCGCTTACATATTGAGAAATGTGGTGATTTTTCGTATTCTTAAATATAAAAATATGGTCAATTTTTTAGACCCTATCTCACGTCAATACATTTTGGCCTACAAATACCCGTTTCCTTTAAAAGCTCAGCTCTTGTCGGTTTTGCAATCGCCACACTGTTCTGTATAATTTGCCTTATGTTTGATATTTTCATACAATTAAATTCCCACTTTGACCTTCACTTGTTCTATAAAACTTCATCTAGGTCTTCCTCTAAGTCTTAAGTAAGTACAACTTTGTTACAATACAATAAGGTTAATGTTCAATTAGGAAAATTTGATAGTTTTGGATAGCTTGACCTGCTGGAGTCTGTACAATAACATTAGGTTTTTGTATATATAATTATGTGAAATTCATGATACAGTACACTTAGTTTGTAATCAATAATTTGGGTTTGAATACTGACAACAAATATAGGATATATACAGTTAATGTCGAGAAATTGGGTTGAGGATATCTGATGGCTTTAAGTTCTGGGTTCAATTTCTGGGTCGAGCAAAGTGTTGTTGGGTTTTTCTGTGAAATTTTCAATAGCAGCTTGGAGTTTGGATTTAGCGGTACCCAGTTAATGGCAAAAGGCTCGCTCCATATTACATGGGACCTAAACATACGAACCGTGCGAAGTGTGCGATTACTTTAGTTCACCTCAGCCTAACCCTTCCCGAAATACAGGCGTGATGTTATTTTATGTTGAAAACTGAAAATGGCTACAAAGGATTAGTAAGTACTAACTACTACTCAAAGTGATGACAAAACTAGGTATGTTTGACATTAAATCTAAGCGCTTGTCAGTTACGCGGTTTAGAAACTTGGAACTTCCAATTTGTAGCATAGACCAACAACTGGAGAGTTAGATCGGCGGTTATACACCAGTTTAGTTAAATACTATTGAGAGAAATTAGTCTAATATTCATTTTGTATGCTCACTGTTGGACATAAACGTTTTTGTAGAAAGGCTTCGATGTCTGAGATTGCAAAATGTTCATAATAAAAAGCTCGGCGATCCTTAGTAGGTACCTTTTTCACACAATAACGTCTTTTTAAATATGATACTTGTAACTAAGAATCTTAGAGCCGTTTCCTTTGACAAGAAAAAGAAGGCCTCGATCCAAATAACTCAAAATAGATTGACTTTCAAGTTGATACAAATTAATAATTTATAATTACAAAATCGAATTTTTATCTTATATTAAATAAATTAATATTATCGGGACGCTTTAAAACAGTAAAAAAAACAACAAAATCATTTTATGTTTTATTTTTATTTTTTACAGCACCATCTCGTCCCAAAATTATGTTATACCTATTTGTAAATACGCACTTACATTATGTACATACCTAAGATAAATACCCAGACAACCACATTTACTTTCATTACAATAAATATTAGTGACCTGTGGAACAGCAATCCAACATTCCAAACAAAAACGTCGACAAAATAAACTTAATGACAATAAATTTATTAGAATAAAATTGACCATTACTGTTTCTATCCGTCCAAAATATAGCCGATAGATGCCTTCTTATAACGATTTATTAGAAAGTTGTACACAACGATTAATATCAAAATATTCAGAAACAAAATCTTTGATAGTGTATATATGAGCAATTAATAATAAGTTAAGCCCTTTTGAAATAGTCACCTGTTGTATTAAAGACTATTATAATCGCTTGTTGAGTTGTAAAAAAAACATAATAGGTAACAATGTATAGTCAAGTCATAAGCGGAGTGATAGATTATTTTAGACTCTCACTAAAATTAATCTTGTATTAAACACTAATTTTAATATTTTCAATTCCGGATTTTATTTTTAATTAGTTATTTGTGACTATGGTAACGATAATGGTGATAAAGTGGACCAATAATTAATTATGATAAAAGTTTCAAAGACAATGATTATTACGATAAAGATCATAGCTAAATAAATATTATAGTTGTAATTATTATTATAGGTGATGAATTCAAAGTTAATGATTATGATTATCTAGCCTACCACCTTAATCTAATGAGATTAAAATGGTAGGCTCATGCTGTAGGATTTTTTTGAGGTGACCTTTGCATTGCCAAATATTTTGCCGCTAAGTTATAATGTGCTAATATTATTCATATTGTATAATGTGATTACGCACTGACGCCCGCGCCGCCGGCGGCGCACGACCATCGGGCATTTCGAATTTTATCAACGGCAACGACACACAGACGATCGGGCGCCAACTGACGTCACTTGCATTATTGTCAATACAGCTGTTATACAGTCCACAAGCAGTTTTATTCCCAGAAAGCATAATGGCAATGTAGCCAGTGAAAGCATAAAAGAGAAATTAATAACAACTGAGGTCATAAGATGACAATGCGTGAGTGATGCCACTAGTGTTGCTACTATCTGTAAACTGCGGTTGCCACGTACAAAGGCCAGTACATCAAGCTACCACAATACGTCAAATTTATTTGATTGATTTTCAACTTTATTACAATAAATTATGGTTCACATTCAATTGGGAAAATTTGACAGCTTTGGATAGCTTGACCTGCTTGCTGGCGTCTGTACCATGAGCCTAGATATTTTGTCATCTAATATTTTAAAAAAAGTTAAAGAAGGCCTGTTTTTCAGGTATTACGGATTTCACTTGATGTACTTTACTCTTATATTCTGGTATAAAATATTTCAAACATTTAATCGCTCGCTCTTGTTCATTGAGCCACGCAACAGTTAATACTCATCAAACATCAAGAGTGTCGGAACACGTCGGTTTGTTTAACAACAGCTTTTTTACACGAGTGAAATTAATATGACATGTTATAAACCATTCATGTTTTAAAATATTATAATAGCTACGAATACACGCTATAGGTGTTACGTAAATACTGCACTGCATTTTACTATATCATGATTTTTTTTTCGACGTTTTGGCGACTGCTTCGTTTGAGAACAACGTGTATCTGTTTTGCAGCTCATGTTCGCGGAAGCGAGACTGGACGACTTTTTGCTGTTACGCGCCAGAGATATTTATCAATTTATGATTTATGTAGTCCTAACAGTATTCTATTTACACTGGTGAACAAAATTGATAGGTAATTGATTAGGCACTGCGAGAGAAGGGACGTGCTTACAGACATATAATGTCAAATAAATCGCCTCCCAAAGGGTTCTTGAAACAAAATGTAGCCTATGTACTCCGCCAAGGTATAAACTATCTTATCACCATTCATTCATTAAAATCGGTTCAGCGGTTTAGGCATGAAAGCTTTGACAAGACAAGACAAGGCAGACAGACAGATAATTTGGCATTTATAATTAAGATAGTAACGATTATTTTTAGAACAATAAGTTCTAAAAATAATTGTTACTAACGCGTTATACTAACTCTAAGTAATCAAGAATAACAATTATTACGGTATTCTTTAAAAATATTATAGCAGTGCGGAGTTTAGATTTGCGCCCGGTTATTAGTATTTTAATTCGTCCCCTTATACATGCTGGGGCCTAAAAACATACCAGCGAACAGTAGCCCGATTCACGTAATTAAAACCGTAGCGATATCGCAGCGAACTTAATCGTTGAAACAGTTTTCCTATTCACATCCGTCAATCGGAGCTAATAGAAGTCGTCCTTTGAAAAATCGTTGAACTGTGTGATACAACGATTGTGTTGTTCTGTGTGTTCAACGATTAGAAAACGATTCGATCACGGATGTGAATAGGAAAACTGTTTCAACGATTAAGTCGCTGCGACATCGCTACGGTTTTAATTACGTGAATCGGGCTACAGTGCGTGGACTTAGCACCTAACCTTTCGGGAAAAACAGCTTAGCCCTTTGGGGAATACAACACTGTGATAGTAAATACTTAGAAGAAGTCACAGACAGCCTTACATTTCAAAATAAGTGCATCACGCTATTCAAGCCAAACTTTAAAAAAACCTAACAAAGCTTTCCCCACCACGAAATCGGAAAGCTTTTAAAACAGTGGAAGAATTAAACTGCTCTCAGTCCGCAGTTTCTTTAATCCAGGTGGAATCGATTGAGCAGTCGGCACTCTCAATAATGCAACGGGAAATGTTCAAAAAGGCTCTCTAGACTCGTTGTGGAGAGCTCTCGGTGCTGTTGCGATGCTTTTGTTTAAGGCTTTGAGGATTGTGATGAGAGATGGAGGAGCTTTCCAGTAAATCGCTGTATTGTTTAGTTTTATATTTATTAATGTAAATGGATTATCAGCTCCAAAGTTTTAGGAATTAAGTTAGATTTCGACAAGAAACTGTTTTTTTTTTTATTGGTTTAGTGGTCGAGCAATCATCTGCTGTGCTATTGGGTGGTTTTGGTCTGTTTGGAACAAATACTGGTATGATCTTATTTCGGGCTGGGTGTACATGAAAATTTGTGTTTGGCCCCACGATATGGGTAAAATCGCTAACTTTGAGCCGTGACATATATTTCCAATATAAGCGGCCTATAATATGAATCAGTGGCAATTTCAGCTCCACAGGAGAATTAATACCAATTTGGGGAAAATTATAATAAACATTGATTAAAATTTAGTAAATTTATGTCAATTGTTGACTCCCCCATGCATCAGAGAGCATGTAAGTCGGTTCCGGTTGACATACGAACACCTATGACAATCAGTTACCTACGACAAGAAGTCCAAATAGTCGAACAACCAGTCTATCCTCAGGATATCGATATTATCCAGAAATTGCAGAGGTCTGATGGCAGTCGATTCGTGCAAAATACTGATATATGGGGATGTATGGGAGTCGCCTATCACCTTAGTGCTCCAAGCCAACCCTACCTGCCCGCGGTCATCCTGCTGGACAACGGACGGGCTCTGGCGACCGGCTGATTGCGGTATAACGCAGCTTCTTTGGACACAGCTTAAAATATTTGGCCATTGACAGGCAGCAGTGTCAATGATACGAAAAGCTGTGTCCCTGCGATCGCCAATCCGCTTGCCCCGCGTGGCGATTATGGGCATATCCCCCCCATGAGCAGAGCACATAAAAAACGGCCCCCAGTTCCCGGTAGCCCTGCTATTCTCGACCAAGGCGGCGGTCATAGTAACGGCAGGGCGGGGGGTGCTAAGAATCCCCGGGCTACGGAAGGCCGCCCATCCTACCTGACCCTGGCTACGTATAACGGACGCAGTCTGAGGCTAGACGCACACCTAGCGCAGTTGGAAGTGGAGCTGGAGAACATAAGGTGGCACGTTTTGGGGTTGAGTGAAGTCCGAAGAGAGGGAGAGGACACTGTCACCCTAAACTCGGGCCACCTTCTGTACTTCCGCGAGGGTGATAAAACATCCCAGGGTGGCGTAGGGTTCCTTGTCAATAGGGCCCTCTCTAATAGCGTTGAAGAAATGTCTAGTGTGTCGACCAGGGTAGCATACCTGATAATCCGACTATCACAACGATATTCCATAAAGATTATTCAGGTCTATGCACCGACTTCGGCACACTCGGACGATGAAGTGGAAGATATGTACGAGGACATATCTAGAGCCTTGCATAACACCACAAAGGCTCACTTCAACGTTGTTATGGGGGACCTTAACGCCAAAGTGGGATTTCGGAACTGCAGCGAATCCAGAATAGGACCTCATGGATATGGATGTCGGAATCACAGGGGGCAAATGCTGGTCAACTTCCTAGAGAAGGAGGGGCTCTTCTTGATGATCTCCTTCTTTAAGAAGAAGCCGCAAAGGAAGTGGACCTGGCAAAGCCCCGATACTGTGACGAAAAATGAGATTGACTTCATCATGACGGATAAAAGGCACATATTCAGGGATGTCTCCGTGATCAACAGGTTTAATACCGGATCTGATCACCGACTTGTCCGAGGCTCCCTGAATATCGATTTAAAGCTCGAAAGAAACCGTCTGATGAAGTCCACGCTCCGACCAAATCCACTCCATATCATGACGGGCAGCGAGCAGTTTCAAAAGCTTCTCGCTGACAGATTCGCTGCAATGAAACCCACCGAGGATCTTGACGAGGCCCTACAAAATGTAGTTGAAGCGCTGAAAGATGAGGGCATCAAATTTTGCCAAAAGCGGCATAAAGGTAAGAAGTCTAAACTCTCGGATGAGACTCTGCGGCTTATGACAAAAAGACGGGAAACTACCCAATTGACTTCGTTAGACAGGTCACACCTTAACAAGGTAATTGCGAAGCTGGTACGGCGTGACCTTCGGAGCTCCAATACGTGCCTAATTGAACAGGCAATAGAGCGAAACCGAGGGTCCAAAGTGTTCACTCAGCAACTTGGAAGGAGCCATCTGACGAAGCTCACCACACACGATGGCAGGACTGTCTTGTCAAAGCCGGAGATTTTTACCGAGATTGAAGACTTTTATGGCCGACTTTATGCCGCCCATGTTCCTCGTCCACAGCGCGACAACTGCGATTCTAGAGCCACTCTGATACGCCACTACACCGACGAACTACCGGATATCAGCCACGACGAAATCGTGTTGGCTCTGAGACAGCTTAAGAATGGAAAAGCCCCCGGTGAAGATGGAATTACTTCTGAACTCCTGAAAATAGGAGGAGCCCCTCTTGTTCAGGAGCTACAAAAAATCTTTAATTCCATCATTCGCTGCGGGAGAACTCCAAAGGCGTGGCATGAGAGTGTGGTGGTTCTGTTCTTTAAGAAGGGAGATAAAACTCTTCTTAAAAACTACAGACCCATTTCTCTTTTAAGTCACGTCTATAAGTTGTTCTCTAGAGTCATCACAAATCGTCTCGCTAGAAGACTTGACGAGTTTCAGCCACCCGAACAGGCCGGGTTTCGCTCAGGGTATGGCACCATAGACCACATCCACACAATGAGGCAGATTATACAGAAGTCCGATGAGTATAATCGGCCCCTGTGCCTAGCGTTTGTGGACTATGAGAAGGCCTTTGACTCTGTGGAAACCTGGGCTGTTCTGGAATCCTTACAGCGATGTCAAGTGGACTGTCGTTACATCGAGGTGCTGAGATCTCTTTATGAATCTGCCTTTATGAATGTCCAAGTACAGGACCAACAGTCTAAACCTATCCAATTGCGCAGAGGCGTGAGACAGGGAGATGTCATATCTCCGAAACTGTTCTCAAGCGCATTGGAAGATTTGTTTAAGACATTGGACTGGAAAGGTAAGGGCATAAACATAAACGGCGATTACATCTCGCACTTGCGATTCGCAGACGACATAGTCCTATTGGCGGAGTCGCTGGAGGAGCTGCAACAGATGCTGAATGGCCTAGCATCAGCCTCACAAAGCGTAGGTCTCAGCATGAATTTGGATAAAACCAAAGTCATGTTCAATGACCACATTGATCTGAGACCTATTGCTGTAAATGGTCATCTTCTTGAAGTTGTTTCAGAGTACACTTACCTTGGGCAGATTTTGCAGTTAGGTAAAAACAACTTTGAGAAGGAGGCCAAGAGGCGGATTCAGTTGGGCTGGGCAGCATTTGGAAAACTACGTCAGGTCTTCTCATCACCCATACCGCAAAGTTTGAAAACGAAAGTTTTCAATCAGTGCGTCCTACCTGTGATGACCTACGGCGCTGAGACGTGGACACTCACAGTGCGGTTAGTCCACCAATTTAAAGTCGCACAGCGTGCTATGGAGCGTGCTATGCTTGGAGTTTCTCTGAAGGATAAAATCCGCAACGAGGTTATCCGACAGAGAACTAAAGTAACCGACATAGCACACCGGATTAGCAAGCTGAAGTGGCAGTGGGCTGGCCATATCTGCAGAAGAACCGACAACCGCTGGGGTAGACGTGTTCTCGAGTGGAGACCGCGACTCGGCAAACGTAGTGTGGGACGCCCTCCGGCAAGATGGAGTGATGATCTGCGAAAGGCTGCTGGTAGAAGCTGGATGCGAAAAGCCGAAGACAGGGTGAAATGGCGCACATTAGGGGAGGCCTACGTCCAGCAGTGGACTAGTATAGGCTGATGATGACTGATATACCGCGTCTGGTTAGACTTGAAGGGAGAAGGCTCGGAGGATGGAGGATGGATATGTCGATGGTTGACTTCTAACTAGCTATACGACACGCGTCAGTTTATCAATGCAATCGCACCCAGTACTCCGGAGCTCTCTGATTACATACATACTCAATACGATATTCGATTTGAAATTAAAATCAACACGCCGCCGTCTTTCCAGTTCCCACTGTTTTTAAATAATTACAATTTTAATTAACATATCTTTTGAAGCAGCGACAACGGAACTCTTTTGTTAAGTCTCGTTTTCCGATAAAATGACATTGGATCATTTTTCTGTTTAATTTTTTCTAGAGAATTGAAGAGAAGTTTTGTTATTGTATTTGGAATAAAGGCATGCTAAATATTTTTAAAGATATAAAATCGATCTCAGACAGGTTTGAACTTGCGTCCTTCTGGTTTAATATATCAAACGCTTTATCCAACTAAGCTACCGAGAACACTGCTCTGTGATATCAAATTTCTCGTTCAAAACCTGTCTAAGAGACTATCTTTTTGTGGCATTTTCCATGCTAAGATTTTGAAGTTATTTAGCGAAATTTTGCGGTGGCTTAGCGGTCATAGCGTCTGGTGTACCTAAGCAGAAGACGCAGGCTCAAATCCTGCCTGCGGTCGATTTTTTCCTTCGCTAACTGTCTGAGCGAGTCCAAAGTTTTTTTTTTGTATTTATATTAATTTTGGGTATTACAATCATTTTTTTAATTTCCAAAGTTTTAATGTCGTCTCCATCCTGTATAAGCACAACTATCTTTACAGTCGCATATTTACCCTCAGTCGATAGATAATATTATAGTTAGAAACATAAATTATGATACGTTTAATAAATATAAAATGTTAAAAAATATGCATGGTCATATTAGTCGTGTACTCCACTCGAGTGAAGTAATAATTGTAGCTATGCAAGTAATTACAATAACAGCTGTCGTGGCAAATGTTAATTACCGTAATCGCGATTCGCAACACGAATAGCAAACTCAAAGAAAGTATTATTTTCTCAAAATATAGGAGAGTTTAGTTTTATCTGCATATCAGAAACGATATTCTAAAAAAAATACCCAAAAATACGCAGCACGGTTTTTTGGTTACTTTTTTCATCAACTAAATTCCTAGTTAAGCTAATGTTATACAGTTGTGAATATACTACGATTGTTTAAGTAATATAACATACCATCACGCCTACAGATATTCCCCGAAGGGTTAGGCAGATGTATACTGTAATCTAGATAGATATTTAATGCATACTATGTTTTGACCTAAATAAATAAATAATTTGACATAAAAATATTTATGTATATTTTTTTATTTCACTAAGGTGGCAAACACCGTATGCTTGTTTGCCACCTGATGGTAAGCGGCTACAGTAGCCTAATGCTTATAGCACCAGGGGAATTACGTGCGCGTTGCGAACCCTGTAAAATGAAAGAGGAATAATTGGGTTAGCAGTATAAGGGTTAAAGTCCCCCCACTGCCAACACAACGTAACTGCTTGGAGTACAGCTGGCAACCTTATTTACTAGAAGAAACACAGCTCAAAGCAGTGTTATCTCCACATACACAGTTATTCCACTTCGATTTTCTGCAAGGCGGAGGTACTTCCCCAGTCGGGCAGCCCCAATTTGGGTGGAATTACTCCCACTATGCCTAGGCATAGTGGGAGTAATTTCACTAATTAATGAAATCTACCAAAGCTCAAGTGCCTCTGCCTTAGCCTAGTGGTCGTTGGCGCGACTCCTGTCCTGGGTCCTGTACTGTCCTGAGTCCAGCTTTTCTACAAAATTCTTAGTAGGAGGCTAGGAGCTCACAGTTTTGATTTGTGCTCGGTTTATGTTTCATGGGACCTAAATACTTTGTGTGAACTTTAGTTGTACACTAGTAATCATTAGACTTATCCTTCGGAGAATACAGGAGTTATGGTGTGGAGAGGCGAGGTGTGTTGCCCCTCCCACCAAAGGGAAGATCCTCCAACCAGGCGGATGTTATGCCTGGCGGGCCACGGCCCGACGGTTGATGTCGGGCGGTTGTATATATGCAACTTTTCGTTGCGAATGTTGCTTGCGCGATTCAGGCCTTCGTAGTTCTATGAAGCGCGGTAGATGTCGCTACAATGGTATGTTTCTAAATTCCTGGTTAGGCTAAAGTTGTCTACAGTTCAAAAACAATAACTAATATTATTTTTCTTGGTAATGACGCACCAGAACATTCTACATTTTCAGCATGTTATTGAAAAATTCTATCAATAACATGCTGTACTTATACTACAACATAAATTATTTACACAAAACAAAAATGAAATGTGTTACATATCCATATTTACAATTTTCATGCCGAAATAATAAAAACTGGCCCATCAACTTCACAATAAACAATGTTTCATTATTTACAGGTATAAACGTCAGGCAACTCATGAAAGCGCTCATAGTTCAGACTGAAACATTTGTAATTACTGTGCCGTCGACAGGGTTGGTTCTAATAGGTTTCTGAAATAATTATTTAAAAAAGTTGAAGGGTTACGTAGAGTGTGTTAGGTTATGGCATCTCTGTTATGGCAAACAAGCATGCGGTCCACCTGACGGTAAGCAGTTACCGTAGGCTATAGACGCTTGTAACACCAGGGGTATCACTTGCGCGTACCTACTTTGTAAAACGTAAGAGAAATAGTTCAGTACTAGAATCAATATACACTATAAGGGTCAAAGTCCCCCCACTGTTAGAACAACGCTTTATCGCGAAGCACTGGAAACCTTGCTCACCGTAAGGAACACAACAGCTCAAAGCAGTTATTTTACTTCTATTTTTTGCAAGACGGGGTTACTTCCTCAGTCGGACAGCTCCAAATTTGTGTGGAATTACTCCCACTACGCCCTACCTCTCTTTACCAAACTGTGAGTTTACCTATAACAGTAGTTAGTATCTACATGCCTTATCCTACAGCGAATGCGAAAATGATGGTAAATGCTGATTATCATAGCGTCTAAGCCGTTTAATGAAAAGCGTCAACCCTAGCTCAACTCACGGACAGACTGTGAAAGTTCAGAAAAAAATATCGAAGCCTTTTATCGTTTTTTTTTGGGAAAAAAGTTAAGTATGTCAAACACAAATCTGAGAGACTGTGTATTGTTCTTGACACAGTGACGTAGTAGCATTGTTAAAAAAAAGTATTATAAGTAATGTATGTGGGATAATTTCTACTTCGGACAGGAATAAAACAAAATGATTCCACTGGTATTCTTGAATTTAATTTTCGCCTTAGATGAATCGTCTGAACGTCTTTATGCTCTCCTGTTTCATGCCGTCCCTCACTCTTGTCAATGTCAACTGTCATCCTTAAGATTCACTCGTTCTCTCTCTCACCCCTTACACGTTATTATTACTTTCTCTATCATTCATCACGTTCTATTCCTACATGTATGAACATGATTTAATACTTAGGGTACGGTATGGTATTTTCTTCTTTTTTCTGAGTTTGGTGTGGACAAAACTTTATTACATTTAAAAATGTTATAAAGGTACATTTATGAAAAATAACCACGGACAGGATGCGAACCAACGTCCTCTAGTTCAGTATAACATCAGAAGTTGATTCAATCAACTAAGCTACCAATTAAAATGTTACATCTTTAGGGTCAGCTCACACCGAGACGCGACGCGACGATACTGGAAGAGGCCAGTGATTCCGCGCTGCGCCACGCGCCGCCGCGAGACGCATCGCAACGTCGCGAGGCGCATAGTAAAATCGTTGGCAACACGACGCCGACGCCTCGCTGCGCAGCGGAACGTGTCTACATTCGCCACGTGCTCCCGCCCCGCTCCGCGTCCACCCGCAGTCTACTATTTGCAAGCGAAAACGAAATAGTAGAGACAAGTCGCCACGTCAGCCCCGGCTGCGCCTCGCGGCGCAGCGCTGCATGGTGCAACATATTCTAAATTCTCACAATGAAATGTGTATCTTTTCATGTAGAAAACAAAGTTCTATTTTGAGTCGCTCTTTTAAAGTGTGCGCGCAGCGTCGCGTCTCGGTGTGAGCTGACGCTTAGAAATTACCTGCTAAATTTGCTATGCCACACTAATAAAGTAAATGTTATATTAATTGTGCTTAATCCCGCGGGGCTCGCAGGCTTGATAATGTAATAATTTAAATTCACTAACAGGAATGAACGCAAAAAACAGTGATAACATCCGTAATCGTTCCATGTGAAGCGAAATTATTTATTTAAATACTATACTACAACTGCTAGGCAATAACTGTATAAAATGTTAAACACGGACGCGGTACGCGCTTGCCACGTTGCCAACTCGTGCGCTCGATCATGACGACACACATACTCAACGGCTAAGCCAATGACGCTTAGATTGCACACATACACAGGTATTTCTACACAAGCGTACTCTTTGCTGCTATCTTACACGACCAACACACGAGTGAGGCATTGCGTGACGTTGCGCGGCCGCGTCGCTCGTGCAGGGTGGCGAGCTGGCAACAACGCGCGTCTATTTTTAGTATGGCGTCTGTCGTGTCGTTCGCACCACGTATTGCTCTGTAAATAAATGTTTTTAGTTAATTTACTAAGTAAAACTGTGTTAATTTGTGGTAATAAATATTTGTCCAGTGTGATTTAATAAATAAACTGCAAATACAGTGGTATTTTAGGCCTTGTGGTTTAATGTGAATACAACTTTCAAGTTTCGTCTTTAAATTAAAACTTAAAGTTTTTAGGTTAGTGTTATTAAGACGGGTCTCCTTATGGAATTAGAACAAAGTTTTGATTTGGACATCAAAAATATGAATCTTATTGAAACATTGATCAGTGAGGTAGCAAAACGACCTCTTTTGTGGGACCGGTACGACAATGACTACAATAACAGAAGTGCCATGGACACTGAGTGGGAGAAGATAGCTACACTATTAGAAAAAGATAGTAAGTAATAATAAAACAATACTAGAAAGACAATTAACATAATTACCATCTCGCTTTTATTCCCCGTAAGGTTATGCAGAGGTGTACCAATGAACATCCACCAGTTCATAGGTATAGGTCCCATGTAATAGGGGCGAGCCTGTTGTCATTAACCGGACACAAATACCAAACTCCTGGAATATAGGCTTACAGAAAGTTGTTCCGGGTCCGGCTGCTTGTATGTCGAAAGATATAGGACTCAATCTTCTGTTACAAATACCTAGTTTAAATTCCATTGTAACTATTTTTATACCTTTAATTGCTTTTGCCGTGTAATAAACAACGTAATCAAGCTACAAAATCCAATATAACCTGACCTCTGATTTGTATAGAGAGCCTACACCATGTAAGGTCAGCTTGTACTGGAAAATATAGTGATAGCAGTACATCGCAGTGAGTGCCTCTCAGTGCATTTTTATAGGAGAGTAGTACCATCAAATAAGTTTTTTATAACTAAAGGCTTACTTACAGTATAATTATGATTATTCTTTGAATGCAAAGAAAAATAAAATTTTTCAAACTTCACTTAGTCACTGAGATAAGAGACATAAATAACTACTACTAGCTAAAAAATATTTTTTAAAATTTTTTTAAAGTTTATTCAATGTTAACCTTCTTCGAAACATACCTACGCAGTTGATAAACAACATATCACCACGTGGACGGCGCGGGCGCCGCGCACCGCGACCGACGGACACAGCGAGCGACATACCTACCTAGTCACTATTGCGTCATTGTGTTCTTCGTTTACGCCGTACGTCGAAACAATAATATTATTATCTTGTTGTTTATCTGTAGTTAATTAAATAAAAGATTTATTTCTCACTAGCGGCCGTCCCGGATTCGCATGGGTGGAATACCTAAGTGATTGCGGAACCCTATTTCTTTTCTAAAATAAAAGAAGCCTAAGTTACTCCTTATAACATAAGCTATTTTCCAGCGAAAGTCTCGTTAAAATCAGTGTAGCCGTTTCAGATATTAGCTGAAATAAACAGACATACAAACAAAAGTTTTAAAAATTGATTTTTTTAAATGATTAAATGATATTTATTTCTGTAAATAGATCTTTTAAAGACACTTTTACAAGTCAATATTTTACATATTTTTTTAAGCTAGATGGCTCCGGCCTTTCCTAGCTGACGACCTCTGAGAAGAAACGCCGAAACAAACTTAGAGAATCATAGTCTCTTTTAAAGTCCAGACAATGTACAGTAACAAAATATGTGTCTTACAATGTAGGGCAAAGTCTGAAATGTCCTTTTGAAGAAAGAGCCATAGCGGCTTTGAGTAGACCAGTCCTAACTGACGGCACGCATGCATCAGTCATTGTGTAGCTCAACCATAATTTAGGGAGCTCAACAACCCGTCGCACGATGATACCAGATCAGAGATACATTTGCGTAGGCCACATAAAAAAAGGCTCAAAGCCACCAGACTGTTCAAAGCTAAGTATGTATATTTAGCCTACAAAGTACTCACATTTACATTTTATTGAGTTAAAGTATTAAATAATAAGAAAAAAAATATTATATAAAATCACAGTAACGATTTCAGTAATATCTGATAAATTAAAAAACATTATTGTCAGACTTACATGAGAGCAATGCAGTTTGATGTGTACTGTTAAATTAATTTAATTAATACAGTCTACTAAACAGAAAAGGAAAAATAATAATTAAAGAGATCGCCATTGACAGTGAGAGCTGACCAGCCAGCCCCGACAGACGGCACCCGTTCACGAGTATGACGTGTGTATCGGCGTCGTTTGACTCAACCATGTTGTAGGGAATAAAACGACCCGACACACAACGCCACCATCAGCAGGACATTTTAGTGAGCATGACCGCTAGGCAACTGAAGGGCAGAATGTAATTTTAAGTCATTACAATGCATAATCAAATGCAACATCAATGGCTGCACGACTCTCATACTTTATATGAAATAATTTATTTATAAAAAATGACAGATAATAGAAATTGCATAATCCATGTCAAATGTAGATAGATGTTAGATGTCAATATCAATTTTTAGAAGATGTCAATTAAGGTAAGTATATCAATCTATGTGCAACTGACTAAAATATAATTGTAATACATTAATAACCCAGTTCATTAGGGCAGCTCAATCCCAAGCATTTTTATCTTCTATGTAGTCGTTAACTTTATACCCTCTAAGCCCTCTAAGTCTTTGTTTAATAAATGTCTTAAATTTATTACAACTCAGTTTTTACACTAGACTTGGGATTTTATTGTAAAAGCGTATACATTGACATTTAAATGAATTACTGATTTTCTGGAGCCTGGTCGAAGGAACAACAAGCCTATCTTTATTCCTAGTATTAATATTATGGATATCACTATATTTAGAAAAGAGATTAAGTAATATTTTTATTCGCATACATTGAGTTTTCATAAATATATTGGGAAGAAACAGTCATAATATTAATCTCTTTAAATTTTTCTCTTAGTGAACTTCTGGGGCTTAGATTATAAATTGATCGAATAGCTCTCTTCTGCAGCATAAAAATATTCTGTATATCGGCGGCATTTCTCCACAACAGAATACCATACGACATCACACTATGGAAGTACCTAACCAAAATATACTAAACGAGCTGTCTCGACGTCAGTTAAGCTACGTATTTTTTTCACGGCGTAAGCTGCAGAACTGAGCTTTTTTGATAACTTATCTATATGTGGGCCCCACTGAAGCTTACAATCCAAAGTAATGCCTAGAAACACAGTGGAGTCTACAAGGTCCAACTCTTCGCTATTTATGAGTACACTGGTTTTCATCTGTCTCACATTAGGCGTTGAGAACTTGATACATTTTTTTTTTTCATTTAATAACAAATTATTAACATTAAATCAGTGCACTACTTTGGACAGAGCGCTGTTTACGTCGTCAGTTGCCAGTTGCTGGCGTTTCAGTTTAAATAAAAGAGAAGTGTCGTCTGCAAACAGTACTACCTCATGATTGTCCCTTATAAGATAAGGCAAGTCATTAATATAGATTAAAAATAAAAATGGGCCAAGAATTGAGCCCTGCGGAACTCCCATAGTAACGACTGACCCGGGAGATCTTTTTTATGCAAGTACTTACCGTATTATTGTACAGACGCCATCAGGTCAAGCTATCCAAAACTGTCAAATTTTCCAAATCGAAAATGAATCTTATTTTGTTGTGTTAAAGTTGAAAATCTATTAATGAAATTTGACAGATTGTGGTAGCTTGGTGTGCTGGCCGCTGTACAGTTTTGCCTAATCCTTCGTGGAATACAGGCGTGATTATATGTTGTTTGTTTGTTCAAGATGTGACGTCATTTTGTGGTACGTGCAAATAATATTTTGCCGTTTCATGCATGTGTGTTAGCAGTAGGTACTACGTAACTACATATAGTCCGTACGCCTTACTATAGATGATTCATTCCCTCGCCCGACCGCGACAACATTGCATTATAAATATAGCTTTTGTAACTTTGAAGTAAGGTCAGCTTTTGATTAACAAACACGAATTCTTACATACACAAACACCAGACCCGGAATACTTAGCTGCCTCAAGGCTATAGTCCCTTTTTACCGAAAAAACGTAAACGGTCTACGGAAAAAACTTAAACATTTAAACGGTCATTGTACTCTCATTCACTTAACAGCTGATTTTTGTCCTCACGAAGTTAGTTTTAGATATTATATCTTTTATTTAGTTTTTTTTTTTCTTTTTTATTTATTTTATCTTTGTTTTATTATTGTTGTGAGGATAAAATAAATATGTTTCTTTCTTTTTCTTTCTTTGATTTAACCCTGACCCCTTAAATTACTGTTATTAATTAAAAAATAATATTTTTACTGCGTGGGAAGCCCACGTAAGAAGTGGTATATCATATTACCTTTTTATTATAAGTAAATGGTACCTACTCACCGCATCTTCAGGCGGCAAGATTTATCTTCTTCGTCTCTATCAAACTTGACTATTTTTTTTGAGACAGTTTCCAAACCATTTTTCCTTGACAGTTTAACCGGAAATAATATTTTTACTGTTACAGAAGAGTACGTGAAACATAAATGGCGGAACTTGCGGGACCAATTTCAAAGGGAAAGCAAGAAAGTGAAAGTTCCCTTTGACAATCCAACGAAGCCCTACATCAGCTACTACAGAGGTAAATGGATTTACTTCGAACAGATGCTATTCCTCAAAGAGGTACCTCTCGCTAGAAGAGTCAGTAACAATCATTCTCCGCCTCAAGAAATGGAATTGCGCGAAGATGAAATCAAGGAAGAAATATTAGTTTTCGAAGAAGACATTTGTGAAGATCAAGTTAATTTTAATTATGAATCAGATAATTATGAAAAATCAGTTACGTCTTCTATTGAAGAATCAGAAAAACAAGCTCAAGCTCTAATAATTCAGCCTAAAATTGAAATGACTGAAATGGGGAGTTCTGAAGAAAATGGAGTAGAATATATTGTACGTAAAAGGAAAGCTTCAGAAACGATAGCTATGTCTCCAGTAAAAACTATAAAACTTTCAGTAGTAGATAACTCAACCAATACTGATTCAGAAATAATAGAAGATGATGATTTACATTTTGTAAAAAGTTTGGTGCCGTATTTTAAAAAGTTGACGCCAATTAGAAAGTTGTTAGTACGTAATGAGATTCATAGCTTGTTGATTAGAGAGAGCTTATGTGAAAAGTGTAAGATTGGTAAAGCTTTAACATAACTGGAAATCCAATTGTATGTTCAATGAGAATTTGCATTAAAGATATTACTTTTCTAGTGGCATTGTTTTCTTTTCACTCATTTACCCCAATGTGTCACCAAGCATAAATTTCTCTGATACTGTCATCAGAAAGACCCAAGAGACTTTTTTATAGTTGACTTGAATGTGGTTAACCCAAGTTTTACTGAAAGAAAGCAAAACAGAATACAAGATGGAGCACGCAATTTAAGTAGGTATATTATACCTACTTGCTGGTTTCATTAACTAAAATCAAGTTAGCCACAGGACGTTCAAGTAATTATAAAGTAAATCACTTTTATAAAAACGAGCTTAAAATTTATTTAGACATTTTATAGACCATTTACTCCCATTCAAAATTAGGCCAGCTTAAAATAAAAACTTTTGGGATATATTTCACATTAATTGTCTTCCTATTAAGCACACCTATTACCTAGTAGCTTAACATTAAGTTACTTAGAAGATGTACCGCGTTAACAGAATGCTGCGTAGCATTTGAACTTGTAACTTTCCCCAAGCTTGAGTAATAGAAATAATTTTACTACACATATTGAATCCCTCTACCTTATTCCTTAAATACGTCCATTCATCTTAAACCTAATACACTGTTCCACTGCTGGGCACTGGTCTCCTCTTAGAATGACAGGGTTTCATCTATTACGGAGAAGATAAATCTGGGTAGAGACCCTCGCCACCATGCCATGCTATGGTTAAGTTGTCAAGGTACACTGTGACACTCATCATTACCCCATATACTATCCACTGCTAGGCACGAGTCTCCTCTCAAAATGAGAGGGATACGCTATAATCCTTTAAGATGGCCTAATGTGGGTTGGCAGACTTCTCACGCCGCCGTCGAGTAAATCTCTCAAGTAGGTTTCCTCACGTTGTTTTCCTTTACCTTATAAGCGACTGATAAATAATTATTAATTATTGCGCACTTGATTTCGGATTGGATCCGAACTTTGACTTCATAGCCCAATAGCCATGTCAATAGGTTATCACTGCTGTATACGTCCAAAATATCCACTATTCTCCAAGCAAAACGTTAAAAGTCAGTTGATCATAAAATAGTCTTAATTAGGTAAAGTCTGCAAATGGTTGGTAATTAAAGCTAGCACAAGACGTAAAGTTGTACAATAAAATTTAGTTTCCTACTAAAACTTGGCATTTACGGCACATTTTTACTTAGCAGCTGATGAGATTATCAATCAGGGTGATAAAGCAATATATATTATAGTGATTGAAAGCGAGAGGTGACGCAGAGTTGTATTAATTTAATTATAATAATTAAACATTTATGAGTCATAGAATTTAGAGAGTGCCGAGATAGAAATCTATTTCGTTGTAAGTGTGACCTAATTGTAAATTATCTTGACTCAGTAATCAAATGATATTTATCCAGTAAATAATAGATCTTTTAAAGACACTGTAAGATGTAATATTTTTTATAAATAGATGGCGCCGGGATTTCAGAGAAGAAACGTCAAAACAAACGGGAAATGCAGTGGGGTACCCTATCAAAATACTTCCAACAAATGTCTACCTTATCAAGTTGAACTTGATCTCTTTGACTTAAAACAAACAACAATACATGTATTAAAACAGATGATAAAAATTAAAACACAAATAAAACTCCTACGCTACGGGCATAATTTTCGGACTTTCTCCACAATACGATTAGTCTTATAGCCAACGTTAAAAGTGAAATAAAAATGTGTTGTAAACACAAGAATTTGTTATGTCGCACATAAATTATTAGAGTGAAGGCTCTCCGTCAAGTAGCGTGATAAATGTGGCGTTAAATTATCGATCATGATAAAATTAGGTGATGAAACATGATTGTTATGAGGTAAGTGTATGGAGATAAAGGTAAGGTGAAGTACCGACATTAGGGAATGCACTACAGTTGTTGATGTGGCCCTAGTAAGTAATAATTAAAGCTATTGCTATGTAGTGCAAATGTGGATGGTCCATAGTCAAAAAACCGATGGCAAGTGTGGTGGAGTGGAGACCTAGGACCAAGCGAAGATGTTATGGTCATCAGTCGGCCAAATGGACTGATGAATGTCATAGTCATGGCGAATTTCATGAATCCCATGGCCATGACGACAGGGCAAGTTAAGGAAAGTGCGGTTTTTAGTCGGTCGTAAAAAGATGGGCTGATAAAATCGGAAAAATTGAGAAACTGGGTGAAAATAACTAAACACCGTGAAGAATAGCGTGCAAATCAGTCTAAAATTTAAAAGTGTCGTTTAAGAAAATTGATACTAACTACTTCATCCAACAATAAAAAAACTCAAGTTCCCAGTTTATGAAAGTAAATTTAACAATTTAGGACGGCACGTCCGATTTGCCTGTTTTTTGTAATTGTCAGGACAAGGTTTGTATGAAATACCTAGTATTTTTTTTGACAATCATTGAAATTCACCGAACGACGGGGACGAACAGCTGTTGGTTTTTACAAAAAAATCTTAAATAGGTACATAATTTTACATTAACTATAGTTAAAACTGCGAGATCAGCGGATGACAGTTTAACCGTCGGAGGCCGAACATGGATGACATTATCACAGGATCGTGGAGATTGGAACACCAAAAGATAAGCATATAGAAGTAGTGGATGAACTTGTGCTTGTTAGGACGATGATGATATTAAAAAAAAAACTATGAAACCATATAGAATCACCCTTTTTTAATTCGGTTGCAAACAGCACAAATAAATTCACAAGCATCGATTCAAACGTACATACAGATACGAAGCATTTTCATCTGGAGACTGGAGCGTCGCTAACGTTTGGCGCGCAACAACGGCGCGGCCCGCATACCGGTATTTGCGCGGCATTAGCCCGTTTCCCTGTTGACATACTTATCGATTCACTGATTGTCGCGTCAGGATAGCCTAACTACGCTTAACGAGCTTGTTGCCGAACGATATAATGGCTTTTGTCTCTTTTTCGAGCAAAATGAAGGAACGCGATGTTAGTGATTAAATTTAATTTGTGCACAGAAAGGTGCGTTCTGTGACCTGCTTTTATAAAACGATGTACTTACCTATGTACATACCTATTTTTAATATTCAATCATGTATTTATTTTTTATGCTAATAATTATGTACAGGAGTGTACTAAGGCGGTTTTAATGCATTAGGCATTTTCGATCTAAAATTGTATTACGTTATCTGAACTTAACCTTAAAATAATTCGTGCTCTGTCCCCAGAAGAACAAACTCGTATAAATTACATCACAGAATCGACCATTATAGTAATACTTTATCTATTCATCATTACCGTGACCTATAGAAATTGTGAGAAAGACTAATGTCTGAGCATTTTGGCGGGCTTATTCTGATAGATTGAATAACTAACCCGTAAAACTCGTTATTTGTGTTAACCCTCTGCGACTGATGTGGTAGTCCAACGGACACCGCGAATTATAAAATTCGGTTTATAACCGTTATTTTTTAAATTTGAGCGCCGTCGCTTTGAGTACCTTTCTGTGTTGAGCCCGCGCATCGGTCAGTGTGCGGCGGGCGGTCGCAGTGAGCGCGCGTGTGCGTTGCGGGAGGAAGGTGTCCACGAGACTACTACGTCAGCATTAAGGTAAGTGTCTACTATACTACCACCTCAGTAAAATGTTTATGTTATCATAGTGTCTCCTAAACAACCACGTCAGTAAATAAGTTTAAACGTTTTTTTTAATACGAATATCTTATTTTTAGATGGCTGATTCAAGTAATAACGCTAGGCCAGGTACTTCTACTCGAAAGAGAACGTCGGCTGGAACTTTTGTGGGTCATGAAGATCAAATATTAGCGTGGCTGGAAGAAGAAAGTGAACATGAGTTTAGTGATATTGATGATGAAGTTCAAGATCCTTCTTTCGAGCCAGAAACCCAATACTTTGATGGAGATGTCATTTCATAAGAAGAAAATCCAGAACCAAACGTAGAAGCTCCACAAGAATCTGCCACATTAGTTGAATGCCAAATATCATCAGACGAGTCACAAGAGCACTATCTCTAGGGTTTTAGGCAAGGATCTCCCTCCTGCACCACCAGTAGTTCGGTTTGTTCCACCTAGTGGCAGAAAACTTTGTTCTATTTGTCCAACAAAAATAAAAAGGCAGACGAAATACTGTTGCTGTAATTGTTCGAAGCCAATTTGCCTTCAGTGCTCCAAGCCACTATGTGATAATTGTCAAACAAAGCTGTGATTTGGAGGCTAGCTAATTTTTTAGTCAACCAACAAATGTATCTCGTATTTTCAAGACTGATTACTCTAATTGTTAATTTTTAAATATTTAATGTAAAATTTAAAAAATGTTGATTTTGTATTTTTTCTATGTCATTAATGTTTAAGTAAAGTTTCATAGACTGATTTATGTGAAGTCAATAAATACAGATAAATTTAAAAAATACTAATTGTTTTATTTATTTTAAGCAAATTTAACGTTAAAAATAGGCTAATTATATAATATGTACAAGTAAAATGGCTGCATAATTTACTTCTATAAAAATATTTGCTATTGAAAAGGTGTCTGGTGTACTACCACGTCAGTAAAATAGTAAAAATGGAGTCACGTCAGTCGCAGAGGGTTAAATGTCAGTGATATTTGAAACCGTAAGTAATATGATATAGTAGAAACTTTTATGTAGATCTACGTCCAAACATACGGCTTATAAAATGAAAAAAAAAAAACAGTAAATAGATTCAGCAACAATCTAATGTTCAAATTGACGGAAGAATTTCTTGCAGAAGAAAGTGTCTGTTTCACCAGCATCCCGAATAAAAAAGTGACCTCATCCAAGCGTAATTTATTTTTATTTATTTATTTATTACTTTTGGAAAACCAACAGTCTTACAATAAATTTGCAAGGAACATAAACAACAGATAGCCAATTATAGGTCTTCACAGATAAGAGACATATTAAAATAAAAACATGTGGACAACAAACTATACAGTACTATAAACGTGTCGACTTAATGAGAATCACGTTTGGTGTTCATAAAAGAAATCTCTGCTCAGCAACCGCCTCAACGACACCAAGTTACCTAACGTTGAAAATGTCAACATCATGTGCCTTGCAAATATTGTTTAGAGTCTTGCTAGCTCTCCACAGGAAAGTATTTTGCCGGTAATTTGATAACGCAGGGGCCAAATATAAATATTATCAAAAAGTGAATAAAATAAAGAAAAAGAAAGAAAGACAAATCGTTTATTCAGCACATTTCAGACTAATAGTATATAATTATGTAGGTACTATGTTTATTTATATTTATACTGAATTTTTAATATTTTTTATTTAAGTATTATCCTTTTTTGTCAATATAATTATTTAATATCAATCCAGAATAGGACTCCGGTACGAGCCGCCGCGAACCGGATCACTAAAGTTTCGATTACTCGAATACCGGGACTTTTGATATCGATTCCTTGTTTCATTGTACTGTGTTATCGTAATGGCTTATGGGACACAAATTGTTTTTTTTTACTGGGACGGCCCTCGGGACCCTTGACCTCAGATATAATAGTCAGAGCACATGTGTTGGATGAAATTGTTCATAATATCTTATTAGTGTAACAAATACCTCTTGGGTTTTGTATTCGCAAGTGCGGCTGCTGAGCGTGAAATCCTGGAGTTTGGTTCCCAGGTAGAATATGTTGATAATGAGTTTTTCTGAGAAATTTTCCATAGCTAGCATAGGTATTTGCAGGATTAATGACCGGTTTTTATGTTTACAAAAATATAAAAAAGAGAGAACACTGATGAGTTAGGATTAATTTAGGTTACTTACAACTATTTTGTCTCATAAACAACAATAGGTACTCTGATTTCTGTCTTAATAGAATATTAGACATTAAAACTATATAATGACTATTTCCTGATTTAAACGCGATTGTTTCGGATCGGTCACTGGTCGATGATTGTTTGGGTCGCAATCGAAATCATAGCGCGATTAAATATATATGATTCGATAGTTTAACCTTTGTTTCCCTAGATGGCGTTGGGATCGAAATAGATCGCGCTATGGTTTCGTTACACGAGTTTAATGACCCCCGCTGAAATTTTCATATTTGTTGTGAGCTATAAATTACGGTCAAGTTTATTATACGCTTTATAATTACCGATTATAAGTGTTTTAATTACTACCGTCTTCAATCGGACCCTCGGGAATATACAATGATGATCGTCGTCTATAAAAAAATAATAAAACTTACTTGTGAATCAGCAACTTATTTATTGTCCCTCTGCTGGGCACGAATTTCCTCTAAGAATGAGAGGGATTAGGCTATAGTCCACCACGTTGGCCTAATACGGGTTTGCAGACTTTATACCCGTCAAGAAAGTCTCTAGACATGCAGGTTTCTTCAAGTTTTCTCTCATCGTTAAAGCAAGTGATAATTAATAATTAAAACACACATAATTTCGAAAACTCTAGAATTGCGTTGGATTCGAACTCTAGACCTACAACTTTTTAGTTCAATGGTTATTATTATTACGCTGTCACTGCTTGTAAAATTGTCTTTAAAAAAACAATTTATAGAAATAAATATCGTTTATCATAGCTATGCAATAAAAAAAACTAAACAAAAACCTAATACAAAAACATTTACATTTCAAAGTAAGGATCTAGCTAGGAGTATCTAGCAAAGCTAATAAAATACCTGAAACATCCCGAACGAGACACCTCAAGCTCTATAAGTCCTCCTGATGTTTTCCAAAGTCCGCTTTACGAGTTCTCAAAGTTTAATATCCACGTGAACAGACAAGAAGTGGTGGTTTAACGGTACTGTTTGGTGGTAAAAGTGGTATAACTTTATAGTGTTTTATTTAACTCTTATGGAGTGTGGTGGTGGTCGTATTTAATAATTTAGTTTTACCTACCAACTATTGTTACAGTGATAATTAACTATACAATTTACAAGAGTAATTATTAATTGCTAACTGAGGCCTTACCACAACCAGTTAACGCGATCATTTTTAGGTTGTGAGAAAGGGATGGCGCTATTTAATTTATAGAGCGACATCCCTCTCTCTCAATTGGAAAACTATCGCAATAACAGGATGTGGTACGGGCTCTGGACACCACTTGCAATTTAGAATATGTTACATTTTGAACCATTTCGAAATGAATTTACCAAACCAATTAGAAACAACGGATAATACAACCTGAATAGCTAAAAACAGTAGATATTATACACTCTTGTAGGTGAAATAGTTTTTTGAGCAAAGTTTTTTGATATGCCTGATAAAAGCTTTAGGGAGCCAGAATGCAATTTGATCACTATATTTTATTAACAAGTTTACATAAGCGAGGAACCGGTGAGCTTGTGCCAAATTTCGTTTTGCGGAGTGGAGGGATCATAGGGGTAACTGGTTTGCGAGGGGGTATTACTATATCGTGGAATGTTGATAGAAGTAACTTTAATAGAGGTAGACAGAGGGCATAGTGGGAGTAATTCCACTCAAATTGGAGCTGCTGCCCGACTGGGAATGTATTTGCGCCTTGCCGAAAATAGAAGTGAAATAACACTGCTTTGAGCTGTTGTGTTCGTTACGTGAGCAAGGTTGCCAGTGCTCCACGAGGAAACGCCGTGTTGGCAGTGGGAGGACTTTGACCCTTATACTGCCAACGAACTATTTTTTTTTCGTTTTACAGGGTCGGTAACGCGCATGTGATACCCCTGTGTAACAAGCGTCTATAGGCTACGGTAACCGCTTACCATCAGGTGGGCCGTATGCTTGTTTGCCACCTTAGTAGATTAAATTAATATCACACATTGACCAGCAAACAATAGCACATGTGTAATGACATCATACATCGCGTACCACCCACTGGCACGGGCAGCAAACTTGCCACATAAATATTCATTGAACACGGAGTGTTGTGACACAAACGTCAAAACCTTCGCAGTGTTTTTAATTCAATTTGTTCGGTATTGTTTTGATTGGTACGGTCGGTTGAAACAATATTTTTTATATTAGATAAAATCATTTTATTCGAAGCAATTTTGTTTGTCTATATCTAGTATAGGAATCTGCATAAATTAAACAGTAGCTGTCCCAAGAACGCGTTCAATATTTTCTTAATTCTAAATATATTTTTATTCATATCTTGCAGGAAAGAAGAATCGCTATGTGGACAAAGATATCGACATCTTGACACATTAATATAACAATAAAATTATGCAGATTTCTATGCACGAAAATTTGAATTAAAACTTCAATATTCATTGAGCTGTTCCGGAGCCTTTTCGGGACAAACCTAAGACAGACAGACAAAAATTTAAAGTATGATTAAATAACTCGTTTAAATATAAATCCTAATATTTTTTCTAGCCTAGCCTGTTTTGCCGACGACTACAGCAGGCGTGATCAGGCATCATGTTCACACTTGATATAATTTCTTGGAACAATTGAATGCGACTCAATTGAAGTCGTTGTCTTGTCAAACAAAAACACAACACGGAAAACCATGTCCAATTATGTAAAACAGATATGGAACTATTTTGCGAAACAAAACCTTCAGGGCATCCGTCTCGAGAAGTTTTTGAACATATCTACGAATAATAAATAACATTGAAAAGGTCTGTACGCATGATTTGAATTAAAATGGATGATTTAGATGACACCTGTGGTTTGAGAGAGGGAATGCTGATCACGAGATCGATGGTTCGATTTATTTATTTATTGCACAATGTATACAAAGTAACAAGCTTGGCTTAAACTAGGAATACATAATCCTGTTTTGGCGCAATAAAATAACTTATAACTGGAATATATTACATGTATTGAAAATTATGCATTATCAGTTATATAAAATGTAATTTTTCATTCCCACAGGACGCAAATATGTATAAGATAAACATAAGTATTTGTCTTTTTCTGGGTATTTGTTTTGTATTATAAGTATTTACAAAAAAAAAATGTAATAGTACTACATCTCTTTTTCTTTTTAAAATATCTATTGTCTAGTACCCATAGTACAAGCTCGCTTAGTTTTGGACTAGATCGTGTTGTGTAAAATGTCCCATATATTTATGTATTTATTTATTTAATAATTGAGTAAAGCACTCATTGTTTGACAAGACGGTTGAAGTCACAAGTGTCTTAATATTTTAAAAACATTGTTTATTTATATACACCGGTCAACTATACACCGTGTTTTTTTGTCGTCTTACAGCTGAAAGGAAACAATTATTTCAATATTATTTCTACTAGATATGTGTAAGTAAGTCTGAAATCTTGAAAAAAAAGGGAGCCGTTTCATAGCAAAAAGTTCAAGTCTCTCGACAAAACGTAGGATGTAGGTGTTTATTTTTTGTACTTCATGGTTGATCCCATACAAGAAATTGTTGATCACGATGAGTACTTAGAAGTATATTCTATCGGCTATAAGACAACAAAAAAAAACACTGTGTATAATAATAACAACTCCATGCACTGGTCTCCACAACAGATATCCGGGCATATCATTAGATCCTACAATCAAGCATACGCCATAAGAATGAGTTAGTGTGACATCAGCTCAAATCAAAACCAACAAGAATTTAAACAGCGTTAAGACAACAAACATGGTAAACTCGCAAACTTATTTCCCGCTCACCAAGCCAAAGCTTAGTTGATTCAATGAACGAAATAAAAGACAAAAAGATCAACAATAAGACTGAAGACTTGAAAACTTGCATCCGCAGCTACTTTCAAAACTAACCGCCACTTCCTAGGTCTTGGCACACAGTCTAGAGTCAGACTGATAAACTTTGGGAGCAAACAAACCGACAGAGTTAGTAGTTCACAAAACAACTAACTCCTTAGTCTTGGTTAGTTAACATAGCCATTTGGCTGTTACCTGAGGTCACTTCTTCTTCTGTCCTCACAGTCTCAGAATAATTATAGTGACGTCACTATTTAACAATATTTGACGATGACTGTGGTGTAGTGGTTCGCGTGCCGGGACTGCTGATCAATTCCCACAGAACATCAATATTTATTGATGAACAAAAGTTTTTATGTTTATCTGGGTGTTTCTTATGTATTACAAGAACGTATTTACAAAAAAAAGTACATAAGTATTATAATCTCCATTGTCCAGTATCCATAGTACAAGCTCTGCTTAGTTTAGGACTAGATGGTGCTGTGCAAAAAATATCTAAGAATATTTCTATTATTTATTTAACATAATATTAGCTGTAAATTAAATTTCTTAGTCTTAGAGTTGTCTCAGCTAGACTCTAAGCCGATTGACGAGCAACAGATCGCGATAAGAATTCATCATCATCATCACATAAAGGAAAGGCTATCTAACCTAACCAGGTGCCGCTGAATATCAATATTTTATAAACGAAGCGATAATTATACGCTACGCACCTACACATATTTTAGGGAAGACAGTAATCCCTCTCGCAAAATAAGAGAGGAGAGTAGGAGTAAAGTAGAAACCTAGACATACCACACTATCTTGAAAAAATAATGTTGACTTCGACGTACCCTGACACCACATGGCGGTGGACATTGATGAAGATTTTATTATTACTGGGCAAATGAAACTTAACAGCTGAGGTCTCAAGATGATAACATGCGAGTGTTACTGTGTTGCTGGCATAAGCTGCAGTTGCCTCATATGCTTGAATATTATCTAGCTACAATAAAAAAAAACACATTTACCTACTTGTTATTTCAATAAAACCTAAGATACATTAACACCTTACCATTCTTATGATAACATCTGATATCAACAGAACCTTTCAAAAAATACCACCGCCCATTACCAAAGTTCCTAAAGCCATTTTTCCAAATTTTTCCATTACCATTAATCAGTTTCCGAGTTGAAACGAAGTTACTCCACTAATTTATCTATGTCATGATTTCCTAGAGGGACAAACAAACAAACTTATTGACACCGTGACTTCCGCCAGATGATTGATTACATCCAACTTTGTTGGTATTTATTTGGACGTTTTGATCGCTGTTCTCATGCGAAATTACAATTTGCATAAACTTGTTTCGAATGTTGGCAGTGTTGTCGAAACGTAATTTTCTAAGTTCTTAATTGACAGCGTCATCTATCAATCATTGAGAGTTTAGAATTGTAAGATGGAGTTGAATTTTTATTCCGTTGGTTTTGATTTTGAATTTAGTATCAATTACATCATCAACCCATATACTGTCCCAGTGCTGGACACGGGTCTTCTCTCAGATTGAGAGGGATTAGGTTATAGTCTACCACGCTGGCCTAGTGTGGGTTGGCAGAGTTCACAAACCGTCGAGAAAAATCTCTAAGGTTTGTAGATTTCCTCACGATGTTTTCCTTCACCATTAATAAATAATTATCGCTCGCTTAGTGATAATTAATTTAATAATTAATTAATGTACACACATGAATTCGAAAATTCATAGTTTGGATTTCCTTGGATTCGAACTCGAGAACTTCGACTTGGCAGCCAATGGTCATACCACTATAAGGCTATCACTGCTTAATGCTGCTGTATCAATTAACACAGTAATATATATTTTTTGTTGGCCATTACTGTCCCACTGCTGAGCGAAGGTCTTCCCCAGGTCCTTCCATCCAAGTCGTCCCGCCACCGCTTCCTGGGCCAGCCTCAACGACGACGTCTACCGTCTCAGGTATCCATTGTGTGGAAACATTATTATTATTAACATTAAATTGGAGTCATCTAGAAAAAAATATAATATATCTAGGAAGCTTTATTCAACACAATTTTACAGGCATTGTATGATAGTATTTCATAATAGCTACTTGTCTTTCAAAAACATTTATTTTAATGTAACGTCAAATTTTGAAATGCCCGAAAAAGGCACCATTTTTGTCCAAAAATCATCTAAGTTTGTCCCCTCAAGATGAAATACGACCATCCACTCCAAATCCACTGTGTTTAAAGATAAGAGGTTTGGTAATTAATTCCTGCACACTGGTCCGGTTGCACAATTCCCTTGTACAAAATTGCGGCAGAAATTTATCAACATAAGTGTAGAGGATTTTTCCGTTGACGAGGGTACAGCGAATCCAGAGATCTAATTGAATGTGCTACCTATATTTGTTGGTTTGGGTACAACTTTGTACCAAAGGATGGTTGTGACATTAATAAGAGATGTTTTGCCAACAATGAAGAGTCCTGAGGGATGCGTGGGATGACGGTGCTAAATGATGCGATCTTGATATGGAATTTATTTTTTTGTAAAATGATTAGATATTTGTCTGTGAAGGGACAGACGCCAGCAGTTCAAGTTATCCAAAACAGTCAAATTTTCCCAATTGAATATGAACCTTATTGTTTTGTATTAAAGTTGAAAATCAATCAAAGAATTTTGACAGATTGTGGTAGCTTCATGTGGTGGCCTCTGTACCTAATTCAAATATTTAATAACTAGTACATTATTTTACAGATTACGCCTTTTATGAATGGTTTTCAAATATTTTTTCCAAACTGCGCAACTGAAATCGAAAATCAACAAAATACAATATTTACACTATCTGAATTATTGGTGAATAATCAAAATGAAAGTGACCAAACATAAATTTTATATTAATTTACAGTCACTGATTAGAATGTTACAGTATTAATTAATTTAATACAGATTTAATTAATGTGATGTCAAATTCATTAATTTAATAATAATGAACGCCATTTATTGTCACTTCATTATGAACCTCATTAATGTGCAACTTTTAATAATAAAATCGAAGGCTTTTAAAGGTCCGATTCAATCGGTATTAATAGGGCGAGTTGAGTAGGTGTCTGTGTAATAAGAGATAGCGAAAGCGGAAATAATAATTGAAGGTACCAATTACTATTATTTCCGCTTGTCAGTAAGAACAGTGTTGCCACTAAATTTAATAGAGATAAATTAGAGTTGGACATAATTATAACCACTATCACTATCCCCAAAGATGAGAATCTCATAAAAACTGAAAAAGATAGACATAAAATATCTTGATCTTCCCGATATGTGTGACGTCATTTAAACATTGTGCCGGTAATCGTTATCAGCAATGGTCTTATCGTCAAGCGACTCGATATATCTGAGGAGGCTCGAATTAAGCGGATTGGTCAGAAAACAGGTTGATTGATTCTGGAGCTAAAACAATTGATTTTTATAATATTGTAAAGGTAAACGGCTTCTCTAACGCAAAACGGTAAACTTCGGATTTATTACAATTTATACAACTTTTTACGTGTTCTACAAAAAAGAAAAACAGGTACCTTCTTACATTTATTTGTTTATTCTTCTGTTTCTCTTAGGAAATATACCTTATTATATTTCATCTACTGTAACTAATATCATCATCATCAACCCATATACTGTCCCACGGCTGGGCACGGGTCTCCTCTCATATTGAGAGGGATTAGGATAGCCTAATCCCTCGTATAGGCCAGCGTGGTGGACTATAGAGTCCACCACGCTGGCCTACTGCAGGTTGGCAAACTTCACAAACCGTCGAGAAAAACCTCTAAGGTATGCAGGTTTCCTCACGATGTTTTCCTTCACCGTTTAAGCGAGTGATAATTACTTATTAAGACGCACATGAATTCGAAAAGTCAGAGGTGCGTTGCGGTGCCTTGGGTTCGAACTCGAGACCTTCGACTTGGCAGTCCAATGGTCATACCACTAACTAGGCTATCGCTGCTTTTTCACCTACTTACATATATTTGTTTAATTCTCTTAAAGGAAATATACCAAATTATATTTCATCTACTGTAACGAATATATTGAAAGATTTACCCACTACCTAGCAGGTAATCCGAAATTTTATTTCATCTCCGCTCCCGCTCCGCCTATGACCAAAGCCGCATCTAATTCCATCACGCACAGTAGCAATTTGAACGGTTTTTTTCGTGCGTGCTACCCAGGTAATTGTTAGTATTAATTCACCTCCCACACCGCACGCGATCCAAATATTGTTATAGGCACTTAAATTTATTCCCCATCACAATATCAGCTGGTTTAATGGTACTCGAGGGGCGGGGTTGATGCTGAGAAGATTTAAGAGCACGGAAAATGGGGAAGAATGTAAAGGTTTTCCTTGTTTTGTAAGAATGCAAAGGAGGGTAGTTTAGTTATTGCTCATCGATGTATAGGTATCTTAGTTACACGTGTGTTGATGATAGATTTTAATACGTTCCTGTTTAAAGCAGCGATGTTGGAGTGAATGAATATAAGTAAATATTAAGTATATAAATATTAATTCATACTAATATTTTAATGCGAAAGTATTCTATTTGGTTTATTTGTCATTTGGCACGGAGATCCTAAGATTGCATAAGGGGCACAGGAAGTCCTCTTTATCTAAAAAATCGACAATTTTAATGGGTTTTTTTATACAACTAAAGTGGCAAACAAGCATACGGCCCACCTAAACGGTTACCGGAGCCTATAGATGCTTACAACACCAGGGGTATCACTTACGCGTTACTCTACGAAAGAGGAATAGTTCGGTTAGCAGTTTTATATAAGGGTCAAAGTGCTGCCCACAAAACGTTTCTTTGCGGAACACTGGTAAATAAACCAAATTAATTTAGAGGTAAGTCAACAGTGCAATACCAGTAAAGGGTCCGAAACGTCGGGATTAATAATATTAACATAATGCGATAAAATCCATAAAAAATAGTTTTATTTTTATTGAGCATATATAGTTTGTATCCATAAGATCCTTATGACCTATTTGGAACCGTGCAAACTAGTTTTTCGACATTTAAAATCCATAAAAAATAGTTTTATTTTATTGAGCTTATATAATTTGTATCCATAAGATCCTTATGACCTATTTGGAACCGTGCAAACTAGTTTTTCGACATTTAAAAACTACTGACGTATAATGTTGTAATTGAAATAAAACATTTGACTGACTTTATCCGACTATAGTAACCAATTTTGTATTAAGCGCTGGAGCACATGACCTCTAGCGAACCTTTTAGATATTATATAAACATTTGGGAATTACAACGATTCCACTCATTGAGAATTCTCTTTAGCTTTATAAATTATGTGTCCGTTTTGTTTTGTTATCCCAAGGATTAGTGTGTAGTGAAAAATTAAGTGGTAACTTGGCTCTTTGGGAAAAATAAGAAATTATTTTATGCAAAATCAAATCAAAATCGTTATATTATGTAAAATTGGTTATATTTCGTTAATAAACTGAAAAGCCGTAACTACATAATATTCCATTTTATCATATATCATTAACCACGCTCCTGGACTTGCATATACGAGTACATAGAATAGCTCTACAGAGCGAGGAATAGAGGTGCATAAATTCATGTCGCATAAAAATGCCAATAATACTTATGTACTGCTCGACTTGGGAATTGAACACAACAACAACGCTCAGCAACCACTATATCAACCATTTGAAGTTAAAAAACTAGTCAATCACATCTTCATTCTCCGAACCATTTCCCAACTATTGTGGTTGCCTTTCCATCTAACCAGATGCGGCTGAATATCATAATCTTACATGAAACATCTACCATCAGACATTCACAACCTAATTTCTAGGCTACACCGATATCAATCAAAATCAAAATAGTTTTATTATCATATAAACCAGATACGTCGTTGTCGGTTTCCAGGAACAAAACGCAGGTGGATACAATGGTACAAATTCTCATTTCAGTAAATAAAACATGTGAAAAACAAAACAAATAATTTGTACAATCAATCACAACTAATGAAATGTCGAGTCTAGGTGCACGGTTCCAAATTAGTCGTTTCTTATGGAGAAGAACCGGCGAACTCCATGGTTACTCTTTTAAATTATCCTGAGGATAGACTGGTTGTTTTTTGGACTATTGACTACCACTTACAATTATTGTCATAGGTTATATGACAATTGGGACGAACGGCTTTACGTGCTCGCCGAGGCATAGAGTAATCTCGATATGTTATGAACGCTCACCCATCCGCAGACTGAACGCGGCTAACGCAGCTTACCCTTGCGACATAATCACATCGCGTGTTCTAAATAACAGTCTATTTTATGATTTCTAGTTGCGAGTTTAGCTTTATTGGGTGTACAATTATACGCACCGTTTATCTTCGCATGCCACATGTCAACTTTAATTTCGTTGCCATGTTCCTATCCATCATACCTGGATTTAGTTATTTTTTAATGAAAAACTTTTTAACAGTCTAGACTGGTATACTTTTGGTGACTTTTAACTGGTTTAAATCATTTGGGTAGACTGTATACCCGTGACCATGGACGCTGTAAAGGGTACGAATAATATCAATATAACGCCATAAAATCCGTAAAAAGTAGTTTTATTTCAATATTAAGTATTGATAAACCGTAGTAGTCGCAAAAAAAGGAAAATGAAGCACAGACTAAAAATGTGGATAAAATGACACTCGATTAGTTTTTCCATTCACTACAAGTATGGGGCGAAATGGGCTGTGAGTATTATGTTACCTGTGTGGGAAAGCTCTGAACTGTACTTCAACAGATGTTCGCTAGAGTGAGCATGTATTACATGAGTACAATGTAAGTACTAACATCCTATTACGGCCCGCAAGTTTAGCTAGGGATAATAATGCCCTCATTAAGAAATATACTTGTCCCTATCATTTTAATATCACCAAATTGAGACAGCACTAGAAATAATACTTCAGATCTCTTAGCTAAATGGCGGTTTGGAACACCAGAACCCCTTCTGATGTTCCACAACTAAAAAGAGCTAAAAGACAGTTTTTATTAAGTAATAGAGGGTATTTCAAATCGCCATTTAGCTAAGAGAGCTGAAGTATTATTTCTAGTGCTGTCTCACTTTGGTGATATTAAAATGAGAAGGACAAGTATATTTCTAAGTGGCATTAGTTTGTGAAGATTTATGACTTGTTCCCAGCTATAACACTAAGGAGACGGTGAAGGGAGGTGCCGTTTTGGGGTCTTTAAAAATGTAAAAAATGACGCACAGAACGTAGTTTAGTAGTGTATCTTGCATAAATGATTTTTGACTTTGATATTGATGCTTTTTGGTCTGTAAACTTTACAAGAGAATCGATTTTGTAGAGACTTGCGAAACAAATGTGTGTGTATATGGTGGGTTTGTCGCAGGCGTCATCAGTTCAGTGGTAGCCAGCGCGGCTGCTAAACTTGAGGTCCAATTCCCAGGCCGAGAAAAGTATGATTATTGAGTTTCATCATTTTAAATCTTTTAGTAACAGCTCAGAGTTTTGATTTATAAAGGTAAACGGAAATAAGAATTACATGGGATCCAAAAGTACACCTCTACTTATCCTGTCGGGGAATATAAACGTGATTCTACATGTTTACGTGGCTAATCGATATATTATAACCGATAAGATTGATAGATTGTAAGTCAACTTAAACATGGCTCCAAAAGAGGCGGGAAGCATATTATAGGGTTGCCATTATTTATTTGTGTTGCCCAAAATATTATTTAAATACTTACCATCAATAAATCAGTACAATCTGGTACAGTCGTTAATTATGTTAGGGCTCCCAATTTGTACAGGCGAACACAGCGTGTTAACTAGCTATTACTAATGTTAATATAATTTTGTAAAACCGTTTTTATATGTAATTAGAAAATATTAATTTCAATTACGAAACTGAAACTCTTCCAAAATTGTCACGTGACGGGGAACTCTAAAGATTAATGAATTTGAAAATTTAGATTGTCGAATTCTTTAGTTAATTGGCTATTTATTATTATATGTGTAGCTTTGTGTAAATATACGTAGTTGTTGTTACTATTTAAATAATTATTAATGACATTGGAAAGTAGAAGCAGGACTGCTGTATCAGAGTAAGGTTCTGGGATTAACTCCTAGTAAGGCAATTCTGGTGATTTCCACCGCCAGTCAAAATCTATAACACAGAAGGAGTTGCCAATGCATTACCCTATCTAGGGGATACTTATATAGGTACAGACTTGTTTATTGAAGATCCCCATAAGGTTCAAACATACCGCTAAAGGAAGAATTTCATTCCGTAAATTTGTCGTTTGTTTAATTTTCTGTCAGGAAAGTTCAGTCGGGATTTTTACATAATTATAATAAATATTTTATTTCAAGTAACCATGACTCAATAATGTTAGTATTACTTAAAACTATGTTAATACCATTTCATAATCTAGTTTATATAATAATTTATTGATCTCACCGCTGCTTCATCCCATGCGAGACGGAACAACAATGATTCACGTATGAGCAATCCAGACGCCCAGCAATCATACTGAGGACACTGTTGGAGCTGGCCCACACCCTGCGCACCAGAGAAGCACACCTCTTTCACATGGTCGCATAAAAGCAATCTACGTGTGCGTCAGCGAACATCCCCGATGCGCTACAGAAGCGAGGCAGCCCCACCAGTATCCTAAACGCGTTATTGTATTGACAGAGAGCGGAGAGCAGATAATAATTACTTTTTTTTTACATAAGCTTTCACGTGACGGACAACCCTTATAATTAAAACAAATCACGACATTGAACGCGTCAAATACCGACGCAGTTCCGCGTACAGTCGCTTACAACGCGTAATTTGTACAGGTGCGCACACCGTGTTCCGCGGTAATTACCAATGTTAATTCAATTCTGTGGGCGAATACACGCGAGGCAATTTTTTACGTGGTCAAGACAACCCTGCCTTTAATTGGAGGGCACTGACTTGACACCCCTGACACTTACAGTTTAAGGGTTGAATTTACGCGTGTCACAGTAATTATGTTTTTTTTTATGAAGGGGGATGTTTTGGAGGGTTGTCGCCTAAGGTAAATATTTTTAGTTATTGAATCATAAATAGATTAACTAATTGGAGGGTGTTTGGGGAAAAATCCAATTATTTTTTTCCTCATATCTTTTTACATATTTACCCGAGTCGTTATTGTTATTTTGAATCCAGCCTGAAATCGTATTTTCTTTCGCTAAAATTTATATAATACTAGCTGACGCAAACGTTGTTTTGCCATAAAAAAAAAAATTTGGGGTATGAAAAATAGATGTTGGCCTATTCTCAGACCTCCCCGATAAGCACAAAAAATTTCATCAAAATCGGTCAAGCCGTTTCGAAGGAGTATGGCAACGAAAACTGTGACACGAGAATTTTATATATTAGATTTAAGAAAGTTCTTTTAAAAACAACTAATACTTTATATTTTCTACATAGCTTACACATAAAGTTCATAAGTAACCACAGGGCTGGTTAGCCGCTCGCGTGATGCCCGATGTGCCGTCCGATTCAATTTGATTGGGCACAATTAAGGCGGGTTGTACAAAGAAAATAAAAAGAAAATACTACTACGGGACACAGCTGACGTTTAAGGTTTTTGGTGGGGTAAAATTAGAGGCTGATTAATGTTATTAATCTGATGTACAGAGATCAGCACATCAAGCTACCACAATCTATCAAATTTCTTTGATTGATTTTCAACTTTAATACAAAACGATAAGGTTTATATGCAATTGGGGAAATCATCAGTCATCGCAATCATAAGTGCACGTCTTAGGCTTATAATATATGCATCTTCAGGGTTATTGCTACTTTCAGGGGATGTATTTCCTTTACTTTCAAAGTCAACCTCATTAGTCTAGCGGTCCTAAGCGCGAGCTACGCCAGAGGTCCTGGGTTCCATCCCCAGGTCAAGCAGTGTTATTGAGTTTCTCTATGAAATTCTAAGTAGCAGCTCGGAGTCTGGATGTGTGCCCGGTTAATGGCAATAGGCTCGCCCCCTATTACATGGGACCTAAATATACAGGTGAAATGTGGGTTACATTAGTACACCTCTGCCTAACCCTTCTGGGAATACAGGCGTGATGGTATGTTATGTTCAAAGTCAAAATAAAATGTTTTATTTTAATAAGACCATAAAAATATCACTTTTGTGAAGTCAAAACTAGTTGCACGGTTCCAAAAAGAGGGTCTTATGGAGAAGTAAGCAAGAAACTCCATAGACACTCTTTAAAAAAATACACGATTACAGTGTAAATCTTAGTTTACATATTTTTATATAATTATATTTATATAATGTTACGATTGAAAGCCGAAGTGCAGTTACACGTAGTTCTAGCCAGCTAGTATAATATTAGGTGCAACCACTCGCTGTTGGTTAAACTTAGTAGGTTCGGTTTTAAAATCTAATGTATAAACGTAACATTACCTACAGATTGACGACCTCTGTGGTCTAGCGGTTCGAGTGCCGGACTGCTGATCATGGGGTCGTGGGTTCGATTCCCACAGGAAACAAATATTTGTGTGGATAAAACATGAGTATTTGTGTTTATCTGGGTGTTTCCTATGTATTATATGTAAGTATTTACAAAAAAAAATATATAAAAATATATTATATCCATTGTCTAGTACCCATAGTACAAGCTCTGCTTAGTTTGGGACTAGATGGTGCTGTGTAAAATTGTCCAAGAATATTTATTTACTTAAAAAAAAAAAAAGATTGTATAGTCAGTAATAAACTGTTAGTCGATAAATATACAACAATACAAAATATCAAACATCTCTTAATTAACTCCACAGCAGATCTATAGATTCTATAGTTATTTTCAAAGATATAGACTTTTTTTAATAACACATTATTGTATCCTTAATGTGTTTTTAAAAGAGGTGGCTAAGTAATATCTATGCTGATCAACTGATATCTAAAGTTAAGCTGCGTTACAGTCTGTAGATGGGTGACTATTCTTAACACTGCGAGACCTCGCCGTGCCTCAGGGAGCACGTTAAGCTGTCGGTCCGGGTTGTCATACGAAGATCTATTACATTCGCTAGAGACAATTAGAAATCCTTAAAGCCTGACAGCTCCCAACTTTTGGGTGATACCGATATCCTGAGGATAGACTGGTTATCAATTTGTTATCTGTTTGGGCATCTGATAAGTACTAATCATTTTCATAGGTGTTCGTATGACAACCGGGACTGGTTTTTCAAACAATCAGACGGAAGCTGAATTTTTATATAGAAAATTTACAAGCTTTATTACTGTAGGTAATCCTTGCGTCAAACAATATACGTAAACATTTCTATGTTTACCTATGCAAAGATGAAAATTGAGGAAGGAAATCTTTATATGGATCTGGTCTACTTATATTGTTATAGACCAGATCCATATAAAGATTTCCTTCATATTAAATAGTGCAGTGGAAACACACAGTTCCAAGAAACATGAGAGACATTTCATACAATCCAAACATCCGCATTTACTCAGTATTCATGAATCTTAACAAGTAAAGTCAATACAAGCGGTGCGCCCAGCGCTGCTCATTAAAACTTGTCGCGAGCTAATAACTTGCATACCTGAATAAGGGTGCTTGCATAAAGATATACCTGCTAATAGAAATGTAGGTTTTTTTTTTTCAAATTAAAAAAAAGATCTTTTGTAGCTCTAAGGTGACTAACAAGCATACGGCCGACTTGATGGTAAGCGATTACTGTAGTCACTTTTACGTTGCCGACCCTGTAAAACGAAAGAGGAATGGTTTGGTATTATAAGGGTCAAAGTTCCCCCACTACCAACACAACGTTTCCTCGCGGAGCACTGGCAACCTTGCTCACCGTTAAGAACACAACACAGTGCAAAGCAGTGTTATTTCACTTTGATTTCCTGCAATGCGGAGGTACTTCTCCAGTCGGGCAGCTCTTATTTGAGTGGAAGTACACAATGTGCCTTAGCCCCTACCTGTTTTAAAAAAAAACAAAATTTTGGTCTTTTGTGTCTGTTTTCAATATATCTCAGATTTTTTTTTATTACCATGTTACTTCTACTGGTAAGTGTGATGCTGGGGAGATTTTTACGCCGCTTTTTCTTCTGAGCTAAAACACTAGGAGGCGGCGAAGGCATGCGTTTTGGTGAAACTCTAAATTTTAAAAATTAAATATGTTCAAAAAGTACTACCCAGTAGGTACATTAGACTATGTACTGGGTAGTACTTTTTGAACCTTTATTTAATTTCATTTCAATCCAAGATCAGATTTTGGATTAATGTTTTTGACTGTATTTTACAAACACGTTGCAGAATTGCACTTTTTTTTGGTCACTTCTTCTGCTACTTATTCTTAGCACGTTGCAGTGTACTTAATAAGAGTAAATAAAATCAAGAAGTAGAAGGTAATTATACCCACAGGTTTCTAGTATTATTAAATTCCTTGGGTGAGCCTACTGCCATTACCCGGGCACAAATCCAAACTAAGCAGCTACTGAATATTTCATAGAAAGAACAAATAACACTTTGCTCGACGTGGGAATCGAACCCAGGACTTCAAGCGTAATAGTCGCCCTTACGTCCATTCGATTAAAGAAGCAGGCTTTGATTATATACTTGTCTAGATGATCTATCCACATTGACACGTACAGAACGGCCCAAATAAAGTCTACTAAAATTGGTAGACTCTCTTCTCACTTACGTCAGTGTCATTTGGATCACTTCAGGGTGTGGAGTTCTCGAAAAATAATTAATTATGTCGGTATGTGCTGTCAAATTGTGTCGCAATTATGTGGGAAAACCGTATAATTACACTAAGATCACATTAAGTCGGGAAGTTTTGTTATTTAACCTCTATTATATTATGAAAACATGATTTTTCAATTCGTTAATTTGTAGGTTCGACAGATTAGCCGGTGTTGTCAATTTATTACAAGGGAGATTTGGCGAAACTATGGGAGATAAAATGCAAATATCAGTCATCATCTTTCGATCAGGAGAAAATTTTATTATTTTAATACTTACATAATTTATTTGATCAGTAAATGATAAAAAAATGAAATGTGAAGTGAATGCCTTCACAAAATAAATGAAGTCATTCACTAGATAGTATTTTTGTTAGTTCTTTCTAATATTTTGGGCTTCAGATTTCTTAAGAATGGAGAGACATTATACAGCGGACACGAAATGAAATATAAAAAAAAACTATTTCGAAAACAAATACAAAGAGATGGATTTTGATCTATAAATTGCTGTATATCTTTTTTCATTGTATATTTTGTTTTTATTAAAATAAATAAAACACTAATCTACAAAATAATTACTTTATTCAGCTTATTTCGTTTAACTGTCATCCCATTAAATAATGGAGAAAAGGTAAGTTAATAATTTGGAGCAGGCATCCCTAAACACGCACACCTTGACAGTTTGACTACAATAAGTACACAAGCGGTACTCACACATATCACGCAATTTGGCCCCAGTTTTCGCATGTCGTTTGTTTGCATTGCTCTATCTAGACAAGTATATAATCAAAGGAAGCAGGTTTTGAGTAAGTTTATAAATGTTCTTTTCAATATGAGATTTTGAATATTTCTCACTAATCGTGAAAAGTAATTGTATTTTTAATACCGTTGCACTAATTACACTATCAGGAATGCGGTACCGTGTATCCAGTTCTGTGTGAACGCACTCTTATTTAATACGGATAAGTTTCCTTTAAGTTATGTTCAGTCGTGGCTTTCAGTGTATGTTGAATGTTGCAAAACGTAAATCAACTGGAATATGCACGAATAAACGTACTCGGTGAATAAACATGTTTATTATCCGTCCGTATACTGGGTGACTTAATCTTACATGCTGCCTACTAGGTGGGGTTACCATATACCATACCCCGATATTCAAATTAAATAAAATCTACAAATAAATATTATATATATGATAGTTAACAATAGGAAATATAAACTTCTTATATATTATCTTTTTGTATATTTTTGGCATTTTCCATGCTAAGATTTTAAAGTTATTTATAAATGTACATGTGTTCTTAGCATGAAAAATGCCAAAAATATACAAAAAGATAGTTAGAAGGTAAGATGGCATCGTTCGACATTGAACTAACTGTAAAGTAAGTCGTGTCGGTTGAAAAGCAAAAACTTGCTTTTCAATAGGTGTTACTGACGTCACCATAAAGACGTAAATTCACTATGTGAAGGAAAAATTCGACATGACGGGTAGGTATCACGGTGGCTTAGTGGTCATAGCGACTGGTTTACCTAACCAGAAGATGCAGGTTCGAATCCTGCCCGCGGTCGAATTTTTTCTTTTCTAAATAACTTCTTATATATTGTTATCATTGGTTTCGATTTCTCAAAGTATTATTGGGATTTTCTATGAATTTTTTAGGAGCAGCTCAAATTTCGATATATTTCTTATGCTCGTCATTAAGGAATAGGCTCACCCCCTATTTCATGGAACCTAAATCTACCTTCAAACTGTGACTGTACATTGGTATAAATTTGCTTATTCCTTCGAGAATACCATTGTATTCTCGAAGGATTAAGCATTCTTAATCCGCGTAAATGTCAGTAACCAGGCACGAATGAAACTTCCGAGCCGCGACGGAGATTTTCATAGATAGAAACTCAATAAAACTTTCTTCAACGGGCATAGCATGCGACCTCGTACTCAGAAGCCACGCTTGCGACTAATCAACAACAACAGTTAAAAATCAACCTCTCAAAATCAAATCGTCTCGCCCACTCAAGCACTTTACCTCTAGTTCAGTCACGTAACAAGTTTCGACATGTTCGCGTGACGTGACATCACTGTCCCGCGACACGGTACCACTGCGTCCGTGTCGGTCTGTAGGACTGCATGGTTATTCTTGGAGACGATTTGAAATCGATATTAATACGATTGCACTTGCAATTTAGAAAAGTTCCCTACAAAGATATAAATCGTTAGATGCGCCCGCATCAAATAATGGTCGCGTTTTCGTAAGTAAGCAGGTTGACATCGGAAATATCGAATCTGTTATTGTCTCGTTCACTCATACTGAATATTGCACACTGTCGTTCTCTGTCTCTACATGGAATGTGTGCATGCACTCATCTCTATATGGACACGTTTTCGAGCGGTATAAGTAGGGTGATATCTAACGATTTAAATCTTTGGTTTCGATATCATGGTTACTTCTATATGTCAAATATTTTGTATGCAAAACCTGTACCTATAACCTTTAATAAGCTTTTTTATCTCAGCGTCGACGGCCTTCTTCAGACAACCATTGCGTTAGGATGTTGGCCTATCTCTCAAGGTTCATCCGGGTTACAGAACCCGTCCAATTCCACTTAAATCTATCGGTCTTATATTTATATTACTCGTCGACGATTTATGTTATCAGACGATGTCTATGGTCTGGTGGTCGGGTTCGATTCCCACAGAACACAACAATTTACGTGATGAACATAAGTGTTTGTGTTTGTTTGGTTGTTTCTGTATTATAACTATGTATTTACAAAAAAAAGTATATAAGTATTATATCCATTGGAGGATGTAGCGTATATGGGTAGGTACTAGCCGTAGTACAAGCTCTGCTTAGTTTGGGACTAGATGGTGCTGTGTGACATTGACCAAAGAACATTTATTATATTCTTCTTCTTCTTCTTCTCAGCCGAATCGCTCTTGGCAGAGCGGTCGTGGCCGTCATGTAGTAGTGGTGTTGGGGGCAGATGTTATTCGCCTCACGATGTCCCGCCATCTCTCCCTGTTGGCCGTCATCCTGGTACACTCACTTATGGGGCCACCCACTGCGTTCTTGATTTGGTCAGTCCATCGCATTGGTGACCGACCGCGAGGTCTTGTACCGTCAACCCTTCCCTGCACAACCAGTCGTTCGATGGATCCCTCATCTCTTCGTGACACGTGGCCAAAGAATGTCAAAATAACTTTTATTATATTACTAATGGAAAAATACCACGAAGAATAAAGAAATATTCAACATCCCAACATTTCACTACAATAAGTAACTTCCCGTGCTTCTCAGAATACCGCCACTACCGATATTTGTGAGCGCCCTCCACCTCTTTTAAGTAAACTTCCGGCAAGCTCCGTGCACCGGAAAGAGCAGTCGGACCGGCTACAAAGCGGAGGAATATTGCTCTACCTAGCTCTATGGATTATAGAGATTCAGTACTGAAGTTGTTTTGTGCAGCTGTCGTGTATTGTGATAAATGAATCTCAGGTACAAAAAAAACGTATACTCGTAACGTCAAGTTCGATTTCAAATGCTTTTTATCAACTTCGCACGGGTGCAATGTACTAATAACAAACATAATAATATATTATACATATGAATGTTAAAGTTATTAAGCAAAGGAAAAATTTGACCGCGGGCAGGATTCGAAACTGCGTCTTCTAGTTATGCACACCAGACGCTATGACCACTAAGCCAGATAGTTAGTAGGTAAGGTGGCATCGTTCGACATTGAACTAACTGTAAAGTAAGTCGTGTCGGTTGAGGAGCAAAAACTTGCTTTTCAATAGGTGTTACTGACGTCACCATAAAGACGACAATTCAGAATGTGAAGGCAAAATTCGACATGACAGGTAGGTATCGCGGTGGCTTAGTGGTGGTGGTTCGAATCCTGCCCACGGTCGAATTTTTCCTTTGCTTCATAACTTTAAAACTATTAGCATGGAAAATGCCAAAAAGTACAAAAAGTTACAGGAACCTTCCTCTTGAATCATTCTATCTATTGAAACAACCGCATCAAAATCGGTTACGTAGTTTTAAAGATCTCAGCATACATAGGAATATACAGCAGGAAGCAATTTTGCTTTATACCATGTAGTGATAGTGAAAGCATTTACAAGCATTTATGGAACGTTATCATTGAGTATTATGATTATGGGTTTAAAATTGTTTGCTTGTTTTATTTTTAAATTGTTCTTTTCTTTGCACCTTCTTTTTTATGTATTAATTACTTATACCTTACATTTGCCCAAATAAACTGTTCTTTCTTTCTTATAGTTACATTGTTCCAAAAAGTTGACCGTATGGAGTAGACTAGAGAGAGTCGATCTGCAAGGTTAAGATCAGATGCGCTTACCACGTTCGTTCGTGATGGCCGTTTCAAATTGTCATCCATCCAGAGATACGACCGCGGCAAGCACACAGAAACTATAAAATGTGCAATAACTCTAGAATATTTGTTTTAGTCGCGCTGCGGTCATTAGATATGAAAATAATTAAGAGGGATTTAAGTAATAACTACGTTAATGAGTCTATCTGCACGGTTAAGCTGCACTTGCAGCGGTTAGTCCCTGGATGGGGGATCCAACCCCGTAAAAACCATCAAACGTACACTCTAGAGCATTTGTGTTTTCGCTGCGGACACTAGATGAAAATAATTAGCTAAGAAATTACTACGCTGTTCGTATCAATAAGGTTAAGCTGTGTTTGACGCCGTCAATCTATGCATGGGTGACCAATCCAACCACACCAAGCCCACCAAGCAGTATACTCTAGCATTTGATATGTCGGTTGCAAGATACGCCGGCAAATTTTCCTTTATCCCTGCAATCTATACTTCACTACAACCCTTTCCTAACTTAAACCATAATCAGTATTCAAGTAACTTAACATCAACCCATAAACTTGGCTCATTTGTACCAGCATAAAGAACCAAATAGCCTGGTAAAAGCTAACGACTATAGTTAACAAGAAGAAAAAATAACAGGCAAAGAAAATCACAACTAAAACGAAATAGGACTACTATAAAAGTATTCGAGTTCCAAGAGATAATGAAAAAAGTTGGTCAAATGATCACCCTCTTTCCGGCCGAACAGGGACGCGGAATTCTAAAGTATGGAGCCGTATAGAGCTGAAACCATGTACAGTTTTAGTGGTAGGGTTTTTATACAAAACTCGTTGAAAGTGACATTTTTTGATTATTTATCTGTCAGAAAAATTACATAACCTTCCAAAAAATATATATCGAAAGAATGGTAGGATAACTTTACAGTTTGTAGTAATTCATATTATGTCTTATAAAATCCTGTAGTTTAAGCATACAGCGATGACAGCGGCATGAATTTAACTAGGACACAGAACTTAGATTTTCTGAATTGTTCTTTCTCATGTGGATTCCAATGTTGTGAATATTGACATTATTTCTGCTACTGTGAAAGATAATCACTGGCTCATGTAAACATTAATATAGGTACTGATAGTCCCATTCGTTTTCGGTCAATATTAGTATAATAATTGTGAATATACCTAAAATGGCAAATGATCAATTTAGTTAAGAGGGAAGCCGGAGCAAAAAAAGCTTGTGTTAACTTGTTATTTGTCATAGTAATAGTAACAAATTAAAAGTAAAGCCAGTATGAACGGGGTTACATGAGGCCTTCTCCACTGGAATTATATCCGAAGTATTCCGAAGCAGCATTAGTAAATACGCATCCAAACTTCTCCACTCCTGATTCCTTACAACTTCAGAGATAATTACTTCCTAGATGTAAAAACTGGCGTCTTTTATACTTGAGACAAGAAAAAACTATTTTTTTAACTGCTTTAATAAACTAGGAAGCTGGTTTAAGCTTTAAAGGTAGTTGGCTAATGTTTAACGATACACTTAGCTGTTAGTCTCATGGCTTTATGAACTATTTTAGCATAACTTTTTGTAAAGAAAATTGCTAGTTAAAAGACTAATTTAAACGGATCTTCTGCCTTATTGATATAGTAGTCGCAACTTCGCTAGCGACTGTGAGGTCCCGGGTTCAATTCCCAATTCGTGCAAACATTGTATTGGGTTTTTCTATGAAATTCTCAGTAGCAGCTTGGAGTATGGATTTGTGTGCCCTCTTTATAAGTAGTAGACTCGGTCCCTATTTGATCGACTATTGATCGTATATTGATTAATCCCAAGTATGCATAACTCTTCATGCTACAGGTGCTTACCATCATAGGGTATAAAAAATATATATAAGTTCAAAGTTTTGAACGGCAATAATGAAAGCTATGGCGTAGTAGTTGTATGGTTCTTTATAGAACCTAAAACCCTAAGGAAACTAAGACACATAAGACCAAAAACAATCACTTCTCTATTCAGATCAATTAAAATAGGTCGTTAAATTTTATGGTGCGTATTCTAGTAATTAATTGATCTAGAAACCAGAACAAAGCAACTTTAAAACACTGAATACCAAAATAAAATGGAGCAACTAAAGTTAGGCTATTCGTTTCAACCCGGCGTGCGGTTATCCGGGCTCCGCCGGACCAAATCACGCGGAAGCTTAGCGGACCAAAGGACCAAATTAAAAGGTGGGAATTTAAAACTGATAAAGTTCGGCTGGTGGAAAGTTTGTATTCTTTTTAAGAGGAAGGTTGATATTCAATGGTTATAGAATTCAGTGTACCTTCGATTTCGTTTTTTCAGTTCAGTGTTGTTAAAGTGTAATCGGTAAACATTGACTTCTTAATATGCCGTCGCGCCTGTATTTCATGTAAAAATACTGCTCAACCTAAGAATGGAACCCAGAACCTACGTAACTGTGTAACATGTGAAACGATACATACATACATACCATCACGCCTGTACTCCCCGAAGGGTTAGGCAGAGGTGTACTAATGTACACCCACATTTCGCCGGTATGTTTAGGTCCCATGTAATAGAGAGCGAGCCTATTGCCATTAACCGGGCACAAATCAAGACTCCGAGCTGCTACTGAGAATTTCATAGAAAAACACTGCTCGACCTGGGGATCGAACCCAGGACCTCTAGCGTAGCAGTCGCGCTTAGGACCACTAGACTAATGAGGCAGTCATGTGAAACGATTGTTATCATTATTCTGATACTTAGTATCTAATGATGAGCTTTGGTGTGTTTGTCACCAACCAGGTATACACTTATAAATTAACATCCCCATTAATGGCTATTTATCATAGCTGGTTATAGTTGTAAGAAGTTAAAAAAAAGGTAAATAAGTCCCCATATTCCGGCCCCTGTTCAAAATTATTTACGTAAAATATATAAAGAAACTAAAAGTACACACTACATAATTTATCTACTGCATTACTGGGTACAAAAGGGTTAAAACAATTTCCTAAAATAAAAGCCAGCTATTTGTTCTAACCCGTCGTACGGCCACGGGGTTTAAGCTACCAAATCGCGTGGAAACCGAGCGACAGTTATTGGACCCGATGACCGGCCGAATTAAGTTCGATTGCGTTCGGCCGGCGTTTACGGGTCAACGTGTGCGCTTCTACAAACATTATTTGTTAGGTATAGGGTTGAACCGTTTTAAATAGAGTTTGGTCGCGAATGTAGGGTGATCACATGTGATTTAATTTTAGGGGGTTGGGTAACAGCGCAGATTGATTCATCTGTAGGGTTTAATTGCATAGACGCGGATTTGCCTTAGCTGGATGACCATAATTTCCATCAACTTCTAGAAGTACTAGCTTCGAGCAAAGTGTTATTGAGCTTGACTCACTTGAGCAGATGTTGAAAGAGGGCTGGTCTAGTTTACCTAATAGTCAACGCTTAATGACGAAGCAAACGTGTATTAGATTGCTTAAACATGTCAGTATGCAGTGCGAACTGACGAATTTCAGATGATCTGATAGAGGTATCTGAATGCAAAATGCTTATGGTCAGCTATTAAAGCCAGATAGTGAGACGCCTATATAATATATTCTACACTTCATTATTATTATAAAATGGGAACCAGTTGAAAAATTGGCCTTTTGCCATGCGGCCTAAAACTAGAAAACTAACACTTAAAAACTGTGGGTGTGTACAAGAGTTCATTTTTACTAAACCTTTCGGGAAATATAGGCTTAATATTATTAAACTATGGTAAGGCTATTTATTCCATTAAACCAGAAACACAATTTCCGGACCATCTTTAAAATAAAATAAAAAATACAGTATCCAAATATAAAAAAAGTTTTTCAATTAAAATACAATTTCGATATCAAAGAGAATGGTAGAATGGTATGAAACGATACACAAAATAATTGCGGATGTACTCTCCGTTACCGGCAAATGGGAGAATTCACATCCGCCGGATGTAGGCACCGGCGGAAGTTTACTTAGCCCGCGCGAAACCGACGGCGGCCGCGTCACCCCCGGTTACGTCGGGAGGCTGGTTCTGATGAGGCGACTTTTTTAATTATAATAGGGTTATACAATATACTTAAAATTGACAAGCCATTGAAAATATCACTCAGGTAGGATTACTCACGAAGTGTAATATAAGAATTATGTATTTAATTATTTTTTTCCTTTATTTATCATTTTACAAATTAATCCACATTACTTAAATAATAATAACACTAAAAACCACTGGGGTTTAAACCTGTGCTATCATGAGTCTGCCTAATTATTAGACAGACTCATGATAGCATTTTAAAATTAGCTATTAGACTCTAATATTTAGCTAATTTTAAAATGTATCAAAATATTATTAAATACTACTAAAAAGTGTTGTTTTAATTTATATTTGAAATTTTTTGTTGACATACTTTTACATAGTTGCGAGGGTAGGTTGTTGATAAATCGAGGGACAACATCTCAATAACAGGTAGTCCGCTCGCTCGTTGTATATGAAGTCGATTCTTAGAAACTACCCGAGTGCGCACAGGGTGTTCAATAACGTTTCTTAAAGATTCATTAAAAAATAGGTATATTATTGAGATGGATGTGTGGTAACTAGAATAGACAAAATAAGGAGCAAGTTTGAAAGTGGCGCCAGTGATAGAAAAGTTGAAAGGGAACCGTTTGGCATGGTAATGGTGATGATATTAGAACTTTAGTGAAAGAAATACTGTTCATAATATTTCGTTCCCTAAAAGTTAGAATAGGATACTAGGATACTCGAGTGGCGTGGTTCATGGTAAATATCACAAGCCCCATAGTCCTGACTGTAGGGCAAGGGAAGGCCTCGAGTAGGCGGTATGCGTGTTTTCCCTACGTGTGCTTTCAATTAGGATGCGAGGCCTCGCCAATTGAAAGGGTCCGGTGACGGCTGGACCACAGCCTGTCAGGGTCGTGGCGAATTTCATGGTAATAGGCCAAGTGAAGGCAAGTGCGGTTTTTTAGTAGCCAGGAGTCCAACATACCCTAGACCATCTTCCATCTTCCGTGAAAATCTTCCCTAACAGAAAAAAACAATAATGCTGAGCCAAATTATTCGTTCACTTAAATATTTTCGTATTATAAGTATGTATTTAGAAAAAAAGTATATAAGTATTATATCCATTGCCTAGTACCCATAGTACCTACAAGCTCAGCTTAGTTTGGGACTAGATGGTGGTGTGTAAAATGTCCCAGAATATTATTATTATATTTATACAATTTGAAGCAAAGTAATAATTTCGTATAAAATAATCAGTTCCAACTGTTGTTGCGTTTTAAAAATCTCTCAATGATTTGACCCAAAACTGCGTTACCATGAGTACTTGCAGTATTTACTTCTGTTATGATTGTATCAAATTCCATAATACTCCATGGACTTATACGTCCAAATTATCACACCATAGGAAAGTATGTATCATGTATCATAATTAATGCAAATTGGAGTTGGCAGCGTTAGGTTGATACAGCCATGTATTTGCATGGTAATGTTAGCCACCTGGCATCCAGCTGTTTAGTTTAAATCATCATTTAAAATTTGACTTCACATTCAAACTTGAAGGGACTGTTGCCTCACTACAAAAACACAGGAATCTTTTTTTTAAGGAATTACCTATTCGTTCCAGATTAAAAAAAACATGCCATCACGCCCTATTTCCTGAAAGGTTACGCACAGGTGTATTTAAACTCACAGTTTGCGGATATTTAAGTCCCATGTAACAGAAAGTGAGCCTATTGCCATTAACCGGGCATAACTCAAAACTCCGAGCTTCGACTGAGAATTCAAACTCAAACTCAAATCTTTATTGCCTTCATGTGTACATAATGTAGGTGTAAATATTTAAAAAACTTCCAACATGAAACCTATGGGCATTGCAACAACAGTTAGCCTTAAACTTACATCAATTTCATATAAACACTATTAGGTTTTTATAACACATAATAACACTGGTCATTCTTGGAATCGACTCTAGCAGACGCGCTTACAACTTCAACTATAAAACATATGGGATAAAAAATCTGTTTTTTTTTTACATATCACTGTATAGGCCCAAACTAAGTAGAACTTGTGCTATCGATGCTAAAAAATGGATAAAATATTTTTTTTTCTTGTAAATTCATACAATACTGAGGAAACACCCAGATAAACACAAACATTTCCTGTGGGAGTCAAATCCACGATCTCGTCATCAGCAGTCCGATAAGCGAACCACTAGACCACAGACGTCATCATAATTATAATTAATATTTTAAGACCACACTATTTTATGTGGTTATTATATCATAATGTGGTCATAATTACACCTCCGCGCCTCATAAGTAGTACGTAAGGAGTAAATAAGGAGTACATAAGGAGTAGGTAGATAAGGAGTACATAAGGTATTCCTTATGTACTCCTTATCTACCTACTCCTGTGTGCGCGGGTGTGTGTACATTATTATGTACACACACCCGCGCACACACACACCCCCGCGCACACACACCACACACACACGTTCGCACACACACACACCACACACATTCGCACTCACTTGCTCACACCCGCCCACACCATTGACTACAAATTCCTACAACGCTGTTCATATAAAATGATGTTACTCGGAGTCGGGGACCTGGTGTCCTGAAACATAGGTTTCGGCCTAGCTTAGGTGCCAGTCTCCCACAAAATTATGTCCACAATATTATGTATTAAGTACTATAAGTAATTGTACTTGAAATTTTGTGGAAGAAAATAAAAATTTTTTATTATTATTATAATGTCCAGCGACTAGTCGCCGTATTGAAACCTGACCTTATCGCTCACCGGTGGTCGCGTGCTCCCACCAGTTACTGCAAAGCGAAACACAAAAGAAACGATAAGGCTCCAACATTAGGGCCATCCCTCTCACAATGTATAGAAATTAAGCCCGTAGGCCCACCGGCTTGCAAGATAAATGGACCCACTCTGAGATCTCATGGACTCCACTAATGTTTAGCTGTGGAGTAAAATTAAGAGGGTTACAAAAGGTGTAGCAATTTTCTTTAGAAAGGAATAAAAGTCAATAGGTAAGAGGGACTCCGATCAAATTCGATTAGTAAAATATAGTGTAGGTAGGTACTCAATTTTAGTAATATTACACTAACTAAAAGGATTTCAAAGATCTTTTTAGGTGTTAGGATTGAAACAATAATGTTGGTGCAGTTAGCATTGTAGGTACTGTGGCACGGTGCTTGTTATAATGAATACTTAGGTTAGATAAAGGTACGGTACCTCTTTACACGAACTGGGAATTGAACTAGAGACAACATAATTGGCTACCGTGCTTGCACCTTGTCCTATTTAATAGGGGCGACCCATCGCTATTGAGTTACAAATTGAAATTCTGAGCTGTTGAATGAGAATTTTATAGAAAAAGTCAACTACACAGCTTGACCTGGGAATTGAACCCAGTACCTGTAGCGTAACAGTTACGCTTACGACAAAACTAATGAGCCAGTTAAACAAAAAAAAATGGAAATCTTTTTATCTGTCCTAGGATTCCTTTTTTGCGAAACTAACCAAAGATAGAGAAAAATATTACATGAGTAATTCAATTGTAGAAGCTTCCGCAAAATGTTTCTATCTAGCTAAAGTTTCGCGAAGGTCTTAGTAATAAAATACCCTTTTAAGTACGAAATTCTGCTCACAATTTCCAATAAAATGACCTTTCGGAAAAGTCGATTGCTAGAAACGTTTACTAACGTTTATACATTAATAGGAAACAAGAAAAATACGGAAGGACGGGTCGGTTGAAATTAAGGGGCGGGCCACAGACGCAGTCATTTGTCCGTCTGTCCGTTACACTTAACTTGAGAACCTCATTCGCTTAACACTCACCTGGGGATCTAGATGGGGATATACGGGGTTATAGGTTGGACGGGATCGTTTGAAAGAGAAAGATAATCAATATGTTTATTGATACAATATGTTAATTTAAAATGATTGAAAAAATTGTTCCAGTCTAATTTTAATATCATAAATATCATACGTTCATATATAGAAGAGGAATTACACTAAGGGCATAGTGTGAGTTATTCAACTCAAATCGGAGCTGCCTAACTGGGAAGTACCTCCGCCTTGCAGAAAATCGAAGTGAAGTAACACTGCTTTGAGCTGTTGTGTTCCTTATGGTGAGCTAGGTTGCCAGTGCTTCGCGAGGAAACGTAGTGATAGCAATGGGGTAACTTTGACCCTTATACTGCCAACCCAACAATTCGTTTTACAGGGTTGGCAACGCGCATTTACCACCCCTGGTGTTGCTAGCGTTTATAGGCTACAGTAACCACTTAGGTGGGCTGCATGCTTGTTTGCCACTTTATTGGTATAAGAAAAATATAACCAGTATCTATGATATTGCCATTAACTAGGTCTGAATCCAAACTATGGCGCTTAGCATTGACCTCTGCATTGACCATGGACCATCTGAACATAAAATATCCAAAATACTATCACGCCTGTAGTCCCCAAAGGTTTAGGCGGAGGTGTGCTAATGTACACCCACAGTTTGCCGGTACGTTTAGGACTCATGTAATAGGGGTAAACGTATTACAATTACCCGGGCACAAATCAAAACTCCAAGTTTCTACTGAGAATTTCATAGAAAAACCCAATATCACTGCTCGACCTGGGAATCAAACCCAGAACCTCCAGCATAGCAGTCATGCTTACAACCATTAGGCTAACAACGCATCTAACAAATCCATTTAGGTATATTATCGTTGTTTCGAAAATAAATTGCATTTAAGAAGTCAGTCTTAAGATATTTATATATTTTTTTAACATACCTACATAACAAAAGTTCTTAAAGATAATAAGGAGTGCAATATGTTATGCCAGAAAGCTTAAAATATTATTAGGAACTTCCACAATATCGGGCCGTAAGTTTCCGTCCAAATTCTAGCCCTTCTCCGGCCTTTTATTTTAGATTAGATTAAACGTTTTGTTCTTAACAATACAGGGGGGACTACATTTTTCGCTTCGAGTGCTTTTTAGGGATCCTATAAACTGTTTTCTTTTTTGTAAATAGGGGTCCAAATAATTGAATAATGTATTTTATTCTTAACGGAAGGTTTGTTCGAGGCCAATGTTTGGATTATCTTTGTCAGAGAAACTAAATTTTGCTTGCCTTAATGTCGTTATTTTTCTTGAGGTTGACCTTTACTTACTAATTTTTAGGGCGCTTCGGGGTTAAGCTGCGCCGATAAATCTATCTGCCAGGTTAAGCTGCAATGGGGAACAAAAATAGTCAATAGCAAATCGGAGTTTGGATTTGTGTGACCGGATAATAGCAATAGGTTAAGAGAGACTGTATAGATAAATAGTTTAAAATACCCTCAATGTGTTTTTTTTTTAAATAGATGGTCAGAATAACCTTTATTGAATGATCAGACCATGATCAGAAGCAACATTGGAATTAATTAATTGTTAATAGCGATATCTACCAGACAAACTTTAGATGGACATAAAGAAAGAGAAAAATGGGGGGATATTTCTTGGGGCACTAAATTAAACAAATAAAATAATTATTACAATGAAATCATAAACAAATACAGTAGGTTATCGAAGATTTTTTATTCTATTCTATTAATATTTAAAATGAGATGTCAATACTAGGTACTTTAATTTATAATTAATACTTTGTTTAATGGGTGTCAGTTTAACCTTATATAATATGCTTTCAATATAAATAATATTAAGTAAATTAATATTTAGTTAAAAATGCGTCTTTCCCATCCACTTCATATTGCGCTTTGAGAGAAAAACTAAATGAAAATTCCAAAAAAACAAATGGCGTTATGAAATATAACAAGCACACCCACTATAAATCTCTTGTATTACGAATGGGTACATAAAAATTCATTGCTTTCCTTCGATTTATCCGAACAGTTTTCTTTTCATTGTAAGAGTATTATTTTATGCACCCCCTGTGAGCAGCGATACTTGGAATATATCAATGAGGAATGGACTATCTTGTCTTACTTACTATAAAAAGTAGGAAGAAGAATACCTCGAGATTTTTTTATAAGACAGACGAAAGAAAGACGCATTTTATTGCCTTAAAAACAGCAACTAGTATTACATAAATAGAAAAAATAAAGTAAGTTACTGTACGTCGCCGTTGTTTATCGCAATAAGTTCCCGCTAAAATTGGATCTTAATTTTTGGTTCAAGGGATCCTTGACAACTTAACCAGGTGAGGTAGCAAGTAACAAAGTCTCCTACCGGGACTAAACTTACAAACTAAGCAACCACAGCTAAGGCCAACTGACCTAGGGCATCGTAGGGGGAAGATAGCAATATAAATAGTTATTAGAACAGGAGAACATTTTATCCCTTTACTTGCAGACTGATTGAAGAAGGGGCATAATATTCTAAGGCATGATTCCGGTAATCAAGGCTATTAACTTCTCCTTAAATCGCAGCTTATATACATCAGCAAGAACAGTGGTATTATATGCCTCATCTTGAGATATCAACAATATGTTAAGTTTGTTTTGCCTAGTAGTTTCACTGGCTACCAAACCAGAACTTAATAATGATATCGCATTATGTGTGTACTCCACTATAAATATAGTTACTCTTCCATCCTCTACATATTCTTAGTATACTCGCTTTTTACTACCGATTGGAAATGAGTTACAGTTGAGCAGAGCTATGGATTTCATCTCTGTACTGGCTATGATACAGAATATATGGAGGTGGAATTATTGCGCCACGCTCCTTTAGGTAGTAGGCAGGAGAGCAACGAGCAGAAAATTTAGCACCGCTTGAGAAATATACGATGTTTGTATGGGAGGAAAAGGCGCTTGCTATGCTAAAGTGAAACGTTTTATTTCAATTATATTATTGAACCGTGTCATTTTTTAATATTGAATCATTAAGCTGTGCTAGCCACGGTCAGTGTGTGGATGGGTGACCGTGCCTCAGAGAGCACGTAAAGGCGTCGATCCCGGTTGTCATACGAACACCTATGACAATCATTAGTAGTAGTCAGACGCCCAAAAAGCCTGAAAACCAGTCTATCCTCAGGATATCGATATAATGCTCAAAAATTGGGCTGAGGAGGTCTGATAGCAGTCGCTTCCAGTAAAATACTGATATTCTGCCGCATCTGGTTAGACTTGGTTGGAAGCTGACCCCAACATCGTTGGGAAAAGGTATGACTTTTGAATCGTCATAAATTAGTTGCAGGGTTCCAAAAGAGTAAGGAGTAAAGGAGAGGAACAAAATATTGGTGTTTCTATTAAATTATCAAAGGTGGACCTCTGCTGCTTATAGGAATACTGGCAGGATGGATTTTTTTTTATGTTCATGCTTACGATTTCCAGAAAAACTCAGAGGTGTATTATATTTCTTGAAATCAAGTTCAAGATCTATGACTTAACAGTTCATCGTTATAATTACAAGGCTATCGCTTTCCAACTTTAAAGTAGGTACCTACAAGGATAAACATAGCAAACCGAGAACCTCTATCTTTGATCATTGTATTAAAATACATTTAGAGTAAGCTTGGAAGGCTACTCCAAAAGTTATCAACATCTACAACAGAATTACTGCACTACGCTTTTGAAAGGGGATGAAATTGCTTGATATTTTGGCAAGAAAATGTCGATTTGGCAGCGTCTGAGCAATACTCGTATGTAAAAATTATTCTTGCATGAGTGCGTAAGTAAAATGCTGTCGTCTGAAAGAGGAACTGAATCATTTTTAAGTCTGCGTAGAGGACATTTAGGTAGAATCGTCTGGTATAGGCGAAAAAGAAAGAGAGTTTTGATACTTCTAACAAAGGCAACTAAATACTAATATCGAACAAAATTTTTTTTAGTACAGTGATAAATTTGTAGAATAGTAATACTGTTACAATAATACTATATACTTTTAGCCATAATTTATATTATTTCTTACACTCGGCAAACGCGCGTGTTAGTACTAGACCAATAAGATTTACCCTTGAGCCAAAATACGGATTAATTTACTATTATATAGAAACATAGTAACACCTTCATTAGGTACCTATTTATTTATACCTACATTACCATTACTTAACCCCCCGTTTTACCTAAGTCTAGTTGGTAAGGTAATTTTCCACTAATACCAAATATTTCGGTAAACATATGTCTGTACTAATATTTCAGACAAAACGGTTTGTTTGTCTGTTTATCACTATGATAGTAAGCAAGTATCAAGACGAATCGCCCAGAGATAGAGTGATGCTCAGTATTTCCTTTAGAGATCACGTAAATATAGACATTAGAGGCCGTGTTAGACAAGCAGATTAATTGTTGGTAGAAGGAAAAACATCTCTGTTTGGATCAATCCGCTTTCCATTGTGTTTGTTTTAAATAATTTCTTTTCTTTCTCTCTTTCAAATTTTATGAAGAACACACCTATTTTTAACTAAGCCTGTTATTTTTTAAAAATCAAACACTAGTCATCTATGTACCCTATTGGCCAAGCATGAATATGATATGTATTCCCACTAGGTTTAGGCAGAAGAGTACTAATGTACACCCACACTTTGCCAGTATGTGTATTGTGTATGTCCCATGTAATGGGGGCGAGTGTGGACGAATGGAAGACACTTTTATCAGTATGTCTTGAGTTTTGAGAGAGAAGTGTATGCAAAATGTGAATGCAATATCTTTAATAGGTTTCAGTTTACGGCCGTTTTATTCAAATTAAAATAAATAAGTAAGAAAATCTTCAAGCAAAGTCACGGGCGATATTAAAATTAGCAATATTTTATACAACACCGAGTGACGTGGCGCCGGCCATTGTGTCTCAATCGACCAGCCAATTTGCATAATAACTGTTATTTTGTACGCGCCGTGATATAAGCCAACACTTAGGGTGGAGGTATTTTCAAGTAGTTATAAAGATTATTAGGTCAGATTATTGGTGACTGGGTATCGTTTCATGATGATTTTACATTAGTTGCTGCTTTATTGGTCTAGTGACTGCAACGCTTGACGTCCTGAACTTCAAATTCCAGGTCAAGCATTGTTATTGTTTTTATTTGACGACCTCTGTGGTCTAGCGGTTCGAGTGCTGGACTGCTGATCATGGGGTCGTCGGTTCGATTCCCACAGGACACAAATATTTGTGTGGATAAAACATGAGTATTTGTGTTTGTCTGGGTGTTTCTTATATATTATAAGTATGTATTTACAAAAAAAAAGTATATAAGTATTATATCCATTGTCTAGTACCCATAGTACAAGCTCTGCTTAGTTTGGGACTAGATGGTGTTGTGTAAAAAGTGTCCCAAAAATATAAATATAAAATATAATATTTTATTATTTATTTATTCTTTATGCAAAGATGGTACAAAGGCGGTCTTAATGCCATTAGACATTTTCTGCTAGACAACCTTAGGGAGATGCAGTGCGAATAAAAACACAGTAGATGCACTCTTTAATATGTATAATTATTATAAATAAACAATTACATACAAGTACATGCAATACATATTTTTTTCTATAAAAAACGATTGGAACTCTTCGTTAAACACAAAACAAAATATTATCTTAATAAAATGGTTAGACCCCAGCATTGTTTAAACACAGACTGCATGATTTAAACATAGATTAAATATTTCTTTTCTCAATGTAAGTGAACTGTAAATATGTTCTTTTTGAGGAAATAAATGTCTTTAAACCGAAATCCTCGGTTGCACGTGGCGGTGGTTACATGGGACCTGAACATACTGGCAAGCTTTGGGAGTACATTAGTTCAGTTCAGCCTTACCCTTCGGGGAATACACGCGTGATAATGTTGTTATGTTAAAATGTAATTGACTAAGACTGACCCATTATGTTAGTCTAGTGGTCCTAAGCGCGACTGCTACGCTAGAGGTCCTGGGTTTGATCCCCAGGTCGAGCAAAGTGTTATTGGGTTTTTCTATGAAATTCTCAGTAGCAGCTCGGAGTCCAGACTCCGAGCTGCTACTGAGAATTTATAGCCTATTGACATTAACCGGGCACAACTCCAGAGTTGTGCCCGGTTAATGTCAATAGGCTCGCCCCCTATTACATGGGACCTAAAACATACCGGCGAAATGTGGGTGTACATTAGTACGCCTCTGCCTAACCCTTCGGGGAATATAGGCGTGATGGTATGTATAAAATACTTTACAAATTATATTCCTTCACACTTTACAAACCAATTTTACAAACTCGCCATTATTGAAGTAAAGTATGTTAATACTGGGCTATCGCAATTCAGCCGCGGGGCAATCATTACAGAGATCATACTCCCTAAGTGCGATGCAATCTCGTTGAAATAATAACGCCTGTCGATATCGTAAAGTGTGTAGATATTGCCTACAGTGTTAAACGTCAGTAAATTACACACTGATTAATCGATAATGAAGCTGTTTTTGCATGTTTATATGGTAAGAGGACCAGTTTCATTCATATATCCAAGACAGCTCGTCGATATTCTCTACTAAATATAGATTTATCCCATTAAACACTTTAAGATGGACACTTTCGTCCATAAAATTGATACGGAAACCGTTGAATTTTTTTTCTCTCTTTACCATAAAATTTATGACTTGGTGATGAAAGATTAAAGAAAAGATATGAAATAAGAAAAATATATGTATTAGTATAGTAGATTTTACATCATCATCAACCCATATACTGTCCCACTACTGGGTACGGGTATCCTCCCAGATTGAGAGGGATTAGGTTATAGTCCACCAGGCTGGCCTAGTGCGGGTTGGCAGACTTCAAACACCGTTGAGAAATCTCTAAGGTTTCTTCACGATGTTTTCCTTCACCGTTTAAGCGAGTAATAATTAATTATTAATACACACATGAATTTGAAAAGTCAGAGGTGTGTACCTTGGATTTGAACTCGAGACCTTTGATTTGGCAATCCAATGGTCACATCACTAGGCTATCACTGCTTCTTAGATAGTTACTTACAATAAAATCAATTGATGATTCATTGAAGAATCGATTTTTTGTATGGGTATTTTTTGGTTGTTTTTTTTATATTGCTCGCAGTGTCACCCAAATCCCAAAAGGGCTTTTTGAGACAAAAGATATCCTGTATCATTCTATAAGGTCTAATCTATTTTATTACCAAATTTTATCAAAATTGGTTGAGAGGTTTAGGCGTGAGAGCCTAATAGAGAGACAGAGGTAATTTCGCATTTCTAATAATATCTAGGGTTTATTTAAAAGGGATAAAGGTATAGTAGGGATCACATTCTAGTAATTAATCAGCTTTCGTCAAGTCGTTATAAAATTATACTGTCACTATTTAACCTAAATTCAATCTTATCTTTTAGTAAATACGGTCTACAATTTACGTTCTTTGCAGTCTATGTGAATCTGACTGTATGTCCATGTAAGGCATGTGTATTTCCATGTAAGGCATGGAACTTAAATGGAAAGTAAAGTAATCGACTGTAATATGATTACTTTACTTTACTTTTAATTACTATTGCCAAGTTTAATATAAACCTTTTGGAAAAAGAAGACTATTTAATAAAAAAGAAAGAATACATATCAACATAATGTTTACGAACAGTTTACGGGTGCCGTAATATTTATAGCCGACGCAAGCGCAGTTGTGGAAGTAAATTGCACAAAATTACATGCAGCTATTATAATAATACGAGACGCGAACGACTCACACCTGATGGAGTAAGCCGAGGAACTAAGAGATAAGCTTGAGGCAAAGCAGGTAAAATATTTTAAAAGCATAGTTTAGAAAGGGAAGCAAGGATTTTCAAAAGAGCACTATATTATGTAATTTGTTTACTAAGCTCGAAATTTCAGTTAGGTGTGGTTCAGTTTTTAGTATTTTGACAGTGTAAAATACTAATATTGAGCCTCAGTATAGTGACCAAATAATACCATACAGAGGTTGAAAAATAGTTAGAAAAAGTGGGGGCTGATAATAAAATGACCTACGCCAATACTAGAAAAAACAATTTGTGACGTCCAGCAGTTACATAGATTGAAGGGTATTATATAATGAAACAACTGAGTTTATTTAATTGTACGAGTATAGCTGCAATCACACGACTGCTTGATCTGGCTGACAGCTAGACTGTCATTCCCACCACGCAGCTATTTAAACTAATTGTAACTAATTTATTGGCAATGTTTATTATAGACCCTGTTTAGACACGGGATGGCTTCCAATGACATAGACAGACGACCTGGTAAAGGTTATTGAGACTCGTTGGATGAAGGCGGCATATAGCTGATTCTTGTGGAAGTCTGAGAATTATTGCCTTTTGTTCAGCAGTGTATTTTTGGGCCCGGAGAAGTTGGAAAATGACAGACACTAAATTATTGATAGGTTACACACTATCTACGTATGCCTACATTGTAAACCACATCTAATAAGCATTGAATATTGTTACTGTCTGGACTTTAAAAGAGACCATGATTCTCTGAGTTTGTTTCGGCGTTTCTTCTCAGAGGTCAGCTAGGAAATGTCGGCGCAATTAAGGTTGACTTTTACAAGTCAACATTAATTAATACTACATATAGTATTAATTAATATTGACTTGTAAAAGTGCCTTTAAAAGATCTATTTGCAGAAATAAATACTTATTATCATTTATCACAATATATGTACAGGACGCCAGCAGGTTTAGCTATCCAAAACTGTCCAATTTTCCCAATTGAAAATGAACCTTACTACTTTGTACTCAAGTTGAAAATCTATCAAAGAAATTTGACAGATTGGAGTAGCTTGATGTGCTGGCCTCTGTACATACACTACATAGGTACAATTCTGCATATAATAACATGTCTTACTTTTATCACGATAATTCAAAATTTTAATACTAACAGTCTATCATTTATAGATGAGAGGGAAATGTAATATTGACCTAGAAGTACATAGCAAAACCGATCGATCTCAATTACAATTTTCAACGAGATCCACCAACAATCTACTCTTAAAAGGATTCACTAATCAAAACTTCAGAAAACATCCCGCAAGAAGAAAAGGCAATCAAAAGAAAATTAGCGTGGCCACCTTCTTACAATTTCAAATGGAAAAACTTAGCCTTTAGTACGGAACCAATTTGCCGGTCGCGAGGGACACACTAGGATTAATTAGGACCGTCAAGTTTGTTCCACTGTTCCACCCTTATGATTGGAGCCCGTGTAATGTGGACTTGACTTAAATAAAGCATCAGGTTTTTTGGTTAAATACTCCTCTGTAAACCCATAGGGACTGATGCGGGTGGACGTTTTTGTTTTTTATGGAACTTTTTTGAGGAAGTAAGGTACGGGTGAAGTTTAATTAATCTTTGTGTATTCAGTTGATGATGAATAACATTGAGGAACTATTCATTATTTTATAACACCTAAAGCTAGATTAGTGACTGTAGATTTTATTCCTATTGCCATTAACCGGGCAGAAATACAAACTCTGAGCTGCTACTGAGAATTTCATATGGCCTGGAAATCAAACCCAATTTCCTTTCTTCGAGACTTTTCCCAAATATGTTGGGATCGGCTTCCAGTCTAACCAGATGCGGCAGAATATCAGTATTTTACACGAAGCGACTGCCATCAGACCTCCAATTTTTGGGTAATACCGATACCCTGAGGATAGACTGGTTGTCAGGCTTTTTGGGCTTCTGAACACCGCTAACGATTGTCATAGGTGTTCGTATGAAAATCGGGACCGACGGCTTTACGTGCTCTCCGAGGTACGCAGGAGTCTCAGTTTTAATAATGGTCATCCATCCACAGGTTGACCGCGACTAGCGCAGCTTAAACTAACAGATCGGTTGATCTGAACCCTACTAATATTATAAATGCTAAAGACCGCCACCGTAGAAGTCGCTCTTACAACCACTACACTAACGAGGTAGTTACTGATTAAAGTATTAATTAACCAAAACTACTTTATAAATCTACGTAAAACTTAACCTAAGCTCCCAGTACGCCAGTCACGTGTACTAGAAGCATATAGGTAACGAGTTGAATAAAAGCCTTGCATGAGTTGGGATAAGTTTTCTCGGTGCTCCTCGTGTGCGCTTTTGAATGGTGCTTTGCAAAAAGTTTCGAATATTGAACTTTTGGAATTCAGTTTCTGGTTTGCATACTAGCAAACCAAGTTTGGTAAGGTTTAAGATCGATTGCGTTTCATACTGAACTAATTTTAAATATTACAGTTAGGTACTACTAGTAAAAATAATTTAATATCAGTGTATGTAATAGTATTTTTCCCTTACAGAAAAAACTTTATTAAGATGGTTAGAAAAATAAGAAGAAATCAGAGACTATGTAGAGGTATGTTCAGAAACTACATGAATGTCGCCATTCTTGGATTGTTTTATCCGAGTTAATTCTGAATAAAACAGCAAACAAGATGACGATTTGAGAAATATAACCCTCTTAAACCTTCCAGCTTTTTGCGCTAACACGTACAATATAATTATATTAATAGAGTAATATTTATATAATATTCATAATTACAACATTCAATATTCCCTTCATACTAATCCCTAATAATATTATAAATGTGAAAGTAACTGTCTGTTTGTTACACTTTCACACGCTGAATCGATTTTAATGAAATTTTGACATAGAAAAATTTGATGAAGAATGACATAGGATACCTTTTGTTTCAAAAAGTTCTTTGAGAGCGAGTGAAACTGCAGGCAAGATCTAGGAATATTATTATTATATTGTGATACTTCCAGCGAATACCACACAGCTCGATCTTCATCCACAATATCAGCAGTTCAAAACTATCCCAAAAGACATCACAATCGCTCGTCATCAGATTATCAAGACGTGTTAGCGCTCTTACCTCATCAATAACTTCAGCCACCCATATCAGATTAATAACTTAGTCACAAGAAGTCCACAGACAATTACAGACAAACTGACACAATACCAAACTCATAGGTGAACTGAATGCGAGATTTATTGATCATCCAACTCCGACTGATCCAACAAAATGTACGTCCTAGATGCCTACTACGAAGTTTCGGTTGACTGATCATAATTTTTTTTTATACCACTAAGGTGGCAAACAAGCATACGGCCCACCTGATGGTAAGTGGTTACAGTATCCTATAGACGTTTGCAACACCAGGGGTATCACTTGCACGTTGCCGATTCTGTAAAACGAAAAAGGTATAGTTTGGTTGGCAGTATAAGGGTCAAAGTCCCCTCAAACTGCCAAAACAACGTTTCCTCGCGGGGCACTGGCAACCTTGCTCCCCGTTAGGAGCACAACATAGCTCAAATCAGTGTTATTTCACTTCAATTTTCAGCAAAGCGGAGATACTTCCCCAGTCGGACAGCTCCAATTTGAGTAGAATTACTCCCATTATGCCCTACCTCTCTTAACTTTGTTACTACGAAAGTGCGATTTTGCGATCTAATATCAATGCTAATTCCAAAGGTTGTGTAGCATTCAAAAACATGTAATTTGAAAAAAAAAAAAACAAATTAAGATAATGGTAAGATCATTCTGTATCGTTGTGACTTTCGATTATCATAGTAGTCCCCTTGCCTCCAACCAATAAGTTTCCAATTACTACAGGGAAGGGAAGTTTTGAGATCGTCCAACGAGGATTTGGCTGAGTTGAGACGCGACTTAGTGCAGTAGTTTTGTTTTTAATGACTGCTGAGTTTGAGACTAGATCAGGTGAATGGGTTTCATCAAATACACATGATGTTTTCATTGAGACAGAATTCGTTGAATATGCTGAATATTATTTTGAAAGTTTAATTAAATTTGAGAAGAATATAAGTGAGGGTCACTCAGAAATATGACTTTATCATGCTGCTCAATATGTAAGTATTCATTGATAGATATTTAAAGACATTTGTCCAAGAATAGTCAGTCACCTAAGATTTTAAAATGACGTAATTATTAACAAAAAAAAAAAATAGAAACATATTTTTGGAAAAAGGTTTGTCAATGTATATAAAATCTTTTAAAATCTCGAAAGACGTTACAAAAAATTGCATAAAAATGTGAAACTCCAGAAGTCCATATTTATATACTTTTAAAAAGGCTCTAAAGAAACATATTTTAGAGGATTTCAAATTGTAAAACTTAAATTTTAAATGTCACATTATGTTATACTTACTTTACCTTTATATACCTACTTAATTTCAGCATAAACTGACTTGTCGCCCTAATGTTAACTTATTTGTAAATATTATTTTTCTCATGAGAAATAAAATCTTAAACCTTAAACCTTTTCAAAATGTCGTTTCAATTTAATATAATAAACAGGGACACTTAACACATATAATGAAAATCGAAGCCTTTGCCGCAACCAGGGACAGTGATGTCACCGGAAATCTCCACTACCCGCCTCCTCACCCGGACAAACTTCCTGTACGAACGACGCCCGGAAACCGGATGTAGTATCCCATTCGGAAAAACTCGACGGCCAAGTCTGAGTCTATTAAATAGTTCTTGTAGATGTTCCCCTATTTGATTAGATGATGTAGGGGACTATTTTGTGTGTTTATGGTGAGAAGTATGGTGAAGTTTTGTTGCTTTTCTCGTATTAACACAAGAGATATTGGGTTTTGGTCAGTCAGGATCATTATTTAGAATGGATTATGAGCATGCTGTAACAGCGTCTAGAATCAAGACGTAAGAAAATCTATAACTTATATTTAAGTCAGAAGATGATGTGCTAAGAGGTTGCAGTAACGATATTGAATTACTGTAAATATTCATTCAAACTCTGCTTCAACCCCTTCTACTTTCTGGCAACCAGGTTCACTCACGTCAGTTACAGGTTTTGAAATAACTTAGATTAGGCCAGTCTTCTACAAATTCAAGTGAAACTTCAAATATATGTTATACTCTGTAAACCAACTATTTGTAATTAGTGATTAGAGAATAAATACAATTCTATTCTAAAAAAATCTACTAAACTACAACTAATAATCAACAACACAGAATAAAATACTACGAACAGGTTTTTATTTAATGGTACATTTTGATATTAGCTCTTAATTATAATTTGTGACAAACCCGCTCTACCAAAATTAATAGAATCATAAACTTGATTGTAATACATATTATGATATGAACATTTAGTGCTAAATGACAACACAATTGTGAACTCAATAATGATACAATTTGCTGCTAATTAAACCCGTCTGTAATAAGGGTTTATTAATATATCTCATGTCAGGCTAAATTGACGATGATTCGCGATCTACAAGGGTTGTTAATATTTCATGTAGGGTCACCCCAACGAATTGAATATTAAGTTATTCAATTCATTTATTGATATTTAAAAAAATGAATGATACCAGGTTCCAGTAACAGTTATGGGTGTGTATTAGATCTAGATCAAATCCAAGGCACGCATCTCTGACTTTTCGAAATCATGTGTGTATTCATAGTAAATTGTAACTCGCTTAAACGTTGAAGGAAAACATTGTTAGGAGTCCTGCTTGCCTGAATGGTTTTCTTAGTGTCGTTTGAAGTTTACCAACCCACACTAGGCCAGCATGGTGGACTACAGCTTAATCTCTCTCATTCCTATTTCTTCATTCTCTCTTTCATTTTCGGTCTCTGCTCAGTGTCCCACTGGATACAATATGGGCTGATGATGATCACTGTGAACTATGTGAACTTGCCCGTTATGTATATTTGATCTGAGGAGAATTATTTAGACACGGAAACGATGCCATATAATCTCCTCACACTGACGATGGCTACTGTTTTAGTGAACAGATGCGCTGGTGATTCTCGTCTGCGTCAAAGGTATTCAAGTGCCGTCATACTTTTTAATTTAAATCGTTCGATACTGGTGACACATAACAAGTTCTTGTAGAAGTCTATGTGGTCGGAGTTTGTTATGATAAAACCATTGGATACGAAATAAAAAATGACCCATCTTGATTGGAATCGGAATGAGCGCTTGCGCTCAGGTGTGGAAATATGAACAGCTAAATTCTTGTTAATTTATCTTTGGATATCATCATCATCAACCCATATACTATCCCACTGCTGGGCACGGATTTCCTCTCATATTGAGGGGGATTAGGCTATAGTCCAATGGTCATACCACTAGGCTATCACTGCTTTTTTTTCTTTGGATATATAAATAGTGAAAGAGATTTTTCATTAGATGTTTTTATGTTAGATTGAATACATCACGCTTGAATTCGTAATACCGTAAATTTGCCTGGAAATGCAAACTAAATTCAGCTAAAGCGGGCATTATGTAAACAGTGTGCGCATTTAATTACATCCTAGCAATCGCGGGATCCCTAAATAACAGAATATTGCTAATCATATATTGATCTGCTGGTGACAAAAAGGTTAATGGTCAGATAGTCTGTGTAAATAACATTTGAAATTAAGATTACCTACTTATTGGAAAAAAAGTATTGTTAAGTTTTTAGCACTGTCCATTTTAATGTCTACGACACTACTGTAGAACAATTGTCTCTATTGACTTACATCAAAAGGAATGCAATAATAACACCAAACAATTTAAAATTCAATTCAAGTAAACGGATTTATTAAATTAATAAATTGCGTACAATAAGACACGTGAGTCTACCCTGTGCCCAAAGTGTAACGACTAACTAAGATTATGAAAGGAACTGGACTGGCGGGCGAGCTCTGAAGGAGCTGTCACCAAATATACAATGTCGCCATAGTATCATGGCTTTCGGAGTGAATACTTGAAAACAGCTGCTGTTTCATTGGTCACTAGACCAAGGCTAATCTGCTGAGCACTCCTAGATTTGTTGCAACCAGAGTTCTTGGCTTTTATCGTTAGGACATTCTCAATAGGTCGGAGTTTGGACTTCAGCCCAGCCATATAAACCAGTAAATCGTAGGAGTCATCGGTAATTCTGCAAAAATAAATCTGAGAGTCTACTCCCTATCTCCGTCAACGAAGTTACGAGCCGTTCGAAATTTCTCCGAAACTTCGGAGTCCGTTGTGTCAAATTGTCAAACAAGTGTCAAATTAAATTTTTCGAACGGGTAAAAACACATCGAGAGTAGGGACAACTGTCAAATTGTATTGTCATTCATTCTTAGTTCGGGCCCCGAACGAATCATCCATCCGTAGGTGATAAGGAGTAGGAAACGCCCGTAACGAAGGTCGAAACTACGGACTTCGTGCTTAGGGAGCACGAAATAGACCACCAGACACAGTTATGTAAATTCATAAATGATTTGATAAAAATTAAAACGTAGTTATAGTAGAAGTAGTTGTTTTTATTTGGCTGGTGTTTTAGTATTATAAGTAGGTATGTATTTACAAAAAAAAGTATTTAAGTATTAATTCCATTATCTAGTACATATATTACAAGCTCTGCTTAGTTAGGGACTAGAGGGTGCTGTGTAAAATTGTCCAAGAACTAATCTATTATTATATTTTTATCGTAGCACGAAGTAAAAAATTAAAAAAAAAACTATACCTACTCGAATCAGAATATTGTACCTACTGTCTAAAGACCATTTTGGTTTGACACGTTCTAACGTAATTAATAGTGATTTTATGGCAGCGCTGTTTGTACTGTCATAAACTGTGATTAGATTAGCGATTGTGTTTGCAGCAAACAGGTATCGTGAATGATTATTATGTGTTTCGAATCCATCTGATTTATATGATGATATGAATTTGAGGAAATAAGATGTATTAATACTGCTCATTTCTGAGAGTTGGGAATTGTTTGACAGTAAATGAACAATTTATATTCATCAGTAAAGAAAAAACTGTATTGTGGATGCGTGTACAAACACAAATGTTCACTTACACTGTTCACACAAACAATACCCTACAAGTTTTTGTTATTCTACTATTATTATTAATTGTTCGACTATAATTTCTTGTTTCATATTAAGCTTACTTCTTACCTATGTGCAAACAGAGAAACTATTCTATCTTAAAACGAAAAGGAAGTTGAGGAAAATCCAAAAAGTCCTACACCATTCGTCATTGTCACTGAAACGTCAAATTAGTACAGAAAGGAGTGTTGGAATCTAGGTATTGATTGGGTTCGTGATCATCCATCATTGCTCGTTCATTGGTGTGTCAAAATTGTACAGTCTAAGGCTGTATGTTTTTTATTGCGACGTTGTTACATTAACCATGTTTTGGTCTTTAGATCCACCCACTGAGGTCCTAATTTTAGAATACCAACATCCACCAACTAATGAGCAATCCACTCAGCTGTAAATTGGATCGTATTAGATGCCTCAACTACAACCTTTATGCAAAAATAAATTTAAAGTTGTAATATTAAGCAGAAAAACATAGGATTATATTAAATAATTGTCTTATATATACGTCACACGGTCTAGTCATAAGTCATTATAATATTATAGACTAATATTATGAGTCTTTATTTGTAATATATTTTTTACATGTCTCATGGATCAAAGGACCAGTACTGAAACCCGCAAGCGTTTTAGATTTTCACTTTGTACGCCTTTAAAAGCAGGTAGTGCGGAGCTAGATCTCATTTAGGTAATCCGTAGAGTCACAACTGTGCGGAAATTCTCTTAAAACTCCACTGACTAGAACTAGTACGTTCGGTTGAATTCTATGCCGGACTTAAGTGGGTTTTATTATTTATATAGGTATAGTTCGTATTCAATTTATTCTGACCGTTGATGACAGTATTTTTATATTTTTTTTTTTTCATAATTAATCTGAAATTAGCATTGGCTAATTATTATTTTTCATTGTACTAAAATGACAACATGAAGCATACTACAAGTAACTGGTATTGGTATAATGTATATTTTTTAATTTTACTTTTATATGTTATTCCTATTATTTCGTTTTTTTTTTAATTCAAAGACCAATTTTTCTAGTATTCACCGTAAACAACCCCAGTTTTGTCCAGTTCAGTTGTGGTCATCCAAGACATCGCAGACATGATACGCGATAAGGCCGCCCATTGTATGTCTTCAAATATGAAATTTATGTGTCTGTATATTTAATAATAATTACTTGGTGTACAGACGCTAGCAGTCAAGCTATCCAAAACTGTCGCGATTGAATATGAACCTTAAAGTTTTGTATTCAATCAAAGAAATTTAACAGATTGTGGTAGGTTGTTAAGCTGGCCTCATAACTGCAGCCTACAGATGTTAGCTACACCAGTGATATTACTAGCGCGTTGTCATCTCAACATCTCAGTTGCTAAGCCTCAATTGTCCAGTAATTTGGCAAGCATTACTCTCCAAACTGGAATAAAATAATTTCAACACATTATGTATTATTTAGATGACTATATAGCAATGTGGCATTAAAACACAGATGTTATTTTTAATTCGGAAAAGTTTGGAAGGAAAAGTATGATATACATTCATTCAAAAACAGTCAAATTATTATCACTATTACGTCAGCAAAATCTAATTAGAATATTTGTACTCAAAATTAGCATATATGCAAAATAATTTCCAAAGCAATATTATGAAATATCTTGGTCGATCGCTTAAAAGATTCTCTCATAAATAAAATCTTGTTATACTTCCAATTCCCTCACTGTCCCTTGACCTTCACCTGCAACTCCGTCCTCAGTTACATCAACGTCACATTATTCGCATACTATGTGGGTAGTTTTATTTATTTTTGCCATTACCTCAGCTCCGAGAAAGGGTCTAAGATTAATAAGAACTCAGCCAGTAATGGTACCTTTTTGTTTTATGGCACAAAGCAGTCTTGACGTGGCCCATTAGCCGGCCCGCCCATTCATTCGTCCCCTCATTCGTTCACTCGTTCATTCAACGATCACCTGGGGACTGAGCTAGGTTTCAGATAATCGGAGGAATTACCTTGTATTTCTTGTTTTGTTTTCCTTTTTGGGGATTGGCTTGTGTTGCAATGTAGATTGAATTGCTGCAAGGTAGCTTGTGTCATTTGAATAATAAATTAGCGTATCGCAAACAAAGGTTTTCGTACAGAGTAAACTCATCTCTAATTTTTGGTTATTTTTCATAAAATTAGTGGTAGTGTTATTAGTAAACCTGTCTTAAAACTATTAAATTGAAAGTAATAGATCATCCCTCACTACTACATGAGTATTTTTATTGGTGTTAATATTTAAAAATAATCCTTCAAAATAATATTAAATTATTACAATAATTGTAATTATGATAAAATCTGCAATATAAGTACCCGTTACCAAATTTTCTACACCCAAAAACAAAGATATTTCAAATCCAAATTTTAGGTCCTAAACACAAAACAAGTTGGGGTTCGGCTCAATAAATTCTCTATCCAGTCCCCACTGTAATTAGGACGGTGGTTGAACACCGCGCACTGTAGACGCAGTGTGGATAAGCTAATTGGCTATCTGGTTCGTTTTGGGCCCACGCTGACGATACGATATCGAGAAGTCAAATCGAGGGTGGGACTGTATTTATTCAGTCGTTTTGGGTATTGTCCCGAGTCTTACTTACAGCAAAAACTGTAATAAAGGTTTCAAAAAATTCATCAAATACAAGATTACTTTAATTAAGGTTTAAAATTGCGTGACAATATCGATGAAATTATCTGTAGCTAGAGACTCAGTATATGCTTAACATAAAAAGAGTTAATTTATTGCCATCGTAAAAAACTTTCAGTATGCATGTTGATGGGAAGGTTCAGGCTGCATTGTGAGAGCAGTATGAAAGCAAAGCAAAAAAAAACGTAAAAGCAATGGATAGAGTAGAAATTGATTATCAGGACCAATAACAGCTCATTAGGTAGTAATATATAGATACCTATGTCTGACAAGATAAAATAGCCCAGAGTCTGTGGTGTGTATTATGCATTGATGTCGCGTTGCCGTTGACTCCTTCTATCTATCCATCTAGATAATCAAGACGACGAATAAAAGTAAAGTTAAAGTAAATTAAAACTCATAATAATGAGATTTAACTACTTTAACTTTACTTTTAACTTCTACTGAACTCTAAAAGTAGATAGAATAGGCAACAAAATAAAATCAAACTTATTCTAATAAAAAAAATAGTACAAAACTAAAATAAACAATAGTATCCAGCACCAGCAAAAGTCGTGACCACTAAAATTTCATGTATACCTAACAAAATTGGATAAGATTAATTTTATAATCTTAATCAACAAATGTAAGAGCATGGACCAGATGGCCTCCCAGAGGCTCGATGGGGCATTAAAATGCTATTTAACAATAATTTTAATCCACTAATTGGACACGCGGTGCTCTGCCCAGAAGGATAATTAGCAAATTGGCTGATGATAATATTTTTAGTATCTGATAACGGTCGGCCCTTGATGACCTGGTGCAAGGTAAAGGTGGTGAGCTGTAAAGAACACAGCTCTTAGGAACAGAAGAAAGAGATAAGATGGGCAGTAGACCTGTATCCTGACCAGGAATTAAGTGAACGATAGAGGTGAATACTTCTGGCATTATGTATGATACGCCATCTAGCGGTGACCTGAGCAACTAAGTCTGCCAAATATTGGCAGATACCCTAGCGTTTATTGGTTGCTAAACTTCTGGTGAAACTTATGATAAAATTAAATGTGTCTGAGAGACGCTAGATACAGGTAGGCCTGTAAAACTAGTCGTTGTGGAAATCTCTGCAAGAAGGCCTTTATTCAGCAGTGAGCGTCCTCTGGGGTTTTATGCTGATGAAGAGTCAACCGTTAATTTACGTTTACACCGTTTAGAAGTGAAAGACCAAATATTGAATTTCCATGAACTTAATATTGAAAAAACATTATTAAGAAAAAATCTGCGCTCCACATTATAATTTCTTGGAAAATATACCACCAGGGCCTATTTGCAAATAAAATTTTATACTTAATTCTAAAAAAAATTAATTTTTATTTCCATTTTGCTTCTGAAATTGTTTAATGGCTTTTAGTAAGAAAAAAGTCTTTAGTTAGGAAAAGGATTTAGTTGTTTGCTCTAAAAATCGTAGATTAAAAGGAGTATTTGATGATTTTAGATTTAAGAGCATCGAGCAAAGGTTTTAGAGATGAAAATATCTTTAATACTTTTCTAGGAAGCCTTCAATGAACTTATTTCATCTCCGCTTCCATCTTTTCACTTACACTGAAAAGGTCTGGCGACGTAGGTACCTTATTTTAAATTAAGCAATTCAGATATCGCTTATGATAATCCCGCCCAATGTGTAAGGCTTTTTGTAGATTAATTATATTTTATTAATTTTATGCAGATGTACCAAGGCCTTAATTTCTCTCGTTAACGATGTTTTAATTATCATAACGTGATTATCATGCCATGCGGGCATGCTTAAGTATCTCATGAAAAAGAGATTATTTAATTTATAATTATATAAAATGCTTCCGAATTAAGTATTAAGTAGGGATTTTATGAATGGTGCATTTATAGTAATAATTAGGTACTTAAATCGATAACCTTTTACACAAAGTTTCTATGGACAAGTAATATTCTGTGTGTGGACTTCTTCTCATCAATTACTGATAATTATTGTTTATAAGTTCTTGCTATGTAGTACATAGTTTATTAGTTACTTAAACTCATTTTTGTGTTTTTTTCTCAACGTCCTAGTTTTATTATACATCTGCTCTAACTTAATTTATTTTTTATTTTACTATTAGGTACTTAAGACAATTAATTAGCATACTATTGTGAAATATAATTATTGTGCTGTTTATCTTCCTAAGAAAATAAATAAATATTTTGAGAACTTAAAGAAAAGTCAAAGTTTAATGTTTTATGGCAAAGTGGTCCACAAGGGCTGCTACACTCAGGGAGCGCAGGATCGACCCAAAATTTGTATACCAAATATTTGTTTGTATGGCCTACAAATAGTTGTTCCGCGTTTGAATGTTTTTTGCGTATGATCTTGGCGTTTCTATACGCATCCACGATACAAGAAAAAAAAAATATATGGCAAGTTAAAAGAGCGTATTAAAAGAAAGTATTAAAAGAAAAAAGCATGTAGAAAAACTTCCCTTCCCTTTTTTATGTGAATCAAGGCTAAACTCTTTCACTCGAAGTCAGGAGTATAATGTTTTCTCCTGGCTTCAATTTCTCTAACCCAAAATTTAATCTACCCAAGCTCGAATTCTCCAGTCACTTCAAAGACTTACAAAGCAGGTCTTCGACATTAAATTGAAATAATCTACCATCAGCGTCGTGGCATTGAATCCAGTACAAACGGCATTATATTCAGTCGACCTAATTTCAGATAAGTCGCAAGGCATTTATCTGTCGTTAGCAAAAAGAGAAGGAACACAAAGCCACACGATACCGACTCTTGAATTAATTTCCCTGCCCGCATTTTGTTCGGATTCAACCTAGATTTTACCATTACTACTGTTGCCGATTCCAATCTGATGATATAATATCCATTACATCCATTTATCATATCCGCCACTATAACTTTGTCTAGATTTAAGGTAACCTTGTGAAGAGAAAATAAACATTTTTTTTTTTATCTATACTGATAATATAAAGTTGAAGAGTTTGTTTGTTTGGTTGAACGCGCTAATCTCAGGAACTACTGGTTCGAATCGATAAATTATTTTTGTGATCGATAGTCCATTTATCGAGAAAGGTTAAAGGCTATATAAAATCATGCTACGACTAATAGGAGCCCATTAACATAAGAACAACATGACTTAGAGCTATGCATCGCAGTAAGTAGAGTCCGTAACGCTGACAAAAGAGCCGTGAAATTATCAATAATATTTAATACCGGACTAGTGTATTTTTGTATTATTAAACAATCTTGTAATATGAGTGGCCAATAATTATGTTTACCAGCAATTTATCATCGTATTTACCGTCTTAACTGAGTTAGCTAATGAAATAGGATGCTAATTACGGCGGCACGTCTTTAAGACACGCGCTGCAAAGTTTATACGGCAACCATGTGCACTTACCATAGGAAAAACATTTATCAACAACTTAAATAAATAAAATTAAAACTATGTGTGCTCATTAGCTAGTGGTCCGTGGTCGTAAGCACGACTGTTACTAGATTTCATGGAAAAATCCAATAGAGCTTGTGCTCGTCTTGACTTATACGAAGCAACTGCCATCAAGTCACCGCCAGCCAATTTCTTGGCAATACCGATTACTTAAATAATCTGGTTGTCAGGTTTTTAGGATTCTGATTACCACTAACGAATATCATAGGTATTCGTATGACAAAAATAGTTAATTATAAATATTATAACCAATTTATACATTTTTAAATTGTCAAGTCCTAGGTAGGTAGGTACTGTAGAGGTCGCTACCAGGAGTCAGCGTGAGACTGGCTGGTTTAAGAAGAAATAATCATTTGAATTTAACTGTAGAATGTTTAGTCAAAGTGATTAATGGTTGTCAGAGTTGTTCCTTGACCTTTGAAGAATAAAGTCGCAAAGTCCCTTTTAACCGAAACCTTCTTTGAAATCACCGCCGTGGACCCCATCAGGGTCCCACATAGTTTAACCAGAGGGAGACATAGAACAGCTCTCCCCCTGAACACTGTCTTACTGTGTAGAAACGGACTCCCCATTTTGAGCTAGAATTATAGTAAGCTTTGTTATCTGCACATGTGAAATGTTGTTGTGGTCGCAGCTTGTATTGCGGCTTAGGCAACTCATCCCTGATAGGTGACCTAGACGTGGTCTCAAGGTATGCGATTTGTAAGGCAGTGCCAAAGGCTACAGCAGAGAGGGTTAGCGAATTTTTAATTGAAGAAGTATTTTGTCGTTATGGTGGTGTTAGAGAAGTTATTTCAGATAGAGGGTCAGTGTTTACCTCACATTTAGTTAAAGATACGGTTAGTTATTTTGGGGTTAAGTCCTGTTTTACGACAGCTTTTCATCCTTGTTGTAATGGTCTTGTAGAAAGATTTAACAGAACTTTAACGCAAATGCTATCAATGTATGTTTCTACTGACCAACGTGATTGGTGTAGGTATGTTCCATTAGTATGTTACGCTTATAATACAAGTAAGCAGTCGAGTACTAAAATATCCCCACATATGATAGTTTATGCGAAAGAGCCGCTGTTTCAAACTGATATGGTGGTCAATTCTGATAGACGTGATTGTGTAATTGATTATGTTGAAAGACATAATTTTCAGAATCTGTTATCACAAAAGGCTTTGCACAATTTAAGAAAAGCACAAGTGAAGCAGAAAGCTAATTACGATAAAAAAGTTAAGATAAATGATTATTTTCCTAATCAGTTAGTTTTGGTTTATACACCACGGCGTGTGGATGGTAAAAGTTTTAAGTTATGTAGATTATACAAGGGACCATATCAAATTGTAAGACGGATCTCTAATGTTAATTATGTTATTAGGAAATTAAATAATTATAGATTTAGAGATATTGTTCATGTAAATAGATTAAAACCATTTCATATTCGATAGTTATTTAATTTGATACCATTTAAATAAGAACATTAATTTAGCTTGGAAATTGAGCGACATATTATTAATTATTTTGTTTGTTTTCATGTACATCAATGAGGGCTGTCTGGACGAGCTGGGGAAAGGAAATTCGGATGACAACGACCTAAAAAAAACACTACTTTGTGAAAGAACTCCGATTAAAAAAAAACAAGAGGGTTTTTTTTGTTCTATCTAGAGGGGGAAGGAGTCGGAAAAAGCTGTTTTCGACTTTGTTGATAAGATATAGTCTTTGCAAAGTGTGTTTGTTTTGAACACAACCGATTCAGCAATATCCGAAGGTTCCAAAACGTATTTAATTCAATGGAACGTTAATGTGTATTTATTGAGATTTAGATATGGGAAGTCAAGTAAATTTTTGCATTTTAGTCGGAGTGATTTCATGCTAAGACAATATGGCAATTTAATCTTTTCCTTTCTCTGACTCAATTGCGTTAGAAAAAAGTTAAGAATTAAGATGTGGTATTGTATTAAATTTGAATTTCTTAGACCCTTCAGGAATGATGCGTTGCTGATTGTACATTTAATTTTGAAGCATCAGTAGAGAGGAGGCTGCTTCGCGTCTTTTCCAGGCGTTTTGTCGCGTTGAAGTTTGTGGCGACATTGTTCTCTTTAATTCTTTACTGTGATAGATGTTATTTCTCTTGTGTATAGTTATGCACACAAATGTTAGTTTAAATGAATGTTTTTTTTTAATTTTTTTAGCATAAGAGATGCAACACGCCACAAACTATCCTTTAGCAAAGGACATGCCTCACGTGCGGTGTAATAATATTTTCGCCTGAAACTGACAGTTCGAGTTAGGCACTAGGTAGGGACATGTTTATTTCTTCTCTATATGGATAACACTGGAAGTATTATCCATGATGGTGGGCGTAGCTGATGTAGAGGTCACTACCAGGAGTCAGCGTGAGACTGGCTGGTTTAAGAAGAAATAATCATTTGAATTTAACTGTAGAATGTTTAGTCAAAGTGATTAATGGTTGTCAGAGTTGTTCCTTGACCTTTGAAGAATAAAGTCGCAAAGTCCCTTTTAACCGAGAGTTTCTTTGAAATCACCGCCGTGGACCCCATCAGGGTCCCACAGTACCTAGTACTTTGTAGAATTTTCCAATGATACTCCAGTGTTTCACGCATTTCTATATTTTAACCTCCCCCTTATCTAGTTGTTAGTGTAATTCCACTACCATAACTCCCTCCTTTCTTCGGCACTGGCGGGTTGGTGAAGGTGGAAAATGATGCACCAACTTTACAAAAGCAAACTTTATAATTTCATTATACATGAAAGCAAGTCTGATACATGTATCAGGCTTGCTTGCTTTCGTGTTATAATGAAATTATGCAAAGAAGGAACAAAGAAATTCAAAAATACTTTTTAAATATCGAACACACCTTTCGAGAACCAACAGTAACAGTTCACCACAGACCACCCACGTGGCGATGCACGCCTCGCGATAAATCTATCTCTCTCCATAAATCCGCGACTGTCCATTTTGTGACGTCACGACGCACACGCCCCTTTAAGTGAAACCTTCAGATGACTTATTGTTATGGTCCTTTTTTGTTTATGGGCACGAAATAAATGGTCCTTCTGTACGAGGTGAACGCCATGATTGATGCTGATTAATTTTTCTCGCTGTTTCGCGGAGCTATTTGGAATTTCTTTTGGAGAAATGGAAGCGGGGAACGGAACGGAGTGTTCCTTGTTTCTGCATTGTGTATGATGAAGAATTCGTAATGGAGCGGTAGAAATATTTTGTTTTTATTGTTGGAAATAAAGAAAGAAGGAAAATTATTTCGCAGAAGATTGAACATTATTTTAAATCACAATGTACTTACTGAAGAAGGACCAAATTCTTGAACTTAAAAATAAAAAAGAATTTCTGTGAAATATCCTAGAATGTTTTTTGGAAAATTAATTAATAACTTAAGATTACGAGACTACTGACCTAATACTAAACACTTACTATTTTTAATTTAATTCAAAAAGAGATGTTTTATTGTATTATTATCTTGAAATTTCCAAATCAGGTACCAATGGTATGGTTAAATGGTTGGCCTTGGCACCATTTGTCTTGAATATAAATAGAAATTGCATAAATCACGATAAATTTATTTTATGTATATAGTAATTGTACTTCTGTGAGAATGCATTGCAGGAGACTGTCATTAACGGTGCTCTTATTCTAAGAATATGCTTTAAAATTTTCAGACGTGTTTTTTTTAATTTCAATCAAATCATAAAAAAACTTACAAATGAGTCTGAAATCCAAAGAAATTAAAGAAGATTTTCAATATATCGCGGAGATATTTATCGTCGCCCTTTCGATCCATTAGTCGGGTGCGGGCCGGTTCCGGTTTCCGGTAAGTCGGTTCCGGCGGAAGTTAGAACACATGGCCCATAGCCATTCGATCGTAAAAAATATCTTATGTAAGATGTCTTGTGTTGATGTCCAGAAATTTATTCAACCCTTGCCGTTGGTATCTGAGATGATATTTTCTGATTGGAATATATTTTATATCTATTATGGATGTAGGTTTGGAGCGGTTATTTTGGTGCATTTTTCTTCGTTTTTTATCAGTCAAATGCTAAATAATATGTTATCCGTTTCCACAAAAAAGTCTTCACATAATATATCCTAAAACACTTTTTTTATTTAACTTTTTAATCAGTATTAAGTATTTTTTTTATCGTAGAACGTTCAAATGAACAACGACCTACGAATCGTCACACTGAAACCTTATATCATTTCCATACATTTCGTTCGTCGATAACATTACATCCACGTCAAAATGGCGGTGTATTCTTGTACCTAAATAATTTCTACAAAATATAAATTGGGTGTGAACTCAAGAGTATGTATTAAATTGGAAACTTGTACGTATAGACACGTTATGTATTGTCACTAGCCGACCTTACCGAGAGACTAGCCAGAGTTGGGTCGCGGAGTATTGGCGTCAAATACAAAATAATTATCATTTTTGACAGGGCCACAATCGAAAGTACTCATAATGATCACATCTTTTTTTATGGTACGGAAAATCTTTAGGAGTCCTCTGCCACCTAGGGAGGCTATAGGGTATATCTCGTACCGACTAAAAACCGCATCTGCCTCCCTTTGCCCTATAGTCATAACCATGGGATTTGTGATATTTAGCACGACTATAATGATACATATGAAATCTAAGAAACCCTGACAAAATATATTTTAGCACATCCTAATTTCCTTTACATCCAAATGACAAAGATAATCCTACTTCCTTCCTACTAATATTACAAATATAAAAGTTTGTGAGGATGGCTGGATGGATCGGTGGATATTTGTTACTCTTTCACGCTAAAACTACTGAACGGATTTTGATGAAACTTTACAGTATTACTATTTATACATCAGAATAACATATTTAGGCTATTATTTATAACGATTTTGAGTTGATTTGCCAAATTGCAACGATAATTAAAAGTAACTTTGCCACGCTGACGAAGTCGCAGGTAGAAGCTAGTATTATTATTATAATTAGTTATAGGTTTACTAAGCGTTTTAGAAGTAGGAAGTCAGTATACTACTTTCAATGGCCAGTTTTATGCCAACCCACTACACTCCCATTCACTGATCTCATATTCATCGCGCGACTCCTCCCCCTAACTTAAGGGTTCGTATCAGTGGACGTACAAAGTTGTCGCACCGTCTGTCCCCCAACAACTTGCAACTACCCTACAACTTATGAATTGTTCCATTTACAATTGGCACTTGAAACTTTTTTTGCTGAATACAAGTTTGTTCGTTCAGTGGGTCGTTTCACACGTGATAAGGTGTCGTAGGGTGCTTTTGTCAGTTTGGATAACAGCATTTTATTGTTAGTAGGAAAGTGGGTGTTCCATTTCGAAGTTGTATAGGATGATTGGACAAAGTAAACTAACTTATTCCAGGAAAGGTCACGGTAGCTGGTAGTATTGAAAGTAATAACAGTTTCTTCATTATTAATCCATTTACGTCCCTATTCTTGGCATGGGTGTCCCCTTATGTATGAGAGGGGTTAGGCTGTAGACGGTCGCGCTGGGCTCGTGTGAGCTGGCAACTTTATATAAGTACCCTAAAGAAAATCTAATATTTGTGTACCGTAAAATAATTAAAGTGAGTTTGTGCAGAGGATAATGAATCAGTCAGGGATACTTTATTGCGTCTGCATCTACACAGACAGATCACCTACTTCATAGTATAAAAATGCTTACCGACTTGATTACACATAGCTCATCAGTAATTGTACTAACCAAATATGGATCTTCCTGTTATCCGAAATAAAAATCGTCATCATTTTGTACTCATCATTTTAAATTTTCTTTTACATATAAGTTCACTCAAATCGATATCTATGGAACAGCTGATATTTTTAGGTCATTTTTTAGGTTTGGTCCCAAAATAAGAGTGTTCATGAGTACCCTTTAATTTATTTACAGAATAGATTGCATATAAATCATTATATTATCACTTATTGTTATTTTCCTATTCTGATAAGATTACAAGCATACCGATGGTAAGCAGCTTATAGACGCCAGCAACACCAGTGGTATCACTTACGCGGTGTAATCTTGACACCTCGATTGTTTAGTCTCATATGTCCAGTAATGTCACTGGCTACAGTAACCCTCAAACTGGAACACAATAATGTTAGTATATTATTGCTTGAAGGCAGAACATTTGACAATGGTACCACCTCAACGCCACACATTATCATCAACCCATATAATGTTCCACACAGAATGAGAAGGACTAGGCTATAGTCCACCACGCTGGCCTAGTGCGGGTTGGCAGACCACACGCCGCCGAGATAATCTCTAAGGCATGAAGGTTTCCTCACAATGTTTGCCTTCACCATTTTAGCAAGTGATAATAATAATTAGTTATTAAAACGCATATTATGATTTCGAAGAGGACTACGCAGGAACGCCACACAGACTAAGCCTTAAAAAATTAAGGCTTAGTCTGTGTGGCGTTTCTGCGTGGTCCTTACCTTAAAAATCGACCGAACATAATATTATTTCTTTTGATTTGCCGCGATGCGAAGTAGTTGAGCAACATTTAAGATTTCATTCCACTATCTATGCTCAGTATCTCAGCAGCATTATCAACTCAGAGACTGTGTTTGTATGGAGAGTAACTGAAGTATAAATAGGCTTCATACAAATCACGTCAGGCAGCCTAAACTAATTACAAGCAGAATATTACTGGAGGACCACTGAAACGTGTTTTTGTTGTTATTAGCAAAGGACAGCCTGACAAAGATATAAAGAGCGTGGATGCGACAACACGCCAAGGTTATTTAGTCTTATAAGTGATTTATCATTTGATCTCGTTTGTTCAAACCCCCTTGATTATTTCGCTTGATCAGCCAAATTAAAAAAATATATAAATTGTATGCACCGCATTAGTTATCCATAAACTGACCATGGTTACCATTATTAACACATGGAGACCCGTCCAAGCCAAGACTAACATTGAAATCATGTTTTTTTTTAAAGTGTCTATAGTTTCAAGACGGTTCTTCTCCATAAGACCCACTTTTTGGAACCGTGCAAATAGTTTTGACTTTTCAAAAGTACTATTTCAATGGTCTAACTAATCGAAATAAAATATTTGACTTTGATTTTGTCTCTGTATCTATTAAAACTTCGGTCAGCGGTAGTCAGAAGCTCGAAAAGCTTGACAACCAGTTTATGTTTACGCTAAATCAGGGTTTTCTAGAAATAAAGAACATAGAAAACTGTTTGGTTTTGGGATTTCAGGGATGGTCACATAGCAAATGTTTTTCAAATTGTGACTACAATGACAGTTACTGGTGTTAATAGTATACTAAAACGAAAGTTGGCTTCATGGAGTTTCTTATGAAAAAAAAAGTACCAGAACATTATCGAGGCCACTTCCATCGCCTACTACATCTGTATAAGCCCAGCCGCTCTCGTATTCGGACCCAAAACTATGTATTTGATTAACTACACGACCAAGTTTTATAGGGTATTGCTCCTGCTCCCAACTGTAATGCTAACTTAGTTTCGAGTTAACAAAATAGATACTTCTGTCATGATTAAGTGCATCTTAGTGTTAAGTGACTGTCGTGGTAATTTCGCGCTAAGCTGGGGAATTTAGTTTTGAGGCTGTGAATTATTTCCAAGTAGTAAGTATTTCTAGGTGATAAAACTTTAATGGACGTAATACTTTTTAAGGAAATCTAATAGGTATATAAAATTCTCGTGTCACAGTTTTCGTTGCCATACTCCTCCGAAACGGCTTGACCGATTTTGATGAAATTTTTTGTGCTTATCGGGGAGGTCTGAGAATAGGCCAATATCTATTTTTCATACCCTAAATTTTTTTTTTTTTTATGGCAAAACAACGTTTGCGGGGGCAGCTAGTAATAATATATTAAGATCATTATTTAATAACATTTTTTTAAAAGGAGGTTTTGCTATTTGCAGTTATTATTACTTTAATTATTTCGATAATTATATAGGAAATATCATTGCACCTTTCGAACGCAACTTCTTCTTCTTTCGAAGAGCAAAAACTTGCATTTTCAATAGGTGTTACTGACGTCACCATAAAGACGTAAATTCAGTATGTGAAGGAAAAAATCGACATGACGGGTAGGTATCGCGGTGGCTTAGTGGTCATAGCGTCTGGTGTACCTAACCAGAAGACGCAGGTTCGAATCCTGCCGGCGGTCGAATTTTTCCTTTTCTAAATAACTTTAAAATCTTAGCATGGAAAATGTCAAAAATATACAAAAAGATAATTACGTTAAGTTGTTATTATACGAACACCTATGACAATCTGTGCAACTAGTTTTGACTTTTCAAAAGTGCTATTTTAATGGTCTAATTGAAATAAAACATTTGACTTTGACTTTGTGGTCATCGTCAGAATATCGAAAAGCTCAACAAACAGATTTATACTTATGATTTGAAGGGATTGTCCAGAACTTGGGTTGTGGAAGTTACTTTGGTTGAGCTCCCTAAATTATGGTCAAGTTACACAATTACTAATGCATGCGTGCCGTCCGCTGGGGTGGTCTGGTCAATTCAAAGCCGCTGTGCTCTTTCTTCAAAATTCCGTTTCAGACATTGCCCTACATTGTAACACTAACATATTTAATACTACTATAATATTTGGAATTTAAAACACCATTTAAGACACCATTCTCTGGGTTTGTTTCGATATTTTTTCTCAGAGTTCATCAGTTAGAAAATTCCAGCGCGATCTAGCTCAAAAATAAGTAAAACATAGACTTGTAACAATGTCTTTAAAAGACCTATTTACAGAAATTAATTCAATTTATCAGTTAGGGTCTGAGGCCGGTAGCATAGTTGAGAAAAAATTAACAACAATAATACATACAACATATTATCTTTTATTACCTTTAATTAAAAAAAACAAAACGATTAGCGGTTATTTAAGGGCCACGTTCTACAATGGACATTTACGAGTATATAATATGAGGAACGACGATAATAAGGTCATTATTCCACACTTCCTTCACAACGGCGCAAGTGAAAAAATCTTTACACGATAAAAACAGCACTAACAAAACTTGGAGCGTGTTTAAATTTATTTTGAATGGCGATTCATTAAAAGCATCCTGGACGGCGCTGTTGCGTCCACGATAGCGATCGTGAAGAAATTACACTTCCTTCCTTATTGCCGGCGAGCGAAATACGGTAGTTGAACGGTAAAGTGAGGAATTTATATTAACGACTCTTTATTAAATGTTTAGCATGAAAAATGGCTTAGTTTGTCTTTAGGGGGCTTTCTTTTATGGCCCACAGAGCAAGTCGCTGAGTGTGCTGACTACGGGTCGAATTCGGGTCAGATTCTCAGGTATTGGGTTTTTCTGTTCTCATAGATATTTTATACATATCAGCGCTGCAGCTTAATTTGCTTTTTGCTGCAGCTCAGTGCTGAGTTATGGACCTATTCTGACATCGCACAGGATAACGTACTTCCTTAGTTTTAAGAATTATTAAATTGTTTTGTTATAGACCCTCCATCCTAAGGGAACCTAATCCCTCTTAATATGAGAGGAGACCCGTGCCCAGCAGTGGGACAGTATATGGGTATTAACCCATCAACATTACTTGATGATGATGATCTACATATTATTAAGTAAAGTGAATACTCTGTGGTGTGCAAACAGAAACATAAGCTTTTTAAATAAACTCAAAAGGGCGCATTTCGACCACCACTGGATCACTAGTACAGAGGCCAGCATATGAAGCTACCACAATCTGTAATTCTGTTTATTGATTTTCAACTTTAATACAAAAGTATAAGGTTTATATTCAATTCAGTTTTGGATAACTTGACCTGCTAGCGTCTGTACATTGAGATCTCATCGCTAATGACAGTAAATAATATTACAAAAATTTTTAAACACTGATTAAACAACTAGATACGCCTGAATATCTAGATGGTAGGTCCATATTATTATAATATAACTTACAAAAAATACCTCCATCAACCTTAATGATATGGAAATGAAAGTAATATAGTGGTAAAAATTCACAGCAAAAAATAAATTATATAAAGTATGTATGCATGCAGATGCCGAGAAAAAACAAATCACAGGGAATCTAAGATGATTTGTATGGCAACATTGTTATTAATGTTGTATAATTTCCGGACCAATATGACCTTCAAACCTTCAAGAAAAGAGCGTACTCCCTTTTAAAGGCCGGCAACGCGCTTGTGACTCCTCTGGTGTTGCGGGTGTCCATGGGCGGCGGAAATCGCTTACCATCAGGCGATCCGTCTGCTCGATTGCCACCTATCCCATAATAAAATAAATAAATACTTACAATATAGGTATAGCAATAGAAGTACGCAAGAATTGTAGCTTAGGTTCTTTTTAGATTTTGCGTACCGCTATATAAAAAAGTCGTCAGTGTACGTATGTGTCATTTATGTTTATATAGCCATCGAAAAATCTAGTCTTTTTTGTAACAGTTTTGCTACTAAAAATGGCATCATTTATTATAATTATGGGTAAGTATAGATAATTGAGACGAAGCAATTAGAAAATACCTAAACACAATCTACAAAATTTAATACCTATTAAGTGTTTATGACCACTAATGTTCACCTGTGGTCTAAATTCAACCATTAAACAAAACTATCTTTTTGTATATTTTTGGCATTTTCCATGCCATTAGACATCCACAATCCACTTTCTGAGTAATATCGATGTCCTGAGAATAGATCATCATCATCATCATCAACCCATATTCCGTCCCAATGCTGGGCACGGGGCTCCTCTCATATTGAGAGGGATTAGGCTATAGTCCACCACGCTGGCCTAGTGCGGGTTGGCAGACTGAGAATAGATTTTCGTCTGATAATCAGGTCCCATGGCTTTACGTGCTCTCCGAGGAATGGAAGGGTGTTGTAGTGTTAAGAATGCTCACCCATCCGCAGACTGACCGCGGCTAGCTCAACTTAACCTTGCAGATCGATTGATAAGCTTAGCTATTACTTAACCACGGGTTACTTACTCTCTCCTAATTACTTTATATTGACATTAATTATAATTATAATAGTGTAATAAAAATATCATTTAATATATTATATAATATATTAATACACGAAAATAGTAAGTAATAATATATTATTACACGACAGCTCAGAAGTTAAAAACGCAAAAATCAAATAAAAACAGTCTCCAAAATAAATGAAACAACAAAACAAAAGATAACAAGCAAAATGCAAATGAATCTAGTTTTAAATTGAAATAGCCGACTGCGTCCAGAAAATTACTATTCGCCGTTTCCAATGAGAAATGTTTTACAGAATCACGCCATTTTTTATTTCGGGTCGTTGATTAACTTTTTTACTCAATTATGCTCAAGGTATATTTTTTATTATGAGATTTTTAAGACAATTTTGCATTTAAATGTGATTTTTGTGCTAAGTTGAAATCCGACAAAAAATAATACTTTTTTATTGTATGATGACGAGCAAGCATACGGGTCGCCTGATGGTAATCTGAATCCAGCCTATAATAGATGCCAGCAACACCTGTAATATTACTATAGCACGTTATCATCTTGACCATATGCCCAGTAATTTCACTGGCTACATTGCCCTTCAAACTGGAACACAATATTTTCAGCACATGATTGTAAAGCAGCAGAGTTTTTGGCAACAAACAAACTGAAAAAAAAAAACTCCAGCAGCGGAGTCCTACCACCTTCCAAACAAGTTATGAATAAAAATTAAGTTGATAGTACACTGGGCAGTTAACCTTGCTACTAAGTTCATCATCATCATCATAGCTGATTGGTTTAATTTCTGTAATACAGTAGAAAAAACCATTAGAAAACCAGTAGAAAAAACCATTCCACTCAAAAATCATTTTTCATAGTAACTTATTGACTGTCCCACTATTGTGTGCAGGTATCCTCTTAGAGCGAAAGGAGACACAGTTTTTAACACCCATTTTTCACATACTTACACGTTAAAGTAATTCGTACTAAGTATGTTTCGCTTGAATTTCAAAAAAGTAAAATAAACCTCCCCTAAATAACCTTAAAATCGTTACCGCTTCAACCAGTTTAAAAATAAACTCTTCACTTACCTTAAATTGGCAATTAGCATTTATACATTTATTTAAAAACTTCCAATCAGTCCTAATTGCACATCAAACACCGCCTTTTCCTTTACAAAAAGCTCAAAGCTTACAAACGGAGTCGTAAATTCACACACGTTCCCAATAAGGACATTACTTAACCGGTCCGTACCGGTGGGAATCAGTGAAAACCGGTTTGGACCGGTGCGAAATGCATGAAGGACCGCTAATTGGCGACGAGACGCATTTAGCACTAACCACCGGCTTTCGTTCGCACCTCCACACATTAATATGGGAAGTCCTTATTATAGTACATGCAATAAATGTAAATGTGTTCAAAGGCAAAAGTATAATGAAAACTTTAAATGGACTATTAGCAGTTTAAGTAGGCTACTCTACTACTACTCATTAGTCAATTGCTCGTAAACGCGGATACTGAGCAAGGAGGTCTTGGATTCGATTCCCAGGTCGAGTAGTGTCGTTAGGTTTTTCTATGATGTTTTCAGTATCTCGGAGTTAGGATTTGTGCCCGGTTAGTGGTAATTGGCTCTAATAAACTAGCCGAGATATTATGGTAAACTAGTTGTTGCCTGCGGTTTCAATCGCGTCCTAATGGGGCTTTTTGAGACAACAGGTAGCCTATGCCCTTCTCCAAGTTCTAATCTATAACTATACCCAATTTTATCAAATTCGGTTCAGTGATTTAGTCTTGAAAGCGTAACATACAAACAGACAGACAGAGTTACTTTCTAATTTGTAATAGCTGGAATGGAAATCGTCCCTACTTCCGTAACTAATATCCCTATATTAGGTAGGGAAGTAAGGATAATTTTCAATTTATTATGTCAACGCATAATGCATAGCAACGATATTCTGGCAACACTGCCATCAATTGACGAATAAATATATCTTGTAAAGGCTGGTTTAAGGCAGTTTAAGCCGGTTAAAAGCGGATAATTGGTCACGAAACGTCGTGTACACCGCGAACCACTGCCATTAATGTTATTTCGCGTCTCGACACTTTAATGTGTTAAGTACTTAATAAAATTCACACGGCAAGTTGTTATGCACCCTGTATCGTAAAATATATTTAAATAGTTTATCAACTACCTGCAAAATTTGAAAGTATTTGTGAATGGCCTGAGACGCCGGCGCACCGTCTTCCGCATACGCTTCTGATTAGAGGTCACCTCTGCCACAGCAAAACTGGTAGCTATGCAAGGAGCTCAGCAAAATAAAAGAAGCTTAGATGTATTTTGATATCACGCCTATATTCCCCGAAGGGTTAAGCAGAGGTGTACTAATGTACAGAGGCCAGCACATCAAGATCTATCAAATTTCTTTGATAGATTTTCAACTTTGATGCAAAGCGATAAGGTTTATGTTCAATTGGGAAAATTTTACAGTTTTGGATAGCTTGTCCTGCTAGCGTCTGTACCCCCACTGCCAACACAACGTTTCCTCGTGGAGCACTGGCAACCTTGCTCACCGTAAGGAACACAACACAACTCCGATTTTCTGCAAGACGGTACTTCTCCTGTCGGGCAGCTCCAATCTGAGTGGAATCAATAACTATTATAATGGCGAGATGAGCAAGACCCTTGGTCCTTGGTGTTCAATGTTAACGTCTGCCAATAACAATTGCAGACCCCCCCAGGAGTTTAAATAAATAAACAAATAAATAAATATTCTTGGTCAATTTACACAGCACCATCTAGTCCCAAACTAAGCAGAGCTTGTACTATGGGTACTAGACAATGGATATAAATACATACATACTTATAATACATAAGAAACATGGGTATTTCTTACAAACAGAAAAACTTATGTTCATCACATAAATATTTGCTTTCTGTGGGAATCGAACCCACGACCTCGTGATCAGCAGTCCGACGTCCGAACCACTAGACCACAGACGTTGTCGACATATCAAATGTACGTAATACGAATATATCAAGGTCTTGCGTGGCACTACACTGCGCCCGACACCCGGAGGCATAAGCTGTTGTCTCTATTGCCCTGTAGTTTCGCTAGAAACATTTCCCTTTGACCGGAACACAGTAACGCATGTGCACTACTGCTTGGCGGTCGAATATCTGGTCAAGGTGTGGTGTTTCCCCATACAGTTTCTTGCAGAAGAAACCTACCACTACAAGATTCCAATATCTATTCCAAAGTTATTCCAGCGTTTGCACAAATCTTCCTAATTAGATCCAGATCTCATCAGCGTCGCGTAACGACGGTAGTTGAACATAAAATACGAGCACATTCATCGGTCGCACCGGTATTACGGTCTTGTCAGACCTGTTGATCCGATTGCCTTTATTGGAACCGATTTGCGGATCGGCCCGATACGTCGTTATCGCCTCGAGCGCATAATTTGCGCTTTAATGTCGCAAATGAAGGCGGCTGTCGGGTTTTTTTTTGCGCGAATCATTTTCGATGAATTGATGGGACGTAATTTCAGGTGAGAGTTTGTGGATGGTGATAATTTATCGATTGGTGCGATAATTAATAATTGGGTGTATATTTTATTGCCGTTATGTTTTTGTTGTATGATTATTGAAGATGAATTTTTATTGCATGGTATTTTAATTCACATAGTAATTGCTATGTGAATTAAAATTTGACGAAAATTGAAGACGTCTGTAGTCTAGTGGTTTGATTCCCTAAGGAGATAAATATTTACCTATGTGATGAACAATGCGTTTGGCTGGGTGTTTCTTATGTATTATAAGTATATAATGTATTTACAAAGAAAAGTATATAAGTATTATATCCATTGTCTAGTACCCATAGTACAAGCTCTGCTTAGTTTGAGGATTAGATGGCGCTATGTAAAATGGTCCAAAAATATTATTGGTTTATTTAAATTTCTTTGGATTATATTTTGCTTCCACAAATACACGCAAGGACAGGAATTTGTGGAGGATGCCTTTACCCAAAAAGGGGTCCATATTTCAAACAATAACACTTGAAATGCAACTTAAATTATTTATATTTAAAGTTAATGATATTTCTGTGAATAAAAATCGGAGGATGATGAGGCTGTTACTGTTATTATAAATGTTCAAGTCCCAAATCCTTCAAAAACATAAAAACAACCTTTCCACCCAGAAATCCGAAATCCCAGTACACACCAACAACATCAACAAAACATAAATCGTCAAAAACAGCCCTGAGTTACAGACAGACGAGCGCAAAATGACATAATGGGTTTGCGAACTTGAAAATATTTAACGAATCATTAATTCTGAATGCTCTTTAAACGATCGTTTAATGTGGTTTAGTCGACGGCTATGAACTTTAAAATGTGTTATTTAACTGAGCTCGGGGTGGTAAACCTGTAAGTGTATATAGCAGGATCGCCAATGTAAATGGAATTTGTGATAAACGTATTGAATTATGTCGTACATGACTTTTTTTTATACCACTAAGGTGGTAAACTAGCATATGGCCCACCTGATGGTAAGCGGTTACCGTAGCCTATAGACGCTTGTAACACCAGGTGTATCACTTGCGCGTTGCCGACTCTGTAAAACGAAAGAGGAATAAATATTTGGGTTGGCAGTATAAAAAGGTCAAAGTGTTTCCACTGCCAACATGTTTCCTCGCGGAGCACTGGTAACCTTGCTCATCGCAAGGAACACAACATAGCTAAAAGTTACTTCGATTTTCTGCAAGGTGGAGTTACTTCCCCAGTCGGGCTGCTCCAATTTGAGTGGAATTACTTCTCTTACTATGACCTACCTCTCTTAAAACTTGGCTATGGGTAGCTTATTCTTGATGACATCTATATTTCATTATCAACATCAACCCATATACTATCAACTGCTGGGACCGGATCTCTTCGTAAAATGAGAGCGATTACGCTATTGTTCACCTCAGACCGTCAAGTAAATCTCTCAGGAATGCAGGTTTCCTCGATATTTTCCGTTACCGTCTAAGCGAGTGATAATTATGTTAGTATTGTTAGTACTTATCTGTATGTATAACACTTACAAACTTGTTTTGTTAATACATACTTATAATACTTACATATAAAAAATATTTGTGTCCTGTGGGAATCGAACCCACGACCTCGTAATCAGCAGTCTGACACTCAAACCACTAGACCACAAACGTCGCCAAATAAATATTGAATAGTAATGCTAAAGTTCTCTTCCTATACTTTAACACTATCGTTCCAAACTCGCTACTGCATACGAAAACTTGGGCAGTAACTCACTAGCCCGGGAGAGGGCGCTAGTGAGTTCCACAGTTATCACTTGTCATACACTTGGCCTGAGTTTTACTCGCTTTTTATAATACTTCACTTTAAATCCTCAGAAGAATCGTCGTTTGAACGTTTCAATGTGAGCGAAGGAACTTTTAAAGTATTTTTCTTAGGAGAATTCTTACTACTTGTTCTGGAACGTCAATATTATGTCAACGTAAGAGAAGATTAAATAAAATTATAATTTTTATTAAATAACTGTAATTTTTTAATATTTTATATCATATTTTTCACAAATATCTTAATCTATATATTAATACGTGAAGCGAAAACGTTGTACCCCTTTTAAAGAATATTGCGCGCTCGGAGGAGTGTAAGATTTAGTTATAGCATAGTTAAAAGTTGCATGGAGAAGGAGCGGAGAAAGCTACAATGTTTGTTAATTTAGTTACAAATTCCTTAAATTCAAGAAAATAAAATATTCATTGTCACGTTCGAGCTGTCAATGTCAAACACAATCTACACGTCAATTGATTTTTTAAATACGTCAAACTGCATTGTTATTTTGAACTATTCAGAACATAATAGTAGGCCCAGAATAGCACTGTAATCATGTTTTTTTTTTAAAAGAGTGTATTATAAGTAGTTTCTTGCCGGTTCTTCCCGGTCTTCCACTTTTTGGAACCATGCAACTAGTTTTATGTTTTCAAAAGTGCTATTTTGTGCTATAACTCGAATATTTGACCTTGAAAAAGGACATAGGCTACGTTTTGTCTCAAAAAATAGGATATGAGAGAAACTGCGGACAATATCTATTACTCCATAAGAACAAGCAACCACACCCCATAAGAATAAACATATTGTACCCGAAACTTTCGATATAACTTCACGTTGCCTACTGAATATTTCATTAACAAACGTCGGTTTTTTTGTCACGATGCTGAAATGCTGCTCGAATTTGCATGTTATGAGTTAGGGGGAATACTGGGGGTCACCGGTGTTGCGACAGCTACGCGTTGGTGACGTCACTATCAATGCGACGGTGTACCGGTGTGACAAGTGACGTCAGTTGCACGTGTTAAGACATTCAGTTTAGTCAGTGTGTAGTGACTAAGTATAGGGGATAAGACCGTTTTTCTTTAGTCATTTCAGCACAAGTTATGTAGCTGTTGCTCAGCGACCGTCCCTGGGGTGGTCTATTAAGAGGACGCAGTGCTCCCTTTATATTATATAGTATTGATGTTGGTCACCGGGGAGGTTTTAGTGGGTAAAATCCCACACTCCCCCCGTAGACCGGGAAGTATTACCTAGTACACAATATTTAATATTCACTACTAAACACAAACGCCTACGCTTTTACTACGGCAACCAAACGCTATTATATAACTCTCCTGACATACGATACGAATAAAATTAAGTTAAGAAACTTCAAGACTGTAATATAAGGTATATAATTGCATAGTTTATTTACCACGAAACTTACATTAGAAAACACATGAATCTAAACTTTTTTTTGTATTAATTCAATTTAACTCTAACGGAAGTTTCGAGTTCAACTTGATTGCATTTCTAACAAATTTAAAAACGGAGGTCTATATTACCACAACTTAGATTAAATTTATTAATATAAATTAATAAATTTAACCTGTATGTTGTGAATAATGTTTAGAAACAAGAAACTAGAATCTGATTATTTCTAAAGAAATCAGCCACGGGAAAAGGCGCTAGGCAAAGCTAGCTGACACTCTATAGCACGTTAAGTAACCTAGATAACAAACACTTTAGTTTCGTCCCCCTAGCAAACAACATGGCTACAGAAATCTATCAGTTCAGGTAATTGAAATCCCATTAGTGTTGGGTGATGAAAATCAAGCGGGCCCGGGGCGAAATCAGATGGCAAATAAAATGCGAATCGCCCTTTTGTCTGCCCCGGGCGGACAAGCAAGATTCAATTTGTCAGGAAATAGGCGGTGTCGTAAGTTGTAAACGATATAGGTATATTTTTTGAAAATTTCGAAATGCCATAGTGAACAAGTTTTGTCGTCGTCTGTGATGTGGTTTGCGTATCGGAGTGCTTTTCACGAGGTTGTGGGTTCGATCCCCACAGGACACAAAAAAATAAATACCGAACTGTGTTTGTGTTTGTCAGGGTATCCCTTGTGTATTATAAGTAAGTAAATATTTACAAAAAAAAAGTATATAAGTATCATATAGACAATGGATATAATACTTAGATACTTTTTTGTAAATAAATACTTATAATACATAGAAAGACCCGGACAAACACAAACACTTATGTTTTAACCACACAAATATTTGTGTCCTACAAATGTGGTGTGTGTTTGTGTTTGTGTGGGAATCGAACCCACGACCCTATGATCAGCAGTCCGACACTAGAACCACTAGACCACAGACGTCCACATAGTTTAATTTGCAGGTCAGTAGAACTTATCTCATTTCTTGTTAAGAAATATTAAGCAATGGCCTGGAGTTTAGATTTGTGTCCGGTAAATGGTATTATTCCACTTTACCCCACCAAGCTGCCCCACTAGTGTGGCAAAGTGAATGCCTCAAATTTCACAGTGGAATCTGGGCAAAATCGATCAATTTTCATCAATATCAGGGTCGGCACTGTTTAAAAACAATATTTTTTTGTATACTTTTGTGCTAAGCTCATTTACCCTGAATAAACATTATTTTTTTTATATATTTTATAAAATCGATTGTAAATGTTTATTCCCGCTGCCTCTCGTCACTTGGGGTCACAATTCGGTGACACGGTGAGGACAGCCCTCAGGGGTCCAGGGTTTTTGTCGTCCGACACCTGCCCAAAAGCTCCAGTTTCTTGTTTGTGAATTCTTATTGGATACAACTGATAAGTCTACTTTTAGTTTGTACGATAGGACATTTACGAAAAAATTAATTCAACACCGGACGAAGCTTTTGAAACCACTGACTGTCATGTCGATTTTCTATTCTTCGTTCTTACATTTTCTAGTGATGTTGGCGACATCCACGGAAGATGAAATACCGAACCTTTTGCGTTATTTTTGTTTCCAAAAAAAGACGATCTAGACGCTCTTCTAAAAAACTGGCTGCAGGAAACCACCAATAGAAAAATGTGTTACATATTCTATGTACCATATTTCTTTTAATTTCTGCCATGTTTATCACTTCTATATCTACATAGTATATTTTTTTTTGTTCTTGGTAGGCCACGCTTGACCGCCAGTTCGCTTGATATTAAGCGACACTGTGATCTACGCTGGAGCGCGTTTGCCTAGAAGAAACCGATTCACTCTTGATTTAAAAACACCCAGATTATATCTATCGGGGAAGACCCATGACGACCCACAATAATAAACATTTTACAATACAATGCCCACGATCCGACTAATCGTCCGTTATAAACGCACACTATATTTGCGTCACACACGAGTCAAAGGGGAAATCTATTGGTTCTAGAAGTCACAAGACATAACTGTACGACGCCTCGACACCGTGTCGAACATGCTGACTAGTGTACCCGACTGTACCTGAGTCAGGGATTTAAGTACGGGACATTAGTTTATAGCCCGAATTCGAGAATGGTCCTCAAATATACTCTTAACTAGTTGATGTATTGTATGAAATGACGGGTAAATAGTAACTTTTTGAGTACTATAGTAATATTTTTCAAATTGAATTGGTTCTTAATATAACACTACAAAATGCTTTTTTACGTGTACGTTGCGCATTTTCTATTCAGAATAAGTTAATCGTGATATCGTAAGGAAAAGATGTTGGTGAGATTATAACGCAAGATGAAGTTTATGTTGAATTCTATTATATTTTAAGTTGTATTAAAAATGGGAAGTATTAATAATCAGCTTAACCTTGCTGATCGGTTACATCTGTATATCTATATCGCGGAACTAGGCTTAGCAGACTAGCTTTCCAATACAGTTTCAAGACCTAAAATTGTAGCCGAATTTAGTTCCCTATAAAATACAGGTAGTTCAACTATTTATTGTATCAATTTATACTTCCAACGTTATTGGTTGTAAAGCAAGATTGGTTCAGTAACTGTAAGCTTTATAGCTGTAGCTTAACTATAGAATAATAACTGCTGTTTTATGGTGGTATGGTTCGTAATGAAGGGGGACGTTTGGCTCATTCGATTGTGTGCGTTCTTACCTCTTGTCATGGTAAAATAGATAGGTTATGGCTACTATGGTGAGAGGAGTTTATAACAAGATTCCGAATAAATTTAAAGAAGGTCCTCTGTTTTATTGATGACAAAAAAAACTAAAGGAATGGCTCATAAATAGTTGTTTTTACGACGTCAACCAATTTCTTCAATTTGCATGTTAATGTAAATGTTAGCAAAATAGAGAGCATTGTCATGTAAAATATTTATAATAAGATCTTGTACAACCTATTTTATGCAAATAAATGCTTTGACTTTGGAGCGTGGCTCAAACTACGCTGATCATTTGATCAGCATGGTTAAGTTGCGATTGTCGGGGTCAGATAATGAATGAGTGATCCTCAACACATTGAGATCTTTCTGTGCCTTAGAGAGCATTATATGTTAAGACGTCAGATCTTTGACAATAATTTGATGGTAGTTAGAACCCCAAAAATCCTGTGTGAGACACGTGCCGGGAAATAAAATCAACTGTACCTTTTCTGGCCAAGCCAATCATTAGACCCTAAAACCAAGCATTGATTCAGCATGGCGAAAACACAATCTCTAATCCACTGTATCAAATTCTCTCCAATACACCAGTCGCAAATACGAAACTTAATATCTTTAGTGGCTTTGTGAAGATATCTTTGGCTGTAGCATTCGCAACCCGCTTCTCTCTAAATGCGTAAGCCAATGTGTCAACTGGAAAAGTACGGGTAAGTAACCATTTTTCCGTTCCTGGTGGTGAAAGTGCTTTAATGTTCGTGTTTTTGGGAATTTTGATAATTTTGAGTCTAGAAAAATTTGAATGACAATTGAAAAACAATTGTAATGACTCTCTGGAGGGTCTACGTTTTTTAATGGATAATTATAATACATATAAAGTGGATGCTTTTATGAAGTTTTAAAGCTTTATAGTGTGGTGATATAATTCAATTATACTTTACTACATAAATACTTACATGAGGCAGTGTTAAACAATGAAGTACTCTCTTTTTAGTGCCTTTAATTATAGACTTTGGATCCATCGTCGGTCTTGAGGGTTTCCACGCAATGCTTGCTTAAACCACAATGTTCAATTTTGCCCCACATTAAGACATTTTCATAATTATGTTGGGGGTGCGTTCACAAACTCACATCTCATGTGGGGTTCAAACAAATGTTTACTCCATGTGGAGATTTGACCTCAGTAGTGCAACAGCCGATTAGGTACACAAACGCTGCGCCAATATAGGCCATCGCATTTATGCCTTTATACACTTCTAGAAGACTAGCTGCTGCCCGCAGTTTCACTCGTATTCCAAAGGAATTTTTGAGACAAAAACTAGCCTATGTCCTTCTTCAGGGTCTAATCTATCTCTGTACCAAATTTTATCAAAATCGGTTTAGTGGTTTAAGTGTGAAAACGTAACAGACAGACACAAGTTACTTTCGCATTTATAATATTAGTAGGGATAAGCAATGAGGTCTTTGACATATACACTTTATTGACATCAAACTTACAAAGACACGTGTATATTTTAAAGTGTTAAATATAGGCTTATTAAATGTTCTGAGACGAAAAGCCTGCATGATTAAAACGTAATCAAAGCATTTTGCTCGTACAGCTTCCCATCCAAATCCAAACCTCCTATATAAAACAAAACAACGTATATCTAAGGTATCACGGCGTTAATCAATAAAGCATTCCGGCCAGTCGGAAACCACATTCATTATTCAGTGCTACAGCGATTGTATCAGCTGTGTAAAATTACACTTCCTTCCCCTAGTTACGTGGGGTGATAGCTTGAAGCGCTGCAGCGCTTGAGGTGTAAGGGCTCGTAACTCGTTCCTTCACGGGTTGTTGAGCAAACAGCGCGCTTTATAAAACTTTGCAGGGTATTGAAATGTGAAACCTTGTGATTTTGCCGCGAGATATATTGTTGTGTTCGATCGAGATGTTTTAGATTTGGTTCAGGTTGTTTTTTTTACATTATTGTGTTTTATTATACATCACTACATTTTGTTGTTTATGTACTACGAGTATGCATATCTTTACTCCATATCTCTACTAATATTAAAAATGCGAAACGAACAGTCCATTTATTACACTTTCATGCCTAAACTACTATTAATGATGATTTTTAGTACAGAAATAGATTGAACCTTGGAGAAGGATATTATAGTACCCTGAAGGGGTTCTCGGAGGCCTATTCAAAGAAACTCTCGGTTAAAAGGGACTCTGCGACTTTATTCTTCAAAGGTCAAGGGAAATCTTACTGACAACCATTAATCACTTTGACTAAACATTCTACCATCATTTCAAATGATTACTTCTTCTTAAACCAGCCAGTCTCACGCTGACTCCTGGTAGCGACCTCTACAATATCTAGACTAATTTTTGTCTCAGAAAAGTGAGTGGAACTGCGATAAATAAAATCTTAATTGTACATAAAAAAATAATGACAAACTGATTTTTTGATACTATCATGACTGTAATCCTCAATAGGTTACGCAGAGATGCACGGTATACCCGCAATATGCTCGTATGTATTTAGGTTTCATGTAGTAAGGAGAAAATAATAAAAAAAAAAAGGCGGTTACTACAAGACATAGAGAAAAGTAAGGGATAAAATGATAGGCCACCTTATACGCCACTACGAATTTATAAATAACGTCATAGAAGGAAAGATAGAAGGAAGGAGAGGAAGGGGTAGGCCTAGAATGAGCTACATAACACAAAAGAAAGAGAAGTGTATGAACGTCGCGACTGAAGGAGATCCAGGAGTTAGCCCTCAACAGAGAGTGATGGAAGACGCTGCACCGATAAGAGCGTAGCACTTAAATAAAAGAAGAAGAATGTATTTAGCAATTTGTGCCTATTGCTATAACCAGGCAAACTGACCTGTTACTGAGTTTTTTATTGAAAACCCAAGAGAAAGTGCTCTTTGCTTGACCTTGCGATCATAAAAATTAAGGAGCCGAAAAAGACCACATCACGTCCATCTTCTATCTACCAAGATCCCATAAATCCCCAAAACTACAGGCAGAAATTTGTACATTGTAGAACCGCATCTCATCAGTAATAAATAACCTGGTGGCGTATTTTTTTATTTATTTAAGTGCAAGCTATCTTGGAGAGAAAGAAATATGGCGGCGACGTGACGACTTAATCTGTCCAAACCGTATAGCTGTGAGAGAAATGTGTAAATAATTTTTATTTGCTACTGTTTTTGGGGAGGATTTTTGTTTTACTCGAGTTCATTTTGTGGGAATTTGTGTGACAGTGAATGTTGTAATAAACTCATACAAACAGACAACCGATGTGCTCAGTTAATCTGCTTTTGTTGTGGTCAATCTATGAACCGGGGGTGCGAAAAAGAGCCTCCAAGTGTGATGGTATACAAATGACCATCCGGCGCACCCTGGGCAGTCAGCCACGTTAACATCCTGCTGACTGGCTAATCTTTTTACAACACGGCATTAACCACCAGCCGTTATAAGCCAGAGGGGTGGGCAGCAGCGCCCCTTGTGTATAAGCCACCTACTGCGCTCACCAACCCGCCTGCCAAGCGTGGTGAGTATTGGCATTTTCCCCCCAAATGGCGACACAAATAAATAACCGGCCCCCAGTACCCGGCAGCCCCGCTATTCCTGGTTATGGTAGCGGCCACGGTCACGGCGGGGCAGGGGGTGCTAAGAATCTCCGGCAGAGATCTTGCTACCACCCCAAACGAAAACTGGCCCTGGTAACATACAACGCACGCACACTGAGGGCAGACGAAAAAATCGTTGAGCTGGAAGAAGAAATAGAAAAGTTGCACTGGGATGTCATGGGTTTATCAGAAGTCCGAAGAGAGGGCGAGGACACGATAACTCTGAAATCTGGCAATCTTTTCTATTACCGGGAGGGCGACCATCTGTCCCAAGGTGGTGTCGGGTTCCTCGTCCACAGGTCCCTCATTAACAACATAATTACCATCGAAAGTGTGTCGAGCAGGGTAGCGTACCTTATACTCAGAATATCCAAGAGATATTCCCTGAAGGTCATACAGGTCTACGCACCGACCTCGACACACCCTGATGATGAAGTTGAGAGTATGTATGAGGACGTTAGTAGGGCCATACATACCTCCAAAACATACTTCACGGTTGTAATGGGGGACTTTAACGCGAAACTGGGCACACGATGCGATGGTGAGTTGAGAGTGGGGCAATTTGGTTATGGGCAACGGAACCCCAGGGGACAGAAGCTGGCTGACTTTCTGGAAAAGGAGGGACTCTTTATGATGAACTCCTTTTTCCAAAAGCCGCTTCACAGGAAATGGACCTGGATGAGTCCCAATGGTTCTACGAGAAATGAGATAGACTTCATTATGACTAATAAAAGACAAATATTCAATGATGTCTCTGTGATCCACAGGGTGAAAACCGGTAGTGATCACCGAATGGTGAGGGGCACATTGAATATAAATCTCAAAATTGAGAGGTCTCGTCTAATGAAGTCTACGCTCCGACCCTCTAGTGCTCATATCCATAACCCCGAGAGCTTTCAACTCGAACTTCAGAATCGCTTCGAGTGTTTAGAACATTGCGTTTCTGTGGACGACATAAATGGTAGATTTGTAGAAACTGTCCAAACGGTTGGGTCTAAGTTCTTTAAGACCCACCGTAAAGGTAGACCGAAAAAGTTCTCTGACTATACCCTCAATCTTATGGCAGAAAGACGCGCTATGACGCTTCAGTCCTCTGGTGATGCTGAAGAATACCGGCTACTCAATGGACGGATATGGAAGTCCTTGCGACACGATATTCGCACCTTTAACACGAATAGTGTTAAAGAGATCATTGAACGAAACAAGGGCTCCAAAGTGTTCGCAAGAGAAATGTCCATTGGGCAAAGCCGTATTATGAAGCTGAAGACCGAGGACGGCAGCGTAGCGTCGACTAAGCCTGAGGTTTTGAGGGAAGTCGAGAAGTTCTACCGACAGTTATATACCTCGGCAACTACACCTACCATGGGCTCTTTACAAGACCCAAGAGCCAAGTTAACCCGACACTATACCGAAGATATCCCGGACATCAGCCTGTACGAGATTAGGATGGCCTTGAAACAGCTGAAAAACAACAAGGCGCCGGGTAATGACGGAATTACTACTGAGCTTCTGAAAGCGGGTGGAACACCGGTACTTAAAGTCCTTCAGAAGCTCTTTAACTCCGTCTTACTCGAGGGCACAACGCCGGAAGTTTGGAACGGAAGCATGGTGGTGCTTTTCTTCAAAAAGGGTGACAACACCCTATTGCAGAATTACAGGCCCATCTCGCTTCTGAGCCATGTTTATAAGCTGTTCTCAAGAGTCATCACGAATCGTCTCGAGCGCAGGTTTGATGACTTCCAGCCTCCCGAACAAGCCGGTTTCCGAAAAGGTTTTAGTACCATAGACCACATCCATACGCTTCGACAGGTTATACAGAAGACCGAGGAGTATAATCTGCCGCTTTGCTTAGCGTTTGTGGACTATGAAAAAGCCTTCGATTCGATCGAAACATGGGCGGTGCTGCAATCTTTGCAGCGGTGCCACATTGACTATCGGTACATCGAAGTTTTGAAGTGCTTATACAAAAACGCCACCATGTCGGTCCGAGTACAGGAACAGTGTACGGAGGCAATTCCATTGCAAAGAGGTGTCAGACAAGGGGATGTTATTTCCCCAAAACTGTTCACCACTGCAATGGAAGATGCCTTCAAGCTACTGAAGTGGAAAGGATTCGGCATTAACGTCAATGGTGAGTATATCACTCATCTTCGATTTGCCGACGACATCGTAGTCATGGCAGAATCGCTGCAGGATCTCAGCACAATGCTCAATGATCTCAACAGAGTTTCCCAACAGGTGGGTCTTAAAATGAACATGGGCAAGACAAAAGTCATGTCGAACACCCATGTCGTGCCCATCCCTATATCCGTTGGGAGCTCTGTTCTCGAAGTTGTAGACGAGTATGTCTATCTGGGACAAACCATCCAGTTAGGTAGGTCCAACTTCGAGAAAGAGATCACTCGACGAATCCGACTCGGCTGGGCAGCGTTCGGGAAACTTCGCAACGTTTTTTCGTCTACAATACCGCAGTGCCTGAAGACAAACGTCTTTAACCAGTGTGTGTTACCAGTGATGACATACGGCTCAGAGACATGGTCGCTCACTATGGGTCTCGTAAAGAAGCTTAAGGTCACTCAGCGAGCTATGGAGAGAGCTATGCTTGGTATTTCTCTACGTGATCAAATCAGAAATGAGGAGATCCGTAGAAGAACGAAAGTTACCGACATAGCTGAAAGACTTAGCAAGCTTAAGTGGCAATGGGCGGGGCACATAGCTCGTAGAACTGATGGCCGCTGGGGCAAAAAGGTTCTCGAGTGGAGACCACGCACCGGAAAGCGTAGCGTGGGACGGCCTCCAACGAGATGGACGGACGAACTGGTAAAGGTCGCAGGAAGTCGTTGGATGCAGGCGGCTTGTAACCGGTCCTTGTGGAAGTCTATGGGGGAGGCCTTTGTTCAGCAGTGGACTTCCTGTGGCTGATATGATGATGATGATGATGAATCTATGAACTGATTTCTGACAACCATAGACGCTGTAAAGGGTCCAAAACGTCGGGATTAATAAATAATATCAATATAACGTGATAAATTCCGTAAAAAGTAGTTTTATTTCAATCTATCTATTAATGTTTGATCATTCCAGGTACAGACGCTAGCAGGTCAAGCTATCCAAAACTGTCAAATTTTCCCTATTAAACATGATCCTTATTATTCTGCATTAAGGTTTAAAAACTATCAAAGAAATTTGACAGATTGGGGTAGCTTGATGTGCTGGCCTCTGTACATTAAGAACTCTTCGTATCTCGGAGAGCACTCTTATAACAATCGTTAGTGGTAGTCAGAAGCCTGAAAATTCAGACAATGCGGAAGACTGAGTTCCAAGTTCATCTGCTTGAAAGGACGCTGACTGCAACATACTTGGGAAAAAGCTAGGTGGATGATTATATTTTCCACAAAGTAAAATCCTTGACAGATTGCCTGACATAAAATCCTGTATGGAAATTACAAAGATTGAAAATTTTCTTTTTAGATAAATCACTTCAATTTGAATGATTAGTGTAACGGTTAACGTTTTCTCTATTGCGCTCATGGTTCAATTCTCACCGAGACAATTCTTCTATGTTCCATAGATAATTATTTCGAGTTGGGTACTTCGAGTTTACTTTTTGTCTGTAAATTATGTATTAGTTAAATTCCCCTCGACTAAATAACCCACAAAATTAACAACACAAAAACATGCTACACTGACAGCCTCAACGAGATCTCTTAAGCTCACATTCAATTCACTTTCAAGAGTAGTCGCTCCGTCGGTTTCGTCCCAAACACTCGTTGCAATTTGCAACGAAAACACTCCTTTATAAGGCCGAACTGCAGCAAAAGACTTATTCGGCTCCCTACGCATCCTATTCAAGGAGCTAAGTAGAGAAAAATCGGGTCTCCTTTTTTCTCCCAAGCTTTTCAAGCTACTGTGAAAGGGGTTGTCAATATTTTGAGCGGTATGAATGGGGCTCTGTAGTGGATGTCAATGAAGGCTTAAGTGTAGAGGGCGCTTTTCCATTCGGTTTGATTTTACTGTGGTTTTGGGAGTAGTAATGAGAGAGTGTTTTGCTAGTTTTTATTGACAGAGTTTATTCAAAAGGTAGGTTAACTAATATATGAAAAGATCACCATTAGCCCGTACACGTTCTGCACGATGTCACTCCAATTGGCCCGCAAGCACTCCACACTACGCTACGAGAAGATTTATTACCAGAACCAAATTGGCAGAGAGAGTCGTAACAAAACGATTTTGACTTGGTAAGACAAAGACAGATAACTCTTGGTAAAAAATAAATGAAGGAAATGACATACACCTACTTTTTGAAACTTATTTTTTTTCTCATATGAATATAATAAACCAATAAGTATTATTTCACAAAGTACCTAGGTACGTTATTAATATGTAAATAAGTATATCAGCAGTATAATTAGATTTTATGGAGAAATTATGCCAGCGTGTTGGACTATAGCCTAATCCCTCATATTCTGAAAAGACCCGTACCCAGCAGTGGGACAGGATATTGGTCGATGATGATGATGGGGTAATTCCTACCTATATAAAATACCATACCACCGCTAATCTCCTACTAGACACGAGTCACAATGACCGGAAAACTCACAAAATAAAAAATATCAGTGTCGTTACCATTGGCAACACCCTTATATTGCGCCTACCTCCTTTTGAGATAGCTCAAAGCCAATTAGATGCGGTGACAAGCTGACGATAGCGTCGGTGAATGGCTACGTCGCGGCGTCTTTACAAAACTTTGTTACCATCCATGTTTAGGTCTATCTGATGGTTACATGAGGAGTTACGTATTGAGATCCTTTGAGGATTCAATTTGATACTGTAGTGGGGATTTTTCAGAATCTGCATAGCACAACTAGGCTTTGATGGGTGCCTAAGCTACAGACTTAAGAACTTGGTTGACATTACTATATTACCAAGACTGATTGTGCACGATCGATCTGAATACGTCTTATGAACGTTATTGGAATGTAAATATACCAAATCATTTTATTTGCAATGAGAAGGACCAACCCAACAATAACGACGGCTCTCCTCATACTTGGTAGTTTGTTTACATTTTGCACCCCTAATAAGGTTTATAAATACCTAATCATCCCATCTTAAAGACAAAGACGTGCGCATTATCCGAGCCCTAACTTCAGCCTGTCCGCCCCAATCACGGCCAGCCGAAACTTGGCCCCCTTAATTAAATATCTAAACTTCGCCGAGTAAGTCAAATTTAAGCGAGTTTCAAGCACCCATTCAGGTGTTGTCCATTATAAAAGCAAGTTGTACGTAACTGGGGCGTAACTTGAACACCGTTGTCTCTAGTTTAAGTGTAATGGATGTGGGGCCTTGATTTGGATTCGGTACTTTAGAAAACTCGTGCAAAATATTTTGTTTTTGTTGCAAGTTATGTGGTGTGAAGCTCGTGCCAATAAGTGATAGTGCAACATTCTTCCTATCCTTCCCTTTTCTTTCTTTTCTTTATTTCCCTTTCCTTTGTTTCCTTTTCTATATTTCTTTCATCTTTTTTCTATTTTCTTTCTTGCATTTACTTATCCCACAACTACTACTACTATATACTAACGCGTGTCACCAATCAGTAAGTTGATTTAGAACTACAAGACGTGACGAATTTTGCTTAGTGTATTATGAAAATTTCTTTCAAAGACCATGTCAATCTATTTATGCTCGTATTCATGGGAATGTAAAAAATATAATATATTCTACAAGAATTTAGAATTATCTGTGACTACATTAAATTTAGGAAATAGGAGCGTGGTTTAATTTAGAGCAAAAGTCGTTTAGACGTCTTTAGTACAATTCTTGAGTTAATAACTTTGATGAAGCCAATTTACCTTTGTTTCAAGGCACTTAAAACACTGGCTGTTGAATCTCTAAACAATCTTATATAAGATAAAATCTTATATACCGTCCAGTTTTCAGACAGAAAACCTATAAAAATAAAGTAAAGAAAAAATAAAACGCCAGAAACGTTTTTAACGCTTCCTAAAAGCGTTGGATTCAATTGGCCGGCTAATCAATCTTAGTTCTTCACCTAATTAGACCCGACTCCAGCAAACTTCGTCATGAAAGAATCTTGGCGAAAATAAGGACAAGTGGGCATTAGGACCATTTTATGGAGTTCCGTAGAAATTTGAACTCGCACAGTTTTTTTTTTTGCCTGAGGTACGATATAATCGTCATAGCAGTTAATTTATTTTATTTAATCATGCACAAATCTGAACTGAGTTTCAGAGAATTCCATAAATAGCTCAATATCATTTAGGAATTGAAGAGTAAAGAAGACCTGGCATAAATACCAGTTCTATTTAGATTTTTTGATAACTAGAATATAAATGTGTTTTCACCGCTAGGGTTTCATCATCATACCTGAGATGAGAGCCATCTCAAGGGCTCATTAACCAGATTTCAACTTTTTTATATATATTTAACTTAAGTGTGCATCCTTATTTTATATTGATCTCATTTCATAATCTATATAATAATATTAAAATCTAATTTCATATATGAGAGAGGTAGGGCATAGTATGTAATTCCACTCAGATTGGAGCTGCCCGACGAGAGAAGTACCACCGCTTTGCAGAAAATCAAAGTGAAATAAAACTGCTTTCAGCTGTGTTGTGTTCCTTACGGTGAGCAAGGTTGCCAGTGCTCCTCGAGGAAACGTTGTGTTGGCAGTGGGGGGGACTTTGATCCTTATACTGCCAACCCAACTATTCCTCTTTCGTTTTACAGCGTCTCTGTTACAAGCTTCTATAGGCTACGGTAACTGCTTACCATCAGGTGGGTCGTATGCTTGTTTGCCACCTCTTAGTGGTATAAAAAAAATATATTAATGATTTTTAAAGTGTAGTACATACTTGCCCATGAAATTGGGGATCTCTAAATAAATTATCTCATATTTTGAAGACGTTCTTCTGACTCAGTGAATGCTCAGATGAATTAGTAAACTCATATTTCTAATTTTGGTATTAGCTTATAAGTATTTCGTCTACTTTTTTATTTACTATCATTAATCTTACGGCTTTTGCGATATAAGCAGTATTTACTTATTCATATTTCGATGCCTGTTTTTTCTATACAATTTCTTCAGTAACCTTCATGGACTAGCACTTATCAGCTCACCAATATTTCACGGTAATCAAATGAATGTTAGAGCAACGCATCGAGGAGGAACAAACTACCAAAATATGCACGGTTACTGATACGACGTAGTTGAGCTTTAAGAAATGGTTTGGGGAAATTCCCATGCGTCTGGGAAAAATGAGATCATCGGGGGTATACGCACTAAAGTTTTTTTTTAATTATATGCTGGTGGGTAGCGGTTACCAAAGCATAAAGACGACGCCAGCAACATCATTGTCATATTGAGACCTCACTTGTTAAGTAATTATTATAAATTAAATATGCCCAGTAATTTCAGTGGCTACATTACTCTTCAAAGCAGAACACAATTTATAATATGCTACATTATTGCTTAGCAGCAGAATATATTTTGGCAATGCGGTATGTACCACCTTATAAAGACCTCATATTTAAATGAATGTAAGCATTCTATTTAATTTTAGTCTCCATTTTCCGGACACTAGAAGATTTACGATAGATTACCACGGTAACAAGTGAAATCAAGCAATCAGGCAGATTGTGGGATAAAGAAGGACGTAACAGCCGCTCTGTTGGCACACAGCCGATACCCGGATGTTCCCTAAATCTGTTTACTATTGGAACTCGACACGAGACTACTTACAATCGAAAAACGACTTGAATTCAATGATGAATGACCCGCTACTGGATCCATCACACATTTTTATAGATGACGCGTGTGTTATCATTGTCATGGTCTTTGTCGCATTATAAAAACAGATTTCGAATTTTAGGATAGTCTCTTCTTCAATTTAAGAGCACAGCTCTTGTCGGTGGAGCAATCGCCAGTGTGCTCTATCTCCATCTTTCTATTTTACCTCTTGATATGACTCAATCCCCACCCTCTATGGTAGTAAAGACTGAATACCACTTAACACAACAAGTTTGATATTTTTATAATTTTGTCTTTTATTAATCAGGACCTCTAGCGACTGCTACGCTAGAGGTCCTGGGTTCGATCCCCAGGTCGAGCAAAGTGTTATTGGGTTTTTCTATGAAATTCTCAGTAGCAGCTCGGAGTCTGGATTTGTGCCCGGTTAATGGCAATAGGCTCGCCCCCTATTACATGGGACCTAAACATACCGGCGAAATGTGGGTGTACATTAGTACACCTCTGCCTAACCCTTCGGGGAATACAGGCGTGATGGTATGTTTATTAATCAATAAAAGATTATTATAGTAATATTTCTTTTTGCAATCAGAAAGATTTCAAGTATTCTCCGAGGCTTGAAATCTAAATCCTCGCAATGAGTTTTAGTTTTTTTTTAGGTTCCGAACCATTAACTAAATGACACTGGTCACCGCCACGCGCCATCTTGTGGCGTCACGATCTCATTGCCAGGTGTTCGCGGGGCAAGAATTCGTTTGCAGAGAGAGAGAGAGAGAGAAGAAGAAAGAAGAGATCTTTACCTTGTAATGGGACACAAATTGCTATATTAAAAATAAAAACCCTAAAGAGTATTCAATCCATACAGGGGAATCGAAATTGCGACTTGATGTATTTTGTTGCAATATTGTTAGAGAAATTCCAAATTCCGAATGAAGCCATTTCACCCTTTTAGATCACTGGTTCACCTACCTTCTGTTTGTTCTTTTGGTAAAATCTCATATTATATTTTACAATGTTGATTATAACCTCCATAGCGCTGTCAAAGTAAATTTCCAACAATATACGCTATGACAAGATACAAGCCTAATTTATTCATGAGATCCTCTCAAAAGTTTTGGCTAGTTTCGAAATTTTCAGTCTTACAGCAAGAAATATGAAATGTTTTCCCCTTTTTCACATAACAAATTTAAGGGGTTCAGAAACAGAATACTTATATTGTAATACGTAATGCTATACTTATACTTTTGTTTACTGAGAATCCATAATCGACTCTCCTTTTGGGGTTTCTTTTGGCTATCTATTTGTATTTTTTGCTAAACAACTTTAAAATCTTAGCATGGAAAATGCCAAAATATCAAAAATATAGTAGGTAAGGTGGCATCATTCCACATTGAAATAAATGTAAAGTATGTCATGTCGGTTGAGAAGCAAAAACTTGCTTTTCAGTAGGTGTTACTGATGTCACCATAAAGACGTAAATTCAGAATGAGAAGGCAAAATTGACATGGCGGGTAGCAATCGCGGTGGTTCAGTGGTCATAGCGTCTGGTGTACCTAACCAGAAGACGCAGGTTCGAATCCAGCCCGCGGTCGAATTTTTACTTTGCTAAATAACTTCAATATCTTTATTTTTATTTATTTATTTATTTATTTAATACTTTATGCACAAACATAGTACAAAGGCGGACTTAATGCCTGAGGCATTTTCTACCAGTCGACCTTAGGGTGATGCAGAGACAGAAATTGGTAGGTGCACTAGCGGTGTTGTTATATAAACAAAGAAAAAACAATATTTATTATTGTACAACTAAATATATGCAATTTATAAATATATTACATACATCACATAATTATATATCCATATGCATACATAAATAAAAACACATACATAATATAATACAATACAATATATATATATGTATATATATATATATATATATTAACATTTATACAAGGAGAGGTTAATGTTAAGAATCTGCCAAAGAACAGAGGAGATGTTTCCGAAGTTTACTTTTAAAAGAGTAGCGACTGGTAGCCATCCTGATCTCCCGAGGTAGCGCATTCCACAGGATTATGGATTGTATGAAGAAAGAAGATTGCATGAAGTCAGTATGATGAGATGGACATCGCAAGAGACGATTAAAAGAAGACCGAAGATTTCTATCATGATTTGAGCATATAAATTGAAATTTCGAAGTAAGGTAAGTAGGGGAGGTGGAAGAATCAAGTATAGAGAATAAAGTGGTCAATGCCCTTTGCACTCTACGCTGACGGATGGGCAACCATTTTAAAAGCCTTCTATGTGCTGAAACATGATCATACTTACGGAGGTTGAAAACGAATCGAATGCAGTTATTCAGAAGACGGTCAAGTTTGTTGAGCAGATCTGCATTCAGGTCATAGTAACACACATCACCATAGTCTATAATTGGAAATATGAGGGTCTGCACAAGCATTGCTTTTGTGTTGGATGGGAGTAAATTTCTCAATCTGTAGAGAGACCGCAATGCTCCAGTAACTTTTTGGCTTACATTGGTGACTTGTGATCGCCAGTCTAACGTAGTATCTATAAGCAAGCCAAGGTCTTTAACTTCAGTGTCAAAGGGAATGGTTGTTCCATTAAACACCATAGAAGGCAAAGTTGCACTATCCACCTTGCTCAAAATGCGTTGACTCCCCACAATTATTGCTTGGCACTTTGTAGGATTTACCGCAACACCGAATCTATCAGACCAATTCTTGATAGCTGCCAAGTCACGGTTCAGTTTGTCGATTGCCTCCGGTATACTTTCAATTCTTGCTTGACAATAAACTTGTAGATCGTCGGCATACAGATGATACGTACACTGAAGTTCAGGAGTAAGGAAATTAATAAAAATTGAGAACAAGAGAGGAGAAAGAATACCGCCTTGTGGAACGCCAGTTTCTAAGTCAAACCAGCTTGAAGAGATCTCACCAGCTTGAACTGACTGCTGACGTCCCTGAAGATATGAAGAGAACCAACCCAGTGCCTTATGTGAGATCATAAGATAAGAAAGAATTGAGAGAAGGATATCGTGACTGACAGTATTGAAAGCATTGGAGAAATCCACCAACACTAAAACAGTGACTTTGGTGTCTTCCATACCAGCTCTTATATCTCCAGTCACTTTAAGGAGAGCGGAAGTAGTACTGTGCCCAGGTCTAAACCCCGATTGAAGTGGGCTAATGAGGCCATTGCTATGAACAAAACGAGATAGCTGTTTGTGAACACAAGCCTCAAGTACTTTCGATAAGAAGGGAAGGATGGAAATTGGGCGGAAGTGGCTGGGAAGAGACGGGTTGGATATTTTCGGTAGGGCACGGACGTAAGCTTTACGCCACAGGGAAGGAAATGCTCCAGAAGTTAGAGAGAAATTAATAATGTGAGATATTATAGGAAGGAGTTGGTCAAGGATTGTCATAAGTACTACATTACATTTAGGCTACCTAAGGTTGTTTACTTGTGTTTAATATCAACTTACTATGGGCCATCAGCTAACGCCCTTCGAGCTATCAGCTATCGTTTTGAATAGAGCATTTTACGGGACGCGTAAGCACATAGGAATTAATCATAAATTTTTGAAATTCACATTTATGTTAATTTATTTTAATAATCAGGCAGTCTCGATACTCCGCGCGCGAATTATGTTACTCAGTCAATCAACAGTGCAGTTTACTTGTTATCCAAGTTATAATGTATCCTAATATCTGACTTCAATTTGGAGAGAAAGAATAATGTGCTTAAATTATTGCGTTCCAGTTTAAAGTGCAATGTACTTACTAACATTCCTGTGAAATTAAGACTTAACAACTGAAGTCTGAAGATGAAAATGCGCGAGTATTGTTGTCTATAGGCTGCGGTTGCCGCTTACAATTAAGCGACCCATATGCTTGTCTTCTAACCTCAAGTAAAAAACCTAACCTATCTTTTAGTGATCCCTCGGCTAAGCAAAAGGGGAACCATCTCATTCCACTGAACTCTGTTCAGTGCTCATAAAGGCCAGGCTGTCAAGATAGCGCCCAATCGGCCTGTCATCGTTTTCTGGGCCAACCTTGGCGTCGATGATCATCTTCTCGCACACATATATAGGCTGCGGGTGCCACTTACCATTAGCTATCAAGAAACACGAAAACAAGAAAAAAGAAGTATACCTTTTTCATCTTTTAACTCTCTCCAACGAAACCCACATGGTGTTTTATCAGTGTGTTAATACATTATTGGTGCTAAAAGTCTTTGTAGGCAGTGTGACGTATTTCACCCCGTCTCCTCTACAATATTATGATGGATGAAGTTTTGTCAACCTACCCATTACAGTGGAGTGCTAAAAGTAATTAGGGGTGGAATTTTCAACCTGTATTTTGCAGAAACTTTTCGATAAAGATGTTAAAGCAAAATTGTTTGGTAAATACGCTTATAGGTAAGTCGGAAAGGGATGAAAGGAAACTTGTCTAAGGTTTTAATAGGATTAAGTTACTGGGGATAATCAGGTTACTTTACCTGGCTGGTTGCTCTCTAAAACTGTTAACTGACTAATGCATTAACTTTGATATATACGACAATATTTTAATGTAAGCATGCTGTATTTATGTTCAGTGGTAGTAAATGCAACTGCTACGCTAGAGTTTTTAGAAGTCCCAGGTTGAGCAGTATTATACAGTTTTTCTACGAAATTTTTAGCCTCATAGCCCAGAGTACGGAATTTTGCCCGGTTAAATGGCAAATGGAGGTTTAAAAGACGATGTGATTAAGCTGAGATGGTTAAGGCATGTCGAGAGAATGGATGAAAGGTGACTAACAAAAGGGATTTATATGGCGAAAAATTTACCCTAGAAAAATTTACGCCGACTTTAGTTATTGGTGGGGTTTTTCAAAATGGTCAAGTGCGTATTACTCGCAACCGGCGTGTGTGTATGACAAGATGTATGAATGTGAAAGAAGCGAAAGAAGTATGCAATAATCAAGTAGTTTCTGCTAACCCTCATGGGAAAAGACGTGTGTATGTATGTATGTACGTATGTAAAGGGCAATAGGCTCGCTCCTTGTTACAAAGGATTGTGAGTGTACACCTCAACCTAACTCTTCAGGAAAAATAGGCGGGATTGTATATTACATTTATAATAATAATAATTATTATTGTTTATTTCCGACGGTAAAATTCAGTTCATATTTTTATACAGACACCTAAATTTAAATTTAAATTACACTGCACTACTACTTTTACTATGATTATTATGATTGTAAATTAATGAATTGAAATAATTATGATGACAAAATAGCATACGAGCTACCTAACGGTAATGGCATCTGGAATCTATACACGCTGGTAACACCAGTGGTATCACTAGTGCGTTGTCACCTTGAGCGCACAGTTAATTTCATGGATTATACATTACCCTTCATACTGAAATACAATAAGATTGGCGCCGAAAATCATCGTTGCGCTATATTGCAAGCATTTTGTAACGTAGTTCAGTATTAGGTATTAAAAGGAAAAGTCCTTTCGGGGATAAGACGCACTATTTATAATGTCGAATTATGATTTTTGTGTCTCATTATTTTAGTAATGAATATTTTTTTTTATTAGTCTTTCTAAATTGAGCTTTTTCTCCTATGACGTTATTTTATTGATAAGTAACATGACAATAACAGGATTTTAGAACTTTTTAGAAACAAAAGCTTGTGTATAGCCATTAAATATTGGCCAAAGAGGCCTCAAGATGAAAACGCGCTGGTAATACTGCTATCATTAATGGCGCTTGTAGGCTGCGGTTACCGCTTACAATCAAGCAGTCAGTTTGCTTGCATTTCCTCTAAAAAAAAATTAGATTCGAGATGCAACAATAGTAGCGTCAACCAAGATTAGACACAGTCGCGACAGTTTCATTTGGCGTGTCTGCATCGGAACAAGCCCTGAATAGCAAGGAGCCAGCTGAAACCGCCTTAAACTGGATCATCCGGACAAAATGGACGCCCGGATTGTAACGCTCAAAACGAATTGTTTATGAGAGCTCTTTTGTTTAGTTAATTAAGACCTTTTTTGTTAAGGGTGACTAATATTTTGGGAGATATCGTATAATTAAAAAGTATTAAATACCTTTTTATTTTTGGTGAATCAAAACTTTAATATTCTCTTTACAGTTACGTAATATTTATTTTATTTTAGCCTGTTGTTGGCTTTGTTGCGAACTTGGCTATATTATGAAGGTTTTATTATTGGCTTGACATTTATAGGTTTTGTTCCATTTTCTATATATGAATACCTGTTTCCCTTGGTCACGTCATAACTTGAAAATGACTTTACCGATTCCATTATTTTTTTAAGTCATCTTATTCATTGTAGAAGGTTCTTACGGAACGAAAAATTAAGAAATTTGACACTCAGAAATTTGTACGACTAGATACTTTTGCCGGCGGGGCCTTTTGGGTGGCGGATGGTCCATGAGGATTTTCCATACTATAAAAAAGATTATTCCACGCAGACGAAGTCGCGGGCAGATGCTAGTTTTTATATATAACTAGCTTTTACCCGCGACTTCGTACGCCGTAACACAATTGTTGTCGGATTGTATTCATGGGATAAGAAGTACTCAATGTTAGGTAAAATCCTGCTTTGTTCCGAGAAAAGAAGTATTCAATATGCCTGCCAGCGCCAATCACAAACTATTAGTGTACCAACATTTCATTCAAATCCCGTAAGTAGGTCTCCTACATAAACTTTCTGGGAATTCCCACATAATTTTGGGGTAAAATGTAGGTATCCTATTTGTTATTCCCGGTCACATACTGTGTCTGTATGAAATTTCATTCAAATCCCTTAAGTAGTTCTCCTATATTCGTTATTCCAGGATTTCCGGGATATTTTCACATTTTTCTGAGGTAAAATATATCCTATTTGTTATTCCCGTCACATACTATGTGTGTATGAAATTTCATTCAAATGCCGTAAGCTATTAGTTTTTCGGGATTTCCGGAATATTCCCACATTTTTCTGGGGTAAAATATATCCTGTTTGTTACTCCCGGTCACATACTATGTGTGTATGAAATTTCATTCAAAACCCGTAAGCTATTAGTTTTTCGAGATTTCCGGGATATTCTCACATTTTTCTGGGGTAAAATATATCCTATTTGCTATTCCCGGTCACATACTATGTGTTTATGAAATTTCATTCCAATCCCGTAAGCTATTCGTTTTTCAGGATTTCCGGGAAATTCCCACATTTTTCTGGGGTAAAATATATCCAATTTTTATTCCCGGTCACATACTATGTGTGTATGAAATTTCATTCAAATCCCGTATGACATTCGTTTTTCGGGATTTCATTCAAATCCCGTAAGTATAGTTCCCCTATATGAGTTTTTCGGGATTTCCGGGATATTCCGACATTTTTCCGGGATAAAAAGTAGCCTATACTTTATTCCCGGTCACATAATATTAGTATACCAAATTTCATGCAAATCGGTTCAACCATTTTTTGCGTGATTGAGTAACAAATAAACAAACAAACATTTATAATATTAGTATTGAATCATACTAATATTATAAATGTGTGTAACTTATTACTTATATCGTATAGTGTATTACACTATACGATATAAGTAATAAGAAAAAAGAAATAACGACATAATTGCGGAAAATCCTCAGCGTACAAAATACACACAAAATCACTCCAACTTCAAACTGACGTATAAAAACAGATTAAAAAGAAATGAATTACTTGTACATTTAAGCGCCATTTACGGTTACTTCCGCGTCTTAAATACCAGAGATATTGCAAAAAGGTGCTTTAATGCAACCGTATAAAGTGGATTCTCGTCACTGCCTCTAAACGACCATAGTAGATGCTATAGTGTACTCAGACGGAAGATGACAAAAACTTTTTGGACACTTAAGTGTCTCATGACGTTTGAGTGGTTATGTTATCAGCATTTCCTAAGCAGCAAAATGTATTATTATTGCAAAAGAGTGTTCCAATAGCAAAAATATAAAATTTAATATCCGCATTCAATTCTATTTCCACTATCATATTAAATGTATGCAAACAAATTTAAGCGCACTCACACACTCAAACACTCGCGATAAAAGGCTCAAGCTGAGGTCAAGGACCGCGTAGCGCTTCTACGAGTGTCGCTACGAGCTGCTACGAGCTGCTACGCCACCTCTACGAGCGTAGACTGAAAATAGGATTGTATTGATTTATGGGCACAGTTTATTTGGCTTTATTTGTTAAAGGAAAGTAGTTTTTATATATTTGGTATTAAGAATGATGTGTTTTATTACCTTTTATGTGGGCCTAGAAATATAGGGCAAACAATGCTTCTTTGTATCTTATAAATTTATGATTATGTTTCTTTACTATATTCTTATGGTGTAAGTCGGAGATAATTATATAAACAATTTTTGTCCTACGCGAAGATCTTCATTATAGGTAATAAGTTAATTACTACTCGCAAAATTACGGATTATTCTCAAAATTCGTTATTATGAGGTTCTACTGTCATTAACCGAACTGTCACTGAGAATTTCATAGAAAACCCTGTTTGCAATAACACTGCTTAACTTGGGAATTCAACCCATGACTTCAAATAAAAAAGTCGCTTTTAAGACCACTAGGGAATTGAGAGTGTACTAGTGTAAGTATCCTCTAAAAAACGAATTAAGGGATTCCCACGGGATCGTAAAAATAGAACACCGCCTTATATAAAAACAATTTTTATTTTTTATTAAAAGTATAAACAGGTATTTCCAAACTTGTCCTCTTCAAGCCGAACGAATAATTTACAACTACCCATCAAAAACCGCCCAAAAACTTCACCAACACTCTGGTACGCGCAGATCGCGTGTCATCGCGCTTCTAAATTCGGAATCGTTATGGATTTGCATAATTGCATTACCGAGACCGAAGGAGGCTTTCATAAAAAATATATTAAGGGACACCTGGTTTCCCTGTAACTTTTGCCTCTAAAAAAATTATTTATATCAAACTTCTTTCATAAATCAGGATAAAGTTGTTTACAAAGTAATCTCGCGACCCGGTTCTTCCCGCGAATATTTTATGTTGCCGCTGTATATAAAAATAAATGACACTTTTCAGTTTGAACGTTTTGAATGATATGGTGTTGTGCTTGGCAGTTGACTGCTCAAGTTGCATCTGTTATTTTTATGGACTTTGCGTGTGGTTTTGTCTTTTGAGTGCTCCGGGAGGATCCGGAGGAAAAATTTTGTCGACAAACAAAATCGCGGGACTTTGACCCTTATAATAATAATAAGGTGGTCGAGGTGATGGTGAGGTTGTCGACATGTGGGATGTGGATTCAGCAATTATTGTGCCGATAGTTGTTACAGCCAATAGCTTAATAGCCAAGAGTCTCAATGGACATCTAAGGAGGCTCTCGTTAGACGGCTGGATCAGGGGCTTGATACAGAAAGCGGTACTCGTCGACACGGCACGGAGGTTCCTCTCTCTGGAGCCTTTTTTTGGACCCTGTTCCCGATATCAGTGGTCTGACTATTTTTTTTATATTTTTAAATGCTTTTGTTTTTTTTTGTAAAATATAAAAAATATAATGTAAATAAGAATTTAAATAAATACGAGAATAATAATAATAATATTTCTTTCCTGTACACCAATTTATCACATTATAGAATATAATGTATACAAAAAAAAAACATACAATAAGCTTTATCGCGATCAGCGATTTCCAGGCAACCTTAGGATGGACTGACAGAACTGCTTACCATCAGGTGGGCCGTATGCATCTTTGCCACCTGTGGTATAAAAAAACTTCAGCTCACACTTTTTTTAAGGTGATATGTGATAAAGATTAACTTTATTGACACAGCAGTAAATACATTGAAGAATTCCCTGAATATAGGCAATTCTTTGAAAGTATTTACTGCTAGTAATGACTACGAGTATATTACAGGAACCAGTCAACTTAAATGTAGTTTACAGGTTTATGCCAATGAGGGGAGAGCCTATTGCTATTAACCGGGCCAAATTTAAATTCAGAGCTGCTACTAGAAAAAAACAATAACACTGCTTGACCTGGGAATCGAGCCCAGGATTTCTAGCTTTTGAAGAAGTTAGTCTCTAGATTTTGACAGTCTGCCATGGTGATGGCGAATTTCACGGATTCCATGGCCTGCAAAAAATCGCACTTTCCCTATAGTCATCTATAGGGAAAGTGCGATTTTTAGTCGATGCCAGTCCGACAGACCTTAATTCCTTACTTGATTTTCCATACTATTAAAAAAAGGACCTCTTGTAACCCAGGGGTCCTAAGTTGGTACTAAAGTGTTTCGTTAGTGTAGTGATCCTAACCGCGACTTTTAGTTCAAGACATTTCTGGTGTACAATAAAGTACAATTTTCAATTTTAATACAATATAATAAGGTTCATATTCAATTGGGAACCTTTAAAAATATCTTACAAATTACTTTTAAAAAAATACTTACGCGTAAGATAAGAATGGATATGTGCAAAAATTCTAATCTCCCAAACTTAAAGAGAGAGTATTATTCAGATGGACCAATTTTGACGCAAAATTTACGATTATACGAAAAGTAATCGAGATATCTGCCGTCCAGGGCATCGCTATTTGTCCCCGGGGACTCACAAACACTTTCCTATGAAATATCTAATATTTTACTGCCTAGGTAATGGTTTAGTGGTCGCAAGGTTGTTACAAAACAGAGTGATTCTATTTCCAAGTCGAGTATTATTGACTGCGTTCTTGGTCTAGTCAATCAAATCAGCCTATCGTAGTCCACTGCTCGACATAGGTCTCTCCCAAATCGCGGCATAACACCCGGTCCTCCGCCTTCCGCATCCAGTCTGACCCAGCCGCCCTCTTGATATTATCGGTCCATCTGGCTGGGGGAAGTCCCACACTACGTTTTCCGATTCGCGGTCTCCACTCGTCTGATCCAACGAAATTTTATCATGCCGATACCAAAAAATTACCATCGCTTATCCCAACAACTGGGGATAGATGTTGGAATAAATGATGGTATTTTTTTTTGGTAATCAACAGACAAAAACTAATACGCTAGAGGTCCTACACCAGATTCACAATTCGAGCAAATTGTTATTTGATTTTTTTATGTAATTACCATTAGCAGCTCGGAGTTTTCATATATGAGACTTACCCCCTATTACTTGGAATCTGATACATACCAGCGAACTGGGGTATAAGCACTACACCATTGCTTAACCTTTTGGGGAATACAGGCGTGATGGTATAGTAAAAACACAAACGAGGCTATCATAAACCAGCGAAAACTTTAAACAATTTAAACTTCCGGAGTTTCATTCGCAGAAACAGCAAGCAGATCCCGGGAAGCCACTGGAGCTGAGATATTTAACGTCAGACCATAAAATACTACAAGTGGTCAGAGGTCTTGAAACGCCCCACTGTTTTAAGTCTGAGCAATAATGGCTAAGAGAAATTGTCTCTTATATTTTAAACAATTCTTTTGTCAATGGAAGCGCTGTTTGGTAGTTCTCAACTGCATTTTAAATAGATTATATTATTTGCATTTGTTTACACGACGTCTGAGATCTAGTGTTTGTAGTGTTAGTCTGCTGATCATGAGGTTGTGGGTTCGATTCTCACAGGATACAAATATTTATGTGATGAACAATGTTTGGCTGGATGTTTCTGTACAAAAAAGACTATAATTGTATGTATATGCATTGTACAAGCTACGCTTACTTTGCGACTGGTGTAGAGCTGAATATCGGGCTCAGTGGCGTTCACTAGAAGAGGCCTACGTCGAGCAGTGGGTGAATAAGGGCCGGCTGATGAAAGCTCGTTACCTCACCTTCAAGGTCTCTTAGTAACCTAACGTGTGAAGCTAAAATGCAGGCCGCGACATAATCTTGTCATCACATTATTTCGTCTCCACTCATAGTTTCGAAACAAGATAAGTGACGACAAAGTCATCTGGCTTTTTTATGTACAGAAACTGAAGAACTCAATTATCCATACAAAATCTTTCCAGAATTACTACCGCCTACTGCTTACTTGGTAAGGCTACAGGTATATGACTAGTCTATATAACTCTGCCCTAATTACCTTGCAACGGCAACCCCCCATTACCACCCAATTTAACCCAAATAACTTGCCAAAAATACAACACCGAATAAAATTCAGACACGCGTCAACCCTAAATTTGAGTGAAATTGTGTTTAATGCCCTCACGCGCTAGGGCTGTGCAGTTTGTTTTCATGTGACGTTTTATGCGTTAATTAAAGTTATCAAAGGGAGAACGCGCTGCGACTCGCCAAATATGGCTAGACTGGCTACTCAAAAATAATAGCTTTTTTATTTTATTTTGTGATACATTATTTTGCATATGGCTTTCTCTTTGTGGGTATCTATAAAGACAAGTAGATAAATTAACTTTTAAAGATAACACGTAATTATTTAGTGGAAGTGTTTTCACCTTTTTTACAAAAACTATTCAAAGCATGGCTTTTACAATTGACAGAAGTAATGACATCAGACTTTCTGTAACAAATGTTGTTTTTTTTTATAATATATTATGGTTAAATTGTTGTTACCTTAGCCTATGACGAATAACATGACATAGATATTTAACTGCCTCATTAGCCTAGTGATCCTAAGCGTGACTACGATGTTAGAAATCCTGGATTCGATTCCCAGGTCGAGCAAAGTGTAATTGGGTTTCTCTATGAAATTTCACGGAGTTTGGATTTGTGCTCGGTTAGTGGCAATAGGCTCGCGCTTTGATACATGGGACCGAAACGTACCGGTGAACTGTGGGTGTTCAATTAGTACACCTCTGCCTAACCCTTCGAGGAGTACAAGCATGATGGTGTGTTATGTTATATTTTGTGTAAATATTTAAAGCGGAAACCTACTCTCATTTTGCAAACTTTCGTTGTAAGATTTTAAAAAAGGAACACAGATAAAAACTACCAGCACTTCCAGCCTCACGCAAACATTATTCATGAAAACCTAGTACACACAATACACACTCATACATTTATCACGCCACCCGCAACCATTTCTCAAAACCAGAAAAAAACGCAACCTAAATATCCGAAACAAAACTCCGACGACAATTAAAAAAAAACTGTAAAAAATAAAAGACTCACTTGAGCAACGTTACATAATTATACAATACAGTTTTCGCGAGCCGAGCGCAGCGTGTCAACAGTCGCGAACAATAAACGGTAGAGGGCGCTCGAGAGCGTAATCACTGGAACTGCCGAGTGGCGGCGTCGAGTTGCGTTTGTATTTTAGTTTTAAAGTAATTTTAAATATAGAACTTCTTATTTTAAATGTTGGATTATTTTTTAAATAAGGATTTATTATTGTGGTGTCAATTATAAATATTTTAATTGTATGTTGTACATGTTTATTTAATTTATTTTTTATCAGACATCAGTCTCTATTTTAATTGATAATATGTACAGTGACCTGACTTTACTTTCTGTAAGTTTTTTGTTATGATGAGAAACAAAAATGTTTTTTTTTTTCACTTTTTTTTTTTTTTTTTTTTTCCTTTATTTTTAAAGAGAGTTTTTTCTAATAAGAAAATGCCACCCTCATAGTGCTCACATAAAATACACTTTTACATTACATAAAATGTACCATCACGCCTGCATTTCCCAAAAGGACAAGCAGAGGTGATGTCATGTTACCTTCTTTTTAGACCTAAATTAACCAGTTTATACAATACTTTGGCATTATCTGAGAGTGGTTCCGCCAGAACGCTATTGCAAATACCCACTTCTCCGGCAAAGTTAATCAATTGCATAAACTGAAACCTTTCAGCTTCATTCCGAACACATTCCATCATAATATGATATACGTCCTCAACGACATTGCATTCCTGACAATTGGGTGTGTCAGTTTTCTTCATAAGAAAACCAAAATTATTCATGGGCATGTGTCCGGAACGGAGTCTGAGAGCCATAATGGTATCGTTCCTGCTCATCTTGGCGCCATCAAACCAAGGGTGTCTGCACAGGACTGGTTGGATTGTTTTAAACCAGATGCCCTTCGAAATGGATCTTTCGTCAAAATATTCGTTCCACATCTTTCTACAATGTTCTTTTGCTACGTACAGTAAGTCTGAATAGAAAGGTAAACATTTGAAGCTGGAGCCATCCGTTGCTGATTCTTTAGCTAAAATATCTGCGCGTTCGTTACCTATCACACCAACATGAGCAGGAACCCACTGCAAAACTACACTCCTTCCCTCTTGAAACAAATTAAGTATGGATTCCATGATCGAGTAAGCAATCGGGGTTCCTCGAATAGTCGAGGTGCACCGAGCCACGTGTTGAAGGGAACTCTTGGAGTCAGTCAGTATAACAAACTTGTCGTGCTCAACTGATCTGATATAAGATAATGCCTCCGATATTGCTATTAATTCAGCATACATTATAGAAACCTTGGAATCCACTCTTAACCTGCAGCAAACATTTTCTTGTGGGTCGTAAAAGGCAGCCCCAACGTCAGCGCCGTCCTTCGAACCATCCGTAAATATTTTATGGGAAGAAGCATAGCTCCGCAATAATGATTGATTACACAATTGTTTTAAATCAGTCTTAAGGTAACTATTTTTGTTCTTATCAACAAAATCTAAGGTACACTGTATATGATTCGTGAGATCTATACTACTGACCCACGTGTTGAGTGAAGACATCTCTAATTGCTTACTCTGATGAATTGGTAGTCCATCAAGATATTGGTGCACAGCTACCAATAGTGGTAACTTCTTACGTTGCCAGTAATGATTATTAATCAAATTTTGAAACTGCTTTAATATCTCAATTAGTTCACTGCCCTCCATCGACTTACACTTTAGCCAGTATTTTGCCGCTAAGTACTGACGCCTAACGCACAATGGTGGAATGCAGAGGTCATTTTCCATGACGTGAATAGGGGTCGATTTAATATATCCTCCAATTAATCTCAGGCACTGATTCTGGCATTTATCAATTGAGTTTAATTGTGATTGGCAGCTGCTATCGTATAGTAAACTACCATAATCCAATCTACTTCGAATCAAACCTAAGTACAGGCGTCTTAAATGTGTCTGATGTACACCCCATCCAGACCCCCTTAAAACATTTAAAACGTTCAGAAATTTCATAATTTTCTCTTTAAGTTCATTTAGATGTTTCGACCACCGCAACGACCGATCCAGCCAAATGCCCAAATATTTAACGTTGTCAACAACTTCTAAGATTGTATCCTTAATTTTTAATTGAACCAATTCTTTCCTAAAACTTCTGCTAAATACACATACCTTACTTTTAGTTGGGGAGATATCTAAGCCAATTTCTGATAAGAAAACATTTAAGGTATTTAAGGCTGACTGTAGGCTACTGGCACCAGTAGATAAATTGTTGCAAGTGGTATATATAAGAAAATCATCCGCGTATTGTGAGATAAAAACCTGATTTATGAGCTTACATATTTTTTGTGTTGCAATATTGAATAACAAAGGTGATAGAGGATCACCCTGCGCTAAGCCAAGATTGGTATTTCTAGAAATGTATTGATTATTCAGCCGGATTTTGAGATTTCTTTCACTAAGGAAATTCCATAAATACAAACACAACCTAGAACCCGCCCCAATTTCATCCAAGTTCGAAAGTAATGAAGTAGTATCAATGTTATTATAGGCATTACTAATATCTAGGAAACACGCTATAGTTAGTTTACGTTCGGAAAAACCTGCCAAAGATCTATAAACAAAACTGGTCAAGTTGTCATAACAAGAATAGCCCTTTCTGAAACCTGTGGTATTTTTAGAAAAAAGGTTATTCCTCTCACAAAACCATTCCAGTCTTTTGTTTAGTATACTGTGAAATACTTTGCAAATACATGACATCATGGAAATGGGGCGGAGCGACGACACATCCCCCGTATCTCTTCCCAATTTCGGAATAGGTATTACAATAATATCCCGCCATTGTACTGGAACAAAGCTAAATTCATAAAACTTATTGAACATATCTACCAAGACACTTTTACCTCTAATTGGTAGTTTTTTAAGCATCAAGTAACTGATATCATCGAAACCTGGAGAAGTATTTTTTACTGGTATGCTAGATTCTAGTTCAATCAATGAAATTTGACTATCTAACCGGTGATTGCATGACGAGAAATTCGGAAGAGGGGGGGCGACAAAGTCCGGGGTTAGCGTATGTAATAACTTCTTTGCTATCTCCTCATCAACATGGCTAGTGGAGCGTGACTGGCAACCTTTTATCCATCTCATTTTTAACCAAAGATCACTAGCATTAGTAGAGTAATCTAAAGAAGTGCAAAATTTTTGAAAACCATTTGTTTTGGCTTTCCGAAATAAATTTTGTGCGATGTGAACTTTTTGTTTCAATGAATTTAAATTATGAGGAGTAGGGTTTCGACGAAAGGTTGAAAGTGCCAACCGTCGTTGAGCTACAGCTTTTGACAATGTCGGATCCCAATATGGTTTAGGGGTGAAGTCATTCGTAGGATTTTGATTTATAGAGGTAAACGGAATAAACAAGTCAGCGGCAATATTAATGTAATCCACAAAAGTATCGTAAGATTTTTGGAGGTCATCTGTTAATAAATAATTTTCAAATAATATTTCTAAAACATCTCTGTATGCAGTAAAGTCACCTTTTTTAAAGTTTCTCTTCTTAATTGACGGTTGTGAGGGGGGAACAGATATTGACATTTTAACTACTCTATGGTCACTACCTAAGGTTTCATTTAATACTTTATAGTCAAATTTCAATGCAATATCCACTGACGCCATTGAAATATCGGGTGAATATTGTTGCAAACTTCCATTTACTAATTTAATTCTAGTGGGGGTACAGTCGTTCAACGTGACAATGTTATGTTCCAATAAGGCATCATGTATTTGGTTTCCTCTTTGGTCTGTTTTACGGGACCAATTAGTGTGATGTCCGTTAAAATCCCCTATGATTACCACCTTCTTATTAGCTAAAGAGAAGATTTTATCCCAGTCATGAGAAGTTGTACGTACCGAAGGGGGGCAGTAAACCGCTATAACGTATTCGATGTCGTTACAATTATAAATTTTAATAAGAATGAGTTGAATTTCTGAATTAAACTCAGCATGACTGACGCTTAGCAACTTAGATTTTATCGATTTGTGTACAAACATTGCAATACCGCCATAGGAATCGTCGCGGTCACACCGATAAATGTTAAAATCTTTGATTTTTAGAGGGGTATCTGGCTGAAGCCATGTCTCACAGATTGCAGCAATGTGAACTTTCTCTTGTATTAACAAGTTTTCAAAACACACTAGTTTCGGTCTTAAACTTTGACAATTCCAGTGGAGTATATTAACCCTAATGTTATTAATTAGTTGCACACACATAATCTAAAATTATTTTTAACATTGGCCACTCAGAAATATTTTCTACCATTACTAGTACTAACCATTCTACACAACATTTAATAAAGCACTTAATTTTTTGTTGGATAGGATCACTCTTCACAAATATAATTTATTTCAGTCTGGATAGTAGTTCCTTGAACGAGACATCTCTTTTCTTGTTAGTTTCGGGTTTGACGAATTTGTTAGGCAGATGTTCAGGGGTATAGGGGGAAAATGAAAAGTCTTCATTGCGTGAAGGTGAACTGGGGATAGAGTATCGTTGCCCTTTTGACGGGAGTTCTAGTTTCTTATGTCCTATAACTGGTTTCTTTTTAGGCTTAACGGTATTGCTTTGTTTGTTTGGAGGTATTTCAGAGTGTATTTCAGCTTGGAACTGCACAACGTTGGCATAAGTTGTATCATTCCCACTGTGTTTTTTGTTGATGGCGTCATCTGATAAAGGGGAAAACATGTTAGGTGAAACAGTTATGTTTGTATATTTTGGTCGAAGTTCTGGAAAGTTATCCAAAGGTTCAAGATTTATCTCTTTCTCCGCGCATGGGGATGCGGGCACAAACATGCTTCGAGCTTTCCTGTAGGTGCAATTGTATTCGGACATGATTTCACGAATTCTTTTTTCTTTTATGTAAACGGGGCAAACCGATTTATTTATTGACATGTGGTCACCTTGACAATTCACACATACAAATATTTCGGTATCACAATTTTCATGCTTGGCACTGCATTTTGGACATATCGCTTTCTCCAAGGAGCATCTGGATCGTGTGTGTCCTAGTCTCCAACATTTTGAGCACTGGGAGACTGGGAAAACATATGGTTCTACTTTGATACGTAGCTCATCAACGTACACATGGCTTGGCAAGAAAGAACCTTTAAAACCCAGCCTGACCGTTTCACTTGAAACCCATTCTCCGTTAGCTCCGCGTCTTTTTAGTCTATATGCAGAGGCTAATAAAGCCCGGCTGTCACATTTGATACTGTTTTGTATTTCTGTATTTGTCAAATCTAGGTCGACATCCTTAATTGTGCCATAAGTGTATGATACTTGGAGTGCCTTTTGAAAGTTCCATCCTTTATTGACTAATTCTTTGCAGGTAATCATTCTTTCCATACACATTTCGTTATCAAATTCTACACGAATTTTAAAAGGGTTTATATATTTAATTTTGGTGATATCCATAATATTGTTTTCTTTAAAGATTTTGGCAAGAGCAAATTGTTTCGGTAATCTATCCTTTGATGAAACATAAACTTCTAGCTTGTCTATATTTTTCGGCTTTTTTTCTTTTGATATATTTTTCCACTCATCCTCTTCTTCATCTCTGTCTCTTTTGTTAATTCCGCCACGCGTCTTTTCATCAACTTCGGTCAATTTTGTTGTATATTCTGTCATTTCAGTATTATTGTATCTAATGTTGACATTGAATAAAGAACTAGGACTCGGTGTCCGCAGTTCAATTTCATTGTCAACATCATCAGGTTGATTTATATTAATTTCGTCTTCCATGCTGAATGTGGTAAACAATATACATAATGAATGATGTGTATATTAAGTACGATCTATGCGCTTCGTGTATCGGTCACCCGATAAACAATAGCTTAGCGCAGCCGATAAGCGCGCAGGTGTTAAACCGGTTTTGACTTAATATTTCTTTACTTATACTTCACTAATTAGATAAAAACACTCCGTAACACGATACACGACTACCTCGCACGAGTACCGCCGCGAGACCCCTTTTTTTCACTTACCTATATCAGTTGCTGATTTAATATTGTTCACCAGAAAACAGAATCAGTTTTGGTTTTGCTTTTATTTGTATTTAAATATTGGTAAATTGTTATCTTATTATGCCCGTGTGTCAGCTTTAAACATCAACAAAAAAACATTTTGTACCTATATTTTAGAAAAGTATTTGTTCAGGATTTTTAAATTACACAGATGCAATACTATAATAGAGTTCTTAATACAGCATAATAATAACATGAATGAAAAAATTATAAAATATCTCATTCATCACTCTGCTGGGATGTCTATGTGAACTTCACGTGGGAATGATCGTGTGTTCATTAAACATTCCATGGTCTAGTTGAAATAAAACACTTAAGGCCTCGTTCTAAAAAGTCAAAGTGAAAGACTTTGACTTTTTAGAACGAGGCCTTAAAGCGAAAAACCTGCATGATTATAAAGTAATCAAAGCCTTTACAGCCTCTCATCGTCATGTCTCGTCTCAACAAACCTTCTAATATAAAACAACACAAAGTATTTCTATGGTATCACAGTGTTAATCAATAAAGCGTGTCTGTTAAAATAACAGTAATAAAATGTAGTGAAATTGAAATTATTTTTAGACTTTTTTAAAATAAATAAATAAAACTTAAGCCTATGTCTTAAACCTGCAAAGCTTGCTGAAAACAAAAAAAAAAAAACATGACAAATGACAGTGTGTATATTCTCATTAAATTATATAAAATTCGTTGCTGCTCTATTGTATTTATGGTTCTCGGTGGCACCCTCTGGCGTTATTGTTTTAAACTGTTGACCCGGCATCAAGTGGCAAACGACGCCCCGACACTAGTGCTAGAGATGTAGTTACGGATATTACGTGGGATTCGGATATTTCGTAGTTTTTTTTTTTTCAGAGATGTTAATCTTGTATTTTTTACACTAATTTAATTTCAGATAGCTATTGTATAAAAACTAATAAATGTTGCCTTCTGGATTTTTTTTTATATCAGAGGGGGCAAACGGACATGCGGTTCACCTGATGGTAACTAATCAGTGACTGTCACCAATGCGTTGCCGGCCTTTTAAATATGTGTATGCTCCTTTCTTGAAGGCCCTCATGTCGTACTGGTTCGGGAATACTGCCGCAGGAAGATCAATCCATAGCTTACACGTTCTCGGTAGGAAGTTTCGTGTAAACCGGACTGTGGTGGATTGCCAACCATCGAGGTGGAGACGATGGAACTTAATTTTATGGCGTGTGGTGCGATGGTGAAACTCAGCGGCTGGTATTAGCCCGAACAATTCCTAAGAGTACTCCCCATAACAAATTAAAATTTCAACTTAATACTGGATAGTATTATTTGGCAGGTATTAATTAATACCTAATCCTAAATTTTGTCTGCATCCCGTTTATTCGCAACTACACAATTCTCATTTCTACCTCCCTACATTTAAGAACATTATGATATTATCCTACTTCCTATCCTACTAATATTATAAATGTGAATGTTTGTGAGGATGGATGAATGGACGGATGGATGTTTGTTACTCTTTCACGCTAAAACTACTGAACGGATTTTTATGAAAATTTACAGTATTATTAATTATTTACCTGAATAACATATAACATATACATTTATAACGATTTTGAGTTAATTGGTCAAATTAAAACGATAATTAAAAGTAACTTTTCCACGCGGGCGAAGTCACGAACAGAAGCTAGTAAATAATATAAATAACCGTAAGATCAACAAAACTATATTTTTAAAGTACATCGGAATTTATTAATTCGCTCTAAATATCCGTCTTGCGGATACAGTCTGTTGTCACATCACTAACAGAAACATGGCACAGCACTTGAGAGTTATAACACTGTTATATGAAAAATGAAGTTATGAATGCTATTCTTTCATACGGAAATTTATATGAGATGAAATTGGTATGTTTTAGACACAATACAGTTGTTAAAATAATTGTGAAACTATTTTCGTATTAATCTAGGTACATAAAACCACCATAAATTGAATGAAGACAGTTTGGTGGTGTTTTTTTGCCTGCAGGAGGACGGATAGAAATTGATAAATTGGGAAATTCAAAGAAAAATGAGACCACGGAGTATAGCCAGAGTATTTCATAAACTCATGAAATAAATTCTTTTTTAAACTTGGAATGTCTGAGAAAACAGATTATATGCCACAACATTAGTAATCTCTCATAATACTACCAAGTTCTCAATATTATTTAAGTACATCTTCCAAAGTGTAAAATGCAGAAAATAAAATTTCCTTATTCCAATAAGGAGTAGTGTATTGTAGTGTTCAAACGGTGTCTGTGTAGTGAAGTTGCCTTTTAGGGACCGGCATTTCCCACTCAATTTGAATTTATATTCGCGAATAAAACCGTTGGAAAACTTTAGTTTTACTCCGGAAATGTATTTTGAATATATCGAGAGATGTGCGCCCGATAATGTGGCTTTGGACTGTGTTTAGAGATAGTTATATATTTAAACAAAGTTTCGAGTTTATTATTTCATAGTTGTTTAAAGTTTTCATTTAAAATTAAACATACTTTGTTGATTTCTTAATATATACATTACAACTTTATTAGAAATTGTCTGTTAATTCGAGAAAATAAAAAAGGAACGCAGGAAAAGAACATGCTGTACTGATCCCAAATCCCTAATCTGTCTGTTAGACTGTTGTCTGTTGAGACTGTCTGTCTGTTACGCTTTTACGGCTAAACCGCTGCACCGATTTTGATGAAATTTGGTAAAGAGATAGATTAAATCTTGGAGAAAGACATAGGCTACCTTTTTATCTCAAAAGCCCTTTAAGGTGCAGGTGCAGCTAGTATTCATATAAATTGGGACCAGCGTGATAAGATAATGATTATGGAGACACTAAGCAACTATAGATGCAGGCAACACACTTAGTGGTCACTCGTACGTTGTCATCTTAAGTTCTCAGTGAATTAATTTCACTGGCTGCATTAGCCTTCAAACCAGAAAATAAGAAAGAAAGATAAAAAAATATTTGAACTCGTACAGAAATCCAGTAGATACCTAAGTACAGAGGCCAGCACATCAAGCTACCACAATCTGTTAAATTTCTTTGATTGATTTTCAACTATAATACAAAACAACAAAGTTCATATTCAATTGGCAAAATTTGACAGTTTTGAATAGGTTGACCTGCTGACGTCTGTACATACATTGTCTACAGCAACTCTGTACGAGGTCATAAAGGACCCTATCTCAGAAAAATACTGTGACATTAAAAAAATGCCACAGCGCTGGTATTCTGACAGGAACCATGATCAATGATGCCATCGCCACCGGCAGCCACGGCTACGACCATGACATAAAAATAATAATTATAGATCCAATATATTTATAGGTACGTTCTGATATAATAATTATTATATACCTAAATTATAAACATACATTTCAAAATATATAAGGCCATACATAAACTAACAATAATTGATTTATAGCGACTCAGAACACAATAATGTAGCAGAATATTTTCCAATTCCGTGATACCACATCAGACGAACTCTGTAACATGAGCACAGCTTTTTTAAAAAAATATATACCACTAAGGTGGCAAACAAGCATACGGCCCACCTGATGGTAAGCGGTTACCGTAGTCTATTTACGCTTGTAACACCAGGGGTATCACTTGCGCGTTGCCGACCCCGTAAAACGAAAGGAAACGAAAGGAATAGTTGAGTTGGCAGTATAAGGGTCAAATTCCCCTACTGCCAACACAACGTTTCCTCGCGGAGCACTGAGAACCTTGCTCACCGCAAGGAACACAACAGCTCAAAGCAGTGTTATTTTACCATGTCAGTAGGGAGTTTAGATTTGTGATTGTGGCAAAAAGAGGGCGTACCTCAATACACCTCTGTTTAACCTTTCAGACATACAGTCATGATGGTATGTTTGTACACCCATATATCAACTCATAAACAAGAGGGGATACTCAACATTTCTGTTGATATCCCCCACAAATGGCTAGCATCAACCAGCGGAAAATTACAAAGCTTTACAAACAGGAGCGATGCACTAAAATAGTCGTGTTCAACGATTATTCCACAAAACGTTAATATTTTAAAAGTTCTGTGGGCAATTAGTGGAACCGGCTAGTTGGTAATTCAACCGGAACGATGCTACTATGCCGCGAACGAGTAAGACGAGGTTATACGCATAAGAGAAGCGGGAGCGGGCTATCACTATTCGTTTTCATTCTTCTTCTTCTATTTAAGAGCTACGGTCTTGTCGGTGCAGCTTCTTCCACCGCTCTCTGTTGAGAGCTAACTGGACCTCCTTATACGTCGCATCGTTTTAATTAACTTATTTTTTTATAGAAGAGAGAGCAAGTGAGCTAACGTGTCACCTGACGGTAAGTGATCACTGCCACCCATTGACACCCACAACACCAGAAGGGTTACAAGTGCGTTGCCGGCCTTTGAGATAAGAATATGCTCGCTTCTTGAAGGTTGCCATGTCGTACCGGATCGGAAATACCTCCGCTGGTAATTGATTCCACAGAGCAGTCGTGCGCAGTAAAAAGTTTCTTGAGAAACGCACAGTGGTGGTCACCCATTCATCAAGGAGAAAAAGGTTCTCAATTTGACTATATTTTTGTGTGTATTTAAATTTTTATTTATATCAGATAAGGTTACAGTCTAATGCCTACTAATAATAAAAATGCGAAATTAACTCTGCGAGTCTGTTATGCTTTCACGATTACACCGCTGAACGGATTGTGACGAAATTTGGTATAGAGATAGATTAGACCTTGGAAAAGGATATAGGCGCGGGCAACAGCTAGTAACAATATAGAACAGAGGCTACCACAACGTGTTAACGCGATCATTTTTAGGTTGTGAGAAAGGGATGGCGATATATAATTTATAGAGCGACATCCGTCTATCTCAATTCGAAAACGATCGCAATAACATAAAAATATAAATAATTATGTTTACGAAGATTGCTAATAACAAACTCACACGTGTAGTAACTCGATATCTTCGGCGCTTATGATCCGATTGCAAAGTTTACTTTTTATGTGGTAAAATACGCTTTTCTAGTTGGTTATAACTACTTTGGCTGGCGCCTGACTGTCGGTTTTGGAAAAATACCATTTCCTTTTTAAAATACAATAAGTTAGCTACCTAATTACCTTTGCTTGTCCCGGGAACTTGTCCATGTAAACTATGAGTACATTTATTAAAATTGATACCTAACCGGAAAAATGGGAACAATATTCCCTCTACTTTCAAGGCCGTAATAAGCATACATGATACACATAACACAATTCATTCCCTAATCTAGTAAAGTACCAAACGACGTGACATTCTCCATTCGCGTCGCATCAGCCGCTCCTCGCTAATCCTCACTCTAAGCCCTCGTCCTTAGCACACGCGTTAAAAGGGCAACATCATCTGCAATGCAGATAAATATCATATTTCGTATTTAAATTCATTAATGAGATAATATATTTTATGGGACCACAAACGATGACACTTGTGGCGACATCTAGTTGAAAACTGGGGAAATATTTAATGGGTTACCGGTACTATTCTTTAAATTACAAAATCGGTGATATGCTTAAACAAAGCAGGGTAAATCTAAAAATATTGAATACCCTACAATGATTTTTGCATATAATGTTAAACATTTTCAATGTCCCTAATATTTTAGCGAAATAAGGATTGGAATCAAACCTAACGCTTTCTGCGTTCTGCGTGTACAAGAAATTTGACTTCACCAGCAGTGTTCTCGAAAGCTTGGTTTCCTAAAGCATCTAATGTATTCCAAAAAGCAGGTTTGAACCATGTATAACTGCTTTTGTACTCCTTATGTACTCCTTGTGTACTCCTTGTGTACTCCTTGTGTACTCCTTGTGTACTCCTTGTGTACTCCTTGTGTACTCCTTGTGTACTCCTTGTGTACTCCTTGTGTACTCCTTGTGTACTCCTTGTGTACTCCTTGTGTACTCCTTGTGTACTCCTTGTGTACTCCTTGTGTACTCCTTGTGTACTCCTTGTGTACTCCTTGTGTACTCCTTGTGTACTCCTTGTGTACTCCTTGTGTACTCCTTGTGTACTCCTTGTGTACTCCTTGTGTACTCCTTGTGTACTCCTTGTGTACTCCTTGTGTACTCCTTGTGTACTCCTTGTGTACTCCTTGTGTACTCCTTGTGTACTCCTTGTGTACTCCTTGTGTACTCCTTGTGTACTCCTTGTGTACTCCTTGTGTACTCCTTGTGTACTCCTTGTGTACTCCTTGTGTACTCCTTGTGTACTCCTTGTGTACTCCTTGTGTACTCCTTGTGTACTCCTTGTGTACTCCTTGTGTACTCCTTGTGTACTCCTTGTGTACTCCTTGTGTACTCCTTGTGTACTCCTTGTGTACTCCTTGTGTACTCCTTGTGTACTCCTTGTGTACTCCTTGTGTACTCCTTGTGTACTCCTTGTGTACTCCTTGTGTACTCCTTGTGTACTCCTTGTGTACTCCTTGTGTACTCCTTGTGTACTCCTTGTGTACTCCTTGTGTACTCCTTGTGTACTCCTTGTGTACTCCTTGTGTACTCCTTGTGTACTCCTTGTGTACTCCTTGTGTACTCCTTGTGTACTCCTTGTGTACTCCTTGTGTACTCCTTGTGTACTCCTTGTGTACTCCTTGTGTACTCCTTGTGTACTCCTTGTGTACTCCTTGTGTACTCCTTGTGTACTCCTTGTGTACTCCTTGTGTACTCCTTGTGTACTCCTTGTGTTCTCCTTGTGTACTCCTTGTGTACTCCTTGTGTACTCCTTGTGTACTCCTTGTGTACTCCTTGTGTACTCCTTGTGTATTCCTTGTGTACTCCTTGTGTACTCCTTGTGTACTCCTTGTGTACTCCTTGTGTACTCCTTGTGTACTCCTTGTGTACTCCTTGTGTACTCCTTGTGTACTCCTTGTGTACTCCTTGTGTACTCCTTGTGTACTCCTTGTGTACTCCTTGTGTACTCCTTGTGTACTCCTTGTGTACTCCTTGTGTACTCCTTGTGTACTCCTTGTGTACTCCTTGTGTACTCCTTGTGTACTCCTTGTGTACTCCTTGTGTACTCCTTGTGTACTCCTTGTGTACTCCTTGTGTACTCCTTGTGTACTCCTTGTGTACTCCTTGTGTACTCCTTGTGTACTCCTTGTGTACTCCTTGTGTACTCCTTGTGTACTCCTTGTGTACTCCTTGTGTACTCCTTGTGTACTCCTTGTGTACTCCTTGTGTACTCCTTGTGTACTCCTTGTGTACTCCTTGTGTACTCCTTGTGTACTCCTTGTGTACTCCTTGTGTACTCCTTGTGTACTCCTTGTGTACTCCTTGTGTACTCCTTGTGTACTCCTTGTGTACTCCTTGTGTACTCCTTGTGTACTCCTTGTGTACTCCTTGTGTACTCCTTGTGTACTCCTTGTGTACTCCTTGTGTACTCCTTGTGTACTCCTTGTGTACTCCTTGTGTACTCCTTGTGTACTCCTTGTGTACTCCTTGTGTACTCCTTGTGTACTCCTTGTGTACTCCTTGTGTACTCCTTGTGTACTCCTTGTGTACTCCTTGTGTACTCCTTGTGTACTCCTTGTGTACTCCTTGTGTACTCCTTGTGTACTCCTTGTGTACTCCTTGTGTACTCCTTATGTACTCCTTATGTACTTCTTATGTACTCCTTATGTACTCCTTATGTACTCCTTATGTACTCCTTATCGAAATTTTCTTTTTGTTAAAATTTGTATAAATGAGTGTTTCTTAAAGAGTTAGGCGTTCACACTGTCTTAGTTCAGTCAGTTCAGTCGTAGACCTTTATTATAGATGTTTGGCAAAGTGGCCAAGTGATCTGAGCGGTTCTGCGCCACGGATTATAGTTTCGATCCCTGCACAGAACAAATATATTGTATGACCCACAGGTAGTTGTTCCGGGTCTGTGTATCAGAATTTGCGTTTGAAAACGTACCCATGTCATAGAAGGAAATCCTTCTCTGATAGTAATGTTATTACAAAAAAAAGTACAACATTCATTTCTCTGTATAAGTTTAATTTAATTATTGGAAACCTGTGCATGCCTTATTTCCATCCTATCTAAAAATATTTTGTAAGTTGTTGTTATAAGTAAATAAATAGTGTCTGTGTTGTGTGCCTCGGAATGTGTGTCTTTAATAAATATTTTTTTCTTTCTTTGTACCGAAGCTTGAAATGTAAAATTTATCTTCTACATTCTACTTATTGCTGAATATGACTTCACCGAAATCTGTAATACAATTTCTAATAAACAGAGACGCAGAATAATTTGTGAACTTAGGTCTCTATGGAGTAGAAGGCAGAATTAATATTGTTTTATTATTTACTTAATATACCTACTTGAGCTGCTTATCAACTCGGCAAATAATGTCAGTCGGGCGGATTGGTTGTAAGCTCTGCTATGTCACAAGGGATAAGAATAATAAATTCTACGTGAACAAATATATTAACTTTATATTTTGCTCATTATTTCTATTTTTTTTTCCACCCGTTGCGTTGTGTTAGCGTTAAGTTTTAGGAAAAATAATGTAACGGCTGTTTTGACAGTTCGTCAAGTGGTTGTGGTATTGATTGTTGCGCTAGAGGCGCAAGTTTGATTCCTACATAGCACAAATATTTCTTGTTCCAGGTCTTGGTGTTTGAGCATGTGAAATATGTGTTCGTCAACGCATCAACGACACAGGAGTAAATTCTAGTGTATAGTAACGTTTTTAGAAACAAGGAAATAAAACATTTAGAGTTTATTTTAGGAAAAAAATCGCTGACTTTACTGTGGTAACAGCCCCGAATATTGAATTGTGCCAGATGAATGGCGAAAACTCTGTGACATGGACATGGAACACTGATGACCTGACTCATTAGCCTAGTAGTCACATGTTCGGTCTCAGGCAGGGTTCGAACCTGTGTCCCTTCAGTTCGATCTACGGTGTACTTAACCAGAGGGACGTAGGTTTGAACGCTGCTGATAAAACGTATATCTTAAATATGTTTAGCATGCGTTATTCCCAAATATAATAAAAAGTTCTATTACCTATTTTTCTGCTTTAAAACTCGCTTGCAAGTAGATTCTTTGTAAAATCAGCTGTTGTAAGCGTACAAGTCAGGCGAGGTAATGCGGTCATATAACACTGCCCGCATCCCACCCTAGATTAATTAACACACTATTTTGTTCTAGTATTAAAATAACCGGTTGGTCTTTTGAAATAGTAAAGCGGTTTCCTTTTGTTCGCGAAGGATATAAAAACGTACAATTTCCTCGTGTGTTTTTGTATTTTACAGAAATGCTAGTGTGTCTATTTTCAAATGGAAAAAAAAAATCAGTCCCGTTTAGGTGTCATATAAACGTCAATTCAATCTGACGTGTTCGCATTTGACGTTTTATTAGATTAGATTAGACTGGTTGTCAGGCTTTTTGGGCTTCTGACTACCATTAACGATTGTCATAGGTGTTGCATTGCCGAAGATAGGGTGAAATGGCGCACATTAGGGGAGGTCTGTGGTGGACTAACATAGGCTGATGATGATGATGAGAGGCGTTCGTATGACAACCGGGACCAACGGCTTTACGTGCTCTTCGAGGCATGAAGGGATCTCGATGAGTTAAGAATGGTCACCCATCCATAGACTGACCGCGGTCAGCGCAGCTTTATATTTCAGATAGGTTGATCAGCTTCGTTATTAATTAGCCACGAGCCCCTCAATGTACGTAATGTAAAATTGCGAACTAAAAAAATATAAATCACCTATCCAGTCGCTATTCTCATCACAATAAAAGTTGACGTGTTATCCCGTCGTGTCGGGGGCACGTACCTTCGTTTCGTGTCACGCTCCTCGACACGTGCGTTACACGAAACGTGTTGTCACGAAATTGGAAGATATCAGAACGTCCACTTCTGACAAGCTCTGCTTAAAACTTTATTTCATTCGTAGGATTGTCATTTCTATTGAGGTTTGTGATTTACTTAGGAAAATGATTATGGTTTCATTTTTGCATAAAATAACATGGATCAATATTCCCCGAAGAGTAAGGTAGAGGATGTGGAGCGCCGAGGTGTGTTGCCCCTCCATCCATGGAGAATTCTCTGATCAGGCGGGTGTTTTGCCTGGCGGGTATGTATTAAACATGTACTGCGAATATTGATAGCGTGATTCAGAATTTGTCTTAGTTCCATGTAACGCTATAGATGACGCTACAAGGAGTACTTAAGTACATCATCAGTTGACCAGTATGCTTAAGTTTCAGGTAGGGTCAGCCTATTGTCATTAACGGGTTTCATTATTGATACCGTCCCGATTTTAAAAAAAACTTCTTGGTCGTTGTTTTTGTCGTTGAAATTAACAAGTTCTAGATTCAAAAGTTTAAAAAAAAGCTGTACATATTTATCGTAAATGTCACTATTAGTGACACTTATATTGCACCAATCTCTCCCAAAATCAAGCAAATCCTCTCTCATCTTTTTCCATGCCAGATCTACACGGGTACCCGCGACAGTAGACGAGTTTGGGTGTAATGCATTTAGATCAAAATTGTGCAACTGTCAGAACTTTTTAAATTATGGCGGGCAAATCAGTTTTTGTATTGTATGTACAGAGGCCAGGACATCAAGCTACCACAATCTGTCTAATTTCTTTGATTGATTTTCAACTTTAACACAAAAATATAAGGTTCATATTCAATTGGGAAAATTTGACAGTTTTGTATAGGTTGACCTGCTGGCGACTGTACAGAGGCCAGCACTTCAAGCTACTCCAATCTGTCAAATTTCTTTAATAGATTGTTGAATTTTATACAAAATTATAAGTTCATTTTAAATTGGGAAAATTTGACAGTTTTGGATAGCTTGACCTGCTGGCAACTGTACAACACCTTGATTTATTTACGCACATGACTGTATTTACTGTTCAAGAATGTAAAGTGTTATAACTTGCTGTAAATCTTCCATGCTGAATAAATAAATAAATGAATAAAATATATATATCTTTTTTTTCTAACCTATATGATCCCACTGCTGAGCAAAGGTCTCCCCCTTCTCCTTCCACAGATCTCTGTTCAGCGCTATCTGAGGCCAGTGTATCCGGAAAGTGTCTAAATCGTCCCGCCAGCGTTTTCTGGGCCTTCCTCGGCGTCGACGGTCGTCTTCTGGCAACTATTGGGTTACGATATTGGCCCATCTCTCCGGGTGCATGCGGGATACATGACACATACATGATATATTATTCTTAATAAATATAATTAAGCAGTGATAGTCTAGTGGTATGAACACTGGACTGCCAAGTCGAAGGTCTTGAGTTCAAACCTAAGGCACGCACCTGACTTTTCGAATTATTCATGTGCGTATTATTAATTAATTATCAATTGCTTAAACGGTGAAGGAAAACATCGTGAGGAAACCTGCATACCTTAGAGATTTTTCTCGACGGTTTGTGAAGTCTGCCAACCCGCACTAGGCCAGCGTGGTGGACTATAGCCTAATCCCTCTCAATGTGAGAGGAGACCCGTGCCCCGCAGTGGGACAGTATATGGGTTGATGATGAATGAAAAATATTATTAATAAAGACTCTTAGCTCAGCACTAGATTTGGGGTGGACCTTTTGCACCTATCTTTTGAAGTGATCAAACGTGACGATTGGTCTGCAACCGTGATCGGACTTTAGCCAGTCGATTTTTATTTATAAGAAAGACCGTGGCGTTCGCAGTGTTAAGTAAGACGATCTGATTTTTAGCAATATACGCGATAGATAGCGGTTGGATTCGCAGAGTTGACTCAGGTGTTTTTGAATTCAGGTGGCTGGTTTTATCTGAAATATTTTTTTATTGATAAAGAATGCTGTGTGATTTTTGTTGGGTTGTGACTGATTGGATTGACAGAACCAAATCTTTGTGGTTGAATTTCAAACAAAAACCCAATAATGCTTTGTTCAACCTCGGAATAGAGCCTAAAAATTAGCATAGCAGTTTTTTTTAAAAACAAAGTACCTATTGCTTTTACTTTCCTTTGGGTACATACGATACATGGTGTTCTTGTAATCTGTTTTTATTAGTCGAACTCTTTTGTCAGAGTGGTCGTGGTAATAACGCTGGTGTGTTCGCTAGGTTCTCGTCGGCATCGTTCTCTCCTCTGAGCGTCACAGCTTTCGAAATGCTTAAACTTAAAAAAAGTATAAAACAGTATACAGGGTGTTACAAAACTACCCGTAAAGCCGAAAGGAGGTTAAATGGGGCCTTATAACGAGTCTTTTCACAATATTTAAGAACCGTAGTAACGCTGTATAACATACCCCAAAAAAAGGAAAACAACAACATTTATGAATAAAAAATAGAAAAACTATTAAAGTAGACAATTATTAGGTAAAATAGGTACGTAGGCCTTTCTGTTAAATAATCTGGTTCCCTGACATGAATGAATGAATTTTTGGCTTCTATAATTAATTATATTTTTTACGGGGTATTTTGTAACACGTTGTATAAACATTCTCATGGCCACGTTATAATAATATGAAGCCGTCAATTCACTAGTAACTTTCTTCTTAACAATTCATCTTCCACACAGTTCATCCTTATAACGACACAAATCACTCAAACAGTCATATTTTTTTTATTCGATTACGTCGCAAACACAACATCACGTGTTGTAAATCAAAATCGAACACGTCGGTACATGTAAGTAATATTTTTTTATAGATATTAATCAATTCCGGCCAGCGGATCGCGTGCGTTGAAAATTGAATTTTTGTTTTTTGAAAAGAGAATGTGATATTATTGGTTTAAATCCTTAATGAGGTGGAAATGTATTATAGTGACGTAATAGCGCGTAAATGAACAATTAATCAATAGCAATACTGCAGATCGATACAAGAGTATAACTGCCATATATATATTTTTTTTTCAGTTTATTCAAGTGATTAGTGTAGTTACGCTCAAAGATCGAAAACGGTCATTGAGCGAAAAAACAGCTCACAACGCGTTGTGTGGTCAATTATATCAGAAAGTAACAGCTTAATAATCAGTTGTTAGTATTATTTTTAATTTAGACTGTCAGGCATCGAGTTTTACTATTTATAAAAAAAAATCTAACAACTTAACCTAGCCTAAGTAGGATTTTTTTTTATTTAGTTTTTATAATTCCTTGCATTTTGAAGCTCAACTAATATAATTGGCCACAATGCTTTGTGAGCTGTTTTCGATCTTGGAGCGTAGCCAAATTTATATGGGACCAACACTAAAGCATGTTCTACCTTAGGTACTTTTTTTTCACGTGTCTGTGTGTGTATACTGAAATATTGATTTGTATGTATGAGTGGTTCACTCATGCACTAGAAGACCGTTGGTCAAAAGTCAAACCGATGGTATTTCGTTAAATTACTATATCCACAGTAATTTAACGAACTTTATTAGACCTTCAAACGACGTCATAAAAGTTTTCTAACTCCATTTTACTGCTACTTGACTTTATACGAGTAACTCTAGAAACTCCTCTTACTTTCAGAAAACATACTCCAAAGTCCCCAAAGGCAATTTTTCGTTTGACCACAATAGTGTGGTGGTAACCGAGTGAGTATTAAGGGGCACATACATCAATTCGCGATAAAAGATCGGTTATCTGCCAGCCTAGTTCGTATGCCGGTCGCGAGTGTGCGCCAATCTCCGCGCGATGAATGAAACGGTCCCGATGTCAGGGCTGCCACACCGATGCGGGTGGCCCCGATTTTATTTCTAAAGTCCGTTATAAAAAAGTATCATCATCATCATAATCAACCCATATACTGTCCCACTGCTGGACACGGGTCTCCTATCACAGAATGAAAGGGATTAGGCTATAGTCCACCACGCTGGCTTATTGCGGGTTGGCAGACTTCACAAGCCGTCGAGAAAATCTCTAAGGCATGCAGGTTTCCTCACCTCATGTTTTTCTTCACCGTTTAAGCGAGTGATAACTCTGACTTTTCGAAATCATGTGCGTATTAATAATTAATTATTAATACGCACATGATTTCGAAAAGTCAGAGGTGCGTGCCTTGGGTTCAAACTCGAAACCTTCGACTTGGCAGTCCAATGATCTTACCACTAGGCTATCACAGCTGCTTTTATTAAAAAAATATATAATCGTATAAAAAATATAAAAAAGTATATATCGTAACCTTTTTTTAGCTGTTGGCTTTTTTTTTCATTGTTTATATCCTAAGTTTTCCATTAACAAAACTGCCTCATTAGACTAGTTGTCGTTAGATTGAGTTTTTCCTATGAAATTCTCAGTAGAAGATCGGTGGTTATATTCGTACCCGGTTAATTACAAAAAAAATGCATTTATTTCAGGTAATTATCACCCATATTTGTACAGAATAATTATTACTTGTTATTGTTGTCCATTTATCCAGGACTACATTGTGAAATGCTTGCTACAGCAGTGCCGAATATAGGGATAACTTAACTCGGAACTACCTTAGTTGCTATCATCGCCACTACGGTGTTCGAGCTATCCCGCACCCTGCGTACCAAGAACGCACTCCGCTTGCGTATGCTCGTGTGAAAGCAATCGACGCGAGCCGCTGCGAACATGCCTGAAGCACTGCAGAAGCGGGGCAACCCCAACACCACCCTGAATGCATTATTAAACTGGACACGGAGGGCGCTGTAACTTCTCTGCGTGTAATTGGCCCACAAGCTACATGTGTACAGTGAGGTTAACAGTACGCTTGGAAAAGTGCAACCTTTTTTTGTAAAAAAAAATTGATTGAGCCAGAGCCAAGCAGGGCGGGGCTCAGCTAGTGATGTATAAAAAATACAATGAAAAAGATACCCTCACTTTATTAGCAATAATAATATCCGAATACAAAATTAAATAATAATGTCAGCATTAACAACCTTATCTAAGCCATATTTCACTGGAGCCCTCGACCCTCAATTTCATAACAAGCTGAGCCCAGCCCTACACTAATCCATCCATTCATCTAGATCGGGGGCTGATCGAAAGGTACACCTTAATCGCTCAATTGGAATTTATTTGTTTGTTTCTTGAAGATAAAACAAATTGTGCCGATTGATCAGCTGATTCCAAGGGATTTTGTATAGCAAATCTGTTTTCAATTGAACGAGGAGCTGGTTTGTAGGCGTCTTTATATCGCCAGTAGTATCGGGCTCATTATGTTAAAAGCAAATTATTTTGGGGTGTAGAAAATCCTCATTCGCCACGAGTTATTTAAAATGGTCCTCATGGATCATTCCCTACCTGGGGAGGCGACAGGATATGTCGGACACTTGCCTTCACTTGCCCTATAGTCCATAAAATTCGCCACGATCTTGACAGGACCTGTTTAAAAGAGCTGCTATTTTTTAATTAGAAAAGAGTATATCTGATGCAGGACGTTAACCCCGGGTATAGCTATAGTATAATAATATTAAAATATGATAAAATGAGTTAATTTTTGTTTTATTTGATTTATAGGGCCGGTTTACGTAAGCTGATTTAAGTTATAAAAGGCAAAAATCCGCAAAGTCTACACCGACAATCATAATTACTTAAGCTAATAAAAGTTTTCCCAAAATTAGTCGTTAGCTGCTTGTGGACAAAAAGGCTTCAACGCAACCTATTTTTCCAAGTGCGCCTAAAACCGGCAGCGTTTAACATTAATTACCACTGTGCTATCCACATTTTGTAGTATTATACCCGTGACACACAGTTCATGAGGTTGGCTAGCTTACGATTCGTATGCAGGTCCTTGAGAAAAGCTAAGGGAGCCTTTTTGAACAAATGACTCTGTCGACGTCCTTCAGCTCATACGGTGATTAAACATTTGTAAGATTTTGTCTATTATAAACCACTTAATACAATTATTATTAACTATGAGCCATGGAGTGTTATAATATTTCCAGTACCACTCTATAGAGCTACTTCTCGTGTACGAGAAAGATTGAATGTGGGCCGCCCGCAACCGGTAAAAAGATGGCTCGATGACGTCAGAAAATTAATTGGTTACCAGAATGAGGGCCGGAAAAATACTCAGCAGTTCACAGAGATACATAGATAAGTAGAGTATTCTTTATTGTACAGACGCCAGCAGGTCAAGCTATCCAAAACTGTCAAATTTTCCCAATTGAATACTAACCTTATTAATTTGAATTAAAGTTTAAAATCAATTAAAGATATTTGACAGATTGTGGTAGCTTGAGGTACTGGCTTCTGAACACCAAAGGATACAGAGAAAAAGATAAAAACAAACGTCACATAAGTACAATTTGCGGTCTTATCGCTAAAAGCGATTTCTTACAGACGGTAGACTTACATATTAATGTAATCCGAGCTAGCTTTCCTGTTTGGGTTGTGGTGTATCGCGAATCATATGAAGGCAAGTGTGATTTTTATTCGGTACTAGTCTGATATACCCTGCCACCTCCCTTGACGGCAGCGGATCAAAGTTAAGTAGGTGCAACATGGTTGAGTCGATCGACGCCGATACGTACACACGTCATACTCGTGAACGGGTGCCGTCTGTCGGGGCTGGACAGCTCTTACTGTCAATGGCAATCTTTTTTATTTCTTTTTTCTATCTATTATACTGGATTAATTTATTAGTAGGTACACATCAAACTGCATTGTTCTCAGTAACTATTTATAACAAAAATTGTAAACTAAGAATATCATATTGTAATCATGTTTTTTTTAAAAGAGTGTCTATGGAGTTTCTTGCTGGTTCTTCTCCATAAGACCCACTTCTTGGATACGTGCAACTAGTTTTGACTTTTCAAAAGTGCTATTTTAATGGTCTAATTGAAATAAAACATTTGACTTTGACTTAAGAGTTCAAAAAAATTTAGTTGTACAATAATTTAATAATATGTTTTTTTATAAATTGCATAAATTTTGTTGTACAATAATAAATATTGTTTTTATTATATTATTTTTTTTGTTTATAATTATAACAACACTGCTAGTGCACCTACCAATTTCTATCTTTGCATCACCCTAAGATCCACTGGTAGAAAATGCCTCAGGCATTAAGTCCGCCTTTGTACTATGTTTGTGCATAAAGTATTAAAATAAATAAAATAAATAAATAAAAATAAAAATGGTCGGACCATTTTCATTTTTATTTATTTATTTTCAATCCAAGCAAGTTCTCCATCCTATCCGCTCGTAACTACCTTACATAAACCGTTGCCAATGCGGGACTCGGTGCAGCGAACAATTTATGGCTCGCATTTAGTTCGCATACTTTACAGGCGGCCTCTTAACGGTACACTACATTACGACTGCAATGTTCCGATGCGCTTTAGCGCGTATCGCGCTTGCTGTTAGGAGGCTGGGACGATTCATTAGCGAGAAATGCGTGGGAATTAATGTTATGAGAAATAAGAGCTTTATGAAAAATTGCATAGGATCATGTTTTCCCCGAAGTTAGGCAAATGTGTAACTATGTGCACCCACAGTTCGCCGGTATATTTAGGACCCATGTTAACATTAATCCCTTTTTAAGAGAACACGGAAAGGAATCACTCGAGTTTATATCTGTGGCCTAGTGCTAAAAGGGGCTATATTTGATGCTAATTACTAGTCATAAGATATGAATGCAGTGATAGCCTAGTGGTATGACCATTGGACTGCCAAGTCGAAGGTCTCGAGTTCGAACCCAAGGCACGCACCTCTGACTTTTCAAGTCAGAGGTGTTTAAACGGTGAAAGAAAATATCGTGAGGAAACCTGCATGCCTTAGAGATTTTTCTCGACGGTTTGTGAAGTCTGCCAACCCGCACTAGGCTAACATGGTGGACTATAGCCTAATCCGTCTCAATATGAGAGGAGACCCGTGCCCAGTAGTGGGACAGTATATGGGTTGATGATGAAGATTTGAATGAATAAATAGCGCAAACATTCAGCAAATTTTCAAGTGAAGCATAATAGGGACGGCCAGATGGTTGCTGATAGTCTATAAATTTTAATTTATTAAAAACTTTGCAGTTAGGTAGCCCTAAGTTTTTAATAAATTAATATTTGTAATACAAAATGGACTTAAATTAACTTTGATCATTCTAGTCTTCACTCCATTACACGAGAAGTGTTTCTCATAGACTGTGAACCTTTTGCACAAAGCCTCAGATAATATTTTATCAGCGACTGATAAAAGCAAAAATAATTCTGACAACTTGAATTCTTTTTTTTACTAAACATTCTACAAACTATCAAATTCGAATGTTCTTAATAAAACCAGCTATTCATACGATAATGCTGACTCCTTGTAGCAATCTCTACATTTTTATTTTTATTACTAACCATACAAAAACTACTTTGGCAAGTCTCGTGGCTAGACTCAGACCTAGACAATGATTTAACTCAAGTTTTCTATTGATTTCTGACACTTATGTACATGGAATATTATATTATACATGGAAAAAACTACATTTAACGGATTTTACCGCGTAATATTGACATTATTAATCCCGACCATCTAGTATTTATTAAATATTGACTTGTAAAAGTGTCTTTAAAATATCTATTTGCAGAAATAAATATCATTTATCAACAAACATGTAGGGTAGCTGTCAGTAATTATATCATCAAGACCATCATGTCTACCCGTGACCATGGCCACTGTAAGGTGTCCGAAACGTCGGGATTAATAATATCAATATAACGCGATAAAATCAATAAAATGTAGTTGTATTTCAACTTTTCTACTCACGACGTCCGTCTCGTTTAATATATTTGTATGACAATAATTACCTACGAGATATTATTAGGAAGCCTAATATTATTTACATAAGATCTATGATCAAGGTAAGAAAACGTATGCTTAATATGTACATAATATTACGGATGAGAATAGTTACTTATGAGGAACATATCAGTTTATCTAAGGTTAAGTAACATTGGCCGACGTCAAAATATTGATGGGAGAGTGGCATTGATTCTTTCTTTCTTTCCTTCTTTCCTATGCATAGCCCTGAGCCTCATGTTAATGAATCTAATCTAATCAAAACACAACATTTAGAAATACAGTGGAGTTAATTATATACATTGTTATATTTATAATACTTGTTTATCTACGATATAACGTACTGTTATATTATCTAATTTCAATTAACGAGAAGCCATCTTTCTTCCAAGGCATTAGGTAACAATGTTTGTTTTACATAGATCGGAAAATGGTAGCTGTGTTATGATTAAAATATTGTTAAATGATATTTTTCAGTCGATAATTGCCTGAAATTACTTAAATTAACTGTGCTGTGCTTACAAACGGCTTAAGCATTAACAAAATTATAGTAAATTATATAAATAATGTATTTAATTATAAAATATTATATTAAATTAATATACATTAAATAATATTAAAATTGAAAAAGTGAAGTTTCAGGAATAGGTATTAGGTAAAAAAAATATTAAATAAAAACTCACCGGCATCGGGAACACCGTCCAAGCAAAGGCACCATTGAAAGAAATTACGTCACTGAAAAAAAAACAGAAAAGAAATTATTAATTAACCAACACAATTACCAAATATATAAGTTATTTTTCAATCTAGCCCCGCTCTAGGGAACAAGCTATGTAACAGGGGAATTTATAAACATATAATTAACTGACCCAGAATATACGCATACTTGAAACAAATATCTGTGGATGACACAAACATTTGTCTCGGGTGGGAATCGAACCCACGCCACCGTGACCACTATAATTATTCCAGTAACCGTTGCGCCATACGTGCAAAATTACCCTAAGGTTGATTTTCCCCCTTACAAAAGCAAGGACGGGGCCCGCTGCGACGGGCCAGCACCAGTTGGGGGCCGCGGAAGAATGCTCTGTTCCCGTAGCCCCCGACACAGCAGGTAGGAGAAGGAACAACGTGTTGTTTTTAGTCGGTAGGTCACCCACTCTGGGTGGAGTCCGACACGCCCCGCTGGATGGTGGAGGTCCATGAGGGTTATCCACACGCTAAGCAAAAAAAAAGATCTTATCCATTAACATGGCAACGCTTCGTTAATTGATGAGGTCTGGCGAGTGCTGAACCGCAGCCTGTCGTGGTGGTGTCGAGTTTCGCAGATCCCATGGCCATGACTATAGGGCGAGTGAAGGGAAGTCCAGTTTTTTGTCGGTACGAGTTCTACATACCCTGCCGCGTCCCCGGGTGGCGGGTGGTCCGAAAGGATTTCTCGTACTACTAAACTACGTACGTGAATAGACGTAAGTACTAATAAAAATAAAAGGTTAACATTGAAAATTGTGCTTAGTATTAAAAAAATACTGTCTTAAAATACATTCTCCATCAAAAAGCTGTCACAAAATGAAGTCTGACGTCACTTAAATTCACCTGGTTAATTTATACGGAAGCGGCTAGTGTCGAACAGTGGTTGACATTCATTTGTCAGTAGCGCTGTGCCGTGACCCGTTAATGAATATTTTATCGACTGGACAAATATAGTTCTGTCTCGTCAGTCTAGTCGTAAGGACGACTGCTGGCCTAGAGTTCATGGGTTCGATTCCCAGGTCGAGCAACGTTTTATTGGGTTTTTCTATGAAATCTCAGTAACAGCTCGGAGTTTGGATTTGAGCCCGGTTCATGGCAATAAACTCGCTCCGTATTACATGGGACCTATACATACTACCGTCGAAGTGTGGGTGTACATTAGTACCTACACCTCTGCCAAATCCCTCAAGGCAATGCAGGTATGGTGGTTTGTATTATCTTTTTTTTTGTACAGAAAGAAGTTAATGCCAAAAACTACTGTAAAGTCAAAGACAAATATTTTATTTCAATTAGACCATTAACATAGCACTTTTGAAAAGTCAACTGTTCTAAAAAATAGGTCTTATAATAAGGTACATAATAACCTCCATGGTTTGAGATATTTGAGTGAAACTTTTTAACATGGTACCTATGAAGTTCTTCTTTTAAAAAATGTGCAACATTCGATTATCGACTTTCAGTTGTTTTTTTTATTCAGCTTAGACAAGAAAGATGGATTTATAGATTAAAAAAAAACTAATTTCAATTTTTCAGTACAAATCGGCAATTTCATACTTTAATCATTGATATTATAACACTACATAAAAGATACGAGCCATTTATAGTCTGTGGTTATTATGAAACTGCATCCACTCGTCTACGGCGCGGCTGTGGACGGCGCACGTCATTTGACAAACGTCCAGGGCCGTCCTGACGTCAGCACCCAACTTGTTACGCCTAATGCGCTAAGTCAACTTGTGTGATGTGTGGATTTTAGTCTAAGACATATTTTTATTCATGAACTGCACTGTTGATCAAATTTTAGTTTGTTTAACATAACATACAGACCTTATTTATAAAGATAATGTAGTATTTGGTTCTAATCAAAGACATTAATAATGTACGTAAATAAATAAATAAATAAATATTCCTCGACAATTTTACACAGCACCATCTAGTCCTAAACTAAGCAGAGCTTGTACTATGGGTATTAAACAATGAATATAATACTTATTCCGGTTACAAAACTACCCGTAAAGCCTAGAGGAGGTTAAATGGGGCCTTATAACGAGTCCATTCACAATATTTTAGAACCGTAGTAACGCTGTATAACTTACCCCAAAAAAAGGAAAACAACAACATTTATGTATGAATGCAAAATAGAAAAACTATTAAAGTAGACAATTATTAGGTAAAATAGGCATTAATGTACGTAGGCCTTTCTGTTAAATAATCTGGTACCCTGACATGACACCTGACAAAATTTTTGGCTTTTTATAGTTTTTTTTTGTAAATACATACTTTAATTATATAACAAACACGCAGATAAACGACCAATCCAGTAAAATTTGAATAGTTACATTACTGTAAAATCTATTTATATAACCGGATGTAGCAATCAGGAGCGCAGGAAGTAACGTCACATCGCGGCTGACACCGGATTAATATCATCAATCATCATACACGCGGTCAGCACACCTGCCCGATGACGTCACGTGACGTCACCAACTTGTTTCGTATGTGTCAACAATTTCAGACGGATTAAAATGAAATGTGAGATTTTAGAGTTGCATAAATAATAATCGATGCGTTTGTGTTGTGATTTATATTGGTTAAATAAATATTCATGTGTAAATGCTTCAATACTTTGGTTGAAAGCACGACTGCTATGCTAGAGGTTCTGGGATCGATTTAATTCCATTGAAATTCTTAGTAGCAGCTCAGACTTTCGATACTTCGGAATCTGAATATAACAGGGAACTGAAGTTCCAGAGGTATACTCACAATTCGGAGAATATAGAGTGATGGAATGATTTAATAAAGGCTAGTATTTAACTGCCAATCAAAAAATTACATTTTGTATAACAAAACAATCCTAAGCAAAAATACTTATTGCACAGCAAAAATACTGATTGAGCGACAAAATTACTGATTAAGCAGCAAAATAGTCACCTCAAAATATTGTTATATACACTCAAAACATTCAGATTTGGTTCTGGCACTCGCCGGCTGCTGCCGCCGCACCGCTCGCTTCGCTCGCTCGGCTCGTGCGTTGTGTGGTCACAGTTCTAACCTAACCTAACCGATATCTGTATTTTACTGCTCAATCAGTAATTTTGTCGCTCAATCAGTATTTTTGATACGCGGTTTATTAAATTCCTTTAATAAATAGATAATTTAAAAAATATTGTAAAAAGCAATTAATATTTCTGTCTATCAGTACCTTATTTCTAAGAGACATAAAAATTTTAGCGAAAGAAAATAATACATGAATAAATATTTTACATTTTCAAGCGCAAACGCAAATAGGCATGTATTACAATAACATTAAAGAAACAAGTAATATTATGGCAACATTGTCGGATATTGAACTAATATCGGCTAAAGCACAAAGTAATACGTCATCAATAGTTGTTTCTGACGTTACATTAAGACGGACGAGAAATTCTATATCACGGGCACAAACCTTGGTGGCTTATTTGACTGACGCGTTCAGGGTCCCATGCTTTTATTTGTGTAAAAAACTCAAAAATATACTGCAGTTTTAGAATAACAAAATATGTAAAACAATCTAGTCGTACCGTAAAAAAGAAAGTACTTCGTACATTCAAAGTCAAATAAAACGGAAAGTAATCCACAATCACAAAGCGGATTGGCTGCACAAACGTATGATTGGCGACAGCAAACAGACACATTAAAATATTTTTTCAGAAGATCAATTTTTTTTTTTATATATGGGAGAATTTTGACACAGCACCGCTGGATGGTGCATACTAAAAAAGGAAAGCTTGTACTGGACTGGACACTGGATATAATACTTAAATAGAATAAGTCTCACCCAGAAAAACAGAAACACTCATCACATAGATATTTGTGTCTTGTAGGTCTCGAACTCACTGTTTTGTGATAGAATGCAAACTATTAAAAGATAAACTTTTTAAATAATATTATAGATAATAATTAATTAGAATATTATCATTTTCTCCTGTATCTTCATTGTATTTACAAGCACAATTTATTTATCAAAAACACATGACTAGACCCCGAACTCATACATTTTAGCCTTAAAACCAGTGGGTGTAATTAGTAATCCTTAACGATTAACAAAAACTCCAATCTTGATTTGATGGAAAGGGGTTTGACTCTTCTGGGAATACAAGTGTAATCGTTTATTCTATTTTTTATTTATTTGGTAAACCAGTAAATTACAATATTACAACAATTTTTAACAATAATAACAGTGCATGATCCAAAAAGAATTTCCACATAATTATCTATAAAATCTATATGTTTTTTATCTTTTTGTATATTTTTGGCATTTTCCATGCTAAGATTTTAAAGTTATTTAGAAAAGGAAAAATTGGACCGCGGGCAGGATTCGAACCTGCGTCTTCTGGTTAGGTACACCAGACGCTATGACCACTAAGCCACCGCGATACCAACCCGTCATGTCGAATTTTTCCTTCACATACTGAATTTACGTCTTTATGGTGACGTCAGTAACACCTATTGAAATGCAAGTTTTTGCTTTTCAACCGACACAACTTACTTTAGAGTTAGTTAAATGTCGAACGATGCCACCTTACCTTGTAACTATCTTTTTGTATAGTTTTGGCATTTTCCATGCTAAGATTTAAAAGTTATTTAGAAAAGGAAAAATTGGACCGCGGGCAGGATTCAAACCTGCGTCTTCTGGTTAGGTACACCAGACGCTATGACCACTAATCCACCGCGATACCTACCCGTCATGTCGAATTTTTCCTTCACATACTGAATTTACGTCTTTATGGTGACGTCAGTAATACCTATTGAAATGCAAGTTTTTTCTTTTCAACCGACACAACTTACTTTAGAGTTAGTTAAATGTCGAACGATGCCACCTTACCTTGTAACTATTTTTTTGTATATTTTTGGCATTTTCCATGCTAAGATTTTAAAGCTATTTAGAAAAGGAAAAATTGGACCGCGGGCAGGATTCGAACCTGCGTCTTCTGGTTAGGTACACCAGATATGTTTTTGTTTATGTTATGTATATGTTTTTTTTCTATCTATACTTTATGTTATGTAAAACAATGATAGTGAACGAACGTGACCTCCAATATAAGTTATCTGTTGGGCATTTACATAGTTACTGTTAGTTACTATTTCAGCATATTGTGTGGAGTGAACCTTCTGCTCTTTTTGTAAGTTAGGATTAGAGATGTTTTTTGATTGACGCTGTCGGCTCAGCGCTGCAGCGCTTGCGGGGGCCATACATGCGGCAGACTAGTTTTTGTCTGTCAAAGAGCTCGTAAAAATATTGAGTAGCTGGTGTTACAACTTAAATACATAACATACCATCACGCCTGTGTTCCCTGAATGATTAAGTAGGAGTGAAGTGCCAGTAAGTTTTTATCCGATCTGTTACTGAGAATTTCATGGAAAAATCCCATTAAGACTGATTTTACCTGAGAATTAAACCCAGAATCTCTAGCATAACAGTCACGTTTATGAACCCTAACCTAATTAAGCCAGGGATTATAATAGTAATATAGTTACTATGTAGATAATAATATATTAAAAATCATGAAGAAAATCTATAGATATAAGGTTTCATCACGTTTTCCTTCACCGATTAAGCGAGTGACATTAATTTATTAATACCTACGCACATGAATTCACATGATTTTGAAAAACCAGAGGTGCATTCCTTGGATTAGAACTGGAGATCGTTGACTTGGCAGTTCAATAATCATAAATCACTAAAAAATACAGATTGGGATCCAATTTAGTGTATGAAAACTGAATGACGATTTTTTTTCTTAATATTTTTTTCTTTCTTTATAATTATCTTCCTATTGCATTGTACGCCTAAGTGGCGGGACAAAGATGATCGTAATATTTACGTATAACATCTTATCAGTACCTTTGATCTACATACAATAAAGACATTTGAATTTAAACATGTTCCATAGCTGCTCCATAAGGTTTTTGCTTTTTCTCTCTGTTTTTTACATTTTACGTCATAATTATACCAATATCATGGCACAGTAATTAACGCGAAAATATTATATCGAACAAGTTACAATTGCAAAAAGAATATAAATAGGATATTTAAATGTGTTCCAAGTGAATATTTTAATTAAAATGTTATCGAAACATTATATAGACTTACATACACTTATGGGAACATCAATTATCATTATCAATATAATAATATATATTTCGACGTCCGAGCCATTTCTTAAGATCTGGGATCTCGTCGGGATCACCAGTGTGGAGAGGCAAGGTGTGTTGCCTCTCCAACCAAAGGGAGGATCTTCCGACCAGGCGGGTGTTTTTGCCTGGCGGGCCACGACGGTTGATGTCAGGCGGTTGTATACATATATATATTCAACTTGCGTTGCGAATGTTGCTTGCGCGATTCAGGATTTGTTTGTAGTTCCGTTGTAGCGCGGTAGATGTCGCTATGTTGGGGTCAGCTTCCAGTCTAACCAGATGCGGCTGAATATCAGTATTTTACACGAAGTGAGTATCATCAAAACTTCGTAATACAATTTCTGGAAAATACTAATATCCTGCGGATAGGCTAGTTGTTGGGCTTATCAGGCTTCTGGCTAACGTCTGTCATAGGTTTTAGTACGACAACTGGGACCTATGTTATATACCTAATTAGCTAAATGAAACCCTAAACGAAACCGTTTTAACTCTACAGGAACTGCAATTAGAAACCATTAGTCACCCTCAGTATTCGCCAGACCTTGCTCCAACGGACTAGCATTTTGGACAATTTTCTACGCTATAAAAAGTTTTCTTCCCAGGAGGCAGTACAAAATACTTTCACACAGTTTGTCGAATCTAGATTACCAGAGTTCTATCGCAAAGGCATCTTATCAGATGGCAGCAATGTATAGATAAAAATGGTAATAAATAATTACCATTTTTAAATGATTAAATAAATATGCTAAATTAAAAATTTAAATTTTTCAGTTCAAATCGACAATTTCATACTTTAACCCATAATATAATGTATTAATAGGCATTTTGTCATTTAAATACAGTTGCCTCTTAAATTTGGAATGCCATCATTTATTGGGATGCGAATTTTTCACATTCACTCACACATTTATCATTAATTTGGAACTGGCGATAAATCATGTGTACGTTATTGAGGCACGTTACTATCATATATATTATCGTGAGCGAAATTTATCTGTCTGTGCGTTTTATTTTAATAATAAATAAATGAATAATAAATAAATATTTTGGTACAATTTTACACAACACCTAGTCCCAAATTTTATTAATTTATTTATTTGATGCACAAAATAAGTCAGTTACAATCAATAAAGTATCAAAGTTACAAAACAACACTATTTTAATACTAGATTGTAACTCAAACAATGTGTATACATCTAAACCAGTAATTAAAAGTAAAATGCGGGCTAATAGTATAATCTAAGTAGTTGTGGATATATTTGAATATATTACAAAACAAAATGGAAAATGATATAATATATATGCAGATAAACCTAATCATATACCTATACAGCAATCAAGCAAGACCTAATTTAAATTAATAATTAAGCAGGGATTGTACTATGAGTACTAGAGGATGGATATCATACTTATATACACAAATGTTACTAAATAATTCATGCAATTTATATTATTATAATACATAAAAAACACCCGCAAACGCAAATATTTATATTCATCACATAAATATTTGTGTCCTGTGGGAATCAAACCCACGATCTCGTGATCGGCAGTCCGACGCTTGATCTATTGATCCAAAACAATTATGTTTATGTGTAGTGTTAGCGTGCTTATATAGTTAACAAATTAAATGGTACCTATATTATTATCATTACAAAAAACAAACAACTTTATTTTCTCGCAAGCAAAGCCACAGTAAACACTAGTTAGTACACACAATCGCATAAAAAAGACGCCATTTAAAATTGGAAACTACACTGTCATTTACGATTTCCAATACGTCGTTCGCAGCGCGATAACGCAACTGCATCGTCGCGATTCCATAAAAATCGCGCACAGTATTCACTAGCGTGGAATCGCACGTCCAAAGTTAATAAATTTAATTCGCTACGAACCTCCTTTTGTTTTTGCTCGCGTGTGTAACGAGCTTAATTATTGACTTTCAATTTGCCGCGTTTAAGCAAATATGTGTGAAGATTTGTGTGTATGCGTAATTAATGAGGCTGTTATATACGATTGTCTGGTTTAATGGTAATATATTTTTAAATTAAGATTATTGTCAACAAATGACGTAGTCTATTAATACGTCATTTGTTGATTGTTCCCGACTGAATTTATCAGTACGTGCCATGGTAATTTGAGCCTAAGCGGAGCCCATCAATCGAAGCAATCATTCATAATGTGTAATAACTAAAGAAAATGGGAAAATCCTGAAACTGATTTTTAACAAAAGCTAGTAGGTACCTAATTATTATATTGATCTGACATTTACGCGAATATATGACATTGAAATATATATTTTTTACGGATTTTATCGTGTTATATACGATATTACTAATCCCGTCGTTGCGGACCCTTTACAGAGTCCATGGTCACGGGTAGACCGAGGTGGTGGGCGTCTTGGTATTATAATTACTGGAAGCTACCCTACATCTTTGCTAATTATTGGCAATACGATTCACGCAGAACGAGCTCACCGTATCCTTTGGTCTTGCAGTTGTAGGCCTGAATTTTGACAAGATACAAGGACAAGACAAAGACAAGGAACAAGATTCCAAGTAGGTGGTAAGACCTAAGTAATTACTGCGCTCATCAACTGATAGCCGGCGGATCAACCTGTGGATAGGTGACCATTCTTAACATAACCAAACTCCTCCGTGCCTCGGAGAGCACGTAAAGCCGTCTATCTTTCTTAAAAATTCGTATGACAGCCTGGTAATATTAAAATCTATGACAGTCGTTGGTGGTAATCAGAAGCCCAAAAAGGCTGACAACCAGTTTATCCTTAGGATATCGGTATTGCCCAGAAATTAGATTGCGGAGGTCTGATGGTAGTTCCTTCGTGTAAAATACTGATATTCAGCCGCATCTGGTTGGAATGGCTGCCAACCCCAACAGTTGGGAGGAGACTCGGAGGATATGGTAATACGTTTTATTTTATACTTACAAAAGCAAAAAAATGCACACAAAGATAACCACAAACAATAAATTTCAGCGTACACTTATCGCATAGACAAATGCAAGTCGCATTACAAACGCAGTATTTACATGTGAGGCAGGCTGACCCATATGGGGCAAGTCGGGGTAACTGGGGCAAAGTGCAGGTGCCACCCCGCTGATTTATACGGCGATTTGTCATTTGTCCAAACCGCAGTGACCTTTATGTGTGGTCGCACCGATGTATGGTCAAGATTGCGACGTAGCCTGCTTGATCATGGATTCTATGGCTGAGAATGTTTTAATTGTTAAAATACATAAAACACTCCCAGACAAACACAAAAATTATCATGTAAATTTGTGTCCTGTGGGAATTGACCACTAGACCACAGATGTCATCAGTCTCTAAGACATGCAGATTTCCTCACGATGTTTTGCTTCACCGTTTAAGCGAGTGATAGGTAATTAATACTAATACGTACATGAATTCGAAAAGTCAGAGGTGCCTTGGATTCGAACTCGAGAACTTCAACTTGGCAGTCCAATGGTCACACCAGTAGACTGCTCTAACCAATAATCAAGAGTTTATTGAGTGAAATCTACGGTAGAATTCCTCAATTCAACCGCCCGCAGGCCACATACATCGGGTCGTGGCGAATTTTGCGGATCTCATAGCCATGACAATAGGGCAAGTGAAGGCAAGTGCAATTTTCAGTCGGTACGAGGCCGACATACCCTGCCACCTCCCCGGATGACGGAGGATCCATGAGGATTTTCCGTACTATAAAAAAAGGTATCCGATGTAGTATTCAAACAACAACAGTTATAGGTATACCACCATATAATTTCTGCCCAGGGAATAGGATGGCAATATATTGCCCTACCTGTTAGTCGTGCCAACATTTTTGAGGCTGAAGACAAAGGCACTCACGGGATTAACCCCGTGATTAATTACGAGAGGCGTCTATAAGCAATAGTGGGCAAAGCTTGTCTGTGCGCTAATACAGAGTGCAACTTTTGTCTTTAATCTATATTTTTACGCTCAAAGATCGGAAACACTCATTGAGCGAAAAAACAGCTCATAACGCGTTGTGGTCAATTATTATTAGTTGTAGCTTCAAAACGTAAGGAATTATAAAAACTTATTAGTCAGTCAGTCCAATAATTATATCACAAGGCTATCACCGCTCTAGTTCTGCTACCTATAACCTATAAACACGCTTCTCTTATTAGAGTCATGTACCACAACGTAGGACATAAAGCGAAGAACACACTAGGTGTCGGCTGGTAATTCGACTATTAATCACATGGCCGCGCGCCATGTGCACTACTCACACTGCATCATAAATACTGGAGGCGTTTACACTGCACGATACGGGGACGATACGATGTTTTTTTGTTTTGAATTTTAATTTGTAAAAAATATTTCGCTAGACCTTACCATAAATTAATATGAAATGTTTAAGGTTAGGTTTAGTGCAGAATATTGATAGATATGGTTAATTGTTCTATCCATGATGTACCTACCTAATTATCTAGGTACTCAATTTGAATGCCTAAACTTACTGTTAAATTAATCATAATATAAATTACTAAGTCCACTTAACTCTTGTGGTATTGTGTTCTCCTGACACAGCTATACTGGGAAGGGTCAGCTTTTCAGTTTATCCAGGTGTGTCTGAATATAGTTACTGTGCCAGACGGGCGTTAACCTCCCAGCTATATACGGTGTATGTATGTCGGAGGGTGGTATATAGCTGGCGAGACGCTTACGTCCTGCACCTGTAGGTTCCGGAGAGCTTCGTGTGTTCGATGAAGTTGTATGTAGGCGTGTGTCTGTAGCCGTCACGAGTCTTCAGGGAGATGCGGTGGTGAAGAAATAAGAACGCAGAAATATTCTTCAAAATATGCGGGGGAAGCGGTTCCTGGTAGATGAGCAGATTTCTTCAAAGGAATAATATGTCGCACCGATGTCTACGATTTGCGTACATTTTGCATTTACTAACGTACGCCCAAACTTTACCTTGACGAGAACCGCGGAGCCGCTTCCCGTACGCAGTACAAACTTTATTAAAATTGTTTTATTAAACAATTATTTCTAGGCTTAAATCTAGGTCTTACATTATGCTTATGTCTATGTGTCATATGTCGATGGAAAGCCTATTTTGTAATCTATATGCCTATCTAGGTCCCATCGACCGTATGTCTATAGTTACAAAGATATTTTAGTATGAACTTGAAAATTTTAGGAATTTTTAGGGCACCTAACTTTTCCCTTAGGTCCTATTATTTTTCTATATGTGTTAGGTAAATTAAAACACTGTCGATAGCTAGGTCATTACCTAAGCTACCCGGGAATACTAAATTCATTTATTTCTATTTATATTTAATACCTAATATTAGGGTACAAAGCCTATTACGAAAAAACTTAAATATTGCATTAACAAAAAACAAACATTCGAAGGTAGGGTGAAAAGTATTCATACGAGGCTCAGGTCATACAAGAACACTAGATTACTGTTAAATGATCGAAATACTAATTTGAATACTATTTTGAGACCTGGATCGTACTTACGTTTCACCCTGGCATCGAATTAACACAAAATGACACTTATAGATAGCACTTTTCACTAGTTTTTTAACTGTTTTATTTTATCTAATTTTCTAACATTTAGCGATTTCTATTATTGTTTTGACTTAGGCACTCGCGTAAGCACTATATTTGATGGGTGACGTGTCGTCGCGAACAGTTACATAAGAGCATGCTATAAACGAAACGATAGTCGTGAGACTTTCGCAACCTAAATTCTAGCCAATACTCATAACTTAAAGATAAAGTGATACTCCGGATTTTTAGCCTTCTGACTACCTTTAACAATTGCAGGAATTTGTAAAATAACTGGAACCAAGTCTTAACGAGGGTTGTGAAACGTATGGTACAGACGCCAGCAGGTCAACCTATCCAAAACTGTCAAATTTTCCCAACTGAATATGAACCTTATCATTTTGCATTAAAGTTGAAAATCAATCAAAGAAATCTGACAGATTGTGGTAGCTTGATGTGCTGGCCTCTGTACATATTTTTTTTGTAATTATGTTCACAAACAAAAATATGACTACATTTTCTATACACCGCATCGTGAACTATAAAAGTCTCACAGAACCTTCATTTTTCACAAGCCACATGCATAGTTCACGAGGGAAATATTAGTAGGAAAAATGCTGAAGTTATATATTTATGTTCGCAGTAGATGGGCTTGAATTAAAATTGTATGAGCTGAAAAACTGGCGGTGAAGGGATGAAATTAATGGGATAGGATGGGATGGGTATGCTGACGACATCTTTGGGGCCTCGCGAAGTTGTGAATATGAAGAAAGTTGCTGATTTATTGTTTTACTGGACTTAGATAAAATAATTTTTATTTTTTGTGTTACGTTATAGGTATTATGGCGAGATGCTCATGTGGAGCTAAAATGATAGGTACCTATCATCATAATCCTCCAAGCCTTTCCCATATATGTTGGTATCGGCTTCCAGTCTAACCAGATGCGGCTGAATATCAGTGTTTTACACGAAACAACTGCCATCAGACTTCCACAACCCAATTTCTGGTTAATACCGATAGAATAGACTAGGACTAGGACGCTTTTGGACTTCTGACTACCACTTACGATTTTAATAGATATAATAGGCATGACCGAGGACTTTACGTGCTCCCCGAGGTACGGAAGGGTCTCGATGTGTTGCGAATGGTCATCCAAAGACTGACCGCGGTAAGTGCAGCTTAACCTTGCAGATCGATTGATCAGGGTAGTCATAACTTATCCACGTGCTCCCGTGGCGTCGCCCCCGATTTTGTGTTTTATCACTCTAAGTGATAAAACACAAAATGTTGTAATAATGGAAACTGAAAAACTTGTTTGACTAGGCATCATTTCCCTCTGCTTGTACAGTGAAAACAGCTAAAATATTATGTAGGTACATTATATAGTGTTTATACACAATAGATAAATAATAGAGTGTATGTGTATAAAGTGTACAGGGCAACCAACGTCTTCTGCATTAACGATGCAATTCTTTACAACACATTTTATTGTCAAGACATGGAGTGTGTTGTAAAGAATTTACTAAAGAGCTTGACATATAAGCAGTTAAGAACACCTTTTTTTTTAATGGTACGTTATTTCCTCATGGCACATAGCACAGAACTTACCACCTTACAATGTAAAAAACTAAAGAGGTTTTATCACATAGAAAAAAACGTAATTACTAGAGATGAGCCGAGTACTCGGTTAGTACTCGGTACTCGGCATATTCGGTGTATTTTTTTATACTCGTACTCGGCCGAATAACTCGGTTCAAGTGATGAGTACTCTGTCTAAGAAATTTAGTGAAAACAAACTTGTTTATTAGTCTAATAAGGAACATTTATTTATTAAAAAATACAGGTAAGTATATCAAAAAGAAACAATTAATATTTGAAATTTAGCAACGGCAAGTTATGATGCAGGAATACAAGGCTCTCTGCGCGTTCTGGTAACAGTTTATTCCGTTTTTCTTCATACACATTGCCAGCTTCAGAAAATAGACGCTCGCTGTACACAGTGCTCGCAGGTGCACACAAAAATACTCATGCTAGATATGCCATTAGTGGATATCTTGTATGTCCTGCCCACCACATGAAAGGACTCTGATCTCGTGGCAACAAACCTTCGTTTACATATCGGTCTAATTCTAGAGCGATGGGGCTTTTAGGATCATTGCGCTCCGGTGGCTTAGTTGAAGCTAGTTCTTTGAAGCAACTCCAAAAACTTGCATGAGCATCTTGGGATTGTTCTATTCTGCTACGATTATGATTCAACTCGTTTTCATCACTGCTGTCTTCACTATCTGTAGCGTTACTTCTACTTATGGACTCTAAAAATGAGGCAGAGGGAGGGGTCACAGCACGCTTGGCGGGTTCGCGTTCCGAACCTGTATAAACTTGTTTTCGCACCGCAAAGCGTTTGTATTGCACCGAGTTACTCGGCCGAGTACTCGGTCCGGCAAACATTAAACCGAGTAATACTCGGTACTCGGTTACTCGGTAAAATCAGTACTCGGCGCATCTCTAGTAATTACTCATTGATACCTAAATTTCATTAACGCTACTCCAAACTAAAACAAAAGCACATGCATATTTATAATATCGCTAACATTTTAATCCGAAAGCACCGAGTTATGATATAATCCGATTCTGCAAAACTGTAGTTTTATCTACGTTTATAGCTGGAGCGGCGTTTAGTTCAGTTAAAATACGCGCAGCAAAACTAACAATCGATTCAGTTACGTGCTTTTGTATGTGTGTTTATGTCACGTTGAATCTAGGTCATAGAATCAGTATTGCCGAACGGGGCAACACTTGTTTGTTTTTTGAAAGATGAAAATTTTAGAAGTGTATTTTACTACTGGTTTTTTTTTTTTAATACCGTATACCTTTATGGTTTTTCTGCCACCACACCGTGGGAGGTGACAGGGTATGACGGACTGGGCATTGGCCCCTGCGGTTTTTAGTCGGCACGAGTGAATGTCATGAATCTCATTCACTTCGACCATGACGTGCTATGCATGCCCATAGCCCGCCGAAGAAGAAAAGTGAAAATATTTTATAATAATACTTTTTATTACCTAACCTATGCGGTCCCACTGCTGACCAATAGTCTTACCCATCCCTGATCTCTTATCTTAAAAAACTCGGCTTCCTGAAAAGTGAATTTTAAAATATAGAAACTGAAAAGAAAAAAGCAAGTCCAGTAGTCTATAATTCTGTTATGTACCTAATAACTACACTATTGAAATAAATAGTTTCATGATCGATAAACACAAAACAAATAATACATTTTTGACCCTGATGAAAATATTGACGATTGATTCTAGACCGGATTAAATTTTCCTAATAATGAGTATTGGGAAAATTTAATCCGGCCTAGAATTTTTAATGGATTCCGACTGTGATTTATTATTTGGTTTATGTTAAAAGTTAGGTTAGAGTTTTTTATAGGCCATTTTTCGATTTTATGAGCTTTGTACTGCACATGTCTCTTGCGAACGGCCTCTAAAGACAGCGATAATTAATAGTAAGGTGACACAGTAACTGCATATCAAAATGGCGTGCTGATCCATTTAGCTGTTGAGCACACAGATTTGTCACCGGCGGGGTACGTAACAGGTCCAATTAGCGGCTCCCTAACTACTAAAGGAAATTCCGAGGCAAACGAGATAGGTTTATGGGTTAAAAGGCAACATTGGGTACGAGGCTTTGATTTTCAGGGTAGGTAAGTGATATTTTTTTAGAAAAATAATAGCGTCTAAGCATTTATACGGTGCATCTTCAGAAATGATAATGATAATCAGATTGATATGATTATTAAAATGAAGTTGGGGTCTGATCATAATTTCCACCTTAGAAGATTATTTATCATAATTACCGTATTGATGTTTTGACAAAATATTTTATTTAAGCTGAAACGTCGAAATTGCAGTTTAAATATAATTTAACTAGCGACCCGCCGCTTCGCACTTGTGCAATGTACTAATAACTTCTGTTAAAATTTAGGTACCTCATAATTGGTTCGTAAAAGGTCACCAAGCAGTCAATAACGAAAAGTCTCGTTACGCAAGTTACAAAATGACAGTAGGGTCCCGGTGACTGAGAACAATGAACATGAGCTCAGAAGGATATGCACACTTATCCTCTTGACCTCAGAAGGATATACAAATGTCTATCCTCTTGAGCTCATGCCCAGTAATACCAGACTTGTGTTCCTTAAGTTGACTCAAGATAGCATAATATTGTATTAGACTTGGTTATGACTTGACTGGACATAGTCGCTCTCAGTTGGAGATGATCAGGGCTAGTAACGATCTATCAGTAAACAATGACAGAGAAATTGAAAGCCTTGCTATTTGAAGAGGTCCAGTGACTGCTGGACCTCAGCCTGTCATGGTCGTTGCGAGTTTTACGGCTCCCATGGCCATGACTATAGGGCAAGTGAAGGCAAGTACGTTTTTAGTCAGTACAATTCTGAAATTTAGGATTATCCGTACTATAAAAAATGAATAAAAGGATTGTAAATTTACCTCCCATATTTTTTTTTTATTCTACTAAGGTGGCAAACAAGCATACGGCCCATCTGATGGTAAGCGGTTACCGTAGCCTATCTATAGACGCTTGCAACACCAGCTGTAGTATCACTTGCGCATTGCCGACCCTGTATTGAAAGAGGAATAGTTGGGTTGGCAGTAAAACGGTCAAAGTCCCCCCCACTGCCAACACAACGTTTCCTCGTGGAGTACTAGCAACCTTGCTCACCGTAAGAAACACAACACAGCTCAAAGCAGTGTTATTTTACTTCGATTTTCTGCAAGGCGGAGATACTTCCCCAGTCGGGCAGCTCCAATTTGAGTGGAATTAATTAACCCACTATGCCTTACCTCTAATTTATTAACAGATAGATGCAACCGTAATGGTAATATGTATTAATATTTCGATTCCTTTTAGTTTTGTCAACATTCTCTGCACTAATTTGCTAAAACACCAAAACACAACATCACATCCTACATAGTTTTAATCCGTGCAACAACAAAGCCACTGCAAGATACCATACATTGCTCTAATTAAGTTTAAACAAAATATGAATCATTAAAACCGGTGTAATGCGCGGCGCGGGGCTGAGGTCCGGGGTGGAGGGAGCGCATCCTCTCTTGATTTATACCCCGATTTGTCGTCGAGCCAAACCGCCCCTGATTCACCGCCGTAATGCCGTGTTTACTGATAAACACAGGAACACAGAACGCGCGTTGTAAATGAGTTTTCATTAAGTGGGTATTTCGGACTTTTGTGCGGAGAAAATGAGATGCGATGATTGGAAATTGGCTGAATTATTGTGCGGTTCTCTATTTATAGAAATCAAAATATTCGTTTGTTCAAAATCTGTTCTTCATAGATTATCTTAAAATTTTGAGGCAACGTTTCATTCAACTACGCGCGTTTTTATGCTGAGTCATCAAAGCGTGGCCAAATACAGTAATTTATAAAAACACTACTGCTACGCTTATTGTTTTTTTCTGTAAAATGCTCAGTTGCAGCTCGGATTTGCATTTGTGCCTGGCAATAGGCTCGCCCCCTAATAATTTGGGACCTAAACATATTGGCGAACTGTGGGTATAAGTAAATTAAGTACATCTCTCTACCTAACCCTTTTGGGGTATACAGGCGTGGTGGTATGTTATGTATAAGTAATTCAAGGCACCAAATATAAATAATTAGTATTAAGTAAAGTTTTTGATTACTTTTACTTAGCGGCCTTTTACAAAAATTTCAATCTCTGGGGCTATCATATTATATATAATATTACCATATTTATATACATACATACACTCACGTCTTTTTCCCATAGGGGTAGGCAGAAACTAAAGAACGCCACTTGTCAAATCAAATCAAATCAAATTGTTTATTGCATTCCACAATGTAAGAATAGATGATAAATACAGTTTTGTGATCATCGTGGACCCTGTAGGGCACAGCAACATAGGAGAGAGGGAGATGAATTGTAATTAATATTTATATGTAATTATTCGTTATGTAATAAATTAATTAATGTAATTGTAATTATTTATTTTTATAGTGAATTAATTAATACAAAATATATTTTTTTTTTTGTATAATTATTGTAATTATTTAGTAAGTAATTAAGTATAATGAAATAAATTTGCAATTGGTACTATTGAATTTTTGCATTATTAATATAATTTATCAATTTATTATAGTTCACTTGTAATATTATTAAATATTTTTACTATTATTATATTAGTTTAAGTAAATATTGGTTAGAGTTTAATGGTAGGTAGTAATTGAAATAATTGGATTTAAATTTTATTATAGATTAAATTTAATTCTTTGTATTCAAGTATTCATTTATAGAGTAATAACATTTGTTTATTAATAATGTTTTTAATTTTTTAACAAATAAATTATGTCTTTCTTCATTTTTTATATTTTCTGGCAATTTATTATACATTTTTATAGAAATAACATATGGACTAGATGAATGCATAGTTAATTTAGAAGTTGGCAAATTTATTCTGTTTCTATGTCTTAGTGTATATTTAGTTTGTGTGTCTTGTCGTTTAATGTATAGGTCTGGATATTTTCGAACCAGTTTACACATTTCTAAAATATATATACATGGTAGCGTAAGGATTTTAAGGTTTTGGAAATGAGATTTGCAGCTTTCGGTTTGCTCTATATTTACTAGAATTCTAATTAATTTCTTTTGAAGGATAAAAAGACTAGGTGCGTCCGTACTGTTTCCCCATAGGATAATGCCATAGTTGCACTTGCTACGATTCTTGCATACTTCTTTCGCTTCGACCACATTCACACATATTTATATTAGGTACATTATTTGTTTAAGTGCTTACTTTAATATATGTGTAATTTATTTTATTTATTTATCAAATAATATTCTTGGACAGTATATTTATTATTTTAGCATTAAAATAACTTTATACCTATTAATTGACAAAGTTATTATATTTAATTATTTGTGACCTAAGTTATTTATTACTTATATATCCAAGTTTAAATAATATAGATTTATACTTGGACATTATGAATAATAAATATATAAGGTATTAATAACATCAATATACGATCTAAAATCCGGAGAGTTATGTTATTTAAATGTGTAACATACGCGTGTAAGCAATCAATTAGTATAAATATAATTATTTTAACTTCTTTACAACTTACGTATCAGATCATTATTTTAATATTTTTTTTAATAATTTTAATATCTATACATTGATATCACAGAAAACATAAAAGTTTTTTTTTTATTCATCACTAGCTGTACCCGCGACTTCGTCCGCGTTTAATTTAACAAAAAAGTTAATTAGAGAATAAAAAAAAAAAACTAAAATAAAAGTAGCCTAAGTTAAGTTAAGCCTTATTACATCAGCTACCTGCCAATAAAAGTCCCATCAAAATCGGAACAAACAGACAGAGACAAAAATTAAAAAAATGTTATTTTGGTGTATGTATATATGCCGTATATAAATATGCATGTAGTAAAAAGCGGTTATTTCAATATTACAAACAGACACTCCAATTTTATTTATATGTATAGATGTATAGATATATTCTAAGTAAGTATTCTCCGACTGAACAAAAACTTGTAGTTATTAAAAATTGTTGTAACATTTTATTAAACAATGTTATTTTGTTTTCTTCATGCGGTTCGGTAATGTATTAAATATTTTACTGACATGTAAAATGGAATGTTATTTATCAAGGTAAGTAACTCTGAATCGGCACGGTGACTTTATTAGTAAGGTCTACTTTTGACGCTACTTGAACCCAGCCCTGAAAATTACGAATCTGCGACACCCAACCACTCTCATAGAAAATATTCCTTGAGTGCCAAATAAAACACAACAGGCCATTTAAAGCCATCCATTTTCACAAGCACTTGGGTGTATAAAATCCAGCGGCACATCTCAGAGAGTACGTAAGGCGCCATAAACCAGAGCGTGGTACGTGACCACTGCGTCCGTGGTACTATAACTCAGGAACACAGATTGCAACGCCCCCTAAGTAGTGTTTAGGTTGTTAGATTACACCTGTGTTTATTGTGAAGACAGTCATAAAGTGACAGACGGGCGACAGTCGAGCGACAAAGATGCGACTGAAAGTTGCTCATTGCGATGTTAAAATTGATTATTATGCTGTGTGTATGGGGACAAACGGGCGACAGTAGAGCGATTGGAAGGCGACCAAATAATACTAGATTAGATTATATATTGCTGATGGTACGTGATAGTATAACTTTTGAACACATATATTATTGCAACGCTAATTTTTAACACATAATGCTAATTACTAGTGTTAGGCCTGCATAATAATAGCCTCGTTATTATGCCTGGGTTCATTGTAAAGACAGTTATAGATCAACAGACGGGCGATAGTAAAGCGATTCGGATGCAACTGAAACTGGCTAATTAATTCAAAATAAGTAGTATTTATAATGTATCGACATCTATCGTGCTACATAGAACTACGACGAACGACGACAAAAATCCTGAATCGCTATTGTTTTCTTTAACCCTTCGCACACTGAAATTCAAACAAACGAGTTCTCGAGTGGAAACACCGCCTCTGGTGGAAAGACGACTTGCGGAAGGCAGTGACTGGATTAGGAAAGCCGAAGATCGGGCTTTGTGAGGTTCACTAAAAGAGGCCTACGTCCAGCAGTAGACAAATATAGGCTGATGATGATGGTGACACTGTAATTATTTCAATTTTCAATTACCCAGTGTCATCAATAACCATGTAATTATGAGTTACGGCGCAAACACGACATTCGCTGTGTTAAAGTCTAGAGAATGCTCATTAAAATGAATTATATGAGTCAGTACACGATCGCGCGTTGTAAATCATTTGCTCACTTGTGCACTTGTGCGTTTTATAGAGCGAGCTCCAATTATTGAATGCTGTTTTTGGATGGTAGACTATGGGATTTGAGAATACCGGAGAAGCAAACAATTAGTATTGATACCACCTCATTAGTTTAGTGTTCGTAAGCGCGGCTGATATGCTTGACGTCCTGGATTCGATTCCCAGTTCGAGCAGTGTCATTGGGGTTTTTTATGAATTTGTCAGTAGCAGCTTGGAGTTTTTTTTATACCACTAAGGTGTTAAACAAGCATACTACCCACCTGATGGGTAAGGGTTACCGTAGCCTCTAGAGGCTTGTAATGCCAGTGGTATCATTTGCGCGTTGCCGACCCCGTAAAACGAAAGAGGAATACTTGTGTTGGCAGTATAAGGGTCAAAGTCCCCCCACTGCCAACACAACGTTTCCTCGTGGAGCACTGCGCGAGCAAACACTCGCGGCTCACAACCTACAAATAGGCTAGGAACCTAAACATATTGAACAAATATAACTCTGTCTAGCTCTTCGGGAAATGCAGTCGTGATTGTATGTTTATAACCTTCCATCTTTGTATGATTTAGGAGTTATAATAAAAAAAAAAAGATTCTGACACATACATAACAAAATTTGTCAAAGGCAAGCGCCTGAAAAGGCACAGGGATTATAATAATAATCGTATCAAAAAATCTAACACACACTGCAGTCTTTTACCGCACAGTGGGCCAAACTTAAAAACTCTGGACAAAAAACGTCGACCGCCGCTAGTCGGTTTAACTGCCAATATCACTGTCATTTGTCTCTGGCCAGCTTTGCGAAACAAAAGTTGATTCTGCACTTCCCAAAAACCATTTTAGACTTTACTTCTTTCAAAATAAAGTGGGAGTTTCTGTTTTATTAGCAGAAAATTGTAAAATTGTATGCCAATAACAGGCTCTCAGTGACATGTACGTTTTGAAAGCGTTTCGCTTTATGTCTCTAATTGCGTTAGGCACTGAAATATTTTTGAGTGTTCATATTGAAGTTTTTGACTGAAATGTTAACGTGTTTTTTTTTGCAATGCAATTCAAGAAACAAAGTGGTAACCAAAATTTTATTTATAAATGTCAAACAAATTTAAATATCCGCTTAAGAATTTTGACGAGAATTGACGCAAACAAATTAATATCCTTGAAGTTTTACAGATCCAACTTTTAAAAATGTAATGATTATAGTTTGGAATAAGTATTTTGAAAAATTTATGGTAGAGCATTGTTATTGGTTTCAGTACCAACGGGAAATATTATTATGTGACATTAATGTCAATAGATTCTTCCATTGTCATCAACCTATATACTGTCCTACTGCTGAACAAGGGTCTCCTCTCGGATTGAGAGGGATTAGACTATAGTCCACCATGCTGGCCTAGCGTGGGTTGGTAGACTTCACACACCGTTGAGAAAAATCTCTACTGCACGCAGTTTTCCTTCACCGTTTAAGCGAGTGGTAATTAGTTATGAATACGTACATGAATTCGAAAAGTTAGAGGTACTTGCCTTGGATTTGAACTCGAGATTTTTGACTTGGCCGTCCAATGGTCATATCACTAGGCTATCATTGCTCTATTTTTTTTTAACCTAAAATAATATACCAACGTAGTGTTAGTACAAAATTACTCATCTATGTTTTCCTTTTCATGGTATCTTAATCAATATTAATTAGGTAACATCATTAGAATTTTAAAGGAATAGTTATTAGGTACTTATTAATAGGCTTCAACTTTTAATCTTAAAAATAAAATAGATGTCAACATAAAGGTAAATCAAAGGTAGTCCAAAATATTACGTTACGCAATTAATTAAAAAAGTAAAAAGGCGCGGAAGATAAAGTTTTTATATTGTTTATTTTTAATTAATGTAACATCAATAAGAATTAACGTGGAAATTTTCCTTAATGAGGAAATTTTGTAACGTTTCATTTCGCGAATAATATTTTTATATAAATTTAACAACAGTACGTTCTTGAAATAAAATATCACTGTGAACAACAAAATAAAACATTTACAGAAGCCTGTTACACCTACCTACATATTATTTCTTTCTCCAATTTTTTCCCAACTAATTTGAGCTCGGCTTCCAGTCTAGCCAGATGCTGAATAGCAGGCTGAATATCAGTATTTTACACAAAGCGACTGACATCAAACCTCCGCAGCCCAATTTCTAGGCAATACCTGATATCTTGAGGATAGACTGCTTGTCAGGCTTTTTAATGTTCTGAATACCACTTACGATTGTCATAGGTGTTCGTATAACAACCGGGACCGACGTCTTTACGTGCTTTCCGAGGCATGGAGAGGTCTCGATGTGTTAGGAATATTCACTCATCCACAGACTGACCGTGGCTAGCGCAGCTTAACCTTGCAGATCGGTTGATCAGCTTAGTTATTACGTAGCCACATATATCTACATTATTATTTAAAATACATTTTAATGAGAATCAAAGTAATTCTACTATGATTTTCATTGCATGATCGATGCTACCTATCAAGGAAGTTGATCCTTGAAAGGTTATTGCATGTTGAGCAGACACAATACAAAGACAATAGCTTTGACCCTCTGGAGGACCACGAAGTTTCTTTAATGAATTAAATGTCATCATTAGGTTATATTCCTCCACTGCTGGACAAAGGCCCTTTTAAGTGAACGCGACAGATTCCGTTCTTCGGCTTGTCTCAGTCTCTGGTAACTCGACATTACACTTGGCTACACGCAGTTTTCACTCGAGAACTCGTTTCTAACTTTCCTAGAGAAGTGACTGATCCATTCTCACTTCAACTTGTTAATATTTTGAGCTATAAATATATTATTAGTTTTTTGATAAGTAACTCCTTAAAAATAATAAATTATAACGCGTTACTCCGCGGGTAACTCTAATTATTGTTATCCTTTGTAACAAAAGAGAAAATACTTTTCAATGACTACCGTCTCAGCTGTGCATTTTCCATTAGAGATTACTATTTCGCAATCAAAAAGGGAACAATGTAGGTTGTCAACCGCCGCTGTCAAATTTGACTGGCGCTGTCAAAAGACAAGACCTTTTGAAACGTTCTCATCTTTTTTGCATTTCTCATTTGTCTTTTTTTATTTTTGTACTGCGGGTACTTTAGTTGACATTCTGATTTCTGTTTTATTAAAAATGATTCGAATATTTATAGAATTCGTAAAGTGGGCAATAAGTATGTCAGGTTAATTACTTACTCATTCTAATATTAGCTTTTGTCGCTGTAACCGCGCCATAGTGTGAGCTCCTGGGTTCAATTCACAGTTCAGTGGTATTGTTTTTCTATGAAATAGTCAGTGGCAGTTCAGAGTTTTCGTTTGTGACCGATTAATTACGCGCCTTCTATTACATGGACCACAAGACGTACCAGAGAACTGCGATAACATCGTTACAGTGTGTTCCAGATACAATACTGACAGAAACAAAATCATACATATCTAAAACACAGTATAATTACTGGTAACAATAAAATCTGCGAAAGAGAGAACTTTTTCTTCACACATAAAAAAACTCATTAAAGTAAATATATCCACACAATTCCAAAATTTCCAGCTTTCAAGTTTGTAATCAAAACACATGAATCAACCTGTCGACGAGTGCACATTATCTTCTACACAGTAAATCCACCAAGTTTTTAACGAGAAAAGTAACCATTTCCAAACTCATTCTACATTATATTGCCGTAAACAAACGTGCCACATGTTGCAAAATTACCTCATACTTTCCTCACGTACTGGAAGTAAATGAGGTGGAATTGCAATAACTCTTTCATTCTGTGGCAACATTGTAGCGTGAAAAGGGTTGTGAATCCACATTTGTTACTAATTACGTTTTTTTACGACTGTGTTTAACAATAAACTGAAGGGTTCTTAAATAACGTTTTTACTGGTTTTCCATGGGTTCGCAAAGGTAATTATTGACTGTAGAAAATTAAGTGGTTTTCGGAAGTCTTCGAAATTAGTATTGGAAAGGTAGATTTTTGTAGGCTAAATATTCATACTCAGCTTTGAACAGTCTGGTGGTTTTGAGCATTTTTTTATGTGGCCTACGCAAATCTGGTTGTTGAGCTCCCTAAATTATGGTTGAGCTACACAATGACTAATGCATGCATGTCGTCGGTTAGGACTGGTCTACTCAAAGCTGCTATGGCTCTTTCAAAAGGCCATTTCAGACTTTGCCCTACATTGTAAGACACATAATTTGTTACTATTCTATGTCTGGATTTTAAAAGAGACTCTTCTGTTCTCTGAGTTTGTTTCGGCGTTTTTTCTCAGAGGTCGTTAGCTAGGAAATGCCGGAGCCATCTAGCTATATAAGCTAAAAATATATGTAAAATATTGACTTGTAAAAGTATCTTTATAGGATCTATTTACAGAAATAAATATCATTTATAATTTGAAGAACGTAGAGTCCCTCATTAGTCTAATGGTCGTAAACACGACTGCTATACCTGATCCCTTTTTTATAATCCGGAAAATCGTCATGAATCGTCCACCACCTGGGGAGGCGGCAGGGGTATATCGGACTCGTACCGCCTGAAAACTGCAGTTGCCTCCACTTGCCATATTATTATAGTCATGGCCATTCATCATCATATCAGCCTATTGCCGTCCACTGCTGAGCGTAGCCTCCCCCAAAGAGCTCCAGTCATCCCAGTCTTGGGCAGCCCGCATCCATCTGCTGCCAGCCAATTATGGCCATTGAATTTGTCAAATTCACCATGACCACGACAGATGCTAAAAGAGCTAGGTTCGAGTCCTAGGTCAAGCAAAGTGAGCTTTGAGTTTAGATTTATGCCCGATTAATGGTCAATAGCTTAATTAGCTGCCTGTACCTATATCTAACTTATTGTCGACCGTACTTGACACACAAGTTGACACACAAAACAGTATGGGTGCTTTCCACCAGAGGTATGCTATGCAGCTGAGCTGTGAAGATGTGAAAGCTAAGCTACGAAATCATGTGGCCGTTTTAACTGATGCTAAGCTATGTAGCGGGGCAAGTAAGATGTGCTATGAAGATGCGCCGACACGACGAAACTGTGCAAGGAAGATGCGCAGCAAGTGACAAATGCATAGATACTCTGCTCTGCACACATGACCATCCATACCACGCATCCAAAGCATACAAACAAATAAACATAAAAATAGCTTAGTTGAACTCGTTCCCGCCAGTGCTACATATTGACGAATGAATAATTATATCGACGGTAGCTTTGTTATGATTGGTGGATATCAACCGCATCAATAGCAACGTAGCATAGCATATCTCTGGTTGAAAAGCACCCTAATAATTTTTGCCATAACTACCCCAAATTAAGCTCCCGTTAATTCAGTACCAATCTTGTAACAAAATTCCAAAACTGATTTTATTTACAGCATTTAGTTTAATTAAGAATTTATGAAACTTGTCCTCGTTTCAACTCCGGCGTTCATTTAAAACGTCGTAGCTGTATTTCGTGATTGTTCGTTCAAGTAATTGCGAAGGAACTATCTTTACTCGAAGCGACGGTTTAACGCCTCCGCGCCGACTCGGTATGAATAGTAATTTTTGACAGCACTGAATTTTCTATTCTGTGTCTACAATTATGCTTTTTTCGAAAGTACTTTGAATAAGGTTTGTGGAAGAAGTTCGGAAGTGTTTTGAATAAAGTTTGTAGAAAAAATTTGAACTGCCTTGTTAGTTTAGTATTCCTCAGCGCGACTGCTACGCTAGAGGTCTTGGGTTCGATTCCCAAATCGAGCAATGCGTTATTGGGTTTTTCTATTAAATTCTCAATAGCAGCTCGGAGTTTGGATTTGTGCCCGGTTAATGGCAATATGTCCGCCCCATATTACATGGGACCTAAACATACACACCTCTGCTTAACCCTTCGGGGAATACAGACGTGGTAGTATGTATGTATGTAGAAGTTAGAATGACTTTATTGGTACTATTTTTATTACTTAATAACTACGCTGATCAACCGATCTGGAAGGTTAAACTACACTAGCCGCGGTCAGTCTGTGAATGGGTGACCATTCTGAACATATCGAGACCTCTCCGTCCTTCGGAAAGCACGGAAAGCTGTCGGTCCCGGTTGTCGTATTAACCTATGACAATCGTTAGTGGTCAGAATATTAAGAAGCCTGACAACCAGATATCGGGTATTGCCTAGTTGGGTTGCGGAGGTCTGATGGCAGTCGCTTCGTGTAAAATACTGGTACTTGTAAAAGCTCATTTGAGAGAAAAACATTTTGAATTGAATTGAATTGAACACTTTGCTTGACCTCGAACCCAGGAGCTTAAGTGTCGTAGTCACATTTAGACCAATAAGCTAAGTAAGGAAGTTGATATTATTAACATTTCATATTCTAAATTGCTTCTGAAAACTATAGATACATAGGTATAGGTTTTGATTTCATTTAATTATTAATATTCTATGTTAATAAAATCATTTACAAAGCACTATTGTATTGGGGTTATCCTGTAAAAATGGTAAAATAAATGGGAAATAAATAAATTTATTGTCGTAACGATTTATCTAAAACTCAAAACGCTAATATAACCAACCGAAATCATTGAACAGCCAACAATGTTACTAACAATATTGGACAGCTTCTTAACGGGTGCATTTTCGAAGTCCAGTAACTTCCAACTCTTGGACTTTAACCCACTTAGCCAGATAGTTGGCTAATTCAATAACCAGCTAGGAACGAACCGAATTAAGTGAGGAGTTAATTTTTAAAATGGCGGAAAGGCTTTAAGCTAAATGCTGCCGAGTTTAACGTTCATAAAATGAAATAACGTTGGAAAGGCGCGCAGTTTTGGTTGATAAATTCAAAAAGCGTTTTTTGAAAAGTATGTTATTTATTTATTCAAATATGGAAATATAATTGTATATATGTAACAGCTAAAACCAAAGCGTTAGGTATATTGATAAAAGAAAATTTATAAAGTAAAATAGCATTTAAAACAAAGACGTCGTAGTTACATAGCAAGATATAGTTATTCGTGTTAGTGTTTACGGATCATAATAAAGTCTTTAATAATGTTCAACTGCATCATTAGCGGTCCTAAGCGCGACAGCTACGCTAGAGATCCTAAGTTCAGTTTCCAGGTCGAGCAAAGTGTTAATGTCTATGAAATCTCAGTAACAGCTCGGTGTTTGGATTTGTGCCCGGTTAATGGCAATAGGCTTGCCCTCTATTACATGAATAACAATTTTATGAAAGGATAGGTAATTAGGGTTAGTATTCATAATTAAAAATATTGTTTAAAATATATTATAACAATGTTCTTATGAGGGAATAAACTGTAAGTAATCCATACCTTTTTTTAATACGGAAAATCGTAATGGATCTTCTACCACCCGGGGAGGTGCCAGGATATAGGACTCATACTGGCTAAATCCGCACTTGCATTCAGTTGCCCTATAGTCATAGCCGTAGGATCCGTGAAATTCACCACAACCATGACAGACTGTGGTCCAGAAGTCGCTAGATCCCTTCGATCAACGAAGCCTAGCCTTGCCTCGCATTCTAATCTAAGGCACACGTAAGGTGCATACGCGGGCCACCTACTGGGTAATTGTAATGAAAACTTTTACATTAAATTAAAAAGGTCGCACGCTACGAAAAATAATCCGTTCCAGATTAAAGCAAAAATCTATTCATAATAAAAATACACGGTATTCGATTACGTAATATCAACAAAACCTAAAAAGTAGTGACTAAATCTGTCAAATACTTCTACAAAAGCAAACCATTCGCAAAAGACCAACCAAGCTGCGAAACGTACTCAGTAAAACTTAGTTACAAGCAACGCCATCTAGCGGTCCGCACCACAACCTCTTTATAGACCCCTAAACAAGGTTAGCTCGCGACGCCCCCAATTGGATAGCGCTGCCGGTTTAATTACTGTGTACACTCCAACTTTTGAGGGGTGATGTGACTTTGTAAGGAGGTGCTATCGGATGTTCAGTCTCTCAGTCTTTGAAAAGTTTCTACAAAGTTAAAAGTGAGGTAAAGGAGTCTGGTTCATTTGATTTGAGTGAATAGGAGCATTAATTTTAAATCTTATAAAAGGCCAAGAAACTTGGAAAATTGCTTAAGATAATGTTACACTCTAATTATTAAGTATTTGAAATCCATTTCGTAAAATGTTTAGGTACGCTCTGCTCATGCTGCCGAATAAAGTGCTAACATAATATCACTCAGATTCGAAAGGTTCGTAGCCAGTGAAATTACTCAAAATGAAAACGCGCTAGCGATACAGCTGGTATTGCTGACGTCTATAGGCTGCGCTTACTATCAACAGGCCAGTATGCTGGTTCGTCATCTTCCAAAAAAAAAACGCTATATCTTGACTGGCTGACAGACAACGCACATATAAAACGGTGGATTTAAAGGCATGAAATTTTGTAAAGGAGTTTCTTATATAAAGTAGGTAAGTGAGAATAAATGAAATTGTGAAATTTTGAGCTGTGTTTATTTATACAACCACATTTTGTTGGTAATTATCTACATTTTGACTTGTAAGCTACTACTGAGAATTTACTAAGAACAATTGTCCATCTGAAAATGAAACACAGAGCCTCAAGATCAACAAGCTACGCTTACGACTATTAAGTCAGTAAATAGATACTTTATATTCTCAGTTTATAAATATTTGATAAGCCTTAAACAGGACCATAAGACAATGCAAAATCACAAAAAATATGGATGTTAATTGCTGTAATAATGTAGCTAAAACTAAGCTTGAATAATTCAAAATTATTCAAACGACATCTCATAAACATCAGATTATAACACTAACAAATTAAACAAATGCAAATCTATCAGGAACAGCGTCACATAATCCGGTTGCAGCCGCTTTATACCGGTTATAACCGGTTCACGCCGCCTTCATCCGGATATAACCACCCGAGCAAAGATTACAGGGTGCTTTACCAACTCGCGAGGTCTTATTAAGCATCTAGAGGCGAAAATGTAAATTAGCAGCGAAATTGCGAGCTGATGTTCGGCTTAATGACACTCGTTCGCGTTCTTGAGTGTGTTAAGTTCAGTCTGCAATCAGCTGGTGCGAAACGTCTTTACGTTTTGCTAATAGTTGCCGCTTCTGGTAGCGCTTAAGTCTACATACGGCAAGGTGGTGGAACTTCTATTATCGTGTGTAATACAGCATGCTTGGTGTGTAAGGGTATATAAGTGTGTATAAAAGTGTCAATAGTACGTATTTATTATTTTTATTCAATTTTATGATCACTTACATTCGACAAACACATCACTCATTCTTACTAATGAACCTACAAGTTACAAGTTTTAAAACGAAAATTACATTTTTCTTTTCTAATTTATCACTAGCTTAATCAGTAAAGGAGAACATCGTGAGGACAGCTGCATGCCTAAGGTGTGTGAAATCTAGACAGCGTGTGAATTCTGTCAACCCGCACTACGACAGCGTGGTTGACTAGCTTATTCCTTTTCATATTGAGAGGAGACTGTGCACTGTATATATATTATAGGTTGATGATGATGATGAAAGTTCCATTTTACATTATACTTCATCCCAAATCACAGCCAAATAAACACTAAATTTATACACAAGCTAAACCAAACTAAAACCCAAACTTATTTTTCAGACAGCGTCGACGGCAATCGAATTAGCACCGCGCTTGTGTGCCCTAGACGCAACCCCGGCCGCGTTACACGCTCTTTAGCAAACTTTGTAATACCATTACCAAGTTGTCACCACCACTTCCATGTGAGATCGGTAATGGAACCTCCCGAATACAATCTCGTTGAACTTCGGACTTCTAACTACAGTTCTGCTAAATTGGACCAGACCAACTTCCAAAAAACAACATTGCAGTTGTTTTCCCTGAAGGAAGCAGCATCTATCAAGTTATTTAGAGTTTAGGTTACACTAGATGAAAAATAATTAAAACTGTATGACCCCAAAATACCTATCAAACTATTTTAAAATCAGCTGAATTGGCGAAATAGTTAAAACGCGAAAGCAAGAAAACAAACGATTTAACATTTATTGTATTTTCAACAGAGGTAGGGCATAGTGGGAGCAATTCCACTCAAATTGTAACTGCCCGACTGGGGAACTACCTCCACCTTGCATAAAATCGAAGTGAAATAACACTGCTTTGAGCTGTGTTATATGATACCCTGATGTTGTAAGAGTCTATAGGCTGTATTGTGCAACCCCTTACCATCAGGTGGGCGATATGCTTGTTTGCCATCTTAGTGGTAGGTATCATCATCATCATCAATCCATATACTGTCCCACTGCTGGGCACAGGTCTCCTCTCATATTGAAGAGGGATTAGGCTATAGTCCACCACGCTGTCCTAGTGGTAGGTATGAAAATACAAAAAAGTGTAAGCTTATTGCATAATAATAAATAATATAAATATTTTTTGAGACATTTTTACACAGCACCATCTAGTCCCAAACTAAGCAGAGCTTGTACTATGGGTACTAGACAATGGATTTAATACTTATACTTTTTTTTGTAAATATATACTTATAATACATAAGAAACAGATAAACGCAAATACTCATGTTTAATACCCACACAAATATTTGTGTTCTGTGGGAATCAAACCCCATGATCAGCAGTCTGGTACTCGAACCACTAGACCACAGACGTCATCAAATCATACCACCACGCTTTTAATTTAGTTAGTTAAAGGAGTACATGAATGTACGCCCACAGTTCATCGATATGGTTAGGTCCCATGTAATATGGAGATACTATTTTCATCAGTGTAGAACTCGAGTCATCGCGCGCATTTTCGCGCCGAATTATTTTCATTTTCTTTAAACTTACTGCGTCAGTGAGAGTTGAGCCTAAGTTCAGAAGCCGAGTGACCTGTGCTAGTAAATTCTACAAAATTAAGAAGTATATTAACTTAACTTTTATTTTATTAAATATGACAGATAATCACATTTGGTACAAACGTGTTTTTATGTTCTGTCTATAAAGAATATCAAAAAATGAGTTGCCAAAAATAATCCCTCTCTGAAAATTGAGCGCAACCCAATTTAAATTCACACGTAATCAGATTAAGGCGCTGGGTAATACATCACGGAGCATATTTCTCGAATTCATTCATCAGTATGGCGACGACAATCAATCTTGTGAGCACAATGACACTCGTTACGTATGTCATTGTTATGTGTTATTGAGGTATTATGTGCTAGAACAGGCTACGAAGCAGTTTGCTGCTCTACAGTTGTTGAATAACCAAGTACTAATTCACAAATAGTAACCATAACACGTTTCATGGTATAGATGTTTTTAAACTCATCAATCATCACTATAGAGCTGGTCTGATTTCTTCTACTATAATATATAAATTCTAATTTCTAATACCTCAATGTAATGTATCACAATTCGCTGGGCAAAATGACGGAGGCTTATTGGACGTCCGGTAAATTTTAGCTAGTTGCGCATTTTAATGGAGAACGCATTGTGCAATGTGAATGGATGCTCTGTGTCGGGCTTTGTGTTAGAATTGGGCATTGGAACTTAGTACTTGGATGAGCATACGAGTAAATAAGTAACGACACCAGACCTCCACAATGCAATTTTTTGTCACTACTGATTTCCATGATAATCTGGTTATTGGACTTTTATAATGGTAATAGCCAAGAGCCTCGTTGGACATCTGAGGAGGCTCTCGTTAGACGGCTGGATCAAGGGGTTGAAACAGAAATTGGTACTCCTCGACACGGCACGCATTGTGAGGAGGCTCCTCTCTCTGGAGCCTTAACCACCGGTAGCTTGGATCCTGTTCCCGATATCGGTGGTCTGACTATTTTTTTATATTTTTATATGAGTTTTTTTTTTTAATATTTAAAAATACAATGTAAATGAGAACATGATAAATACGAGAATAATAATAATGTTTATTTGCTGTGGGTATATTTTTAGACTCTATCCCTAATGATTGTTTATTTAGTGGTATTCGTATGACAACTGAGATCGGGCATAATGTGTTTTTTGAGACGCGGTGGGTTCTAATCGCTAAGAATGGTCACCCATCCTGAGACTGACCTAAGCTTAACCTTACCGATCGATTGGTCAGCTTAGTTATTACACACACAAAAACATGAAATGTTTTATTCTATAATCCTGTAAGAGCCTGGCAATAGGCTGAAACAAAAAGCCTAATGTAAAAATGTAATTGTATTTCTCGTTAAGCAAACTGTAACGCAACCAGATTAAAAATTTAATACCAGCTTGTTATATAAAACCTTTCATCTCATTACTAGGAAACCAGAATAAGGTTTAAGGCGACATTTTGTTTGTAGAATTCTATGATTTTTTTATTACTTTGGCATACATAACTTACCATCACGCCTGTATTCCCGAAGGGTTAGGCAGAGGTGTAAAATAATGCACATCCACAGTTCACTGCTATGTGTAGATCTCATGTAGGAAGCGAGCCTATTGGTATGAACCGAGCACAAATCCAAACTCCGAGCTGCTACAGAGAATTTAATAGAAAAAAAGCACTGCCCGACCTTCGAACACAGGATGTAGCGTAGCGTAGCGACTAACATAATTATTATCTAGTAATTATTTTATTATTCAAAATTAATTTAAATCTCAATATAAATCTAGAATTAGTATTATAAACTAGACCAAAACAAAGCATTTCTACCGAACTCATGAATACAAGAGTGAATACCCCAGCTTGCCCCAATTAAGCGAAGATCTCAAGCTGGACCTATTCCCTAACCAGCTCCCACGGGATGGCTAACCCAACATATCTTTAGACTAGACGAGTCTGGGTAAATCGAAAAACTTTAAATGGGTCCAATTTCCAGGACCCGACCCCCTTCCACCACGCCTCGCGAGACGTGGAGCAATTAAAAGAATTGCCCCACAACGATTCAGACCGACTACTAAAAATGAAAATATACTGGTGAATATTGCGACCGTGAACGTTATACAAATACAAATACAAATACAAATTTGTTTATTTCTTTAAAAAAGATTTGGTACAGCAAGTTTGTGATTGGAGCCTCCTGTTAAGCAAATAGTGCCTGTGTTAGGAGACACCGCTCTTCCATAACAAAAAATTAGAAATAACATTATAAGCTAATCTATATCTAAGTACTTATATGAAATTATAATTCTATATTAATAATAAAAGCTGAGGGCGTTGGTTGTATGTGTGTGTGTGTGTGTGTCAGGTGTGAGTGTGTGTTGTGTATGTGTTATGATATGTGTTTTAAGAGTGCTTCCGTTTCCTCATAAGTGAGTTTCTTTAACCATTCTATCATTGTTTTTTTGCAGTCGTAATAGGTTTTATTGTAAATAAATATTTCTTTATTTATTCGGTTATATAATTGTGCTGAGCGTCTATTAAATTGCATGCAGGCGAACCGGGACTTGTATTGAGGGATTTCTGCAACAATGTCTCTTCTTCTTTTATTATTTTTAGCTGCGTCATAAGTGAGAGTTTTGTGTTTTTTTAGTACAGCCTGTACAATATATAATTTTCTCACAGACAATAGGTTACTAATATTATAAAGACTTTCCGTGGGATATCTAATTTTTTTAAAATACATAATTTTTATTAGACCACGCTGCGCACGCTCCAACTCCAGTAGCTTCGTTTTTGCTGAGCCTCCCCAAATAGATAAGCAGCATTGTAATACAGACTGCACCAGAGCAGCGTATATCTCGTTCAGTGGATATCTGTTTGGTTTGTTTTTATTAGTACCAGTCAATTGTTTTGGTACAACATGCCTCAGTGTACAGAATATCCAGCTAAGTTTTCTCACCCTAGCAGTAACTTGCTCAATATGTGGATACCACGTTAGTCTCTGGTCTACTACCACACCTAGGTATTTAGTCTGACTCACTTGATTTATTGACGGGCAAGTTCTACAGTTTTGTTTGGTTAAGTCTTCACATTCGTGAATCTTAATTTTTATGTTATCTTCAGGTTGTGTTCGACTGCTGATACTAAAACAAATATAGTTAGTTTTAGACGTGTTAAGCGTGAGTAGATTGCTGTTTAGCCATTTCGCTATTTTAGCCATTCCCACTTCAGTACTATTTACTAGTTGTTGCCATGAATTCCCAGAGAAGACAACAGCTGTATCATCGGCGTAAGAGAATATTTTTGCGTTTTCGACGTTCAGATTGCAGAGGTCATTAATGTATATTAAAAATAGTGTAGGGCCTAATACGCTTCCTTGTGGTACGCCGTATGAAACATCTGCGTCCCCACTGAGATATTCTCCTATCTTAACCCTCTGTTTCCTGTCTCTAAGATAGCTTTTAAAGAGTTCGAGAGGCGTTCCTCTAATTCCATTACATTCTAACTTATTTACCAGAGCTGGGATAGAGACGGTGTCAAACGCCTTTTTTAAATCTAGGAAGACAGTGAGACATTTCTTTCCGCTATCCATCTTATCAGTAACCAGGATGATAACTGATTTCACAATGATGGGACATTTTGGGAGAATCTCACCACACTATTTTCTACATAACAGCAAATATCAACTGTCGCTAACCTACTAACTAGTCCATCTTTTTTAACAAAGCATGAATTAACATTCTTGTGTAAACTCATACGATAGAAGAAAAAGTGTTATACAATTTCTTGAATAATTTTAGAACGTCAAATTCTACGTTTTATGAGGGACTATTGAGGGTGTAGAAAATGCTTTTATAAGCACACTGATACCAAAACAATCCAAAATGAAACAAAGCAATTTTACTGTATGACAGATAAGTACCGTAGGTAAATGTCTGGAAAATCATTTTGACAGATTACTCTACAAGGAAATAATCTTCTGTCCACTTGTGCGCTCTTCCTTAACATAATCAAGTTTAGCACATCATTAAAATCTACTAAACTAGCAACCCTCATAACTCATCAGCCTATTGAGCGCCTATTATTGCCTCAACTCGATCCGTTTCACGACGCGGTCATAAATCAAACCCGATAGGGTTGTAACTCAAGACTCTTGTTTACAGGTAATCAGATGCCGAATCGTCAAGGTTAATGGTCTGTGTGTGAAACTTCTTGCGTAGAGGGCTGCCATTTAATATATTATTAGGGCTGTCAAAGCAGGTAAGTAGTTATTATCTCTAAGGATTAAAATATTTGAACTAATTAGATCAAACACCTGCTGTTGCACAAAAGGTTGCAGTATCGTTCCTCTTTTTAAAAAATATCAACAATGTTCAATAAATTTCGAAATAAGGAAAAAATAGGTATATGTAAACTGCTTTAAAAATGTTGAACGTAAAGAATACAGCAGACTTATACAAGTTGAAGCTCTTAGTAATGTCATGCGACATCCCAATCTCAATAAATGAAGATCATTGTTATTGTTAATGCAGTCAGCAGACAGACCATTTTAACAAAAAGCTTTTGAACACTAAACCAATCGCAGTCGTCGCGTTCACGCTCACAAAAAAGTCCCGTATATTTCACATCAAAGATATCCACGATGCGGCGCTTGTTCTTCCACGTCGTTACACCAAGAATTAAGTCTTAATGGGCCAGTTGAAACACCTACAATTACAATAAGAAAAAAAATACATTTATGTATTGGATTGCTTTTTTTAAATCAAATCAGAAAAATATTCATTGTAATTTGTAATCAACAGTTGATGTCTGACGCTTGTCAGAAATCATAAATATATTAAAGTTAAAAAATACCTAACTTTTAAATTGCAAGTGGTCTTGGCCTGGAATGCTACCTGCATAGTCTATGCAGGTAGCATTTATTTTTAATAAGTATCATTGTAAGATTAGTTGGTAAACCTAAAAATTATAATACGAGTAAAAAGGACCTTTTCTTACGGATTTTATCGCGTTATATTTAATGAAACCCCTAGGTTTTGTCTAGTATAATAGTTAGCAAATATTCATGCTACATTAGGTACATTATAATATAATTGACCTACTGTAGCATAAAAAATATAGTTATAATATTATTATCACTTTTATTAAAAATTTTACTTAAAACGGAACGGAGAAGGTAGAGTTTGTTTGTTTGTGTGTGCAAACGAATGAATGTTCCTGTTTATCTTCAAAACAATTTGACCAATAATTTAGATACCGTTTTTGATATCGTTTTTGACGCTAAGTGCTGTGTTGAAAGATCTGCAGTTTAAGCTGCGCTTATCGCGGTCGGTCTGTAGATGCGCACAATTGTCAGAACATACATACTCTTTCGTGCCTCGGAGAGCCGTTCGAATCTTAAACACCTATGACAATTTTATTGTCAGGTTCCTAAAAAGCCTGCCAATCTGTCAGTTACTAAGTACCTTTGGTAAACACTCGTAAATGAAACGGTTTGACTTCAGCCAGAGGGTCGCACGCAAAATAACAAAGCAATTTAAAACTCGATGCTATTCGCGTAAAGGTATGGCCATACCGTTGCATGTTGGTACCAAGTTTTTTAACATTAACATAATGTTTCATTAACTTAATGTTTCAATAAAGAATATTAAAATATTTTGAAGTAATCATTTATAACAGGACTATGTTTATAAACAAGGGCCTGTGCGTTAAATTTAGTCTTGATTTTTTTATATAATACAATACGTATTCAATTATTGCAATATTTTAAGTAGCAAGTTTTTACAGATATGGGACCTAATTATTCATCAAAAATTGTTCGTGGTGTGTGATTTCTACACAAAGCTTACCCACAACAGTTAATATACAGGTAATTTACAGACCATAATGGGGATAGTCGAGATAGTTTTGATTAGATATCCTGCAATATGGAGATAATTGAATAAAAATACCCGTTTTTTATTCTCCTAACATATTCCCAACATGCGGTTGAATATCTAGCGACTGCTATCAGACCTCCATAACAAATTTTTTGGACAATACCTATATCTTAATGATAGTTGAATTTTCAGTCTTTCTATATACCACAAACAATTATTATCATCAGCCGTTCGTATGAAAACCGAGACCGAAGTTTCCGTGCACTCCGAGATATGTTAGTTTTTACCGCGAACGACTGCTCTGTGGAATCAATAACCAGCGGAGGTATTTCCGATCCGGTACGACATGGCAAGCTTCAAGAAGCGAGACTATTCTTTTCTCAAAGGCTGGAAACCTGCTTGCAACCCCTCTGGTGTTGTGGGTGTCAACGGGCGGCGGTGATCACTTACCATCAGGTGACCCGCTTGCTCGCTTGCTCTTCCATAAAAACAAAAATGTTAAGAGAGAACACACTTTAAAAAAAAAAAAAAAAAGCAGTGACAGCCTAGTGGTATGACCATTGGATTGCCAAGTCGAAGATCTTTAGTTCGAACCCAAGGCACGCACCTCTGACTTTTCGAATTCATGTGCGTATTAATAATTAATTATCACTCGCTTAAACGGTGAAGGAAAACATCGTGAGGAAACCTACATACCTTAGAGATTTTTCTCGACGGTTTGTGAAGTCTGCCAACCCGCAGTAGGCTAGCGTGGTGGACTATAGCCTAATCTCTCTCAATATGAGAGGAGACCCGTGTCCAGCAGTGGGACAGTATATGGGTTGTTGATGAAGAGAGAACACAATATATTATAAGAATGATGGACTGACCGTGGAAAGTGCGGCTTAACTTTGTAGATCAATTGATTATTACTAATTATCATTATTATCTATATTGTAATCATCATCATCAACCCATATCCTGTCCCACTGCTGGGCACGGGTCTCCTCTCATATTGAGAGGGATTAGGCTATAGTCCACCACGCTGGCCTAGTGCGGGTTGGCAGACTTCACAAACCGTCGAGAAAAATCTCTAAGGTATGCAGGTTTCCTCACGATGTTTTCCTTCACCGTTTAAGCGAGTGATAATTAATTATTAATACGCACGTGAATTCGAAAAGTCAGTCAGTCTATATTGTAATAATTATATTATAATATTATCGCTTCAAAGAAAATACCACTTGTTCGTTATAATTAGTGACGATGATAATCGATTATCCATAATCGATTATCAACATCACTATCACAGCATTGAGATGAAAGGAAGCAAAGGTAAATAAATCTATAGCTTCATTCGTTCATGATTATTGATTATTTGAGTGAGATATGTATAGCTTTGAGATAATAAGATAATTTTACCTGTTTCGATCCACTATCAAAAATCGATTAATCGATTATCAACATCACTAGTTATAATAAGTAATAGTGTGTCCGCGCCTTAACCGCGAGAATATAATAAGGACTCGATTGGATGTAAAGTTGCCTACTTAATTTTATTTTATTCCCTATAAAAGAATTCGCTTTTTTAACACGTCGTTTGAATTCACAAGAGCGTCTAGGTCATAGGCTTAGTGGTGCAAAGCACAAGCGGTAGCGGGTACGTAAGTGTTTATCGTGACGAGGTTGTTTGTATTCCAACCTATTAACATTAGATTCATGTTCTTAAGAATCTAAAAAAATGCTTTAATACTAATTGTTCTTTTTCTTCATTTGGGCAATGGTTACAACATGATTTAAAAAACATACCACCACGCCTGTATTCCCCGAACGGTTAGGCTCACATTGCACTGGTATGTTTAGGTTCCATGTAATAGGGGGCGAGCCTATTGCCATTAAGCAGGCATAAATCCAGACTCCGAGCTGCTACTGAGAATTTCATAGAAAAACCCAATAACACTTTGCTCGACCTGGGGATCGAACCCAGGACAGTCATGATAGCAACATGATTTATATTCTAAAGTCATACTATAAATTTTGGTCAGAGTAGTTAAGTTTTTGTAGTTTTTAACATCATGACGTCAGCCTCAGGAGAAAGCCTTGAACAAAGGCCGTTTCGCCGCCGCGCTGTTTGAGGCAACATCTCGTTCGTTCGCCTCCGCAGTTTATTCGTTTTAAAGTGGTCAAAAGTTAGTGATGTCACTCTTAACTTGTTATTTTGTGTAACTCATACCGTACTCTGTTCAACTTGAGTGTTTTTGACTTTAATTCACGCACTATTAGTAAAGTTATAAGCAAATTAGTTTTAAAATTGTTTGTAACCGCCTACGCGAGCTGCTTGCACCGCTTGCTGTTGCTGTCCCCCTCGCACAGATACTCGCTCGTTCTCGCACCGCTCGCTGTTGCTGTCTATCTCGCACAGATACTCGCTCGTTCTGCTTACACCAAATATGAATTGCTCTGCATGCTATAATGCTATTATTACTAATGATGACGAGGGAGTTCTCCGTTGCTCACGCGAGAATTGTGGTAAACTATATCACCCAATGTGTACAGGCATTAGAAACTTAATGAATGTTGATATCGATACGTGGATCTGCCCTGAGTGTTGTTGTGCTATAAAAAAAGGTGGAGACAATTCTTTTACACCCGTAGGCGCAAAACAAGATCCTAACGTAACACTTCGGAAGAATGCCTCGACTAATTCTACAAGTAATTATGTAGATTATGTTGACAGCAACATTGCATTCATATCGGAGATACGTGACCTACGCTCGGAGATGTCTTCTCTTAAAGAATTGCTCACAAAGGCATTGACCTTAATCGGCAGCCACGAGGATAGGTTAGAAAGATATGCTTTGCAAGTAAAACAATTAAATAACAAGCTTGAAAAGTATGAGAAACAAGATATCCAAACTACGCCTTTGCGAGCTGTGCGCGAACCTTGCGCGAATTCGCTGTGCAACACGGATGTAACTATCAAAACAACTGCAGAAAAACAGCAGCCTAAACAACAGGAGATAGGAAATTCTCAAAGCTACCACCAGGCTTCCCAACATCTCCAAACTGATCACGTAATACCACCAATTCAAGCACTGGAACAATCCGTTACTACTGTCGTTAGTCAAGAACATAATACTCAAAGTGACGGAGAATGGATTGAGATAAAAAAGCGCAACTATAGGCAACGCCAAAAACCATTACATGGAACTGCTGATCCTCTGTTAATCAATTTAAAGGCTATGGAAATACGCAAACACTTCCACCTCTGGAATATGGCTTCCGACGTCGATGAAGTTCGTCAATACCTTTCTCAGCTATATCCTACTACTGGCTGCTCAGTTGAAGAGTTAAATGCCCGTGGGGATTACAAATCATACAAAATCGGAGTTCCAGCTGAATTTTACGATAGGATCTACTCTGCCGACATCTGGCCACTGAATGCTAGGATAAAACCCTGGATTAACTACAGAAAGAGCACTTCCAAAATAAATGAACTACAAAATCTGTCACCTGGGGAGCCCTTTCGTAAACCAACTACGGCAAAAGCTTAGTAGTAAAACTGTTAAAGACAATAAATATATATTACACACTTGCTATCAAAACGTCCGAGGTCTGAAAACGAAGCTAGCAACGTGGCGCAACCACCTATCCATGTTAGAGCAAAACCTCGTCGCTGTCACTGAAACTTTCCTGGACTCTTCAGTCTTAGATACTGAACTCGAAAGTGGTGACTGGTGTGTTCTGCGCCGAGACAGAGATACGCCTTGTGGAGGCGTCCTACTAGCGGCGCGAACTCCTCTCGTACTTCGCAGGAGATGCGAGTATGAAACTGAAAGCGGCGAAGATTTGTGGGCGTCCTTTGTGTGGCATGGTCTCTCATTCCTAGTGTGTGTAGTGTATATCAAACCAAGTGCTAGTGATGAAGACTATATGAGCTGGTTTTGCAAAACCGAAAGTTTCATAAATAATTTTAAGGGTTTTGTTATTATAATGGGCGATCTCAATTTGAATAGCGCATCAAATAATGTAGCTAATTACTACTGCTACTTCTTGTCATTTTGTTCTTTAGTTGATAAAAATGATATTTTAAATGTTCATGGTGGCAAATTGGATGTTGTATTAGTCCGGGAAGGTTTTCACGAGGTGTCTGTGTTTGATATTGATGGTATTGTTCAGCCGGATGCATATCATCCTCCGCTGGACGTTGAGGTTAGAATTGAATCAGTTCATTGTTCGAATGTAATGGATCCAAGCAACATTAACCCCGCGAAAGATTGGAATTTTTATAAATGTAACTACGACCAGCTTTATTCTTTATTGTCAGTGACATCTTGGGATCCTGTATTCCAGGCCCATACCGTTGCGGGTGCGGTGAATGCCTTTTATCAGATTGTCTATGACACTCTCGATACCTGCATGCCCAAGAAGCATCGTTCTGGGAAAACAACTAAGCGATACCCCGTATGGTTTACGTCGGAAATAACTAAAGATATCAAACGAAAGCACACGCTGCACGCTAATTGGAAGCGCTCTAAACGCCACGAAGACTATAGGACTTTCTCGGATCTTCGAAGTTGCCTGAAACATCGCGTTGCTTCTGCATATCAATCGTATATTAGAAGGGTCGAAAATAACATAAAAGTCAATCCACGTGAATTTTGGCGACATATATGCAGTTTAAGATCTAAGGGTGGCTTCGAGCCCTCGGTGAGCTATTGTGGTGACAGTTACAGCGGTACTGCAGCCGCGGAGGCTTTCGCCAGATTTTTTGCCAGTGTTTTTCTGCCAGATATACCACTATTAGACGCCACCAATACCAACAATGCCGACGTTACCAAAAACAGTAATTATATAAATATTTTTCGGTTTTCTCGTAGGGATGTTTTAGATGGGTTGAATAAACTAAAAGCCAGTAATTCTGTAGGTCCGGATAGTGTACCAGCCACGATTCTTAAAAATCTTAAGGATTCATTTGTTTCTCCACTTTGCCATATATTTAACCTATCGTTAAAAACAGGTTGTTATCCTCTCCAATGGAAAGTGTCACGTGTAACCCCTATACCTAAAACGTCTAACAAAACAGCTGTTGAGGAATACCGGCCAATTGCTATTCTATCGTCACCTGCAAAAGTTTTCGAAAATGTGCTCCACAAACTTATATACGCACAGGTTAAGAAATATTTAAGCAATGCTCAACATGGTTTTAGATGTAGGAGGTCTGTCGAATCTAACTTATTAACTTTAACGGAGTATATCTCATCACAACTTGACAGAGGGCAGCAGGTAGACGTTCTATATTTTGACTTTCGGAAGGCATTTGACCGCATCAACAATGATATCTTGCTCGCGAAACTTAACACCATAGGTATATGCCCTAACCTTCTCCGTCTATTGGCTGATTACCTTCGTGACCGCCAGCAGTACGTGAGGTTAGGAATTTACGAGTCCAACACGTACCACACTCGTTCAGGAGTAAGTCAGGGCTCGATTCTCGGTCCCTTGCTGTTTCTTTTGATGATCAATGATCTCCCCGAGGTTCCTCAACATGCAAGATGTCTTTTGTATGCTGATGACCTAAAACTCTACGCTTGTGTCAACAGTATATCGGACTGTGAGGCTATTCAAAGGGACATTGACCTGGTGAATGATTGGGGAAATGTAAATAAAATGGAATTCAATCCCTCTAAGTGTTATGTCATGACTTTTGGTCGAAGGCGACACCCCATTACCTTCAACTACAAAATAAATGGCTCTTCTATAACTAGATCATCAACCATGAGAGACCTGGGTGTCGTCTTCGACCAGAGGCTGACATTTCACGATCATATTGCAACTGTTGCTAAGGAATCGTTTAAGAGACTTGGTTTCGTTCTGAGAAACTCACGAGACTTCAAGAATACACACGTCATAAGACTCCTTTACAGCACGCTTGTCAGGAGCAAGTTAGAGGCCAGCTCCTGCATTTGGAATCCACACGAGGCCTCTTATTCTCTACTGCTTGAAAAAGTTCAGAAGAAATTCTTAAGATTTCTTTACAAATCCTCTCTCGGATACTATCCATATATGTATCCTACCAAATACTTGTGTGGAAGTCTAGGATACAATATGCTGGACACCAGAAGAGCGTTTGGTCAGCTGTGCATTATGCTTAAAATCTGCAGAGGTATCATAGATGCTCCTGACCTCCACAATGAACTGATGCAGTTATATGCTCCGAGAAACTACCTTCGAGCTCGTCGGCACCGTCCACTGTCTGTGCCCGCATGCCGCACAGTGGCCCGTGCATCGTCCCCTATTCCCCGCGTCTTGTCCGCGCTCAATTGCCTCTTGGAAACCTACCCTGACTGTGAACTATTTATAGACGAATTTAAAACTGTCCAGCGTGTGTGTTTCAGTTTTTGTGAAAACTTATAGCAGTTCTTTTGGAAATAGTGTTATAATGTACCTAGCCTGTTTGTTTCTATTTTTCATCTGTGTGTTAATGTAATTGGTGTAATCCGTATTAACATAAATAAATAAATAAATAAATAAATAAATAAAATAAAGGCCTCCCCGACGGACTTCCACAAGGACTGGTTATGTACAGCCTGTACCCAACGACTCCATAGAACCTTTACCCGGTCGTCGGACCATTTCGTTAGAGGCTGTCCTACCCTAAAGTTAGTACGTTGTAATTTTCATTGATTCAAAAGATTTATTGCATTGCGTTTGGTTTGTAGTATATTAAATTATGCTTACCGCTACCACGTTACGACGTTTATTGTCCTTGAGAAAATCCTCATCAATACATTTGTAGATCTCGGAAGTCAGCAGAAGACTGAGATGGAATGGCGACCCTATAATAACATTATTTAATCAGTTATTAAAAAGAAAATAACGTTGAAACAATATTTTTACTCTCGTGTGTAATCCCAATTTTCAATATTCGATACGAATAAGGTCACCAAAAGGTGCAAGCGTACTGTGTATGTAAAAATAATAACTCATCATTAAAATTATATCATTGCAGTAATTATACGTTCCTTTATTATTGATATATTTACTGTCCAATAAATTCACAGAGAAGTAAATTAAAATTAAATGAAAGTTAAGTAATTGGACGACCTGGTAAAGGTCGCTGAGAGTCGTTGGATGCAGGCGGCTTATAACCGGTCCCTGAGGAAGTCTATGGGAGAGGCCTTTGTTCAGCAGTGGACCTCCTGTGGCTGATTATATTATTATGATATTGATAAAAGTCGCTGGCGGTCAACTTAATAACATGACGACAACGTTTATTTTATTTGTTTGGATTGTCTATTCAATCAAAAATCAATCAAATCAGCACAGGCTTCCTCTCAGAATCAGAGGGTTAGGTCTAAGAATCAATAGTTACACATCGCTATGCTCAAATAAATAAATAAATAAATTTATATATATATATATACTTTATTGTACACCGTTAAAAATACATTATATGAGGACACAACTTAATTTATAACATAATATACAATGGGCGGCGTTATCGCAAACAGCGATTTCTTGCAGGCAACCTTATTAATTAGCATTATTAAAGTAGGTACTGTAAACCCTTTAGTAAAACGTTCATTCAATATTGCAACGAAACTCAAACCTACCAGTAGCCCGATTCACGTAATTAAAACCGTAGCGACTTAACCGTTGAAACAGTTTTCCTATTCTAATCCGTGATCAAATCGTTGAACTGCACACAGTTCAACGATTTGATCACGGATTACTGTACTAATAGTAATACTGAACTGTATTGTGATACAGTTCAGTATTACTATTAGTACAGTAATCTGTACTAATAGTAATACTGAACACGATCGGCTGAGCATGACGGATTAGAATAGGAAAACTGTTTCAACGATTAAGTCGCTACGGTTTTAATTACGTGAATCGGGCTACAGGGTTGAATTTTAAAAGTTTACTTCACAATTAACATCAAAACAAACATTGACAAACAACACGAATGTAAAACAACCACATAGTTAGTTATAAAAACTGGACAAACAACCGCAAAATCAATTCCGAATTTGTCAGCCGCAGTCGGCCATGCTTCCTTTTTGTTAGGTGCCATTTAAACCAGTACATATTTTATGATATTTTACTTTTGTACTCAATAAATAATTCTGTAATATTTTAAATAAATATTTATCATGAACGTGTTATGAAGTGTGTTAAATATGTATGACAAAATAATTGACGTTTGTGGGAAACGAAATAAACGCAAGTTTGACCAAATTCACATATTTTTAGTGTAAGTCTCGCTTGCTGCGGTCAGTCTACGGATGGGTGACCATTCTTAGCACATTAAGACCACCTCCGTTTTTGGTAAAACGGAGATATTGTTAACCTTCAAGATCCTGACAAACAGTTTATCCTTAAGATAAATATTTGGGACATTTTGGGATATTTTTTTTACACAGCACCATCCAGTCCCAAACTAAGCAGAGGTTGTTCTATGGCTACTAGACAATAGATAAATATCTTTTTGTATTTTTTTTTGGCATTTTCCATGCTAAGATTTTTAAAGTTATTAAGCAAAGGAAAGGACGCAGGTTCGAATCCTGCCCGTGGTCGAATTTTTCTTTTTGTAAATACATACTTTTTTAATTTTTAATTAATAAGGAACACCCAGACAAACACAAATACTTGTGTTATAACCACACAAACATTTGTGTCGTGTGGGAAACGAACCCAAGACACCAGCAGTCCAACAAACGAACCACTACACCACAGACGTCGTCAAATAGTAATATACTTATTAGTTTAGATATTAGTATTGTCCAGAAATCGCAAAGGTGTCCATAGCTTTAAGAATAAGATCAAACAGCTTGGAAACTCGTCTCGAAAGATAGTTATATGGAATAAAATATGCAATGGTCGTATTCGCATTCTTTATTTGTTTTCTTTATTTTGTAATGTTTTATTTAATTGTTTAATTTAATTCTTTATTTGATTTTAATTGCTGTCAGATAATATATTCTTTAATCTCTAGATATAAATCACTTGGCTAACTGATTATGAGTGTTATGTACGCCGTAATTGTCATGTGCATCAAATAAAATACTACTCATATGTTTGTTTTATGATTATTTTAATGTATGTGATGTGGCTGTACTTAGTAAATATATAAATAAGGTGTGACAGCTGTCACTTTGTATTATACATAATGTTCAGAGGCCAGCACATCAAGCTACCACAATTTATTTATTTATTTATGTAATACTTCATGCACTAAACAAAGTGTTGTACACGGAGTACTTAATGTCATTATGCATTCTCTCCCAGTCAACCTTAGGGTGATGCAGAGACAAAGCAAGATAGTAGGTGCACAAATGTTCACAATCTGTCAAATTTCTTTGATTGATTTTCAACTTTAATACAACACAGTAAGGTTCATATTCAATTGGGAAAATTTGAAAGTTTTGGATAGCTTGACCTGCTGGCGTCTGTGCATACATGGCCGCATATAGTTTTTTTTTATTAGCAGCAGGCACTTCATGTATCTGGTTAGACTGCCAGCCGTCCTCTCAACGTCCGTGAGGAAAGGCAGGAATGATAAAGTCAGATTGTACGGACTCATTATTCTGGTGGTCGTAAGCAGGACTGCTATACTAGAGATCGTGGGTTCGGTTTCTAGGACGAGCAAAGTGTAAGTAATTGGATTTTTGTTAGAAAATCACAATTTTAGCATGGAATGACAAAATGCTTGGCACCTATTGCACGGAAAACTAGGGTGTACTTACTTCCGTTCTTACGTTGGCCTCATTTATAACACACCCCAGTGGTAGCCACTACGTATAGACAGAACTCATACATGGTGAAAGCAAGTCTTAAGTACAACGCAATCTGCCTGGAAGCTGATATCGATATTTTCAATACTAGTGTTGTTAAACTAAAGAAGATTTTAACTGATGGTTTCTTTGAGTGCAAATAGCCATTTATCTGTTTTTTTATTTTCTATTAAACACATATTTTTCTTTTTCATTAGATTTATATGTACACTAAATGAGGAAACTTGTAACTGGCCATATTTTGTATAAACTTTTACTTACTGTATCTGTTTAGCTGTAAGTTTTCCAAAATTATATACTTAAAATAAAATAAAATGTATAAACATTCGAAAAATATAGGCGTGATGTTATTTTATGTTTTTGGTAATATACTAACTACACAAAAAGAACAGAATACCAAAGAAGAATCACGGACGTCTGCGATATATTTTTATTAAACGTCCCCAGCTACACGTTAGCCGTGTCGTTTCAAATCCGTATTTCCATGCAAATGAACTCAGTGGGGTGTAGGTAACGAGCGAGCTGTACAATGTTATTAAATTTTCATTTTGTTGCTTCGACTGAACTGGCTTAGTGTTGCAGGTAATGCTGTTAAGTTTAGAACTGATTTCTGATAGTTTTGGTACAAAGTAATTAGACATGCGTGTTACGTTTTCGTAGTTTATACATGTACCTATATATAAAAAAAACTATCGTTCTTCTACGGATCTCTTTGTCTTCTTCATGTCACGTAGTAAATTTAAAGCTCAGCTCCCTCCATAGCTCACTGAGTGAGTGAGCTTTCTTATGAGGCCTATGGTGAACGGTCTCTTATCTGTGCGTATAACCGGTCTTTATGGAAGTATTTGGGGTAGGCTTTTGTTCAGCAGTGGACCTCTCGTGGCTGATATGATGATTACATAAAAAAACGATTTATTTAGCTCGTACTTTTTTTCTAATGTTGATGATGTAAATGAGGAAAATCCTCATGGATCGTCCACCAGGCAGGCGAAGACAGCAACACGGTTATTGTGCTGTTTTAGTCAGTAAGTCGGTAAGTCGTACCGACTAAAAAAAGCATGAAAACTACCTGAAAGACTGTCTCGGATGGGCTCTAAAATGAAATTTGTTGGCTATAAATTTCAATGAAAATGTAAACAGTTAAAAGAGAAAATAAATTAAAATTATGAATCATCATACGTACAATTACGACTGTATTCCCCTAAAGGTAGGCAGAGGTGTACTAATGTACATCTACAGTTTGGCGGTATGTTTAGGTCTCATGTAACAGGAGCGAGCTTATTTCCATTAACAGGGCATAAATCCAAACTGCTGCTGCTAAGAATTTCATAGAAAACCCCAATGATACTGCTCGATCTGGGAATGAAACCCAAGACCTCTAGCGTAGCAGTCTAAAATCAGATGTCTTTAAAGATTCAAAATATATTAATTTAAATACTTGTGGGATGGGGAATAACTAGATAAACTCGGTTAACAACGCGGTATTAAGTATAATAAGTATATAAAAAAAACAAGTGCCCAGCATAGAACATTACAATATGATGCTCAGCACATAGCTCGCAAGTTCACATTCTTCAAGCCGCGGTATGGGAGCCGGTAGTAATATAATTTAATAACGCGACCACGACGCGGCACTATGATATATAGCCAAATTTGTACAACAGACGTTATTGTGAAATTAAACTATGTACTGGCAAATACTTTGGTAAATTAATTTGGTGGAATTTGGACAACCAACTAACCTATTTGTTGGGAGCACAGCTGGTCACGCTCTGTAGCGAGGGCGCAAGGATTTCCAGGTGCTATTGCATTTTTACTGATCAAAGTTTTAGTAGCAGCAAAAGGTTCGCTATATGTACATACACATATACCATCATGCCTGTATTTCCCGAAGGGTTAGGCAGAGGTATACTTATTTACACCTATAGTTTGCTGGTATATTTAGTTCCCATGTAATAGGGGGTGAGCTTATCGCCAATATCCATTGCTATATTAACTCCTTATGCTACTGAGAATTTAAACCCAACTAGGTATTCTTCTTTCATTTTACAAGGTCGGCAACGCGCAAGTGATACCCCTGGTGTTACAAGCGTCTATAGGCTACGGTAACCGTTTATCATCAGGGAGACGTATGCTTGTTTGGCACCTTAGTGGTATAAAAAAAACCAATAACATTGCTCGAGCTGAGAATCGTATCAAGGACCTCTAGCGTAGCAGTCGCGTTTAGGACTAAGGTTAATTATGTAGGTAAACCTTTTTTTTAGTTGGTGATAGAGTAACATCTCTATACCTCCAAACAAACGCATAATAATCATTATTAGTAATTTAATTTTAATTAAGTTGCCTTTTTAATCAGTAAATTAATAAAAAAAAATACTAATATATTCAATACATTTTATGAAGTTGATTCCAATTATGAAATATCATTTTTTTTTATAATTATGCTGATATTTACATTGTTTGTTTTACTGAAATGTTCACAAAAAATACAATTTAGTATAACCTTAGTAATACAGAATTAACAGCGATACTAACATAAAATTAGTTGAGTAACAATTAACAATATAATTTTCATACAAATTTTAACCATTGAAAATAAACAAACTAAAACGACACGTTGCTACGAGCTACGCAGCTACGAAGTCGCTACGCGCTACGAAACCTCTACGCGCTACGAACATCTACGGTTTCTCCAAGAAATGTTAATTAGGCAAAGTTTGGCTGGTATAATTTTGTATGCGAAGAATTTAGCGTATATAAACACGTGTATTGTATCGATAGAAGTTCCTTTAGTTTGTTGGTTATAAGTTTCTGATACTATAAGCAAAGGAATTTGTTTGTGTATATTGTAATATATCGGGTACAGCTATAGGCGTGCACGTTATAAATTTATTCATCACTTTCTTAGTGACCTGAAGTGTATATAGGAATATAATATGAAGTTAACTTAAAGTTTGTCTAGCATATTATAGAATTTCTTCCTTAAAATATAATACAAAATGACCTCTCTTACCTTACCCCCCGAAGTCTCGCTCCGAAAAATCTGAAACAAATAATGATAATTAAAACACTATTTTCAAAGTTAATACATAAATGGTTTACATGTTTTTATTAAACCATAAATGCTCCTTTTTGCCCTACCATCAGTTTTCTTCAATTAATTCGGATTGATTTTTATTATGTACGTATTGTGAATAAATTTAATAAAGTCATGCCTTATCTGAGAACGCACGCATCAGTCATGGTGTCGCTATGATTTTCAGCATTGTAAAGATGACATTCAAAAATTTTTCCCTGGTAAGTAGGATATAGCGTCTTAAATAAATGATTTTGGGTTTGAGTTTGAATAAAAAGTTGAAGTAGTAAAATAGACTGAAATTAATACTGGCTTCTTAATTAGAAATAATCACTTAGATATGTTAGCAGTCAGTTCCTTTCCGTAGACACAATTGTATGGCGAAGCTTACAAAGAAAAATTATATGACATTCTAATAAAAAGTCGGAGCAAAGTCGCTGGTGTACAAACTGCCCTATATAATAACTTTACTTCTTAATGCTGTTGTTAACTAGTAGTCAGTAATTAAGCGTAGTAAAGTGTGCAATATGTTGGGCTCACGTGAAACTGCTGTAACTATAAAAATAATTTCTTAACCTAGTCTACTTTCAAGTTAATAAGTAAAACTAAGTAAGCAGTTGCCTTGAGGTACCCAGGCATTGGTGGTAAAGTTTTCACTACACAATGGGTTAAGACATTCGAATATTTGCGTGATGGTATATTATGTTATTTTTATCACACAAAGGATCTGCGATCTATCGTGACAATACGATATTAAGTACGGAAATGCAGTGACTCATCTGACCTCAGGGGAAGCGGTAAGGTAACTTGGCCTCGTACTAATTAGTTATTGCATATACCTTCCCTTGTCCTGTAGTCAAGGCTGTGGTACTCGTGATATTAATTATGTATTAACTACGATAGGTACCGACAAAATATAGTACTAGGTACAGTCAGCATCGAACAGTATTGCCACGAAGTGTCTGTTAATAAATAGTTTAGGTCCCATGTAATAGGAGGCGAGTATTATGCATTGAAATAAAACTACTTTTTACGGATGGCCTCGGATCATGGCCGTGGACGCAGTAAAGGGTCCGAAACGTCGGGATTAATAATATCAATATAACGCGACAAAATCCGTAAAAAGTAGTTTTATTTTAATGTATAATTCTCCCCTTCTCGGTCCATTCGGACCTTAACATACCGGTGAAATGTGGGTGTAGATTCGTACACCCTTCTGGGAATACAGGCGTGATGGTATGTTATAATATTCGCGTATGTGTCAGAAATCAATATTTATCATAATGGGATAAAGATCTAGTCAGCATGCCAGTTGCCGTATTCTCTGTTCATTCTAAAACATCCCTTGGATCAATGATCTCATTGATACTAGGGATAAAAAATTAAGTACATTTGTACATATCTATATTTAATGTACTTAATTTTTTATACTGCTTCCTTATAATTTATCTGATGCTTAAATATGATGATAAATTTTATTAATGAAGACAAGATAATTTAATGAAGAAAATGAAGACCTAAAAATCGTTACCTAAATAGTATCGAATAATTATTATTTACTCTTCATTAAAGTATTTAATAGTCAAGTGCCGTCGCTCACTTCAGTACAACCTGGCGACTACTGCGTCAACGTCAACGTCGTGCGGAAAGTCATGACGTCACCACGTTGACCGCTCACAGTAGAGCGACGTTGATAACTCGCTGGACATCGCGGTGACATCTGACGTCAACTAGAGCGAGTTTTAGAGTGAGCATTTGGGTCGCAATTAGGGTTTGCGTTTGTTATAAGATTATTATCATCATAGCAGTTGTTGGGTGTTTTTTGTAACAACTCGCTTCTAAAACGGTGCCAGAGTAACTTTGTTTGTGTGTTCACGCTTCGACCGCTAACAGTTTAAAATTTGGCAACGAGATTGCATCGTGAGGAAGGACATAAGGCTACCTACCTTATGTCTGAAAAAATAGTAAACAATATTTTAGGGAGGCGAGTAAGTCTACGTTACGCAGACAAACAAAAAAATGTACGGAGGCCAGCACATCAAGCTACCACAATCTGTCAAATTTCTTTGAATGTCTTTCAACTTTAATACAAAGTAATAAGGTTCATGATCAATTGGCAAAATTTGACAGTTTTGGGTAGCTTGACCTGCTGGCGTCTGTACCTACTACCAAAAGAGATTCTAGTCTAGTCTAGTCCAGATATATCTAGTCCTATATTTTTTTTATGGTGTGTGAATTTAGGATATAGTTATTTATTTGCCCTGGATGCTCTTTTAATAATCTCGATTTCGATTTATCTAAGACATTCACATTCTTTAATAGCTGTGGTGTACCAGTGAAGAATGTGAAGAAGAATGTACATCTCTTATTTTAAAATATTTTCTAAGGAGTTTCTTACCGGATAGTTTTATATATTTTTTTTTATCGTACACCTAGAATCCTAGCATTTCATATTTATACGCTTCTTTTAAATATATATTTCTGATTTAAATTTGAAAATGATGAAATGCTATCTAAATTCAGCCTAGCAGCAACCGAAAGCTCATAAACATTTTCTTATTTTACCAAATATTAAAGACGTGTCTTAGATGGGATGCTTGGAAGCTTTTTGTGTACATATTTTTTAAAGTATATTAATATAAATCGGTCTGTTACTAATACGGAATAGACTTTCAATCTGAATGAAAAATGAAAAAACATAATTTTTTTAACTTTTGTAATCATATTACACTTAATAAAAATTTTAAAATAAAATTATACTTTGTCTATATTTTGATATTCATGTTACTAGTATCTCAGCTGTATCTTAATTAACTGTTTAACACAAAATTGAATTTAAATAACACTTAGTTTGTTTTTGGTTTGGCGCAAATGTATAGTATTAATGTGGAAACTGTTTTGGATTATGTATGGTTTACTTTGTATGTATTTTTTTATATAATGTATCTGTTTGTTTCCTGAATAAAATAAAAATAAAATATTTTGTTACAACTACCAGAAAAGAGAAGTGTATCAATATGAAGAGTAACTAAATAATAAATCAATGTAACCTGCGTGACTGACAGTACAATTTAAGCCCATAAAACTATCATCTACCATTCATTCGAGTATCGAATGTCCAATCGATTCAATCCATGGTGATCGCCATTGACAGACAATTGGTTTTCAGCAACACCAGTCAGCTTGAATGGCAGACTTTAATTCAATTACATATCCCGTTTGGAGAATCGAGAATCGATTGCTCGGTACGGGTCGGAAAAATTCGATTACTGCATATCGGTATATTGTTGAATATCATGTGCAGTGATTATGTTTTACTAGAGCTGACTATTAAAGCACATATTAATTTGTGCAAATATACTTAATTCGATTACGTGATTTACGCGTTGGAAAATTAATTAACATTTCAGGAAAATTATTAGTGGACATTTTACGAACATATAGTCGACGATGACATCCATAGTCTAGTGGTCTATTGTTGGAAAGCTAATCATCAAGTTCGTGGATTCGATTCGCACAGGACACAAATATTAACATGCGATGAATATAAATGTTTGTTTTTCTCTGGGTATTTCTTATGTATTATGAGTGTTTACAAAAAAAAAGTATGTTAGTATTATATCCATTTACACTCTCCAGTTAAACTCTCTCATTTATTTATTTTGATGACGAAGGTACAAACCTAAAATTAACAGAGCTACTATTTCAGTTTGTTATTAACTGTCGTCCCACTACCAGTTAAGTGTAATGCTAACCAGTAAACATTTAACCACGGACAGTAAGCGACAAAGTTAGTAGAGACTGCAGTTCAGCGGTTATAATTGTCACGCTGGTTAAATATGTTACGTCATTAACTATGGCTGTTTGCGAATATCCAGTGGCGTGAGATTTAGGGATAAACATAATGTTGCCATACATAAATAATAAACATGTACCAATATTTTGTAAAATTGATTGTCTTGTTAACTGCCTTATTAACCTAGTTGTCGTAAGTGGAACCGCTTCCCTTGAGGTCCTGAATTCAATTTCGAAATCAAGCACAGTGTTTCTATGAAATTCCCAGTAGTAGCTCGGAGTTTAAATTTGTTCCCGGTAATTCATTTAGTTACATTTAACAAAAAAAAGTAAATTGAAAACCTACATCTCTGCCTAACAATTTGGAAGATACAGGCAACAAAATAAACAAATCAAACAGTTGCTCAACTAGTACGTACATTTATACCAACTTTGCAACAAATCTAGCTTTATTTGCAACTGAGAGGTAGTTTAGCAGTTAATAGGGAGGAGGTCACAGCTCGAAATAGCTGGACGTCTGCGCTTAATGCATCTGCACACGTTCATATTGACGTGGTCGTGGGAACTGTAGCAATTTAGGATTTTTGAGAAACTTCCAAATTTGCGAATCCTTACTACAAAATGGCTAACACGGTGTCTGCGACTTGTTATAATTTAAATTATCAATTTAGATCATCAACCTCTTAGTCTGTTCCCAACTATGTTGGAGCTATTTCAGTCTTGATGGTTGATGATGAATACAAATTGTGTACTGAATAAAAACTGAAAAAGAACTGTCTGACTAAATTTCATGAAAAAAATAACACGAACACTGGCTCGAAATCGAAATCAGGACCTCACATTCAGCAGCCCCGCTTGCAACAGACTAATGAAATAAAGATCATTTAAAGATAAGGGAACATTCAGATTTGTCTAAATCCCCACAGTACCCGCCACACTGTCACGTAAGTGTTGCCAACATAGTAAACATTTTAGTTTTAGTTACTCATTGAAAGCGTAAGTTGTAACATTGTATCGCTGTTCGTTCAGGTCTGTCGATCGGAGGCCCTATCAAGGGTTTTACGTGACCATAGTCGCTAGCGTATATCGATGGATAAAATGTATTACAGTTTTAGTTCCTTACGTAATCGCGTAGAATCCAATTTGTGGCGTTAATTATCAGAAGCATTGAATGATAAATTACATTTATTTCTTTATATAAATATTTAAAAAAAAACTTTGAAAACAACTGGAAACAACATATAGAATCGTTGTGTAAAAGAATCAGCACGTACTCGTATGCGCTGTATATGCTTAGGAAAACAGTGAGCAAAGCCTCTGTACTAACAGCTTACCATGGGTATGTTGCTCCACTCTTAAAGTATGGCATTATGTTCTGGGGCAACTCTGCAGACAAAGAAATGGCATTTAGGGCTCAAAAGAGATGCGTACGGGCTATATGTAATTTAAAACAGACTGATAGCTGTAGACAGTATTTCATAGACTTGAATATTTTAACATTGCCGTGCATGTATATACTAGCAGTTGTATTATTTGTTAAGACACATATGTACCTATACGAAAACTTAAATAGCAGAAGACGTAACTACAACATAGCCTATCCTGGAAATAAAACAGCACTGGTAAACAAAAGTATATTTTGCACGGCCCCGCGTATCTATAATCACTTGCCTTAAACAATACTAGAGATTTCAGATATTAATCTATTTAAAAATAAAATAAAATCATTATTAATTAAAAACTCTTACTACTCAATTAATGAATATTTAAGTAATGGAATATTGTACTCTGATCATTGACATTTCTTTATAATTTAATCATGGCAAGTATTGTAATCATAGGTTAACATTTAATAACTTGAATAATTTAAAATTAACTTGACAATAATAACTTGACATTTATTTTATTTTTTTAATATTAACTTGACATTTCTTTTAACTGATTTATTTATATTTTTAAAAGGGGTTAATGATGGAATACCTATTTATTATGATCATTCACATAATTGATATTTTGATTTTGAAAGTATGTCTAATTTTGCATGCCGCTTGATGGTTGAATATGGTGATACTCTGTACCTATTCTTAAGAACTATGTCTACAATACCCATATGTCGTAAAATAAATTATTTGAATTTGAATTTGAAAAGGCAGAGATGGAGACCTTTGGATAGCCTTCTAATGATAAAAAAACGATACAAGAACTGACAGAATTCGTGAACAAAAATGTGAATATCAACAATTCTGAAGTCATTTAATGACAATATTGACACGATAAAAAATAGCAGACGAGTGTGTGTGTGTGTGTCTATGACATGATGTCATGTTTCTGTCAATGTATGGTATCATCATTAACAAATAATATAAATGTCATATTTCTGAGGCGAACCTAATTGAAATATTTTTCACGGAATGCTAGCGGCTATGTAGCATGAAACACCTGGTAAGGGTTACTATGTTGCACGCTTGGTCAGTCGGCGAGTACCGATGGCCAACCAAACTTTACGTTGTTGACAACGTTCAGTATTTTGTTTACACTAATTTAGGAACAATGATGTATGAAATTTACTCCAGTGATGTGCTTATACAATTTGAGATTATTAACCTGTCAAGAATTAATTAGGCGAGATAGTAAAAAAACAATTTAATTTTTTGACCTTCTAGAACGTAACGGTTTCTTTACTTAATTAATCGATAAACGTATCTTATTTAGTACTCAGCAACGAACCTTTGACCTTTTAAATTTATGTAGACATCAAATCAAGCCAGACGACTCAATTACCAACAATCTGTTGATACCCCTTTAAAAATGTCGTTAAACACCAGTAAAATATAAATAGCGATCGGGTAATTAAACGAAGCGGTCCGAACATCCCCGGGCGATGATTTGCAACCCTTTCAATAAAGGTTTAATTAAAAACCCTTTGTCTGGCGATTCTGCTATAACTCCGACATGGCACAGACTTGATATCAATAACCTACAAACGTTCCCAGTCTTCTCACACTTAGGACCTTAGAGTCCCCCGTGATGGAAGATGGAGACTAGTCTTAAGGGAGTTGGATCAATGCATTAAACGTTTCTAAGGATGATGATTATATAATAAAAATATGTTTGGGAGAAAAAAACGCTTTCACATTCGACACTTACATGTCCCTTTTTATATTAATGTTGATGCAAATTAGAATTGTGTTCGGGTCAATGGTCAACTGTTAAATTCGAGAATCTAACTTGCGATCCTTGTCGCACAAGCTGATCGCTCAGCCAGTCAGATCAGTGCGCCAGTCATTTTTTCCTCTTTTTTCCTGCCGCGCCCGGCATGGCAGGGTAAGTCGGATGTCGAACTCGTACCGATTAAAAATCACACTTGTCATAACTTGCCATAAAATTCATGCCAATTCTACCGTGACCTCATTCAAATAACTTTGCTAAATACGCAGTCTTCAGATAACGTGAATTCTTTCGGTCTAAATATAAATCAATAAAAAACAAATCTAATAAAACAAAAAAACAAACAATTGGAAGATAAAATGGAAAACATAAACTCGCGACATTGGACGCCGCGCCAATTTAATCAGTTTCAATTTCAACTTTAATTCATTCCAAAAACATTTCGGAGCTCCCAGTAGACGTACCTAATATTTATGCGATTTTTTTCGCGAGTGTACTCGACTCGTGTCCGGGAGTGCATTTAAAATTCAGATTTTTTTCCCGTCCCCAATTCGGGCCATTATTCAAATTTATTTCGGCTGGCCAATGAGGAAACGCAACGAAACCGGCGATCAACGCAGTTCCAGTTGTTTGCTCCGCCAAATGGATTCCCATCGTGTTTTTGATGAGATTATAATGTAGTTGACGGACGATAAATAACATTGGGCTTGTCATAACTTGATTTGAAGGTTGATAGGTTCGGTAGAGAGAAAACAATGGCAAAGAATAACTATTAGCATTATGAATAGAACAGTGACTCCTCATTTGTTTAGCGGTTCCCGTTCGAAGCTCGAAGTTTGAGTTTGTGCCTGGTTACCAGCAATAGGCTCGATTACATGGGACTTAAACATTCTGGGGCACACAAATCTGCCTAACCCTTTGGGGAATACAGGTGTGATGGTATGTATGTCTGTAAATAGATACATATATACCAGCAGGCTGTTAAGTCACTGTTGTGTAAAAAAATGGGACGTGTAGTAACACGCCCCATTTCTTTTTATTCTTGATAACCACGCTTGACCGCCAGTTCGCCTGATGTTAAGCAACACTGCGATCTACGGTGGAGCGCGCTTGCTTAAAAGAAACCGAATCACTCGAGATTCAAAAACACCCAGATTACATAGATCTATCGGGGAAAACCCACTCGGAAAGCTCATTAAACATTAATTTAACCGGTACGCATGATATAGTTGACTTAAAGCATCATTTCACAAAAGATCCCTACCGCACTATAGTACAAGCCTTGTGTCGTGGTTGACTATAAAAATAGGTATAATTAACAGACGAATTAATAGAGACAGAAGATTTAATCAAAGCCAGAAGTCATCAGAGCAATACAATATGGACGACCTCTGTGGTCTAGCGGTTCGAGTACCGGACTGCTTATCATGGGGTCGTGGGTTCGATTCCCACAGGACACAAATATTTGTGTGGATAAAACATGAGTATTTGTGTTTGTCTGGGTGTTTCTTATGCATTATAAGTATGTATTTACCAAAAAAAAAGTATATAAGTATTATATCCATTGTCTAGTACCCATAGTACAAGCTCTGCTTAGTTTGGGACTAGATGGTGTTATTTAAAATGTCCCAAAAATATTATATTATTATTATTATATTCTTGTAATTATCTATTATTATATTATATTAATATGACAGCTGAAGTACGTAGCTACGAGTATGTTAATCATGCTTCCCTCCATAAAAGTAGCAACTGTTCCTTTATTTTTTCTACTAACTCATTACTAGTTGATCGTAAGCATTACAATTGCTAGGCTAGATCGGGGTTCGATGAAGTCAAACAAAGTATTATAGAATTCTTCTATGAAATTCCTCGTAGCAGCTCGGAGTTACGCCCGGTAATTGAGAATAGGCTCGCGCATAAACATATCGGCGAACTGTGGGGTGTACATTAATATAGGTACCCCTGCCTAAACCTTCGGGAAATACAGGCATGTTAAAATGTTATGTTACTTTTTCTGAATGAAAAAACAAAACAGTAAAACAAAAGAATACGTTCGAAAAAAGAACACATTGTAATTAACATTTTGAATTATATTTTCCAAGTATTTCAATGACACAACGGCTAAGAAGAGCGGCAACATCGCGTAGTAAGATTGTCCTCATTAGTCAGTGTTTCAATGAAAGGGTTCCTACGAGCACCGTTGCCATTTCTCCGCATTTGCTGCATTCTGCATTATAGTGTGAGAATAATTATTTGGTTTGTATGCTCCATAGCTTATACAGAATTGGTAAAGTGCGAGTCGACGTTGTAACCCAGTATTTTCTCTTGGGTGAAATGAAAATGCATTTAACACACACCTTTGTGCGTACCTGAGATATTTTCAAGTGACCTTTCAAGGTAAGTTCTGAATGATCTGAAGATCTGAGTATCTGTTGCTTAATTTACTTCTGACACGCGTGTTGCGAAATAGTTTTAAACATATTTATATTTAAAACTATTTTGTTTAAAATTATTTTGCTTGCGTGTTCCCTAAAGGTTTAGGCAGGTCTGTAATAATGTATACCTACAGTCCGCCGGTATGTTTAGGTTCCATGTAACTAATAGCGACCTTATTGGCATTAATCAGGCATAAATCCAAACTACGAAAATTTCATAAAAAACTCAATGATGGTGTGTTATGCTATGTTTAAAGGATGTCAACCAAAATCTGCCGTAATGATGTACTGAGGATACAGTTATTGGAAAAAATACCCTGTATTACGCTGGTCATACTTTTTTATGCTCACTAGGGGATGAGAAAAAAATAACTTTAAATTTGAAAAAATGCACGCCATTTTGACACAATAGTATCAGTTTCATAGTGTTTTTAAAGCAAAAACTGTCAAATTGATAGCTCTCTGCTGTCAGTGTCAGTTTTGCAATGTCAAACGCACGCCATTTTGGCATATACAGTTTCACAGTGATTTCATAGTAAAAACTATCAACTTGACAGCTGTCATGTATTTATATGCTGTCGTGTAATTTGGGCTGAGTTGTATGGACTTTTGATCACCTCCTTTAACTCTTATGACAAGTTACGCTCTAATGGATACATTTTATATTTAATATCAGTATAGTAACCAGGAGTCTAATCAGTTAGTCTTGTTAATAATTGAACCCTTTTGTATAAAAAACTTACTTCCTCCAGTGATCGCCAGAGTAGTAATACAAATACTTACATAAAATATTATAAACTATTAGTAAAATCTATCCCCTAAAGTTTCTTACCGGCAGGCTTGCTTTAAAGGAATTTATTCTCATTAAAGACATGAGTTACATGAATACATAAAGTACAAAATTATAAGATTATCGCTTATACTCTCATAACGCATTCGATAGTCATTTTAATTATTTTCAGGTCGCATAAGTGTTTGTTATTTGCATAATTTTTAGTAAGCAATTCTCCCTAAGATCCATTATTTGGATATCTGAAATAGTTAGTTTGACATTACAAAGTACCTATGATATGCTTATTTCAACTACCTTAAAATAAGCTAATTGAAATAAAAAATGAGACTTGAATTTCCACCCCTAAACTTTATACTACCTTAAGCGGCTTTGTGTAGTAGAGCTCACTACCTAAACTTCTGGCTAAGTTGCCGCAATTCGAAAAACAAACGTCGAAACAATAAAACCTCTTTAAACAACTATTGAGTGATATATTTGATATCATAAATAAGGCTGTAGGCAGTTCATTCTCATATGTACACCCGGCAAATTAAGTTGGCCGACATAAAAAACATAAATGTTTATTAAAGTGCTGAAACCTGGCATCAGGACTGTAATTTGGGATTTAATGTCATGCCGCTGACCGGGGTTGTAACGAATAAAAAAGGAAATGTGAGATTGTGCACGTAAGGTGGGTTCTGTACGGTAATGAAAAAAATAACTGGAAATAAACGCATTTTTTTATTTAAACTTCTTGGTTTTCAAAGACTATACTATTAAATTAATAAATACACCCATTTATCTGTGTATCTAACGTGTGATCCTATTAGTTATTTTACTGACAGAAAAAAGTAATAATTCACTGCCAAAGCTGAGAAATGAAACTCAGGACCTCACGTTCAACAGTTGCGTTTGCGAGAACTAGAGCAAGGCAGTTAATATCTAGTTGAACTTTTTGTGATAGTGTCAAATTACATAGGTACTATAGGTATAGTTGTAATTAATGCTATACTTATAGTACCTATATAATAATATGTAATGTGACTAAGAGAGAGAGAGAGAGAGAGAGAGAACATAAGACAGAGGCCTGATAGCTAGAATTGTTTGCAGTGCTGTTCTCTACTTAAGTCTTAAAACGTTTGATATGATTTAACTACGGAATGCTAAAAGTAATCAGGGTTCCGCACACCGATTTTAAATCAGACTGAAATACGATACCGGGCGTATTTTAAATTTCCATTTGTTAAAAAAATCGAGGAAGTAATTTTAAATTTGGAAATATTCCGTGTTCGTTATTCGGATCAGGGAATATTATTGATAAATAATTATCGACTTTCGCATTGACCGTAATTTAATAAAATATTTTTACGATTTAAATTGGCGACTGTAGCTATTTATAAATTTATTTTTCGTTTTAAAATTGGAACGTTTTTCAAGTAAAGTTTTTCACAAAAGTGTTTTGTGTAGTACTGACAAGAATTATGAAAATAATAAATTCAAATGAGGTTTTATATGATTGCCTTCTAGTAATGAGTCATTTAGCAACTATGAAAAAAATACCCAGATGTGATTCTAATGGGATATTATATCAACTCGATACCTCCATCAATGTAACTAATAGTAAAAGTAGGAACAGAAAAATAACAACGATCTTAGGGGCCTGCATTATTTTGTAATTGCACGCGTGTGAACTTTCTCACAAACATAAATATATTTCCTTACTGATAAATTACTTTACGACAAGATTAAACAAAAACCAGATAATGATGATTACTGTTCATCAAAGAAATGTGACAAATAACTACAAAAAATCATCACTTTCTGAAGGTTCTGCTAATGTCGCATTACCTTTCGGTCACGTACGCGCCACCACGTGACGTCCGCGTCACGTGACCGGATTGACATCCTGACGACACGGCACGTAATGACCTGTTTCACAGAAAAAACTAAACGCTACATATTAACGATAGTGGAAATAAAATATAACGTTATATGCCGGAATAATACATTTCCAAAAAAAAATGTTCTACCCTCTTTTATCAAATTGTCAAACATTATGTACAGACGCCAGCAGGTCAAGCTACACAAAACTGTCAAATTTTCCCAAATGAATATGAACCTTATAGTTTTGTATTAAAGTTGAAAATCAATTAAAGAAATTTGACAGATTGTGGTAGCTTGATGTGCTGAACTTTGTACTAGAAATACCTTTATATGCCATAAAGTATTATTATTAGTGAAACTCGTTTTTAGTTAGGAGCACCTTTCATTTCTTAAAGGGAATATTGAATTTATTTAAGTTTAAGTTGAATATAGTTTAAGATGTGCATTCTCTAAGATTGATTTAGTGAATAATTATTCTTTTAAATATTAGTTAGTCTCCTCTTCCTCGTTAGTCTTGTGATCCTAAGCGCGACTGCTATGCTAGAGGTCTTAGGTTCGATTCCCAGGTCAAGCACACTTAATGTTATTTTCAACAATCACACTTATTGTTATTTTCTATAAAATCCTCAGTAGCAGCTCGGAGTTTAGGTTTGTGCCCGGTTATTTGCAATAGGCTCGCCACCTAACCTAACTAAACATACCGCCGAACTGTGGGTGGACATTGGCATAACTCTGCGTAAACCTTCGGGAAATACAGACATGATGGTTTGTGTGGTGAAAACAGTATCATTTTACTTAATGGCAAACAATAGGTACAATTTTGAAGAAGTTACAGACAAGGCCACTAAAACTTACACCCAAAATCATTGTACCTATCTCTAACACTTCAATGTTCACGCCACATATAGACACGATAATAATTCACATTACAATACGAGTTTCCATCATCGGGACCGCGATCACGGCTATCTGTCACTCTCGCTCCGTTAAACGTCAATAAAAGAATGAAGTTACTTTGTGGAGTAGCTGTAAATCTCGGGAATTTGGTGCTTTTAGATACAGCGACGTGGGGTGGGTTAAATTGAGTCGTCAGATTTGGATCCGATTTATAGTCTCTAGAGACTTTTAATCGATTAATGTCATACGCCCGCCGCTGCTTCGCTCAGGTATGTTCATTTAACCTCCTTAAGTGTAAATTTTCCAAAAAACCTTTCACAAATGTTCGTCCGGTTATCATCATCATCAACCCCTATACTGTCCCACTGCTGGGCACGGGCTTAGACTATAGTCCACCACACTGGCCTAGTGTGGGTTGGCAGACTTCACACCCCGTCGCGGAAAATGTATAAGGCATGCAGGTTTCTTCTCGATGTTTTCTTTCGCGTGTTTAAGTGAGTGATAATTAATTTATTATTACGCACATGATTTGATACATATATTGACGGAGTTGTGAAAACATATGCAATGCACCATTTTGGACCGATTTTCATCGAACATAGCTAAGAACATGCCCGGCGAATTTACCTTTCAAACAAAAAAAAACAAAATCAAAATTGGTTCATTCGTTTGGGAGCAACGACGCCACAGACACACACACACACACACCCAGACAGACACGTTAAACTTATAAGACCCCGTCGGTTTTGCGTCGGGGGTTAAAAAGTTAAGTCATTTGCCATTAAATATTTCGTTATCCCATATTTTATGGTTCATAATAACTGAGCATATCTTGCATCACCTAACGTTCGACATTCAAATTTGTTATACCTATGAGCAGTAGCCGTTGATCGCATTTTCACTCGCTTCCCAAAAAGGCTATTTCTTAACATATTATATATATTTCTTTTTTCATCTTTTGAGACCAAAAATAGTCTATGTCATTACTCAAGATGAATGTAATCTATCTCCCTGCCAAATTTTATCGAAATATGTTCTGAGGCTTAGGTGTGAAAATGTAAGAGACAAATAAAGTTTATTTAGCATTTAATTTTATAATATTAATATGGAAGTGAAATGTCAAGAAACGTCGTATCGTGTCCGCATCGTGACTTATAAATCAGAGCCAACCATCCGCTGATTCGACAGCCAGACGCGTGTACTTTACGACATACCCGCAAAATATCGTCGCGTTTATTTGAATCGCAATGGTATCATCCACGGCGGTCGAGGGTGCTTCAGCCCCTTATAATAATTTTGTGTGTTTTTACTTAGCGTTTTTGTTGAAATCTAGATTGAATTTTATGAGCTCTTGTTTTAAGAGCTGAAGTGTTAAGGGCTTTTTGTAGCAGTGTACCGTAAAGTGGAGTTGTTTAAGACTTGTTTTTTTTATAACCTTGCTAGATTTTAGTCGACTATATTAAGCAAAAGGAGTCTAATGGTTTTGCGTATCTATTTGCGTTTATTTTTGTACTTGCGTCGAATTACAATAATAATTCTTTCTTTCACAAGAATTATAGCATTTGGTAGCCATTAATTTTTTCTCAGGGATTTAGTGTGAAAGTGAAGTGAAGTAGTTCTAAGGTCTCTGCCCACACTTTCATAATACTAGATTTTATTCTTATATTATTCATAATAGTATTTCATAATACTAACATAGTTTTAAATTTTACTAACATAATGAATCATGGTCACTTGAATAAATAAATTTCTATTCTATTCTATAATATTCAGTGTGATATCATAAATACAGAGTCAAAATCTAGAATAGTTCTATTTCAAAAATAGTTTAAAGAAACAAATTCTTATCGTTATTCATACATCATTAAAGTTTTCATTCGGTAGAGTAGGTACAGTCTCGCGGAAAAATGGTAATTTGATGTTGTACACTTGCTTTGCGATGTATAAAGACAAACTAAGAATATTTTGTGCAAAATGGGACAATGTTTTGTGCACAGCTGTTCGGTGCAGAAAGGGAGTCGAGGCACTGGAAGTAATTTGCAAATTAAAATATACGGAGTGGTGTGTAAATTATATTACTAAAATAATGCAGTCATGTAATGAGGTCATCATAATTACAAAAATTTTTATAAAAAAAACATATAAATGTCAGATGGTTGTGGGTTCTACGTCGTGGGTTTGATTTTAAGTCAAAATAATTATTTTTCTACGAACTATCTTTTTGTATATTTTTGGCATTTTTCATGCGTAGGGTAGGTATCGCGGTGGCTGGTAGTGGTCATAGCGTCTGGTGTACCTAATCAGAAGACGCAGGTTCGAATCCTGCCCGCGGTCGAATTTTTCCTTTTCTAAATAACTTTAATTTCTACGAACTGTCAAATCAAAAATAGTTTTATTTTCATATAAACCATATACAGGCAATTATGAAATGTCGGGACTGTAGCAGCTCGAAGTCGATTATTTCAGCATAATCATCATAGCCTTTTCCCAACTATATTGGGATCGGCGTTCAGTCGAATCAGATGAGGCTAAATATCATTTAACATGAAAAGACTGCTATCAGACTTCCACAACCGATGTTGGAATTTGTGCCAAAGGCTCACCCTAATTGGGACCTAAAACATATTGGCAAACTGTGGGTATACATCGTAACCTTTAGGCCTCTGCCTAAATCCAAATTTTAGATATCGTTTTCTAGAATTATAAATAAATAAATAAATATTTTCGGGACATTTTACACAGCACCATCTAGTCCCAAGCTAACTAAGCAGAGCTTGTACTATGGGTACTAGACAATGGATATAATACTTATATAATTTTTTTTTTTGTAAATAAATACTTATAATATACAAGAAACACCCAGACAAACACAAACACTTTATGTTCGTCACATAAAATATTTGTGTCCTGTGGGAATCGAACCCACGACCTTATGATTAGCAGTCCGGTTCTCGAACCACTAGACCACAGAGGTCGCCAATTATCTTACTAATGTTTACTATTCATTTAATAAAAAAGTATGTTTGACATAAAAATAAATTGGTTGTTATTAGAAAGCTTCCTTTCTTTTCATAAGGACACAATTTTTTTAAATTCTTTTGATTCACCAAAGTGCCGCGATTACCACCCGGTGTTGCCAACGTATCGCAGATGTACCACGGGCAGTGACGCGCCATAAACCGGCTAAATCGCTTGTCGACGGCCATTTGCATAAACATAAACGGGTACCGAACCAGTGTTGGAACAAAATGGAAACTGAACGATACGAGAATCGGTAAAAATGTTGTGTTGTAGATAAAGTTTGTGGTGGATAGATAAACGAGGACCGACGGAATATATCAATACATATTTTCACGCCTATCTCCTCTTTGGAGTAAGCAGAAACTATAGATTTTGACTTGCTACGATTCTGGCAGACTTTCGCTTCTTCTACGTTCATTATCTTCCTCATACATGATTGTCGGTTTAGGGTGTTCTTAATCTAGCCTTTTTTAAGAACGTCCGCATATTGATTGTGGTTATTCTCCGAGGTTGGTCCTTTGCAGCTCTTTCATCCATACCCGCCAAGTATACTTGATAATACACACGTGATAGTCGTAAATGCTAAGCTACATAATTGATTCAGAAATGATTTAAAAATATAGTCGATCAAAAATTGTTGAATGTAATTTGCTGCTACGTACCTATAGCACAAGATATCCTGTTTCCGGTATCGGCAGGAAATTAAGTTTTAAATTTTCGGCTTGTAAATAGTAAATTTATTTTAGAGTTAAATTATGACTAAAATTTAAATTTTATGTATGTATGTAACTGAATTTGGGCAATTATGATTTGCAGATCTATATAACAGGGGTTACTTTTTCTATAATATCAAACGGTCAATGAAATTTTTCGAACGGTTAGCGAACTTTATCAACCAATCGAATAATGCACTAAAAAAAATACTAAGAAATATTGACTAAACAAGCATCCATGGCCACGGGTAGACCCATTGATGATGTAAAGGGGTTCCAACATGTCGGGAATAATGATAAATATAACGCGATAAAGAGTTTTTATATCATTAGTTATTACAATGTCTAATATTCGCATAATTTAACTAATAATAAATAAATATATTTATGGCAGATACTTAATCTAGGTCTGTATGTAAGTCCATGTGACATTGTTATTAGAAAAAGAAACCATAAAATATTATAATTTTATTGGTATCATATTTTCAAAAATATCAATTTCAAAGTAATTATAAGCAAGTTACGTTCCTACTTAAAATGATACTAATTCAAATCTTAATTCAGAGAATTATTAAAGAAATTCTTAATTGAAAAAAAAAACAGGAACGACGATACTAAAATTTAACAACTTTTTAAAACAGTCTTGAAATTACTTTCAGATAGGTACTAAAACAGTAATATTTTTTTTATGTCAAATAATTGAATGCCTATTAAACCACTTTGGACACTCAACTGTACAATAATAATTATGTAGATGACAACGCTAAAAAAATTTAGAGGGGAAAATATTTGCGTCTCATCCCAAAATACGTGTTTATTTTTAACATTTTTTATGTTAATTATATTTGAATGGGTACATTTTTTTCTGTTTCCGCGGGTAGGCTACATTTTCCCGCTACAGAATTTGAAATTCAAATTAAGAACAAATCCTGTTCCACGGTTATTCAGATTTATATTCGGTTGAGGGCCAATGACGCAGAAATATGAGTGCCATCTTTCATTTTACTTTAACACAAATTTATTTGAAACACTTCTGTTTGTGATTGTACATTGGAGATGATTGTACTTCGTGTTATTGGTTAATTAAATGTTTACGTAATTTTATTAATGTTTACTTGGAATCGTCTTTGATTGTAATGAAATACTGTTTCTGTATTTTCATTGAGGTGGGGCGTCATATTTGTGTCTAAAAGGAGTTTAAATAATAAAAATGGTGGAAGTGATGTAAACGTGATCAGACTTTAAGGTACATATTTGTTTCGGCTGTCGATGTTTCTACCCCAGGTAGATTAAATGAATTTAATCGCATTTTATGAATTATCATCAACTGTTTTATTCCTGCTTTTCACACATACCTCGTAGAATTAAAGGCCGCTGGGGCTAAAATGTTCTCGAGTGGAGACCACAACGGAAAACGCAGTATAGGACGGCCTCCAAGGAGATGGTCGGAAGACGTGTAAAGGTCGCTGGAAGTCGATGGATATATATAACCGGTTCTTGTGGAAGTCTATGGGGGAGGCCTTCAGTAGTGGACCTCTTGTGGCTGAGAAGATGATTATAATAATGATGTGAGAGTCCAGAGCCCCAAACAGTAGTTACTTTAATTACCTGCTCCATCTTTGACATTTTTTTAGATCAGCCAAGATAAAGGCTTAAAATAATAGCTTGTCACTGCGTCAAGTTAACAGTAATTTTTAAAAAATAGCCGATATTACATGGCAAGTATTCAGCCTTGTTTAACAGCTAATAATGAACTACAAAATAGAACATGCCTGAACGTTTCTGTAAATGATCGGACGTTTGGAACAATCGGTAGGCCATTGAAATAATGGCAGCAATTCAACGGAACGACTTAATTGTAATGGAGTGGTGTACAAAACGGAGTGTGCACTTTGATTGCCGCCATGTTGGGAGAATGTTGTTCTTAGTCAATAAAAATATGTTTTCGTTTTCCAAACCTCATTACCATAAGGGGCATTTACTATCTCAAAGTCAATTATTCTGGTAATTAAATAAAATAATACGACATTTATTTAATAGCATTATTATCCTCCAAATACTACATGATCCGCTAAATTAGGTACTAGGTCAGCCACCAGCAATGTGCGTCTAAAAAATACATACTATCTTAAATATAACTTTCGATCACAATTCAATCTAACTCGTTCGCGTTTAGTAAAATACGGTGTGACATTTACGAAGGTCGATTAGAAACAAAAGGAATACCTAGCATTATACCTAAATATCAGTAAGGAGTAAGCAGTCTGTCCCGGTTATCATACGAACACCAATGACATTATTAATGGTAGTCAAAAGCCCAAATTTCAAATTTCGATATAGCCTAGACATAAGATTGCGGGGGTCTGAAAGTTTCGTGTAAAATACTGATATTCGACCGTATCTGATTGGACTGAAAGCCAACCCCAACATAGTTGGGAGTAGGCTTGGAAGCGGATGGTGCTGATCAATTCCCTAAACACTATGAACATCTGTTCATTTCACGGTGAAAACAATGAATCTTTCTAAAAACTATCACAGTAGCGAGTAGCTGCCTTCCATCTCTTTGCCAGGGTTAATTGCCAGCGAGTCAACACAGGCAGAAAGCTCATTAAGTCACAAGGGACGGACACCCCTTCCCGTCCGCCGCCTGCAACAGGAAATGCGTCCAAACATACCTACCTATGTACCGACATTTACTGTTCAGCAGCTTTTTTTAATAGTTTCCTTACAAAATGATTTTTTATTTCAGTTTTTTAGGCTTAAAAACTTAAAAACGATAAAGGAACGAGCATAATGCTTTTGTTGGGAATCTTTTTGCTTAGATTAATACCTAAACTTTTAAGTAAAAATGTATTTTGGGGCACAATTACCCTTCCAAATTTATAATCTCACTGCTGTGAGTTTGCTCTCCGGATGAGAAAAAATAGGCTATAGCCTTTGAAACAGTTATGCTTAATGATATTTCTTCGAAATAAAATTCATTCCTCTCCGATCGAGAAGAAATAGGCTTAGGTTAAACGCTAATGGTCTAAATAAAACTCAAAGTTTAGTAAGTAAAAATGCAATCGAAGGTGTATGTACACGTCCAATATGTTTAAGTCCATGTAATTAATAGAGGACGAGTCCACTGCCACTTTCCGGGCACAAATCCAAACTCCGAGATGCTATAGAGAATTTTATAAACACCCAATAGCCTTGCTCGACCTGAGAATTGAAGCCGGTACATCAGAATTCTAGCGTAGTTGTCTCGCTACTAATTATGCGGTTGTAGTAACAAAAACTAGGTAAGTAAGTATTTATTATTTCAGTTTCCATTCGGTTAGGACCGCTAGACTAACTTCCTTGTTACTCTAGTGGTCTTCAGCGCGAGGTACGCAAGAGGTTTTGGGTTTGATTACCAGGTCGAATAATGTTCTTAGCAGTGGTAATAAGCTCACTCCCTATTACATGGGAACTAAAGATACCGGCGAACTTTGGGTGTACATTGGTACACTTCTGCCTAACCCTTCGGGGAATATAGGCGTGATGGTATGTTATTTCAGTTTCCATCAATGCCAATCTCTATTAAACATCATAAAGATAAAATAAACAGTATAAATCTGAGATCCCGGTGCTAACGGCGGCGCGTGCGCTGTAGCGGCTGAGAAATATTACACCTTATTCGTTCCGCTTTAATTAAACTTTCGATGGCCGCGCTTTGGATGACGTATGGTAAGTAGTTGTGAGAATATGTGGAATGTAATTTATTTTTAATGATATTCGTGTAAGACTGTAGACTGTTGTAATATATTTACAATTAATTGCTTATTTATCAATTAAATTGGGGCCCAATTTCAAACTAACTGAATATATTTGATACGAAACGACCACTACCAGACATCCGAAATACAATATTTACCCAATACGACATCCTAAGGATAAGCTGGCTGTCAGATTTTCGAATGACAACCATATAGTGTCGTAATCGACGGTACCGGGTGGATAATGATAATGTATACCTTGCTTTTCAAGACACCGGGGAGTCTGCTCAGAGCGCTCACCCATCCGTAGTTACGGCAAGGAGCTTAACCTCATTATTGCATCTTAAACTCATCATTGCATTATTGAATGAATTACCGACACTTTCACCAATATAACACATATAACCTGCCTGTAATCCCCAGAAATTTACGTAGAGGTGTACTAATCAAAACTTTGAACTTATTTTGTCCCACTAATAGTCATAGAGTACAAAATGTACCCTGTACTGTACTGTAATGTAATGTTCTGTACTTACTTTTAGTGTGTCTTGTATGTAGCAAATAAACATTTTTTGTTTCTTTCTTTCTAAGGTACCTACACCCACACTTTGCGCGTATGTTTAGGTTCCATGTAATAGGAGGCGACCCTATTGCTATTAACCGGGCACAAATGTAACTTAACTGAGAATTTAATAGAAAATCCCAATATTACTGTTCAACCTGGGAATTCAACCAAGGACCTCTAGTGTAGCATCCGCGCACATTAAAATAAAACTCCACTAATAAGATTTAATTCTGTATAATAAGGCTGTAAAGAATCAGAACTGTTGGGATTTTTTAATGCCTACCAATTTAACACTAAGTATGTAAAATAGTTTATTTCAACCTTTTTCGATCTCTGGCAGTAACATACCATACAGCAGCTCCGTTAAAAGCAGTCACCGTGGAAATTGGAGCAGCTTTCAATAACTGAACTGATCAATTATAACGCGGAAATATTGGACACGTATGTATTTCATGTATTTTGCGTTCTCTTCTAGAATATCCTTACATTATTAAGTTCATAGAAACAGAACCAAACAGGCGAAGATGGCAAAAAAGTTAAGTTTTTTAAGATGGTTTGAAATGTTATTTCAGTGTATGTAGTTTGACAGTGATTGATGTAAAAGCTAGAACACATTACCCTCCTGTGGCAATCGGGTAAAAAGTATGGTGTATATTTTGAAATATTAATTATTAGGGATAAATTATTACTTACTTTTATTGAGATTTATCATACTCATAGTGTTGTGAGTAAATGTGAGATTATATAATGCTAGATGGCGCGTCAACTCAAACTCAGCATATTGAATCCAAGTTCAGAAATCGGTACACATTATCTCAATTATTTACAATCTGTCAGTTGTCCCTCTCTTTCAAACTCAAACAATCCTAAGCCAAACTTAATAAAAATATTTTTACAAATAAGAACAAGAATGAGATGTTAATTCAGTCCAAATTTCACCCATTAACCACGTTAAATATTCTTTTCTTCCTTTAATTGTCTCCGTACTCTCTTCTCGCAATCTTTTTACCCCATTTTACATCCCGTGAATTTGCCAACATTATTATAAAATCGTCGAAGACGTCCACTTAGCGCCATTATCGTTTGCCGACAGGAAATTGTATGCAAACAGAGTAAGGGGTAAAAAAACCGTGAACAAGCGAGAGGGTTAAATGCCTGGGTTGGATGCAAATTACCCCCGTGGGTCGTTCAGACCGCATTTAAAATAATACACAGTTCCCTGGATATCCGAAGGCAGATGTTTAAATAACTTTTAAAAGGTTATTTGCATTTCCCTGTGTTGAAAAAAGAATTCGTAGGTAGGTAGGTAATGTTTTCATAATTTGTTTGTTTCGGATGAATGTTAATTGAAGAGGATTTATGTGTGTTTACTTATGTATGATAACACATCTGAATTAATGATCGCTCGTATTCATATACATTTCCAATTTTCAGAGCAATTTAATTGCGTTTATGCATTTAGTTAATTGCAGATCGAAGACCCTCCAGAAGGTCCTAGCAATTGTTTTTCTATTATGCCTGCTAATTGATCCTTGACACATTAAAAGAAATCCCAAATCAAATCTAGGGATAGTTCAATTCCCGATTTTGACATTAATATAATATAGTTATATTTACTGCCATACATGTAGGTGTTTCGAGGTTGGGCGTTTGTATATGTCATTATAAGAATGAAGAAAAAGGGTTCTTTGGGCAATAGTCTTTAATAGAATATCGCTATTAACAAAGTTTCTATGGAATGATTTCAAATGACCCAATTTTCCATCATCATCAACCCGTGTACGTAAGGAATGAGTCTCCTTTCCGTGTGAGAGGGGTTACGCTGCCCTACTGCGGTTTGGTGGACTTCATGCGCTGTCGAAAAAATATCTGAAGTAGGCAGGTTCCGATTTTTACAACCTAACAAATACAAATAGTTCACAATTTTATTCTACCAAATAATTAAAATCGAAATAATAAAAAAATAGAACAAGCGTTTATATTCGTCACCTAGCAAGACAAAGCCGAAATTGTGATGCTTATTGCGCGCGGACCGCGGCCCGACGGATTACAGCTATGGAACTGAATACTAAGCGGGACCCGGCCAAACAAAGATTATGTAGATATAACAGATGCGATAGTTTTGTGCAAACGGGGCTATTGTGCCTATACAGTTGCTGTTGTCGCCTTGCTCACGTTAACCGACACATTCTTGATAATTTAAACCCAGGAATATTAACTACTTATAATTAAATTGGGCTCAAGCCAGGTATCATCATGACATTTTTCGGTATTGTACAGAGGCCAGCACATCAAGCTGAGATCCCTAAAGCTATCACAATCTGTCAAATTTCTTTCATTGATACTCAACTTCAATTCAAACTACGAACCTTATTGTTCATATTTAATTGGGAAAATTTGACAGTTTTGGATAGCTAGACATGCTGGCGTCTGTACCGCGAATTTGCCATCCTTTTCAATAGTCTAGTGGCCCGACCACTAGGCTCGATTCCTAGGTAGTTTTTTTATGTTATTAACAGGAAGCCATTAACAATATTGTCTTTTCAAGGTTTTTATATCACGCGATAGTATTGTCATGTTAGTTACTGTAAAAATGTCAGGTAGCTGACAAATTAATTTAATTTATTGAATGTGACAGTGAATAAATGGAGCTGTTCTCTATCCAGCCGAAAAGAAATTCGCTCTATTTACGATAACTGAAATTATTTTAAACCCCTTGGTAACTCTCAGTGCACCTCATCTCTGCAAAAGTGTTTATTCTTAAAATCGCTATATACCATGGCAGTATTTTATATTACCTCATAGATACAAAATTGATGTATCCACAAAACTTTCTACATGAATGTCCTGTCTTCTTTCTTTCATCTTGGTCACAAAAAGAGCGAAAGGCCGCGGGCACTCACGTACCCATCGGCAACTGAAGAATAAACAGGATTACGTCGACACCCAAACCACCTTATGTCTTCTGTTGTTTTGTAGGTTACTTACTAAAGGCCTTTACTCAATACACGGTGGAGTATTGATTCTTGAAGTGTGTAACTTAATAGAAGGTTCACATTCGATCAGTTGCTGACTTTAGACACGTCACCGAGTCAGTGTGTTGCTATCGCATGAATAGATTGAAGTCGACCGCCGACTAATTAATAATAATCGAAAATCATTTTCTCGAAACCGATTACCGAGTAGGCAACTATACTCCGACTTGTTTCGAGATTAGTCAGTAATTGATTAAATATAAATCTGATTATTAAGCTAAGTAAGTTAATGGGTTAGGCTGAAAATCTCATGGATGTACTTAAAATCCAATTATGTAGTTTTATTTTAAATAACATTTCTCTACCATCATCCCCTCACCTACTTTCCTACTGCTGGGCGCGGTGCTCCTAACAGCCTGAGAAGAATTATTGTCTTCAATATTTCCCCTTTGAGAAAAAAAATCGGCAAAAATATAAATAATTAATATTGAGAATTAATGTTAATATTGAGTCAAAGTTTTGGGACTGATATCAAAATTATTACTTAAATATATTCCTTAGGTATTATACAATCTAAAAGTATATCTACCATATAGAGAGACATCTGCTTCGTCTGAACCCGTATAAATCTCCTGGATATCGCTTGGCTAATGTGGAGAAACCCTTAGCTTACCTAACAGAAACATTTTACGGCCTGTAATACCCCTAATATATTTTACTACCAAACTTCGGTCACGTTTTAGACCTAGGACATTTTATAGGCAGGCCTGAGGTAGGTATGAGTTAGGATCTTTGTCAAAACATTTAGGCAACGTGGTCCATTAGGGATCATGAATGTGGTTATCTATAATACTTATATGTGTAAATATAAAAGCAATACGAACAGCTATTTTGTGGTACTCATATAAAGCGAGGTAAATGCATCCTTTTGACGTTGGTATAGCCCAGAAATTATGTTGCAGGAGTCTTAAACCGACGCAATATATATTTAGGAAACAGGCTGGGAGGATTTTTTTATATACCATTAACAAACAAACTTACGGCCTACCTGATGGTAAGCGGTTACCGTAGCCTACAGACGCTTGCAACACCAGGGGTATCACTTGCGCCTTGCTGACCCTTTAAAATGAAAGAAAAATAGTTGGTTTGGCAATATAAGGGCCAAAATCCCCCCACTGCCAACACAAAGTTTTCTCGCGGAGCACTGGCAGCCTTGCTCACTGTAAGGAACACAATATAGCTCAAATCAGTGTTCTTTCACTTCGATTTTCTGCAAGGCCGAGGTACTTCCCCAGTCGGGCAGCTCCAATTTGAGTGGAATTACTCCCACTATGCCCTACCTCTTTTAATAAATAAATCTCAAATAAATACATACTATACATATTATCACGCATGTTTTCCATAGGGGTTGGGATCGCAGCAAGTGAAAAATATGAAGACTGTAGATTTTTGCTTGCTACGATACCAGTTCACTACATTGGCTTTAAAGCTGATCTCATCCTGAAAATTTTCATCAGTCATTACCAAAATGTAACACATCGCAACTTTTTGTTTTTCCGGGTAATCAGAATCTGTTAAGAGTTTGAAAAGGTCAAAAAATCCTGTTTACACGGGGTAAATCTCGTCAAATGACGCGGCTCGATCTTACCTAGCACATTTTATTTTCTCGCGGTTACGTGTGAAATAAAACCAGCCTGAAGACTGTGCCTTTAATGGGGACCTCTGCTCACACCAAAGCGTAATGGAAAGTGCGCGAGTGGTACTGTTGTTTTTTTTTCAATAAATACTGATATTCTAGTGATAGACCATTTGACTGCCAAGTCATAGGTCTCGAGTATGAAATGTCCGACTGACATCACTCGCTTAAACGGTGAAGGAAAACAGCATGAGGAAACCTGCATATTTTAGAGATTATTCTCGACATTGTGTGAAGTCTGCCAACCCGCACTAGGCTAGCGTGGTATACTTTAACCTAATCCCTCCCGTCTCTGCTCAGCAGAGTGGGATATTATATGGGTTGATGATGATAACTGTTATGATCTGATTTATAACTTCTTTGAATTATTTTTTACTACTATTTCCACAGTGTTGAAGGAAAATATTGCGAGATACAAATTATTTACACCAAATATTACGTAATGGTGACAGCAGTTAATATGTGCTAAAAATGTATTTAAAATCCAAGGGTGGCAACGAAGTGTTATTGATAGCGTCCGAAGGCTATAATTATCGTTTATCAGACGGGGCATAAATACTTGTTCTCTATTAAGCTATAAAGAAGGAAAACCTTTAAAGACGATGATAAAAAATACACCCACTTATTATTATCTCACGGTGTGAGCTGCGGCCTTTGTGCCGGCTCACAAGTGAGCTCTCACAGTCAGGAGTGTTTGCGAATGTCGTGCCGAGTGTCGCACGGGTAACAGGTTCTTTTCCGAGCGAAAACCTTTTTGAGACAAACGTCGGCGAACGTTGATACGTGCCTAGTGTTTGTGGTTTATGTGCTGGGGCTCTGTTCCGTAAAAATGAATTTTATTTTTAAGTTATTATGATAGATTCTCAAGTTTTATGGAGCTAACAAATAATGAAGTCAGCCATTTAATAGGGGGCGACTTTATTGGCATTAACTGGGCACAAATCCAAAGCTGCTACTGAGAATTTCACAGAATAACCCAGTAACCCGGAACTGTTATCCATAACCTCAAGGATAGCAGTCGCACTTAAAACCACTAGGGCAAAGAGCTACAACTTCAACTGCAACTTCTGACATTGTGTCATCATTTTAGCTATTTTCTGTTATACACCGTGTTTTTTTTTTGTCGTCTTACAGCCGAAAGGAAACCATTAATTCAATATTATTTCTAGTAGATATGGGACTAAGTCTGAAATCTTAACAAAAGAGAGTTGTTTCTTAGAAAAAAGTTCAGGTGTCTGAACAAAATGTAGGATGTAGCTATTTTTTTTTTTGCACTTCATGGTTGATCCCATACAAAAAATGTTTGATCATGATGAGTAGAAGTATATCATTTCTGCTGATATACTTCTACTCATCATGTCCCGCTGTAAGATGACAAAAACACGGCGTATAAGAGAGGTAGGGCATAGTCTGTGGGAGTAATTGCACACAAAATGGAGCTGCCCGACTGGGGAAGTACATCCGCTTTGTGGAAAATCTAAGTGAATTAACACAGCTTTCGGCTGTGTTGTGTTCGTTACGGTGAGCAAGGTTGCCATTACTCCGTGAGGAAACGTTGTGTCGGCAGTGGTAGGGACTTTGACCCATATACTGCCAGCCCAACTATTTCTATTTTATTTTACAGGGTCGGCAACGCGCAAGTGACACCCTTGGTGTTACAAGCGTGTATAAGCTACGGTAACCGCTTACCATCAAGTGGGCCGTATGCTTATTTGCCACCTTATTGGTATATATATTTTAATATATATCAATCCTTGACTACTTCCAATCGCCTATTCTAACACAAACCACAAATCAAACGCAACTTAAAATATCCGTAGTACAAAATAATGCGTCGCAAGAAAAATCACTTGGGCATGGGACGCAACATTGACAAATATTAGGGCCGCTACACACGGAACGTGTTTCCAAACTACGCTCATCTGACAGACATCGACAGAAGATGAGTGTACGTGAGTGAATTCTAACGGAAATAATATATTGACGTCTTGAATTTTCGCCTGTGTTTTGTTTCCGTGACCTTGTTTTTCTTTTGTTTAATATATCTTAAGTGCCTCGTTAGTCTAGTCCTCTAGGTCCTGAGCGTGACTACTACGTTTGCGGTCCTGAGCTCGAATCCCATCTCAGTAAAATTAATAACAAAATATATTTGGAAATACCAGTCATGCAATACAAGACACAGCACGGTAAAACTTTTTTTTTTTTCATATTTTAATCTCAACCCTCATAACAAAAATACTCCGCTAACCCCAAAAACGACTATGCATAAAAATAACATATAAAAATCGCGTCCGTCCGTTGGGTGGTTTCATCAACTCGTATATTACTAGCCATAAATTTCTCATAGTACGTCCGCGTAACTTGAGTAAGTATTTACTGTGACTAAACCGGTATATATCACCGAGGCCGACCAATTTCTTGACCGAAAAATTTATAACGGTGCGTGGGAGGCAGCCCTTGATATATGGGTGCAGGACATCCCCCGGAACACGAATCACTCTTAAGTGAATGCGGGTACAATTCATATTGAGATTTTACTAGCTTTTTTCGGCACATGCATGTTTTTGGATGGGTAATTTTTAGTTTTTCCAGTTACGGCTTCTGTGCCACGGGTTGTGGGTTCAATCTCCGCAAGGAAAATGTATATTTGTATAACCTACAGGTAGTTCCGGGTGTTTGTGCATGTGAAAATTTGTGTTTGTAAACGCACCCACGATACCTACTGGAGAAAATCCAAAAGTGGGGCAGCGTTTTAAAAAAAACTCATGGTTCTCATGATAAGACAGCGTTGCGATTTGAAAGATAATGGCACCCACTGCTGGGCAAGGGTCTCCTCTCCAAATGAGAAGGATTACAGATTTCACACACCGTCAAAATCTTTAACGCATGCAGGTTTCCTCACGATGTTTTCCTTCGTCGTTTAAGCGAGTTTTTCAATACACTGCTTCAGTCTATTGATTGCAATTGCCAAAGCTGTTAGGGTCCCGGTTCCACTCTCAGGTTTGTCAAAATTTGATTGGGTTTTTTATAAAAAAAGCCTAAAAACCGCACGATTAGGAACCGTGCTTGTAACCACAAGGTCATTGAGGCAGTTCATTAAGTTTTTATTGGAATGACCCAGTTAAACAAACAAAGTCACAGAAATTCAAAAATTAATCCGACAGTGCCCAACACAATTTACCCCGGGAATCGAACCCTGTAAACAGATAACGTTCGCATTAACAAGTTCAATATTTCCGATGGAATATGTAAATAGTGGGTCTGTCGGTGACACGCGCTCCAAGCGGCACGATTTTAATATCCCCACCCGCTTTTTAACAAAATATTCGCCTAAGAAAATATTGAAGCTTGTTATTTACGAGATTTTTCATTTTTTACTAAGTCATTACTACGGTGATCAAATGACCAGCAAGGTTAAGCTACGGTAGCCGCGGTCAGTCTGTGGCTGGGTGAACATTATTAATTAATGAAGACCCCTCCGCACCTCATAATTAGTACATAAGGAGTACATAAGGAGTACATAAGGAGTACATAAGGAGTACATAAGGAGTACATAAGGAGTACATAAGGAGTACATAAGGAGTACATAAGGAGTACATAAGGAGTACATAAGGAGTACATAAGGAGTACATAAGGAGTACATAAGGAGTACATAAGGAGTACATAAGGAGTACATAAGGAGTACATAAGGAGTACATAAGGAGTACATAAGGAGTACATAAGGAGTACATAAGGAGTACATAAGGAGTACATAAGGAGTACATAAGGAGTACATAAGGAGTACATAAGGAGTACATAAGGAGTACATAAGGAGTACATAAGGAGTACATAAGGAGTACATAAGGAGTACATAAGGAGTACATAAGGAGTACATAAGGAGTACATAAGGAGTACATAAGGAGTACATAAGGAGTACATAAGGAGTACATAAGGAGTACATAAGGAGTACATAAGGAGTACATAAGGAGTACATAAGGAGTACATAAGGAGTACATAAGCAGTACATAAGCAGTACATAAGCAGTACATAAGCAGTACATAAGCAGTACATAAGCAGTACATAAGCAGTACATAAGCAGTACATAAGCAGTACATAAGCAGTACATAAGCAGTACATAAGCAGAATGTTGAATTTTCAACATTTAGACTGGACTTGAATGTTTCTAAATGTTATGTATACTCTTTTACTCGAAAACCAAGCTCCCTAAATTTTATTTATAAATTATTGAATACTCCAATAACAAGTCTATGAAATTCGGGACTTAGGAGTAACTTTTCACTCAAAACTTATCTTTGACAAACACATTGACAACATCGCCAAAAAGGCTTCTAAAGCATTCGGTTTTATCATCAGAGCCTCAAAAGAGTTCAAGAACATCAAGACCATTAAAATATTGTATTGTTCTTTCGTTTGTAGTCACCTTGAGTAATGCTCTCAAATATGGAAAATAAACTACAATTTCAATCGTTTGGAGAGCATTCAAAAGAATTTTTAAGGTATATTTAATAATTGGTGTAGAGTCAATATTTTGATACCATTTTGTAGTTTGTCTCAAATACTTTTGTTTGGACATGAAAACATATGCAACATTTCGGGGTTATTTTTGCGCTAGAGTAGAAAACGTAAAAATGATAAGTAATTTTTGTGTAAAATTTCGTAATTTAACATATTTTTTGACCCTTTTTGTTTATTATTCAGGAAATATTTTTAATTATTCAATAGCCTCAACACTTAACTTTACAATAAAGTTATTTACACCTGTGTTGGTCTCTTAGTTTGAACGATATTAGCATTTTATTAAACATACCCTATTTTAATTTAGTGAAATGTCGTGCTACTACTGCTTATGTCTTTTTTTAAGTATATAAACATTTAGGTATTTGTAAAAACTTGTAATTGGCCATATCAAATTTAATATTTTAACAAGTGTGTAAGTTTTCCAGAAAATATGAAATAAAAATAAGAAGTACTAAATAAGAAGTTTTCCAGAAAATATGAAATAAGAAGAAATATGTAGGTGCACATTATATGCACACACAAATATACATACCGATGTGTACACATATACCTATGTAACTATAGTACTTATGTTAGGAATGAGGCGACGTGGGGGTCGCCAGTTATCTGTTGTGCCGTGTACAGTCCACTTGTATTTTTATGATCATTATATATATTATTATATTTCCTGTGCGTGTATAATTTGGAGACCAACAGGTAATTCCTGTTGGACACCGAACCCCGTGCATTCACCAGAGACTGAATACGTCCTCCTGAACATTCTTACACAGTTACTCATATCTTACAGTGGTGACCCCGACGTGACATAAGTAGTACATAGATAAATAGAAATGTATTACATAAGTAAGTACCTAAATAAGTAGTATATAGGTAAGTACATAAGTAGTACATAGGTAAGTATATAAGTAGTAAATAGGTAAGTACATAAGTAAGGTGGTAGAACTGGTCTTAGCGGTCTGGGGCATTGAAAAAAATATTCTGCCGCTAATCAATATTATTCTGTCATTATTGTTTTTTGGTTTGAGGATGCTGTAAATGAAATAACTGGGCATTCCCAAGATAATAACGACGATACGCTAATGATATTATCAGTGTTGCTAGTGCCTGGTCTGGTTGCGGCATGCCGTCAGAGAGCCCGTATGCTTATTGTCATTTTATTACAGTAAAAACATACCCACTCTTAATTTTATGAAAATAAAAATCAATTTATACATAAAAGATTATCACCTGAGAACGGCTACACTGATTTGGCTGTATTTTTTTTTGTTGTTCTGACAATTACGACCACATAAGTCACAAAGCTTGTATGAAAGCACATTTTATTCAACCAGGCGACGCCGGGCATGTACAGCTTCAAATAAAAAAAAAGTTGAATTAATAAAACGTACTTTTCTAGCGACTAAAGCTATCGATAACAGAAGAATTATATCATCACTATAACATCACCTGACTACGCAGAAAACACGATGTAAATAACTCAACCTGACGTATCCGAACCGCCATTTGTCAGGAATTCAATGTGGTGAATAAATAATTTTCTTGGCAATATATTTTGAGAAATATTTAATCAGTAAACTGGCAATAACTCAGCCATGATATATATGACCAGTGTACAAAGTTTATTTCGTAATATACATATTAGCTTGGCGCAAGTCATAAGCGGTAGCGTTTTTTGTTATCAATGTTTATACATACTGCGTGAAGCGACAGCAAGTTTAGTGTACGAGTATTTTGGTATGTTGCCCGATGTCTTTATGTAGATAAGTCAAATTTAATGCTTGATTGTCTTTCAGTGATCTATAAGATTGTATAGCCTAACCATTGTCACTCTGAGACGAGACCAGTGTCTACTGTTTGGGCAGTAAATGGGTTCATGAAGAACGAAATAGCAAAACATTTCAAAAACTAAATGTCCATCATTCTAGTTTACTCAATGTTTATTTATTAAGGGCATAGAGTCCGTCAGGTACAACAATATCGTAGAGAGGTATACTAAGTAGATAATTATAATGTAGGTACTTACGTGAATATTACTTTTCTAATAATTAAATCAGGTACTTGCAAATAAAAACTTTAATCTATTTTTTATGTATTTGTTTTTTTATTTTAATTTAATATACGTATTTATATTTTGCGTGACTATACTAATCTGAAAAAGGCATGTTTGAGAAAACTCCTCCCTCTTATAACATGTACCATATCCCAATCGGGGCGCTATGAGTGCCATCGATATTTGCATACAAATTGCCCCAACACCACTTCACTAGACTTGAGCGATCTCACTCCAACTCCACGATTATAAATTGTCGATATTATGCATAGTGACGTCACTATTATCGATAATATCGACCGGTAACAAGATGGAAATTTATTAATTAACATGACCGCATATTTTTATAATAAAAAGCTGTACTCAGAGGAAATTAACGTAATTCTAGGTACCTATCAGATAGGTAAAATAAAGTGATAGCCTAGCGGTATGACCATTGGACCGCCAAGTTGAAGGTCCTGAGTTCAAATCCAAGGCAAGCACCTCTGACTTTTCGAATTCATGTGCGTATTAATAATTAATTACCACCCGCTTATACGGTAAAGGAAAAAATTGTGAGGAAACCTGCATGCCTTAGAGATTTTTCTCGACAGTGTGTGAAGTTTTCCAACCCGCACTAGGCCGGCGTGGTGGACTATAGCCTAATCCCTCTCAATCCGAGAGGAGACCCGTGCCCAGCAGTGGGACAATATATGGGTAGTGTTGATGAAGTTAGATGTTATAGCATAAATGTCAGAGTGTCTACATAAACGATCAACCCTGATCAACACCATATTACACTTTGCGTAACCATTCCTCCGAAGGGTACAGCCGAATACAGCCGTTATGATCTACTTACACATAAATTATAAAATCACATTACCTACTAACTGCAGGAAAGTATAGCTCTATCTCTTTCCCCCAAGTCTAAGTAGCTCAAGCTCCTGGGAACCACTATGAGCTTGTAAGTAGTTTCAGAGTTTTGATGGATGAACGGATAGATAACCGATCGGCATCTTGAGACTTTGCTAATTCAGCTTGCCGATGTATTAGATCAAAGTGCTTATACGCCACTTGATAGAATACTTGATATATGGAAGATTAGGTGAAGCTATCAGGGAGATGGAAATTAATAATAATAATAATATTTTTGGGACATTTTTACACAACACCATCTAGTCCCAAACTAAGCAGAGCTTGAACTATGGGTATAAATTGACAATGGATATAATACATAAATACTTTTTTTTTGTAAATAAATACTTATAATACATACACTTACGAAATACCCAGAGAAACACAAATACTCATGTTTTACCCACACAAATATTTGTGACCTGTGGGAATCGAACCCACGACCCTATGATCAGCAATCCGGCACTCGAACCACTAGACCACAGACATCATCAAATTATTTCACATTTTATGTGAATTTTGAATTCTGTGTGAATTTCGAGGAATACAGGCGTGATGGTATATTATGTTATGATTTTTACCCGCCTGCGCGAGCAAAGGAAATGAAAGCGACATCGATTCATGGTGGACATCCCAAAACCCCGAACGAAACGCTTTACTCTGAATTTCTGAAATTACTGTTTGCGAGTAGGAGGGTGCATGTATTGTTTATCTGCATGCACGGCTTGGACAGAATACCAGCGGTTGACACACTCAATGCTGTTGATCATTATGCTGAGTCCAAGACGATTTTGTCTATGTAATTTTCATTCATCATTATGTAATTAATGTTATTTATAACTGTGCCAAACAAAAGACAAATAAATATAATTTTCTTTCTTTCTTTCTTTAAGTCTACTTTTATCATGCATGCCGCCGAAAAGTGGAATGAGTTTCCCGAATGGGTCTTCCCCGATAGCTATCATCTGGGTGTAAATCTCGAGTGAATTGGTTTCTTCTAAGCAAGCCCGCTCCACCGTAGATCGCAGTGTTGCGCATAACAACTGGCGGAGAAGCGTAGGCTTATCATGAACAAAAATAAATAAATAAAGGATAGTCATAATCATTAATTATTTGTGAAACATAGGTGGACAAAAAATGTAGATCTTCTAAATAATTGTACAGTGCGCTTTGTTTTGTCTATGATAAGATATACAAGTATGTTTTTTTTAATATTAAAAGGTTGTCATCTAAAAACTCGTTAACACTATATTTTCTGTAAAGAGATTAATTATCTACATAGAGATACATTTTCTCCCGCTTTCTGATAGATTGTAGTACATATCTATATTTCAATTCCAATGATGTAATGAGAAACTACGTTCACACCGACCGTCTTAATCCTGTAATGAAATCTCATTGTCCGTAGACACAGTGATACTAGGTGGTAGGAGAGGGGGGCGAGTAAATTACTGTAACTAATGTTGGTATTACTACCATATCAAGAAACGTCTTTATCGTTCACTAGACAGATCATGCGGTGTTGCCTGTAGTTAGAATAAAGATTAAATCTCATTCATATTTTACCTAGTTTTTAAATTGTTTTTATGTAAGTTTTTACTTCTTATATGGAAGTACTAACTTCTGCACGCGACTTCGTCCTCGTGGAAAAGTTACTTTTAATTATCGTTGTAATTTGGCTAATTAACTCAAAATTGTTATAAATTATAGCCTATATGTTATTCTGATGTAAACATTATAATACTTTAAAGTTTCATCAAAATCCGTTCAGTAGTTTTAGCGTGAAAGAGTAACAAAAATCCATCCATCCATCCTTCCTCACAAACCTTCACATTTATAATAATTATTATTAGAATAGATATAAAAAAATAATAAATAAGGCACCACCTACAAAAACAAAAAACACCTACTTGTTCATCATGTTCATCACGTAAATATGGAAATTGAAACTACGACCTTGTGATCAGCAGTCCAACACCCGAACCACTAGACCGCAGACGTCGTCATAACCGCATACTTTCTAATCCAACTCTGAATATACGGACAGAAAGACTGACAAACGTCACCGTGACGTATCGGGAAGACTGTCGTTAATAAAATCACGTCACGTCAAGCGCTGGCGTGAAGTATGGCGTGATACGCAGGATTATGACGTCATCGACGGTGCTCACTCGAGCGGGGTGCGGCCGATAACGTATGAGATACATATTGTTAAGTAGGATGGAGAGCGAGGACCGGAAATCTGAATGTGTAAACTAAAATAATAAAGTGAAAACAAAAATGTAGTGTTATGGTACACAGTCTTAATTGTTACAAATACATTATTTATATTTCTTCAATGTAACGCGATCATTTTTAGCTTGTGAGAAAGAGATAGCGCTATTTAATGAGTAGAGCGGCATCCCTTTCAATCGCGATTCGATTATAATACACGTTGTGAAAATATTTCTTGTACAGAAGCCAGCACATCAAGCTACCACAATCTGTCAAATTTCTTTGATTGATTTTCAACTTTAATACAACACGGTAATGTTCGTATTCAATTGGGAAAATTTGTCAGTTTTGGATAGCTTGACCTGCTGGCATCTGTACATATTATTATTATCGAAGCAAACTGCCTCATTAGTCTAGTGGTCCTAAGCGTGACTACTACGCTAGAGGACATAGGTTCGATTTGGGCTCTCAGTAGCAGTAAAGTAGTGAAATTCTCAGTAGCAGCTCGGAGTTTGGATTTGTAGAGTATTGACAATAAGCTTTCCCTTATTACATGGGACCTAAACATACCGACGAACTCTAGGTGTACATTAGTAGACCTCTACCTTACCCTTCGGTTTATACGAATGGTATGATACCTAATTATTATTATTAAAAAAACTTTGCTAACCAAACTATAACGCTGTGTGTCCCCACTAAATGTATGACATCTGGTTAGATGGCTCCATGTGTTAAAATGAGCGCTTGCGTCTCTGAGGTGCCCCCTAACTGAGTCGTCACTTGTAAGTGTTTCTACTTACTTCACATTATTCTATCTTTAGATAGCAGTAATAGCCTAGACAGTGGTATGACCATCATTGGACTGACTTTTCGAATTCATGCGTATTAATATTTTTAATAGAAAATTATCAAATTTCCTTGTAATTTTTTTTTCCTTCAGGAGTCTATAACTGCCTTGTTATTCAAGTGATCCTAAATGCAACTGCTACGCTAGAGGTCCTGGGTTCAATTCCCAGTTCGAGCAGTATTAGCTAGGAGTTTGGATTCATGCTCATTTAATGGCAATTGACTCGCCTTCCATTTATATGGGACTTCTAACGAGGGAATAATAGATGCTTGCAGGCAAGGTCTCCAAAACTGACAAATTTTCCCAATTGAATATGAACCTTATATTTTTGTATTAAAGTTGAAAATCAATCAAAGAAATTTGACAGATTGTGGTAGCTTGATGTGCTGGCCTCTGTACTTTGATACAGCTCTGCCTAATCCTTTGGGGAATACAAGCGTGATGGTATGTTATATTGTGTTCGTGGGTCTATTTTCTAAGCACCCAAAACTACACGAACAAACAACAGCATTATTTTTCCTTGACACAATAGTTCTGTTGGTAGTGTAATTACAAAGCTGCATGTAATTTCCGTCGGCGCTAGTGTCGCGTCCTTTGAGCGTCGGGGCATGCACGCACGAGACACTAATTTAGTGGTCTGTCAGTGACCCGCTTAACTGGTGCCGGCTGTTCTCAGTATACAGTTCAGTAGGTAATATTGAACCTACGTATTTACTGGTGTGTACACAATAGGGACAAAACCCGAGCTGTCATCGGCGCCCTTACAGGTAATTTCTCAACAAATGACATGCTCTATAAAATGAAGCTATGTTTGAATAATGATTGTAGAGCTTGTGGTGAATTTACACATTGCAGCACATCTTGTGTGATTGTGATGTCCTGGCGACGAAACGGATGCGTTATCCCGGCAACGGATACTCGACGCCAGAAGACTACAGGTTCCTTCCTTTTATTGGGCTAGCCGCCTTCATGAACCACGGCTTTGAAAAGTAAGGAATGTACCTATGATACATTTCTTACTCTTCAAAGCCGCGGTTAAGATTAAATAACATACTGGTGTATGAGCTTAACTTGTGCTGCAAGATTTGGACATCGGAAGCTCTCAACTGGAGGGAAGGAAGGATGAATTGGACTTCTTTGCCTTATAATTATTATAATTATGATGAAATTATAATGCTGCGTTAGTCTAGTGGTACTAAGCGTGACTGTTAGAGGAGACGTTAGAGGTCTTGAATTCAATTACCAGGTCGAGTAGTGTTATGGGGTTTTTTTGGGGCTGCATGTAATTTCCGTCGGCTATGCAATTTTCAGTAGCAGCTCAGAGTATGGATTTTGATGGGCAACAAAATGTATGTATGGTATGTTGCATGGGCATACAACTTACCCAACATACCGTACCGTGGGTGTACATTAGTACACCTCTGCCTAACCCTTCAGGGAATACATGCGTGATGGTATGAAATTGTACCCTCTTTTTTTTAAATAACTAATATTTCATTTCAATGAACTCGGTAGCGTTGATATGGAACAAAAGAATTGCATCAACTGGCGACCGTTTCCAGTTATGCTCAGTGAGTTAAGAAGAGAGCACACTGATGACATCACTAATTCATTACGTAAACTATAATTTTAGTGTATTTATCGGTGAAAATTGTAAAATGTTACAAATCCTTTATGCATAACACAATCTTATCCATACTGTTATAAAACTGTAAAAAAGCTTAGTCTGTACATAGAAAATATTTAAAAAAAAGTTGGGTTAGACTAATAAAGGACCCCGAGCCTAAAAATGACATTTTAAAATATGTGTACATCATTAACCCTAAAAAACTAAAAAGATGTATACCTACTTATTGTCAAAGTGTAAGTTAAAATTAAGATTGTCAGATTTATGGTTTCAACATCATTTGATATTTTTTTATTTAATATACATAAATAAAAATTAAATTGCTGTATAACTTATAGTAGTATTTTATTATATGGGCCTTGTAGCCTGAATTAAATAAATAAATAAGTGAAAGATCATTCAGTACGGTCTATTTATTTTAAAAACTATTATAATATGCAAGTATTATATCAATCAATTTGGCACTATAAAATAAACACGATTGCAATAAAATTTTAATAAATGACAAAAACGCAAGTGTGTCCCAGCCCTAGCAATGTCTGTTATTTTTAAACACGCCACTCTAAAAGTAGAAATTTAATTTTCCCTTTGTTGAAGAAAACAAGACTATTTAATGCAACCAAGTGGCATTCTCGGTTTTTTATTGTTGCCAGTGAAAAATATTCCTTTTAGAAATCAATATTGAGTTGGGCAATATTTTGTAAAGACTTATTTTAGAAGACGTTTTTTTAAATAAATGATAGTTTTTTGATGATTGATGAAAACTGATAATGAATATTTTTTAATCATATTAATAATTAATAGATAAGCCTCTCTTATCCTGAGAGAAGATTAGTGCCCAACAGTGGGGCAGTAAAATGGGTTGAAGACCTATACTTTATATTATATTCCTCATCAACCCATATACTGTCCCACTGCTGGGCACGGGTCTCTTCTCATATTGAGAGGGATTAGGCTATAGTCCACCACGCTGGCCTAGTGCGGGTTGGCAGACTTCACAAACCGTCGAGAAAAATCTCTAAGGTATGCAGGTTTCCTCACGATGTTTTTCTTCGTTTAAGCGAGTGATAATTAATTATTAATACGCACATGAATTCGTAGTCATAGATGCGTGCCTTGGGTTCGAACTCGAGACCTTCGACTTGGCAGTCCAATGGTCATACCACTAGGCTATCACTGCTACTTTGGCATTTTCCATGCTAAGATTTTAAAGTTATTTAGCGAAGGAAAAATTCGACGACGAGAATTTACGTCTTTATGGTGACGTAAATTCTGAATGTGAAGGCAAAAATTCGTCATGGCGGGTGGGACTCGCGGTGGCTTAGCGGTCATAGCGTCTGGTGTACCTAACCAGAAGACGCAGGTTCGAATCCTGCCCGCGGTCGAATTTTCCTTCGCTAAATAACTTCAGTATATAATGTCATTGCATAAGACTTTGATAACTCCTACACTGCAATTAAATGAAAACCAAAAAGTAATACGCAATTTAAAACAAAAGACGCTGTCAAAGACCCTTTTATACAAATTGTATTTAACCCTCCGTGACAAAGACATCAATCTAGAAAAATTCCATCCATTCTTATCCAACCGTAAACGCACAATCACAACTTAATTACCTGTGGTGGGGAGGGGTTAACGTAACCATTTTTAACCCTCTCGCAATCCGACGACGGGCGACCATCTAAATTTGCATACAGAGAGGCGGGAATGACTCAAAAATGGCGCGGTAATCGCCGCCCGGTGGAGGGAGAGGATACCCTGGACGATGTGTTGGTTTGGATACGGTATTTATAACTGTACATGTGTAGTTTCTGGCTAAGAATAAGACTGTGTTGCAGTTATCTTATTTTATATGTGCCCCGACACCAAGTCCTATCTTAAGTTATTAAACTATCTTTTTGTATATTTTTGGCATTTTCCATGCTAAGATTTTAAAGTTATTAAGAAAAAAAATAAAAAATTCGACATGCCGGGTAGGTATTGCGGTGGCTTAGTGGTCATAGCGTCTGGTGTACCTAACCAGAAGACGCAGGTTCGAATCTTGCCCGCGGTCGAATTTTTCCTTTTCTAAATAACTTTAAAATCTTAGCATGGAAAATGCCAAAAATATACAAAAAGATAGAAGGTAAGGTGGCATCGTTCGACATTGAACTAACTGTAAAGTAAGTTGTGTCGGTTGAAAAGCAAAAACTTGCTTTTCAATAGGTGTTACTGACGTCACCATAAAGACGTAAATTCAGTATGTGAAGGAAAAAAAATCGACATGACGGGTAGGTGTCGCGGTGGCTTAGTGGTCATAGCGTCTGGTGTACGTCTGGTTAGCCAGAAGACGCAGGTTCGAATTCTGCCCGCGGTCGAATTTTTCCTTTTCTAAATAACTTTAAGTTATTAAAGTTATTTAGAAAGTTATTAAGTAAGTTATTAAAGTTATTTTAGCGATGGAAAAATTCGATCGCGTGCAGGATTCAAACCTGCGTCTTCTGAGGGTCTACTCCCTATCTCCGTCAACGAAATTACGAGCCGTTCGAAAGTTCTCCGAAACTTCGGAAAAATTGTGTTGTCATTCATTCTTAGTTCGGGCCCCGAACGAATCATCCATCCGTAGGTGATACGGAGTAGGAAACGCCCGTAACGAAGGTCGAAACTACGGACTTCGTGCTTTGGGAGTAGACCCCCTATGCACGAAGCCTTACTAACCAATAGTTAGGTACACCAGACGGCATGACCACTAAGCCACCGGAAATCCTACCTGCCAGGTCAAAATTTGCCCTTACATTTTGAATTTACGTATAGCTTGGAAAAAGCAAAAAAACACAAAAAGATAGTTTTAGTTATTAAAGTTTCCTACAACCGATAACTCACATTAAACAAACTGTCGCTCAGTAAACTCTTGGTTATGTTATCGATACTTAATTTAGATCCAAAAAAATGTTTACATCATAATGTTTGCAAAATGAAAATGACGGCGAAGTCATTTTTGCCTCCTCTACAAGTTTCTATGTGTATGTATCGTAATCTCGGTGCGGCTCGACACGGATATAAGTCAATTTAGCCGGGTGTAATACACCTGCACGGGTATAACTACGGATATTAATATTTTTTGATGTCGAATGTAAGATCAGCGGCTCAATGTTTTTGTAAGTTGTCAGAGATAAAAGATGAAATTGAGATTTGAAAAGTAATGTTCTGGAAATTTCTTGCTGATAACTAATTCAACATTGCACTTTTATGTTAACCCATTTCCATTGTGAGTTAGTAGATTCATAACGATACTAAAATAGATTTTAACGACGTCTGCGGTCTAGTGGTTCACGTGTTGGACTGCCGATCACGAGATCGTGGGTTCGATTCCCACAGGACACAAATCTTAATGTGATGACCACCAGTATTTGTGTTTGCCTGGGTGTTTCTTATGTATTATAAGTATGTATTTACAAAAAAGTATACACCTACTTAAGTATTATATCCATTGTCTAGTACCCATAGTACAAGCTCTGCTTAGTTAATTTTAGAGAAAGAAAAAATCGATCTCAGGCAAGGTTTGAACCCGCTTCCCTCGGGTTGAGTACACCGGACGCTTCAGCGAATTAAGCTACCGAGACCACTGCCTGTGACATCGAATCTCTCTTTCTCATTCTACGTCTTATAGGTGACGTCAGCGACATCTATCGAAGAAAAATTATTATATTCGTTAACCGACATGACTTACTTTACAATTATTAGTTCAATGCTGAACGATGTTGCCTTACCTTTTTACGAGTGTTTTTTTTATTATATTTGGCATTCATCATCATAATCATTATCAGCCTATACTAGTCCACTGCTGGATGTAGGCCTCCCTTAATGTGCGCCATTTCACCCTGTCCTCCGCTTTTCGCATCCAGCTTCTACCAGCATCCAGCATTAACGCATCACTACATAGTATAAAACAAAGTCGCTTTCTCTGTCCATATATCCCTATGTATGCTTAAATCTTTAAAACTACGCAACGGATTTTGATGCGGTTTTTTTTAATAGATAGAGTGATGTATAATACATGTATTTTATTAGTACATTGCACCCGTGCGAAGCGGGGGCGGGTCGCTAGTGTTAAATATTTTTAAACAGGTAAACAGACTTTTTCGTTCTCTGATATTGATATAGATCTGTATAAGAATTTATTAAACGAAATTACATTTATCTATAGTAACTATCTCAACAAGTAACTGGGGCTATCCGCGACCCCATTTACCCAAACAATATCAAAAAATTGCGGTCTCTATAAAAATTTCCTTCCCATCATCTCCAAGTCCATACGATACGGATAGCGAAGAAGAAACCACTCTTAAATGACCTCCCAACACACTTGCATATACCCCTAAAATGGATAACGTCTGTTTCATTGTAACGGGTAGCTTGAAAGTGAGAAGGGAGCGGGAGATCTTTTAATTGTGGTCGGTGTAGCCCATTGGGAAATATCATATGCATGTACTCGCAACAGACCTTGATCTTATATTAGTGTATTCTAATATATATTTCTCTGTTTGTTTAATAGAATAGTAAAATAGTGGCGTCATGTTTTATACGACTGCGCTGAATAGAGATAGGGTTGTCATTTTTACATACGTAGTTTTATTTCAAGTAATTAATTACAAAACTATAGTTTTTTTACATCGCGAACACATCGTCGACGTCAAACGCCGCCGTTCCAAGAAGTCAGCAGTTTGTGAACATACTCTTGACAAGGCCCAGCATTATATCAGATTTGATAAACCACAAATCCTTGCGAAGGAAAGTCGATACCTACCCAGGATGATTCGTGAGGCTATTGAAATTAAAAAACATCCAAATTTCAATAGAGAAGATGGCAGGGTCTTACCACCTGCTTGGAATCCTGTTATAGATTCTATTAAACCAAAATCCAGGCCTACAACTGCAAGACCAAAGGATACTGTGAGCTCGTTCTGCGTGAATCGGATTGCCAATAATTAACAACTAAAACATGATCATTGAATATTGTTACTTTAAAAGAGACCATGATTTTCTGAGTTTGTTTCGGCGTTTCTTCTCAGAGGTCGTCAGTAGGAAATGCCGGCTCCATCTAGTTTTAATTAATAATTAGTAATAAATGTCATTGATCATGTAACAATAAAAAATGTAGGGTAGCTGTCAGTAATTATATCATCAAGACGCCTACCACCTCAGTCTACCCGTGACCATGGACGCTGTAAAGGGTCCGAAACGTCGGGATTAATAATATCAATATACACGATAAAATCCGTAAAAAGTTGTTTTATTTCAATATAGTTTTTTTATACAACTTTGATGGCAAACAAGCCTACTCTAGCTCGCCTGATCGTAAGCAGTTACCGTAGCTTATTAAGGCACGTTTAAAAATGCCGATAATAATTACGATTACTGGGCAAAGGCACACTCATGCCGCCATCTATCTCAATCCTGTGCTAGTTGGACCCAATTCAGGATCCAAAGTGTCAATCGCGTCATCTCTTTTTGGGTCTACGATGACGCCCATATCGATCTCAGGGCTCCACTTAGTAGTGATTTTGGACCCACCAATCATCAGACTTGGCTGGCCCAGCTCCATTTTAGGACGACGATAATTTGGGTTTTGGAGCGCAATGCTGATAATAAATATTATAAAATAGGTAAGCAATGTATAACAATTTGGGATTAATTTGACTGACTGACGTGAAAAACTCCCAGATAAAAACTGTGTAAACTGTGTACATACACAGTGCCGATACTATGCACTGTTAACTATTAAATATATAATTCTGTATAACATTGCTACAGTGTTACGTTGTATTATTAATTAAATTAGTTCATAATATTGCACTAACAGGTGCAAAGTAATTACATTAGATAAGGAGATACTATTAGGAACATTTGCTAACAACATAATATGCATTATATGCAGCAAGCATTCGTTTACGATAATCGTTTGAATAATACAAAAAATATGAATTAAATAGGTTGCAGCTGAAAACCAGCGCTAAGTGGTAGTCCCTATCAATGCCACCAGACTTTAGTATTTAAGTAAATATATCGGTTTAAAGATTCTTTATTTATTCTAAAGAAAAGTGTTCACTTACTAATAAATACAATGGTAATGTACAAGTTTCTAAAGCTATCCGGTGGCCATTACAATGGGTAGTGTTACAGTACATTTTAGTATGACAATTTTATTACTATAGTGGAATAAACATTTTATTTTTATTAGATAGACGCTAGATTGATATTAAATTTACAGGACACACATTATTATTGACATTGTTAAATATATACAGGATGTAACAAAAACCCTGTCCGATCCGAAAGAGGCGTATTCCTTTTCTTATATACTTACTAATAAACATAAATAAAAATACGATATTAAAGAAACCAGAAAGTATCGATTTTTCTTCTTCTAATAAACTTACACAATTCTCCACTAAATATGGGAAAATTTCATAAGTTGACAATACTCCACCCAGCGGCGAAATCTTTTAATATTTACCAATTTATTTTTCATTTTTACCTCAAAGGATGCCGCCACGCGGTGCCGCTCCGTGCTCGCTTTGTCGTCGCCGACAGACTGTACCTAACTACCTACAGAGCGGCACGTGTAAGCCAATTGTTGTCCTTGACATGTCAGTCTCGCGTAGAGTTCGCTTCCGATCGGACGTCCGTGAATCTCTTATCACCTCGATTACCCATCGTATCGTGAGTAATGTCGTATTCCAATCTGTTGTCAATGTCGTGTTCCAATGTGCTTATGCTGCAATTATGCAGATGTTCGAAAAGACTACGAGTGAGTGAGAGTATGGGGTGCGTTTTGCTAGGCAAGGTATGCCAGTGCCGTCGGAGCGTGTATCCAACGTCTCCATGAACTTGAAGTTCACGTGTACACGTGTACGAACACGTGTCAAGCAGTGTCCATGAATGAGTACAAGACTCATTACCCTAATGCCGAAAGACCACGAAAACACGACGTGGAATATCAGTAAGTACCTATTGGAAGTTCACTTAAGGAACACGATCGCAGAATTTTGTAGATATCAAGTTCATGTTTTACAAAATAATTTTAACAAAGCAATACATTTAGTTCATTGTTTCTTGAAAAATAACGTCAATAATTATTTAGGTACCTATTAGGTAAGCAACACATTCCTGATACCCACGCGTAAGCGGAAGTATTGGGATCACGATGCTTGTACGATACCAGATACCTACGCGTAGGCCCGGTAGGAGGTAATCATCCCTATGACTAATACGTAACAGCTGATACTTATGAAAAACACAAAAGAACGTCAATTATTAGGTAAACATAACTATGCCTAATCGATATCAGCTAATATCTACGTGTAGGCCCAGTAGGTAAGATTCATTCGCATTAAATTTGTTTGGCGGCACGCGACAGAGCGGGCTGGCGGCACATGACAAAGGATCAAAAAGCGGCAAATTGCTCGGGCGGTTTCTTTGACACTAGTGTAGATCGAATTGAATAAACTTTATTTCGTGGATTGAGTGTTGACATGTAAAAGGTTTAGTTTTTTTTTTAATTATATTTAAATTAATCGGGGAAAAAAAATTATCTCGTATCTAATTATCGTTTACGTGTTTGTGTACGTAATACGACACCTTATACGACCCTTAAGGATCGGACAGGGTTTTTGTTACATCCTGTATATATACGTAAAGGTTATCATGCTAATCGTTACGTTAATGTTTTCTTTCTTTCTTTGATCCATAATGGTGACTTAATTTAATACGTTTGTTAGATACTCCAGCAGTAATAGCGTAGTGGAATGACCATTGGACTGCCAAGTCAAAGGTCTCACGTTCGAATCCAAGGCACGCACCTCTGACTTTTCAAATGTGTGCGTATTAATAATTAATTATCACTCGCTTAAACGGTGAAGGAATACATCGTGAGCATACCTTAGAGATTTTTCTCGACGGTTTGTCAAGTCTGCCAACCCCCACTAGGTCAGCGTGGTGGACTATAGCCTAATCCCTCTCAATATGAGAGGAGACCAGCAGTGGGACAGTATAACATGGGTTGATGATGTGATGTGTGATGTTAGATACTCTGCAAAATTAACATACTTCAACTTCCAGTAAGTAAACATTTTCTATTCAAAGCAATCAGTTTTCATATGAATTATACTTAAAAATTCTGTAACCGAACCAAAAAAAATACTGTTGCGAGATCATTTACAGGCAAATCAAGAGTATCAAATAAAAGCGTAAAATGCTCAATTTACGCGGCGCCGGTATGCGCCAGGACTCGTAATTACGCGCCCGGGGCGCGGCCCGCATGAAAGGGCCTTAATTTCCTCGACAATTATACTAAAGACGCGCACAAAATCTAAGGAGCACTGCTTGTATTTTTTTAAGGTCCAAGCTATGAGCAGCGAGTGCGGCATTTTTAATACTAACTTGTTGACTTAGACGGCTAATTTTGTAAAAAAAAACATAGAAACAAAAACTAAACTAAAAACTGCAAGTACATTGGAATACTCTTAAAAAACTGAAAGTTAATTTTCTTTGAGATTTTTGTAGGTATGATTTATTTTGCAGAAGACAAAGTCTGTCGGGTTTACTAATTAGTAATAGGTATATACATACACACGCCTTTTGCTCATAGGGGTACACAGAAACAAAAGAACGCCGTTGCTACGATTCTTGTATACTTCTTTTGCTTCGTCCACATTCATACATATTGTCATACACACCGGTTGCAAGTACCTACTACGCACCTGACCTTTTTGAAGGACCTCATTAATAAGGTCAGTGCAAGTATTTCTAGGGCGTCCCGGCAGAATAAAAATAAAACAATGTCAGCTTAAAGATTTAAATCGTTAAATGCCGCGTCAAATATTGGTCACGTTTCCGTAATTAAACTGGTTTATATCGGAAGTATTGAATCTGTTATTGTCTCGTTCACTCATACTGAATATTTCACACTGTCGATCTCTGTCTCTCCTTACATGGAATGTGTGGATGCGCTCATCTCTATATAGACACATTTTCGAGCGGCATAAGTATGGTGAGGACAGATCTAATGATTATATAACGTATCAATCTAAACTATTACTCAGCCTGTCATTTACATATTTTTTAAGGTCCTCAATATCACTTGTCCGACTCACTCAACTTTATAATAGATTATTAACGTTTCGAACTATTAATCAACAAAAGTTGAATTATATTTTAACCTCGATCAATCAATCTATTTCACAAAATCATCAATCTCTAAATTCACTAATTAATTAAGAACGATTAGGTCCACAGCGGTTTCAAAAGGTCTAGACCAATATTTCTCAAAATTCTCACGAGTGTCAGATTTTGGTTATAATGAGGTGCATTTATAAAAAAAGCCTTAGCTTTGACGACTAATAAATTCGAAGTATAAACTTTGAAAAAGCAGAGGAGATTTATGTTAGTACGAGATTTCGAGTTTTTTTTGGGCTGTATTAAACTGTAAAAATGAAATTTATTCACTAACTCGGCCGTGAAAATTTCGTCCACGTGGCCGAGTAGGGAAAATAAATTATTAATTATTATTTTAGACGTTCTAAAACTACTACATATTAGTCTATCTTGAATAAATTATTTTGACTTTTAAATTAAACTTTACACGGGCTCATGGCTAAGTAACTACGCTAATCAACGTATCTGCAAGGTTGCTGCGGATTGGTGACCATTCTTAGAGACCCCTGAAGAGCTAATAAAGCCGTTGATCTCAGTATTGTCATACCTTTGGCAATCGTTAGTGTTAGTCAGCCTAAAATGACAGAGAAACAGGATATTACCAAGAATTGGGGATGCGGATGTCTGTTGGCAGTCGCTTCGTGCAAATTACTGATATTCGGTCACATCTGGAAAGACTGGAAGCCGACTACAAAAAGTGATGAAAACGTGTATCTTTAGAATTGCTTTTAATACCTAAAACTTTAAAGAAAAAGAGACCCGACTTCGAATACAAAGGCACGTACAAATTAATTCTATAAAATAATATTAAATTTTCCTAGACTAAAATGTTTAAAAGACTTAAATCGCTTCAGGTTATGAATAACGTCCGCGAGTTTAGCTCTAATTAAATTATCTAAATTCGCGAGTACATCGCATTCACTACCGCCACACGCACTTTACGACGTTAATTCACACAATTTATTCTCGTGAACATTATTTCTGGAAATTTGCAACGCTTCAGCCTATTGCGAAAACATACTTTTAATTAATTATCATCGTTTTACGGTTCTACACAGGCACAAGGCACAGGTTACCTTATAGTCAATTATGCTAGCCTCGTGGGAGTTGGCATATTTCAGAATCTGTCGAAATAATTTGACATTTTATCCATGCAGGTTTGCTCAAGATGTTTTCCTTCACCGTTTATTCGAGTGGTGATTACCTATTTTCCTTACCTATATCCAAAATCTTGTTGAGCAGTCTATGGTGATATTTCTAGGTTATCATTGCTGCTTATAATTATAATTAAAGAGTTTAAAAAAAATTCATATTATAAAAATATATTTTAACTTACATACATACATAATTATTATGACGCTTGTATTCCCCGAAAGGTTAGCCAGATATGCAGATGGTACACCGACAGTAAATTATCATTAACCATAGATACATAGAGAACCATAGAAAAACTCAATACTGCTCGACCTAGGAGGCTACTGTTGTCTTCGTTAATTTCGTGTCGAAAGTATGGCTTCAACCGAGATAATGCGACGACAAAATTATTTCGAGGCACGTTTGTTAGCCTAACTGGGAAAGGAACCCACGACCTCTAGCGTAGCAGTCGCGCTTATGATCTCTAGTCAATTTTTTTATTATTGATTATGCTAATTAGGTAGATGAGGTTCCCGGCGTTCAAGAACGCATTAATATCCAATCCAATTTATAATCCATCATTGTACAATACAAAACGATATTTTAAAAGAGTAACCATGGAGTTTCTTGCTGGTTCTTCTCCATAGGAAACGACTACTTTGGAACCGTGCACCTAGACTCGACATTTCATAAGTGCCTGTATATGGTTTATATGAAAATAAAACTATTTTGATTTTGAATAACTACAGATACCAGAACCTGGTATTTCAAAACGAATCCGTATCCATTTCACATATGTATGACGCATCCTAACACTATACCAAATCAAATTACTTATTCAAAGAAGGAACCGTTCCTTTCTACAGATGAAATTCTCTTCACTAAACCATATAGGGTGAACAAATTGCGAATATGAAAGTGTCATGAACATTAATAATCGCAAGTGTGAGTCTGAACTAAGTTAAATAGAGTGTGTTTGCGGACTCCAGAACATGTTTTGACAGAAAACTGCCTTAGTTTACGTGCACACTGCGTTTGTTGTAAACTATATTAATAATATTAGGTTGTTGTAATATGCATGTGTGCGAGTGCATGCATCGCTTCACAAAATGCATATTTCATTCATTTTATTTGACGTGTTTCATTTTAATTTATATTGTCCCAGTCTGGTAACTTGTAGATGCTAATTAGGTAAAAAAGTTATTATGTTTATTTTTAACCTAAATGTGAGGTATTTTTAGACTGCTCGTGGGTATACGAAGCTCTTAAGTAGCACCCACGATACATAATTATAACGATATTGCGTAACCTTTTAATTTTCCTTGTATATATAAATAAATATTACATTTTACACAGCACTATCTGGTCCCAAACTAAGCAGAGCTTGTACTGTAGGTACCTACCAGACAATGGATATAATACTTTTACATATTATTATACTTTTTTCTGTAAATACGTACTTATAATACTTATGCAACAACCAGATAAACACAAACACATAATATTCATCACATCAATTTTTGTGTCCTGTTATAATCGAACCCAAAACTGCATGACCAGCCAGTCCGACACTCGAACGACTAGGCCACAGATGTCATATTTGTTATTACATAATATGTAATCATCATCTTTATCCGATTCCTATTCGGGACATGACATATATTCACGCCTGTCTCCAACAGACCGGTCAATAGAAACTATTAGTTTCGCTTCGTCTACCTACGTTCACAGTTTAGGGTGATTTCTGTTTCAAACTACTCAAAATCGGTACACTGGCCTATGTACCTACTCCAGAGTGATCATCATCAACCCATTTACAGTCCCACTGCTGGGCACGGGTCTCCTCTCACAGAATGGGAGGGATTAGGTGTCATGTGCCAATTCAATTTCTATTCTGCTAAAATTCTTTTTATACATTGTTTACCTTCTAGAAATAGTAATAATAATACACTTCATTGTTTAAGTAATTACTCCGAAGTGTTGAAAGCAAAACGAATTTTCTATCATCGCACCGTAACGCCATCTATCAGAAATAGCGGGAATCTAATACAAAATATATTCTTTCGTGTAACCATGTTACAGAATATCTCGTTCAGCGCCATGGCGCTAATAATTGGAACTAAATGTTTTTGTTGTGCGACAAAAGAGGTTTGTACTGTAGCGTTTTATACGATGTGTCAAAAATATAATGGAGTGTATTTTTTTTCTTTGGATGGTGACCATTCTTAATACATCGAGACCTCGCCATACCATGTGGTCGCCGTGCTAGTAGTCCAATTTCCAGCAACTGTTAACCTAGAGGTCTTGGGTTCGACTCCTAAATCGAGCAAAGTGTTATTGGGGTTTTCTATGAAATTCTTAGTAGCAGCTCGGAGTTTGGATTTGTGCCCGGTTAATGTCAATAGGCTGGCCCGCTATTATATGGGACCTAAACATATCGGTGTACTGTGGGTGTACACTGGGACATCTCTGCCTAACCCTTCGGCAGAGGTTACTGTGATATACAATGTAGTATAATGTATAGTTCTATATGATAGGGGCGGGACCTTCTTATTTTATATTTAATGATGAAAATTACCTAAAGTATTCAATAAGCTGCATAATTGCCTTTGGAGGTTAATTACTTTTCAAGCTTATAATTATTATGAACAGAAAGTTCAGAAACAGTTAATCATTTTTATTTTATTTAACTAAGATGGCAAACAAGCATACGCCCCACCTGATGGTAAGCGGTTACCGTAGCTTAAAAACGCTTGTAATAGAAACAACACCGCTCAAAGCAGTGTTATTTTACTTCAATTTTCTGCAAGGCGGAGTTACTTCCCCGCTCCAATTTGAGTGGAATTACTCCCACTATGCCCTAACTCTCTTGATTAATACTTTACTGTAAACATTTGTACAGCAACCCTATATTTATAATACTATAGTTACTATAGATTTATAACAACCATATTATTATATTTTTTATCGTGTTTGTTATAATCAAGTTTATAACAAACCATGAGCTTTCCAATTAATAGCGCGGCTAAGCAAATGAAGTAATTTCCCTTTAACGTTTATTACATAAAGCCACCGGTGATGTAACTGCTGCATTTTAATTATTTTTTACATCAAGCATGTTATAAAAACTATTAATATACGAGTAAGGTACTCTATATTTTTATAGTACCTAAGTACTATATTTCTAATTATTCTAGATATTATGTTTATTATCTAAAATAGGTTTATACCTATTCTATAATTTCAAATTCTCTATTTGTCTAGTCCTAAACATAAAATTTAGCAGAGAATTTAGTTTGTTAGAAAACTTATGTGGGCAGTGGGGAGATTTTGACCCTTATACTGCCAACCCAACTATTATTCCTCTTTCGTCTTACAGGGTTGGCAACGCGCAAGTAATACTCCTGGTTTGCCATCTTTGTGGTATATATAAAAAATCTGTTTCTTGGGAAATCATAAACTAGCCTTTTCTCAACTTTGTTGGGGTCGGCTTCCTGCCATCGGATCTCTGTAACCCTACTTCTGGGCAAAACCAATATCCTGAGACATAACACATTATTGATTAATGATTCATTAAAATGAGACTGAAATTATGGCCGACGGGTCGACGATATTCGATAACTATAGTGGAATATTGAAATAAAAATTGTATATTGAAATAATAAACGAAGATGAACACTGTAATCATGTTTTTTTAGTTAATTGGAGTTTCTTCTTGGTTCTTCTCCATAAGACCCACTTTTTGGAATCGTGCAACTAGTTTTGACTGTTCTAATGTGCCGTAATGGTCTAATTGAAATAAAATATTTGACTTTGACAACTATTTTTTGCGGATGATTAATATTGAAATAAAACTACTTTTTACAGACTTTATCGCGTTATATTGACTATTATTAATCCCGACGTTTCGGACCCTTTACTGCGTCCATGGTCACGGGTACAATGAGGTGGTGAGCGTCTTGATGATATAATCACTGAGCTACCCTAATATTTTTCTTAATTATTGGATATCCGATTCAGTGTCAGAAATCAATAAACTAAATAAAACATTCCTACTTAGGTTAGGTCAGGTTGATAGTTTTTTTAATAAATACAGAAACTCGATGGCAATTTAAATTAAAATAAAGCTAACAACTGCTACTTTCTAATATTATAATTGAATTGTTTTTTCGCCCGATGAGTGTTTTCGATCTTTGAGCGTAACATGTACATATCATATGACTGGAAAATTTAAAAATTTACACATGACTAGAGTTATGAGCGTACTAGGTAATATATACATACATTACTAGTGGAGAATCTGAAGAAGGCAAGTTATATGCGAATATTAAACTGCGCGCTGCGTTGCACATCATATATGGAATGTATCGCACGTAATACGTACGAGATATAAATGTAACTGTACAAGGCAGCTCTTGGGATTTAGGTATTGCGATGTTAAGACTTCAATCGGACATTTTTAAAGAAAAGTGACTTTAAAACAATATTGGTAGTGTTTGGAGGATTCCGGCGACCGGGACCGTAATTAACTCGAACCACGGTCCTAGTCGCCGGATCGATTTATTTTAATATTTTTCTTCCGGCGACTGGGATCACCAATAAATTAATACTAAAATCTATTGTTCAAGTCAAACAAAGTACAGTCAAACATAAAAATGTTCAAAGTTATAATTTAAGAAAAAATCCGATAGAAAAATAACATCTACATATAACCTATAACAATAAAACAAAAAATGTGTCATAAGGTCAAACAAAAAGCGCTCAAACCGCAAGGCAGCTTGTGGCGAGCTGATGGTGAATTATGACACTGCAGTCCTTATTGCCCCAGAGAGTCGGTCAGGGCCTCGTCTCCACTTTGCCCGTATTGGGTAGCTGGAGTGGCCAGCCCAAAGGACTCTCAATTCTGTCTTGCCTTAACTGGCTGGCCAGAGGGGGGCCGCCAGAGCTATATGCTTGGGGGTGGAAGTGTCTTATGGCATAATAGCGGAGTAACCCTATCTGGGTCTCTTAAAGACCCGCGATGGTGAAACCGGGGCCGCACCTCTATACACCCCTAGACGGCAACAGCAGTGTGAGCGCACTGCTGTTGCCGTCTTCTATCAGGTGGCGAGTCTTCGTCTGCCATTCCTAAGGATGTATGTTCAAGGCAGACGCGGTTTTCCTCAGGCAGTAGAGGTTACGTTCCACCAAACCCCCATATCCATAATCCCAATAAATTATAGTTCCATATTTTACAATATAGGACTATTGTAACCCACACCACCCACCCACCCAGGTTACTGCATGCCTGTACTTCTATAGGGTAGGTGTGGAGTGTCCGGGTTGGTCCCCCACCCCATATTTAGACAAAATCTCTCCAAGGGGCCTCTACGCTCTGGACTTGTGTCAAGCCTGCGAAAGGACCGGATGTTTTCCTCACGGGAAATACGCCATGATATCTAAAAAGGAGATATTAGACACACAATTAGTTAAAAATGACTATCATAGCTTCACAATTTCACATTATCATCATCAACAACCCTTAAACTGTCCCACTGCTGGGGACGGGTTTCCTCTCAGGATAAGAGGGATTAGGCTATAGTCCACCACGCTGGCTTAATGCGGGTTGGCAGACTTCACACACCGTCGAGAAAATCTCTCAGGTATGCAGGTTTTCTCACGATGCTTTCCTTCACAGTTTAAGCGAGTGATAATTAATTATAAATACGCACATGGTTTCAAAAAGTCAGAGGTGCGTGCTTTGGATTCGAACTCGAGACCTTTGACTTGCCAGTCCAATAGTCATACCACTAGGCTATCACTGCTTTCACAATTTCACATAATGAGTCTTTAACAAGTTTTCATACCCGTTATTTAAAATACTATAACCACAGTCAACAACCACAATTAGTTGATATTTTCAATCTTTGAACCAAACATTGCCCAATTGTTGGAATTTTATTTCTTAAATTAGGTACTACTTTGAACACTTTTTTGTTTGACTGTACTGTTTTTGACTTTTGAACAATAGATTTTAGTATTGATTTATTGGTGGTCCCGGTCGCCGGAAGAAAAATATTAAAATAAATCGATCCGGTGACTGGGACCGCGGTTCGAGTTAATTTCGGTCCCGGTCGCCGGAATCCTCGTGTTTGGAGTCTACGGTCACGAACTCTAACGAAATTCACTATAGGACCTCTTGGGATGGTACTGTATGAAACAAAAGAGGATTGTGAAATTCGGTTCATGAATAACAAAATTAAAAGCTTATATTATAATTTTTTTTTTCTTTATTTATTGTTTTACAAAATAATGCACAATACTTAAATAATAATAACACTAAAAACCACTGAGGTTTAAACCTGTGCTATCATGAGTCTGTCTAATAGTTAATTTTAAAATGTATCAAAATATTATTAAATACTACATACATAAAAAGTGTTGTTTTAATTTATATTTAAATTTTTTTGATGACATACTATTACATAATTGCGAGGGTATGTTGTTGATAAGTCGAGGAACAATATAACAGGTAGTCCGCTCGCCGTACACATTATTGGCGCGTTGTATACACGAAGTCGATTCTTAGAAACTGCCCGAGTGCGCACAGGCTGTTCAATAACGTTTCTTAAAGATTCATAAAAAAATTGGTCTTTTAGTAATAAAAGATGTACTTGAGTGTGTACTGGTAAAACTTTGCAGTGTTTAAAAAGACCATTTTCATTGTCGTAATATATGTTCTGTATGGGAAGTGGTCTAATGTAAGGGGATTTAATAACTAATAATTTAGTTTTGCTTGCGTTAACTACTAGTCCCGCATCATGACACCATCTTATAAGGGCGTCCAAATCGGATTGCAAATGTCAAATTATCTGCTTAAAGAATAAAATATTTACCTTAGAAGTCGATTAGTTAAAAGTATATAATGAAATGATTTAACCTAAGAATAGGAAAGAAGTATTAATGAGCAAGCTATTGCTAGCTCTAAGATTATCGACAACAAGAAATCTTAAAGTTTTTCTCCTAATTAGCTACACTTGCTCCACTTGGATTCAAACCGGAACCTCCCACACAGAAGAGACACTCACTAAGGGAGTTCAGCAGCCTTTTAGAATAAAATAACAGTAATAAGTACAAAGGAAACCCAAAAAAACTTCGTAAACATGTCAACATTCTATCTAGATGCCTATCTTTTTTAAAACGTGACTCCGCGATCCAAAAACATATACACGGACAAAAAATCTCGTATATTGTACTGTTAAATATTCCGGTTGCGTCCATCCGAGAGCGTCTTTTTCAGCGTTTCAGGCATTGCCGTGAATTTTCAGTTGAAGTGCTGGGATTTGCATCATAAAGGGCGGGCTGTTTTACGTCCGCCCGCCCATCTCTTCAGGTTGTTTGTGCAGTTTTTCATGAAAAGGTATGTGTAACAGAACGCTGTTGTGGATTTCTGGCGAGGTTTTGTGTGTTTTATTTCTCGTAGTTGTGGTTAGATTTTGTGGTGTGAATAAAGGAGGTTTTTTAACTAAAATGAAACTGGGAATGAAATATAGACTACAAGTAAAATAATCTTTAGGTGGTGAATGAGGAAAGGTGGAATCTCTTTTCAATCAAGTCTGTATTTCCTGACGTTGTTGAATGTTCTAGATAAGCGTGCTACATCTTAGACCACATTGCCATCAGGAAAGATTGTGGTCAAACGCTAACCTATCTCTTATAAAAAATACTTGGCTCAAATCTACTTTAAATATTGTTTGCGTTAGTTAAAATGCTCTTTAACAATCAAATACCAAACGTCTTTTTTCTGGCCATATAGACCAATTCAGTCTATTCTAAAATTATTTAATGGGTGACATGAAAATTGAGCCTAAGAGCCTGAGAGCCTGATCTCATTCTGAGAGACGATCCCTACCTAGCAGTGGGACAATATATGGATCGATAATGATGGCATGCCAAGTCCATTGAAATTCAAGGTATTTCCCTCTGTTTTTTTTTTATTTAACAGTTAACCAACAATTACTGTTTCTGCTAATAAATACATTGTTAATGATACAGGCCAGAATTTCAAGCTAAGTGTAATAAGTAATATTATGAGGAAAATACAGCAAGCAATAAGACTATTCAGATTTATGTGTTCTCTATCCTATTTGGAATGGAATCGAGGAAATCACGCTCATAGTCACACATTTGACCACTAGACCAATAAGATATTACATTATAACCCCAGACGAAATCCTACGAAGTTTGAACACCTGTACTCGATCTTCCAAAATCTGAGTGACGCGTAAAAAAAACCCCACAAAAAATGTTGTCAGCAATCGCTGTGACGACTCAGTCCTTTTGGCAATTCCTTATGGAAAATTACGGCTTTTCAGGTGAAAATTGCATGGCACCGCTGGACCAACCACAAGTAATGAAAAAGTGAGTCTTTTATAATACACGTGATGATTCTGGAAAATAGAAATACAATAATCTACTAAGACAACTCCGTTCCTGCTGGAGCACTCTAGAAACAAAACGCTATGGGGTTACAGCGTTTTGTTTTTTGATTTTCAAGTGTATTTTAATTTTTAATCTCTAGTCTATTATAAATACCAATAATAAACAGTTGCCTTAAACTGACTGGACTTAAAAAATATGAGATTTTCCATTATCCCAAGAGCTCGTGGCAATATATTATTAACTAAACTGATCAACCGATCTGCAGAGTTAAGCTGCTCTAGTCGCGGTCAGTCTGTGGATGCGTGACCATTCTTAACACATCGAGATTCCTCCGTACCTCGGAGATCACGTAAAGCCATCGGTCCCGGTTATCATGCGAACACCTATGACAATCGTTAGTGATAGTCAGAAGCCCAATCCTGACAACCAGTCTATCCTCAGGGTATCGGTATTACCCAAAAAATTGGGTTGCGGAGGTCTGATGGCAGTCACTTCAAGTAAAATACTGATATTCAGCCGCATCTGGTTAGACTGGAAGCCGACCCCAAAATAATTGGGAAAAGGCTCGGAGAAAGAAGAAAAAGACTTTTCATTATATCAAAAAAAACTTGCATTTTGTTCACTATTCGAAAGGATAAAATCTTCAAGGCATAGTCCCCTAAAATGTTACTATCAAGAACCCCGTATCGTCACCGTATCGTTCCCCCAAAACGGGACTGTTTAAAGGAAATGAACGTTGGGAAATAACGACTTTCCACCAAGTAAATCTTAAATTAAATTTATCTCACTTTTGAAGAGCATCGGTCTAGTGAAGAGTAATGGGTGATTTTACGACTCGTACGTAATTAATTGTAGTTAAAAAACTTTTGACTGATATATTGTTAAGCTGTAGGTACGTTTATAGTAATCGTAACGGCTTTCTTCGAAGTTCTTACACAAAGATGAATGCAATTTATTACTGGAATGGATGTAAGAGTTAAATTATTATCTTGCTAAATTATAATAATAAAAATATACAGACTTTAGACGATTGATGGTGAAAAATGAGGATCTAGTTAATAATAATTAAAGATGAACAACACAAAATAAGTGTTCTCTTTTAAAAATGAGATGCGAAAAAATTAAGAAATGTTTCAAAAATTAAGAAGTCAGTCAGCCGTAAAATGAAATTAACGCCATCTCTCGGCAACACTCGAAACGTAATTCAACAAAAACGTCTGTAAACAGGCGGCTATTGTCCCAAATCCACGGACAATACGGAACGACAGCTGCGCGAAGTTTTAAAATACAAACTTGTACTCATCTGAAATGAGGCACCGATCGAATATGAAATTTTTAAGTGAAAAACCGCATAACTTTCTTCATTTCAAACTATGTAACTTTAAATTAGTTTGACGTTGTCGTGGGCTGCAGTGCTCTTTCAGACATACTTGCCTATATGATTGCTGGCGACATTTCAAATGCTATTACGTTATTAAAAAAAATACATTTTATTTACGTGGGCATTGCCTTTTATACAGTATGTAATGTTTGGAATTTAATTTTGAAAATAACGATTTATAACACTCATTATTTTAAAAGATGTACCTATTATACAAGGTGTTACAAAACTACCCGTAATGCCGAAAGGAGGTTAAATGGGGCCTTATAACGGGTCCATTCACAATATTTAAGAACCGTAGTAACGCTTTATAACATGCCCCCAAAAAAAAGGAAAACAATAACATTTATGAATGTAAAATAGAAAAACTATTAAAGTAGACAATTATTAGGTAAAATAGGAACATGAGAGCTGACAAAATTTTTGGTTTTGATAATTAATTAAGTATATTTTTTACGGGATATTTTTAAACACGTTGTATAATCAGTATTTACACTGACAATTCTATCTGAGTATTTTATTGGATTGTGTATACTACACAATTTAAAAACACATTAGACCCTCGATACCTCCAAACCGGCTCAATTACATAAATAAAAACAAATGAACTTCCAATTAGAGCGATACGGATCTTATTCCCCGAAGAGTCGGTAGAGTGTACAGTCTAATTTCATTATGAGTTAGTCACGCTTTGGGGGGCAGTCTTGGCTTAGCACTTGGCCGAAGATAACGGAAATAGAAACTGTGGATATCGCAATTTACTAAGTAAATACTGATAAGTGTGATGGAGACAGTAGTAAATTTATGAAATAATTATGTGCGTATTTATATCGACGGTGCGTTAGATTCTTCTTATAGAAATTAATAAATTTTATTTCTATGAAACCTTTTATTATATTTACATAAGTAAGTTTTATAATTATAGGAGTAATTTAGCCTAATTTTGTACCTAGTACCAGGGATACGATTTGAACCTACGTCTTCTGGTTAAATACACTCAACACAATACAATGGACTCGCGGTGGCTTAGTGGTCACAGAGTCTGGTGTATCTAACCAGTAGACGCAGGTTCTAATCCTGCCCGCAGTTGATTTTTCCTTCGCTAAAATAACTTTAAAATCTTAGAATACAAATTTCAAAAAACTAAAAAAAGTCAGTGTTTTAGTTTTAGTAATTTAAGCTTCTGGGTAAATATTTTATTGTATATATTTTGGTTGAAAATTTGAGAAAGGTGTGTCAAAAATGGTTCACGATTTTAGTACCTATTGTGAAATTTATAGAAAAGAACCGACAAAAACCCTGGCTAAAAACAGAAATTTCTTGATACCTTATGTACAAAGTGGTTCTTAATTTTAACTTAAAAGCTAAGTCAAAGATTGTAGGTAAAATAAAATTTCCAAAAGAAAAAGAAGTATAGATAACGGTAACTACTTTAGACGCCAGTAAAAGTTGTAAAGAGTTGGAAAGTTAAAGAGAGCACAAAATAGATGAGTAGTTAAAAAGTTACCATTATGATATTCACTGGAAACATTATAAATCTCTCAGTTTTAATTACACTAACGATTACGAAGAATCTTAATGCCATTAAATAAATTTCAAATGGACTTCTAATAAAATATTATTCTTTGAGGACTTTCTATAAAGTATTATTTGAAAATTTATATTCCAATATTAAAACAATTAGGTATCTACAGACGTCAGCAGGTTAAGTTATCCAAACTTCCCAATTGACAATGAACCTTATCATTTTGTATTAAAGTCGAAAATCTATCACAGAAATTTGACAGATTGGGAAAGCTTGGATGTACCATTTTTTCATTCAATAATTTCAGATTTACTTCGAGATTAATCATCACAATGTCAACAAAAACTGTGTATTATTTCCAAAATTTTGTGATTGTGGAAAATTTGGTCTGTATCAGTAGACCCTACCTCATCGAAAACCAGAAGACCAGGGTTATTTGCGAGATAATATCTATCACATCTGCTATCATCATCATGAGTATCATCACCATGGATTTGATCACCGTTACGCTCAGTATTGGCTTGCGGATCTTTGAAGTTATAATTGGCCTTGAATTACTTTTACTTGCAGCTGGTTCAAGATTTAGAAAGGGCATCTTTACTGCTATTGAAAGACTTGATGATAAGTGTGGTTTAGATGAAGAATTTGGATCAAAACTGGAAGCCAAAACTACAGGAATAATATTGCTTTTCCTACCTTCAATTATTTTTGATTTCATTGGGCTAGTATTTTTAGGTGTTAATATAAGTTTTTCAATATTTTTATGTGTTGCGTTTGCTGCACATGATGCTGAAATGGCTTTCGTATCTTTGTTAGTAGAGGCTATTAATATAAGGCTTGAAAAACTGAAGAATGCCTTGCCGAATACTGGCTCGAGGGTATACAGACATGTTTTGATAGCCACTGCACATATAAGTGAACAATATACTCCAAGGGTAAGAAAACTAAGTTACTTTTAGTTTTGAATTTGATTACTTTCAGACAGAAATATTTCTGATTGAGCTTCATTTATTTCACAATAAACTTGTATTTCTGGCTTTATGAGCCAAAATGCCTCATAAGCCTAATAGTCGTCTGCAACGCTACAGGTCTAGGGTTCAATTCCCAGGTCGGACAAAGTGTTATTGGGTATTTCTATGAAAATTTTAGTAGCAGGACTAAGTTTGGATTTATGTCCCTTTAATGGCAATAGAGTCGCCATAACAGCTAACAATGCCTAACTATTCAACAAATACAGGTGTGATGTTATGTTATGGTGCAATTTTTTAAAAGAACTGTACAAACGTAACTCATTACTTTGCGTTGATTCATTATCATACTCTTGTTCTTAGGATTAAATATAAAAGATAGAACTCCGAAGTTTATCCCAACATTGCTTTACATAAGTTAATTATGTCTTCATTATAATTAGCATTTCTAATTAGTGTTCGTCTTTCAGCTACTCTTACTGCTCGGGGTCACACTAATCACAACCGTAGCCTACGAGTTTATTTTAGTTCTCGCAGATCCTGAAAGAGTAAGTATATTTTTCTCTTTTACTTCAATAATATTGTATGAATAATAAAGATTACATACGCTACCCCGTACATCTCAATGAAGATGCCTTCTAGAAAAATCCTTAAGTTTATTCGTATTAGTGCCATAAATCAGAGGATAATGGTGCTATGAACCCATTAAGTGAGAGAGATGCCAAGTTGAAATTGAAATTTCGCAGTATATTTGCCCAAGTTGTTATGGCTCATGATTATTTTAATATGGCCATGGTGACCTGAAAATTAAGATGAATAGTATGTATACAAGCGTCGTGTCTGGAAATATTATGGCTGTTTAATGTATGGGCAACAAGCTGGCAACTTGTCAGTTATGACTGGAATTCTATTTGTCAGTTGCTTGATTATAACAGTAATGTTATTTAAGTAGCGCGATTGATACCGCTATAAAAGTATTTAGTTTATCAATAACTGTTTCAGATATTATACCTATCGCTTTACCTAGTGTGGCGTGAATCTAGGTCCATGTACTCCTTATGGCTGATGTGTTCTGCAGTAGCCAGAACTGGTAGCATCTGCAGCGAGCTGGCACTGCATTTGGCTGGCAGATTAACACAGGACCACAGTATAAGCAAAGGTATTCTACATAAAAAGAGGGGGTTTAGACATGGTTGCACTAAAGTTGACGGAATCCTAGAACCTCTTCTTCGACATTATTTATTTCAATGAATCCCGCCACATCGGATACAAAAGCCCAAGGAATATCGTCTTTCCGAATCTATTGAGAATCGATATCAGAATCATTATACCAAATAAAACTTTAAAAAGCAAGCTATGTCTGCCGCATGCCAATAAGCGGTAGTAAAAAGAACAAACGGCCAAAAAAAATAAAAGATATAGGGATGGATCTGGATCGTATTCTCAGGATAAGAAAATCGTATGATTTTGATTTGATTTTCAGTGAAGAACCCGGTCCAATACAAAACGGTACGGCGCTGGTACTCTATGGTGGTATCACAGCAGCCTCGATACATCAGCGGGTCTGTTTTAACCATCGGCCTCAGCACACCGATGCTAATAGTGGACCTAAGCATCAATTATATGCTGATTATCGTTCAGGTAAACATGAATAACATTTTTTTGAAAGATAGGGGGCAAACGATCAGATGGATCGCCTGATGATAACCGACTACCATCGTCCATGGACACACGCTACACCAGAGGAGTCACAAGTGCTTTGCCAGCTTTAAAAGGAAGTACGCTCATTTCGTTTGAAGGGTGTATTGATCAGGAAATACTGCAGGCGATAGTTTATTACACAGTTTTGTTGTGCGAAGCAGAAAGTTTCTAGAGAAACGTACAGTTATGGACTGCCAACCATCTAGATGATGAGAGTGTCAATATAATAAATAGAGGCGAAAGCGACTGGTGTTTAAATTATGATTTTTATTGAATATCTAGTGTTAAAAGTATAATAATGTGGCTATTGCTTAAATGTATTATTTATCTTTAAAGAACTTTTAGATACCGATTCATCATCAACCCATATACTGTCCCACTGCTGGGCACGGGTCTCCTCTTATATTGAGAGGGATTAGGCTGTAGTCCACAACGCTGGCCTAGTGCGGGTTGGCAGACTTCACAAATCGTCGAGAAAAATCTCTAAGGTATGCAGGTTTCCTCACGATGTTTTCCTTCACCGCTTAAGCCAGTGATAATTCATTATTAATACGCACATGAATTCGAAAAGTCAGATGTGCGTGCCTTGGGTTCAAACTCGAGACCTTCGACTTGGCAGTCCAATGGTCATACCGCTAGGCTATCCCTGCTCTGAAAAATAATGAAATTCGTGATATTAATGTTTTTCAGTGACCTCATCGCAGTGAATCGTTTTTAGGTTATAGTGCGATTTTCTTGAGCCTAACTTAATACACGCTGACAAATAAAATGCCGTAATTACCTTTCAGGCGGTAAAAGTACTTTTAACTTTAAATATGACTCCAACACTGAAATTTATAAATTTTCATCGAGTAAATATTGCATTTTTATATGAAATAGCCTATTCGATAATAATTAAGAGTTCGTTTCATATTAAAATATGGTTTATAATCAGAGTACTTTCACTCTTGAAAGGTAAACGGTAAATTTTATTTTACGTTGTATACACGAACAAAAACTTAATTATGTTCCCGTGATGTAAAACAACGTTTATTTATAATAAACTTTTCATTGTTACAGATGTACCTCGCTTATAAATAAAAATGTTAACAAGAAATACATTTTTTAATAATCTCACTGAAGAAATTTTTACCGTGGGAGAGCCGGCACGAATGGGCCGGCTCGACCGGACTTGATACCACGGCCTCACAGAAAACCGGCGTGAAATAACGTTTTCGTTGTGTTTCGTCGAGTGAGTGAGGATACCGGACGCCCAAACCCCTTAAAAGGGCGGCAACGCACCTGAAACTCCTCTGGTGTTGCGGGTGTCCATGGGCGGCGGTAATCGCTTACCATCAGGTGATCCGTCTGCTCGTTTGCCCACCCTATCACATAAAAAAAAAAAAAAGAAAAGTCTCAAAAAAAGTATTAGATAAACATAAAATTATACTTAAATTTATTTTTTAGGAGAAATACAGTGAAATCAGTGCCCAGCAGTGGGAAAGTAGGGTTAATGATGTATATAAACTATATTCAAACCTCCGGAACCCAATTTTGTACCATATCGATAAACGGAGTATGAGGGCAAGGTGGTTGTCTGGCTTTTTGGGCTACCATTAATGATTATCATAGATATTAGTATTACAAACAGGATCGAAGGCTTCACGTGATCTCCGAGGCACGGAGGGGTCTCGAGGTGTTAAGATTGTTGACCCATCTACAGACTGACGGCGGCTAGTGCAGCTTAACCTTGCAGATCGATTGAGCAAAGCTACGAGCCCCGAAGGTCGATCTAAATACACAGTTAGAAATAGAGGTCTATCATTTCTGGGAAACCGCATTAGGCACTTAACCGAGCTACGATTCTAAGAAACTTTCGATGAATTAAACTTTCGTTAAAAATTTAAGATGTTGTGTCTAAGTTGCGATTTTCAGCAGTAATGTATACTGAAATGTCTCTATTAGAGAGACTCACAATATAAGCCTGTAACATTCGAATAGTTATTTATATTTCACAGGCTTTATCGTGATTGAGAGTTAAAGTCGAATAACATAATAATTGTGAACAAGACTATGTTCATCCCTTGCTGAATAAAGGCCTGTATCGACACCATAAAGCCCATTCTTTGGTTTTTCTCTGCCCGCTGTCATCCACATTAAACATCCGTAATTTATTTCCTTAAATTACTCTAACGTAAATGTGATAAAAAATATACCTACACACATTAGTAATGCACATAATGTTAAACTTAAGTAATATTATTTATTATAAAGAGAGAGCGTATTTTGTGAGTTTATGTGTATATGGTAGTTATCTCCAGAACTCTGCACCTATTTTAAATAATTATTTCATTATTGAAAGGCACATTATTCTAACTGGAATAGTCATAGTATTTAAATAAGATAATATAAAAACAAGAAAGCTGGGGGTACCAACTAGTATAACATTAACTAGTAACAAAATCTAGTTTCATTTCATTTTCAATTATGTGTAAATAGCTTGCACTCTCATTCAATTAACTCTTAACCCATTCGTATAAATTCCGTTTAAGTAATTTCATCGTAAGGGATAAGAGTAGTTTGCTACGACAAAGTTGACGTCAATGCTACGCTGCTACGCTCGTAGCTGCTACGTTCGTAGCTACGATTACTGTCCACATAGAGACATCACTTTGAACCGAGTTTTATGTTTGTAATACAACTTTAACAAATTATTAGTATAAAGTTGCGTACATATTATATAACATAACATATTATAAAACTTTGTTTTACAACATGTTTCAGTAACATTATAAAAACAAGTTATTTAACATGTTATTACGGTTTTTTTTCTTTTGGTATTTTCGCTGTCGCAGCTAAGAAAACGTCCTCTCGTGTTCACATTGTGAACAACAATACAGAACGATAAACAACAATTTCATATAAGATGGTAATATTACACTGTTATTGTAATGTGTATAGTATTGATAAATGTTGAAAAACAATGTAATATAATGTGGACGTGTTACACAAGTTACACAGCATGTTACTTAATCTGTACGCACCTTTACGCTAAATTCTACTTTTCTACTAATAAATAAAATGTGAAAGTAACTCTGTGTGTCAGTTATGCTTTAACACCTAAGCCTCTGAATATATTTTGATGAATTTTGGTACAAAGACAGATTAACCTTGGAAAAGAACATAGGCTACCAAAAATTCTTTTAAAAGCGAGTGAAATTGCAGGAAAAATAATATAAATCTATTTTCTAACGCATTCCAAACATAAATATTTATTTGTGCAGATTTTTTTCCACTAAATTTGTAGGAACCTTTTGAAAAAATTGGAGCGTCCATTTTGACATTCCGTGTGAATGGAATGTTGAGTATACAAATAGCTGTCATCGGATGTTAAAAAAGGTTTTTTTTTGGTGAAACTATCATGTGAGTGCATGGCCTTGCTCTTTATTAATAGTCACACTGCACACTGCACACCACACTCACTGCAATCTGCGGATTTTTCTGGATTGGTTTTTGAAAAATTCTGCAGAGTAGATTTTAAACTTTGCAAAATAGAAACTGTAACTAGAGTAGTATTTTCCCATAAAATTAAAGTAAATCAGCAAAATACTGTCCATATTTTTTTGTTATTTTATCTTGTTGCGACTTAGAGATACCTAAACTTCCTTCCTTTCTTTAAACATAAAGGTTTCACCACAATGATTTTCTTTAGCTTCTACCTACTTATTTTAATTGTTATAATATATATTTATGCTTAAAACGGTGAAGGAAAACATCGTGAAGAAACCTGCGTGTCTTAGAGATTTTTCTCGACTGTGTGGTCACTACTGGTGTGCATGGTGGACTATATATAGCCTAATCCTCCTCAATCTGAGAGGTGTCCCGTGTCGAGCAGTGGGACAGTATATGGATTGATAATTATATAAGTATGATAAGGAGTGCCTTGGAGTTAAAATTTGGGCTAAACTACTGGGCAGGATAGCAGAAAAAACCATAAATAGCCTCCTAGCCTTTTTCTAACTATCTTGGGCTCAGCTTCTAGTCTAACTAAATGCGGCTGAATAATAAACAAAAAACATTAAATTTTATTTTTATACTCGCTTAAATAAAAATTAACTTTTCACAATTATTCATTTCGATGACTTAACGACGTGTCAGCCGATTGTCAGTAGTGACGTCATCATAAAAAAAATCAATTTACTTTCTGTCATGTACATTCTGGCTCATCATTTTTAATTGTTAGAGCATAAGAACCAATGTAAGCCTTTTATGTTCATCATTCTCATTTTCTGAGCTTTTTAGTTGTCCTCCAAACCTGCGGCTGAATATCAGCATTTTAAACTAAGTGACTGCCATCAGACTTCCGCAACCCAATTTCAGGGAAATACCCGATATCTTGAGGAAAAACTGGTTGTCAGGCTTTTTAATGTTCTTTAACACTAACGATTGTCATAGGTGTTAGTATGATAACTCAGACCGACGGCTTTACGTACTCTCCGAGGCACAGAGGGGTCTCGATATGTTAAGAACGGTCACCCATCCACAGAATGACCACGGCTAGCACAGCTTGACCAGCGTAGTTATTACGTAGTAATGAGCCACTCATTGAGTTCCTATGAACTCAATGAGGGGCTCATTACTACTCTATACTATTATAGAGGCCAGCACATCAAGCTACCACAATCTGTCAAATTTCTTTGATTGATTTTCAACTTTATTACAAAAATTTAAGGTTCATATTCAATTGGGAAATTGACAGTTTTGGATAGCTTGACCTGCTGGCGTCTGTACTTAAGTGGAAAACGTTATTTTATGAGACTCGATATATATTTTTAATTATTTAAGATAAGGTTATCAATGTAGGATGCGTATTACTATTTAGTTCACTATACCTACTGCCGTAATACATTGGTAAAATTACATTTATATTATGATCAAATAATTCATTAAATAAATTGTCCACGGGGGACTATTTGCGCGGGTCAGTGATAAAATTAATGGGGTCCACAGAGTTTCGTATCGTGTGGATAAAAACGGAATTAAACATGGTTGGACAAGGCTTTTTGTACGATTGTAGTAATTAATTGCTGTTCTTTTGGGAATACAGGGAAAGTAGTCACGGCACGAATGAGATGAGGGGGTCGTGGCTAAGTAATAACTAAGCTTTTCAACAAATCTGCAAGGTTAAGCTGCGCTAACCGCGGTCGGACTGTGGATGGGTGACCTTTCTTAACTCATCGAGACGCCTCCGTACCTCGGAGAACACGTAAAGCCGTCGGTCTCGGCTGTCTTATTAACGCCTATGACAATAATTGTTAATGGTAGTCAACCCAAAAAGCCTGACAACCAGTCTATCCTCGATATCGGTATTACCCAGAAATTTGGTTGCAGTGGTTCAGTTCAATCAATTACCTCTCAGGATTAAAGTTATAGTGATATTCCTAGTGGTCTTATTGAGAAGTCCTCAGGAAGATCAGAGTTCATCAGACCCAGACCAGTTCCAGAAACATTTTGGCGAGGGCAGGCGCTTGGTATGAAATACTGACGTTCAGCTACATATGGTTATACTGGAAGCCGACCCCAACATAGTTGGAAAAAGGCTCGGAGTAAGTGTTACGGTACGAATGGCCCAGTGGTTACTGGATTAGCTTAATTAGAGATTTAATCGCGTTATATTATAAAATGTTACGATCACAGACTGCCTCATTAGTCTAGTGGTCCTCAGCGCGACTGCTACGCTAGAGGTCCTGGGTGCGATCCCCAGGTCAAGCAAAGTGTTATTGGATTTTTCTATGAAATTCTCAGTAGCAGCTCGGAGTCTGGATTTGTGCCCGATTAATGGCAATAGGATCGCCCCCTATTGCATGGGACCTAAAAACATACCGGTGAAATGTGGGTGTACATTAGTACACCTCTGCCTAACCCTTCGGGGAATATAGGCGTGATGGTATGTTATGTTATGTACACTGCCTCGTTAGCCTAGTGGTCGTTAGTGCGACAGCTACGCTAGAAGTACTGGGTTCGATATCCAGATCGAACAGCTTACTGGGTTTTTCCATTTTTACATTTAGTACACCTCTGTTTAACCCTTTGGTGTATAAAAGCATCTAAAACCTCAGGATTTAATAATAATCCATAAAAATATTTCATTTCAATGCCTAAATCTGTTGCCGACATAAAAAAACTTAATTAAAAACGTTTGGTTTTCAACCGTAGGGTTGTACGCACCTACACATTGTCACTCCTACATAATACAAGTCCACACAACCCTATAAAATACCCTGAAATTAGCGCCAAAAAATACTGTCATTACAATTACAAAAAACATCGAAGATAATGACACCAGCCCATTACCGAGAGCAAAAACGCTCCTCCTAATGTTTTTACAAGATACCCCATCGCTCTCCAGCTACTGAAAGCATTAAAGGCTTATGGTGCAGCATTTTTCTTCATTCCGAGTAATATATTATTTCACTGTGACGTCACGGGCTCCATCCATTTGTCATGTCGGGTTTTGACACCACGGAGTGCGGAAAGGCATTGAGGTTTGAAGTGTGTAGTAAAATTTAAATAAGCACATGTGTGTGGGATTGTTGCAAATATCTATATTTTTAACCGCCGATGAAAAACAATGATTTTATGAGGTAAGTCTACTTGCGTGTCCGTAGCGTCGTATCTCCTAAACTGATAAACAGATTTCAGTACGATGATTTTTTTTAACTACCTCATCAGCCTACTAGGCCTTAGCGCGGGTGCGGGCTGAGTGATATACTAAATCCCGCTTTCGATTCCCAGGTGAGTGATGTGATTAGGTGTTTCTATTAAATATTTAGTAGTAACTCAGTTTGGATTTTGTGCCTGATTGCTCCCTATTATATGAGATTAAAACATATTGCTATGGGTGCACATTAGTACACCTCTATGTAACCCTTCGGGGAAAACGGGAAATACAAGCGTGATGATATTTGTGTCATGTTATGTTTTTAAAGCCGATTATTGATAGTATAATAAGTAGATTGAGTGTTAATAAAATAAAATCTAAAATGGTATGCTGGATGCCAATTTCAACATGGAAAACTAGGAATTGCAAATGATGCAAATGGGCGTATACTTTTTTACGATTTTTTATGTATATTGCAACATTTTTTTTTATGGGATACGTGGTAAATGAGCAGACGGATCGCCTGATGGTAAGCGATTTCCGCCGCCCATGGACACCCGCAACACCAGAGGAGTCACAAGCGCGTTGCCGGCCTTTAAAAGGGACTACGCTCTTACATATTTCTCGTGCCCGTACATATTTATTCTTTTTCCTAAACAGTAGGTATATAACCAAACTTCTGCATATAAAATGGACAAAATCCATAAACAGATGAAATAAAACAGCAACACAAAACAAATCTCGGCGTAATTTCCTTCCAACAGATTTTCACAAATCTGTGAAAATGTTTCCACGAGATATACGTCAACGTACCTTTTGTCATATTATAGGGGGAGGGAGGGTTGATAAAAGTACCTATGGTGCTGAATAATTGGCTGTAACAAGTCAATACATCCATTGTCATGGAAAATATTGAGAGGGACGGCTTCCGAAAAAATTGTACATTATATTTTTGTCGGTCTGACGTCAAAATGATTCATGATCGTAAGGGTGTGGGATGACAATCGATGGTAATGTGTCAGGACTAAATTACAGGTCGCAAGAGAGATTTCCACGCGAGGTCCTCCGTGCGATTCCAAGGTCAACCAAGGTGTTATTGGGTTTTTCTATGAAATTCAGTTTGTCAAAACTGCCGCGTTAGTTTCGTGGGCCTAAGCGTGACTGCTACGCAAGAGGTTTTGAGTTTATTTCACAGATCAAACATGATATTATTGAGTATTTGTCCAGTTAGTGGCAATAGGCTCGCTTCCTATTATATGGGACCTAAAAATACCGAGAAACTGTGGGTGCAATTTGGTATAGGTTCCTCTGCTGACACCTTCGGAAAATGCAGGCGTTATAGTATGTATATATTTATCTTTCAATAGTTCATCAATTACGTTAGCTTCGATTTTGAATTTGACCAAAAGGTTGGTTGGTTGGTCCTGTGATGACAGAAGGCCCACCCCCTATAACATGAGACCAAAAAACATAGCAGCAAACTCTACAAACACGCATTCGATACACAAATGCAGGCAAATATCGCAGTAGCCTGCGCCGCGTTACAGTCCCGCATTGACTCAAATATTAGCATGGACCACTACTGTGTATTTGCAATCAGCTTACCAATAGCTAGAAATAGCCTTATGCGATAGCTACTATGATTCAAACGCTAGTTTGCCTACAATTTAGCAGCTATAAAGCCGAAACTAGACATACTTATGCAACGCATTAATATGTATATGTAGATTATTCTAGACGTATGTATTAATTAGAGACAAACTATTATCGCATGCAATGCAGTCCAACGTATTTCCTAAGGCGTCATTGTACAAAACGATAATTTTAAAGTAACCAAGGAATTTATTGCCGGTTTTTCGCCATAGAAAACGACTAATTTGGAACCGTACACCTAGACTCGACATTTCATAAGTGCCTGTATAATGGTTAAAATAAAACCATTTTGAATTTGAAAAAAAAAATGCGTAGGTACTTGAAAATCTATATTTGCTGCACGTTTCACGTAGCGGTTAAGGTAGTCCCCTCACCACTACCGTATCGTGGCTTCGATCCCTACCCGAAACAAATCTTTGTGTGACCCATAAATATATTTTGTTTCGAATCTGGGTATACCTTGTGTCCGTTATATGTATGTAAGTCCGCTGCGACACGCGGCTTCTGTTTAAAAAATATTATAGTGCGGTATCTGTTTAAAAAAAGAAAACGAAATAGCTGTCACCCACTGAGTCACTCATTGATTAAGCACAAAATCTCTAAAACTATGAAGCCTAGAGTTGGAGCCTATAGAGCAAACTTGGAATTTTGGAAATTCTTACAAGATTAGGATAAACAAGACGAACACGAATAACACCGTACGACACAGTTATTATATAGCGAAATATCATCACTCACTAATTAACTAATTAGTTTGGAAATTGTCGATTTTTATACTGGCTCGTTCGACGTTCGTTATATACCTACTTTCTTACATTCAACTTAGAATTCAGGCTGTCAGTTCATGTATTAATTATTGAATAGTAATAACAATATGATTGCCTCATTAGTCTATTGGACGTAAGTACAATAGCAACGCTAGAGGTCCTGGATTCGATTACCAGATCAAGCAAATGATTTAGATTTGTGGCTGGTTAATGGCAATAGGTTCATCCCATATTATGTTGAATTGTTGGTCCTATAGCGATGAACTGTATGTGTATATTAATACACCTGTGCCTAATTCTTCGGGGACTACAGGTGTGATGTCTTAGACCAAAATTGTATGTAGGTATTTCCTTTTCATGTCCTTCTTTTGATTAATAAATTAATTGAATTTACATAAAAACTCGTTGGTGTGTTGAACATTCCATAGACAATAGTTCCGCAATGTATTTTTAGCAAGGCGATCAACGCTGCGTGCCGTAGGCTCCAGAAACTACATTACTTGTTAAAACAAGCAAAATGAGCATCTTTACCAGGAAAACTAATTGAGCCCGCTCCGGGCCATGATCCCGGTTCAGAAAGGAAACCTTATTAAACAAGGATAATTATATGTCAGTCCAGCGCAGCCAGGGGGAAATTTGTTGGGTTTTTTAATTTTTTGGTAGGTGTCAAGAGTGTTCTGGACTTCAGTAGGTTAAGCTGGCGAGATTATGTATTTTCCTTTCGAAATAACATTGTTTTTAATGAAAAACACTGTTTTTCCCCTTAGGCATTTATACCTCATTAGCCTAGTGGTTACAAGCACGACTGCTACGCTTGATGTTCTGGGTTCAAGTCCCAGGTCGAGCAGTGTTGTGGAGATTTTCTATGAAATTCGCAGTGTCAGCACTAAATTGGATTTTTTCCCGGTTTATGCCTCCCTATTACAAAGGATCTAAACATACCAGCGAACTGTGGGTGTACATTAGTACACCTCTGCCTAACCCTTTGGGCAATACAGGCGTAATGGTATGCTATGTCTTATTTCTTATTAAAATGTGGGATTAGCATGTTTGTTTTTCATATGTGAGATTTTCTATGTAGCGGTAACGTTTACAAACTTGAACCAACATACCCCATACAAATATTTAGTGGTTGTCTAGATCACAGGATATTTTATAAACTTCTAAACTAATGTTAACGCCATCTAGCGGCTTTGTTTAGAACTTATCTATATAAGTATTTACCCTCAAAAACTGAAACTATTACTGTTTATATTTAAATCGTGGAAGACAAATATGTACCATAATATACTATCACGCCTGTATTCCGGAGAGGGTTAGGTAGAGGTGTATATTAATGTAAGCCCACAGTTGGCCGGTATGTTTAGGTCCCATGTATAGAAGAAACAAATGGGCCTACTTTTTTTTATGGCGGACATAGTTTTTAGGTCCAGCAGTGGACTAATTTATATGCTGATGATGATGATAATAGAAGAAAGAAAGAAGAAAGAAAAATATTTATTTTAGTGCTTTTAACGAAACACAACAGAAAAAAATTAAAACTTTAAAAGAGAGAAATAGCGTTTGCTAAAGTCGATAAGATGACTAGGATAATGCAGTTTACTATATGTACTCCCGTGAAAGTATATTATAATAATACATATTATATATACTATTATTTAAAATGTGGCCGTTAAAATATTTGTAATATTAAAAATATAAAATAGTAAATACACATTTATAAATCCAACTAAATTAACCATCATTAAAAATAACTTGCGTCAAAATTCAACAACGTGCCACCTTGACCTGAGAAACGTTGGTGGAACGAGACACAGGAAACGCCTCGTTACTACAGAGCCTCAATAGTGAGGTAGGCGTGATGCCCCGCAGTGACAGACGCTGAAAATTAACTCTTGATTGCTTCGGATGAAAAAAAGCGAATGAATTGTGTGGATGCGACTCGCGGGGACGACTAATTGGTTTGCAATTGTTTGTGATGTCTATTTTTAGTGAGAGTTTTAAAAATACTTCTCGAATCACAGAACTACTAACAAACCTTAGCTACCTACCGCCTAGAAAGAAAGAAGCTTTATTTGACTCGCACAGAGATCCAGACTACATTACTTAAATTGTACATTTACTACAGCAGCCAACGAGGCCTAAAAGGACCCCATCTCATCTACTAAGTACAGAATGGTCTATCTACGACCCTCCCTAATTTTAGTCATGGGCATGGGATTTTTGACATAAACCACGACCATGACGGGCCATAGCCCATCAAATGGCGTGGTTGGAACCATGTCGGGCAGCGGACTCTCCTGGCCAGGCAAACCACACACACACGCTTATGAAGTCTGAGGTCTGTCTGCGCCCTCCAACCAACTCCTGCACCGTCGTTGTAGTGTTTGTTGTCTCAAGACAAAGGTAATACGCGAAGCAATATCAGTAGGTAGCCGTCACAATTATTATACACACAAAATTAATCACAAGCCCACACGGTCAGTGTATACAAAACGGAGCACTATGAAAAAACTATCATATTACCGTGTACTGTGACTCATGTTGCTGATCTGCTATAATTCCTAGTCAGAAATGCAACTCCAGACTCAATACCAGTCAAATGTGAGTACTTATCCACCTAATGAATACTAAAATGCACACTTAAAAAGCTCAAAATCTAATAGAGAAAGAAAGAAAGAAAGATTTATTTGCACAGAATACACAATACCAACATATCTGTTTGAGCAAAAAAAAAAACTAAAATTAAAATATATGTACCGCACACGCGGTAGCAGTATATCCGTGGGTATATTGAATGCTAAATAGAAAAAAAATGGTTAGATTACCTACACATACGAAACTGATATAACAGCATTCAGAGATAAAACTATTACTACAACTGACCTCAGGGGCGGGTTCTTCTTACACGCTCTGCTAGTCCTCAGCAGCAGTCTTCGGCAGCAGTCCTCTAGACACCATTATTCACTTATTCACTAAACACTAGCACTAAGATAGTACGGGGTACAAGCACTAAGATAGCACGGGAGATAATCTTTATAATAGGTATTACTATACGATTCAACTACTCAGCCGTGGTACACAAATATTTGATCACTAATAATCTAATTACACATAAGTCACAGAAGGAAAGTGAAAACAAGTTAAAATTCGTAAAAAATTATCAACACTACAACAATATCATATCACCACAAATATCAAACCAAAACACGATGATCGAGAACGACCGGGACGACCCCTATTATACGTGAAGATACCCACATCACAGCTCTAAATAATTAGGATCGCGCGCGCAGCCGACGAGCGATACGTATATAGTGACCTATATACGTATAGTACACTGCACGGCCATTTCTACGTCACACTATTATATTAATTATCACAAAATAAACGGTAAGGACCACGCAGCGGGCTTGGTGTGGTCAGACGAAAGACCAGACGCGCGGCGAAACCACCCTTGACGGTGATCAGGCGCAGACTGTTCGAGAAAGAAATAATGATCAACTGCAGTAGTAAAGACAAGGACAGATGCAAAATGAGAGAAAAATGTAGGTAAGTGAAAATATTTTGGCACAAGTTACTTTGGTAATGTCTTTATATTTAGTTATATCTGTCCTTGTCTTTTCTACTACATTATTGTATTCGTCTCTTTCTGTCCATGGTTTGTCAAGGCGTTGCCAACTTATAGGATATAATTTAATAGCTTAGACACGCTTTGTGGTGAAAATTTGAAATTAGAACGAAAGTTGCTTGAAGTTTGCTTTATCGGAATTAAAAGTATGTAAAGATAAAATTTATATTGCAATATTATCTGATACGTAGCCTGTGTTCCATGTTTAAACTGGGCTGGAATATAGTATCGATTAATATGAATGTAGTGATATTCTACTATAGGGTGAATATTTCTCGACAAATATACTACTGTATGAGACTTACGGGATACGTAATCGATTTAGATTTCGACGCAATAAATATTATAATTATTATTATATTATTTCCCGTATCTACCTTTTATGAATGTGGTTAAAGGTTGAATTTGTATTAATAAAAGTAAATATGATTGTAATAAAGTTAATTTGTTAATACTTACTTTGTACATACATATTATCATGCCAGTAGTCTCCTTTGGGTTAGGAAGAGGTGTAGGTGCTAATGTTAACCCACTGAACCTGGGAATCGAACTCAGGAACTCTAGCATAGGACGACTACTTACGACCACTAGATTAATGAAGCAGTTAAAATAATATGTGTTCTTTTTTAAATGATACACCTTGTTAAAAATATTAGTATTTTAAAGCACTCAGACAGCTATTTTTACAAATTACTTACCCGCTATTTCATACAATACATCAACTAGATAGGAGTATAGAGTGACTATTTACATTTACACACTATATGTGTAAATTATTGGTTTCCCTAGTACAGTCAGCGTCAAATATTTAGTGACACTCAGGGTATTCAAATAAATAGACGCAACCAAAAAGTCAATAATATCGGTGCAAACAAAGTTTCCATATTGTTGTCAACATTATAGTCGCTCAAAAGGTCGAGACGTTTAAAACGTCATATATATAGGTTCAGTCAAACCGTCATAAATATGGTTACAGTCATCCCGTCAATGGTATCCAAGCATTTTAAGTGTTCAAAAATATGGAACACATTAGAAAAATAAACTTTACTGCTATACATTTAAAATACCTATTATTTCTCACATCAATTAATGTTTAAACAAATAAACACAAAAATGAAAGGAATGGAAACTACTGTTGTCCTTTTCATTTTAAGCATGACGTCATAGACATGTCTTTTGTTTTGTAAAGACTCGTGCATAGCCGTTTACGATACCTTGTAAGCAATAAACAGCTGACTGAAAATAGAGATGTACCTAAACCTCATTGATAGTGAGTATGACTATATATCTCATAGAGCAAGAGTACATAATTAAAATATATGATTCAATATCATGATCATTTTATTTTAACAATGAACGTCGACAAAACTAGACTCGATAGTGCTTGCAAAAAAGAGGTGCAAGCGATTTTCAACCTTATTGACTATAAATCAAAAACCGTTATTTAAAACATAAACAAGGTAATAGAGTGGATGAATAACTAAAAATAAGTAATAAATAATGTCAATAAGGTCGATAATCGCTTGCATCTATTTTTACTACTAAAATCGTTTAAAAAGAAATCCAACTATTGTTTTTTCAATTCTAGTTTTCGACTGCTTACCATCAGGCGGGCTGTGTGCTTATACATACCTATATATATAGTGCGATTATGCAGAATCTAGAGAGATGAGAATAATTCGATAGGTAACTCATCTAAATCTAAAACGATACATAAGGATATTCCCAGTTCATTTGAAATATCTGTTACCGAGACACCTTCCTCCCTCAAATATATAATTCGATGTTTTGTGGTGTCACTAATGCGTAAATGCGATATGTAGCTATATATATCTATATTTCTAGCTTGCTTTAGTATTGCACTTGACATTGATATATAGATACTGATAGATAAATAGAATGATAAGCATACAACACTAGATTGCCTAAAGAGGTTTTCGTCTTTGGGAAACCGTTTATTTCTATAACATGCTGGTTTATTTTTCTAATGTGTTCCATATTTTTGAACACTTAGAATGCTTGGATACCATTGACGGGATGACTGTAACCATATTTATGACGGTTTGACTGAACCTATCTATATGACGTTTTACACGTCTCGACCTTTTGAGCGACTATAATGTTGACAACAATATGGAAACTTTGTTTGTACCGATATTATTGACTTTTTGGTTGCGTCTATTTATTTGAATACCCTGAGTGTCACTAAATATTTGACGCTGACTGTACCTACCTATATAAAAACCCAAAAACTTCCTCGATATGGGAAGCGCATCCAGAACCTCTAGGGTAGCAGTCGTGGGACCTTTAGAGTCGTGGGACCTGTAGAGTCGTGGGACCTTTAGAGTCGCGGGACCTTTAGAGTCGCGGGACCCTTTAGAGTCGTGGGATCTTTACAGTGATCTTTCGAGTTGCAGGACCTTCGGACTAGTTCTAATGTGGAAACTACTGGTTCTAAAGATACACCATAAAAGCTTGAAGTTAGTTTTTTTTCCTAAAAAGTTAAATATTATCAAAGAAAACATAGGCCCACTGGATTGTTATAAAAAAAATTTCATTATAAAACTGTCTCGGTTGAGCCACGCTAGCGCCGTCGGATCTCATTATACTTATTTTAGCATTTTATAAATGAGAGCTTAATGGCGACCCTTTTGTTTCCATCACTTTTCACTTACCTGCAATTAAAATGGCGGACGTTATTTACTTATCGCAATCAGTTTTTTTTTGTTATGAAATCTTGTGATGAGAGAAGTTTGGATAGTACAACATCACACCTCGAAGAGTTGGACAGATGACTGATTTAAACTTACACTTCGTTCTGTTTATGTCCCATTTAAGAGAGGTTGATCCCATTGCCAGTCACCGGGTACAAATCCTTTTTTTTTTTTGCTTAGCGTGTGGAAAATCCTCATGGACTTCCGCTGCCCGGGGAGGCGGCGGGGCATGTCGGACTCCACCCAGAGTGGGTGACCTACCGACTAAAAACCACACGGTGTTCCTTCTCGCACCTGCTGCGTCGGGGGCAACTGAATTCTCTAATCTCCCAAGCTGCTGCTCGACCTGAGAATCGAACTCAGGATATCTAGCTTGCAACCACGATTATTGAAGCAACTCTTTTTGGTTATTTTGTGGTTAAGTCGAGTTTATCAAAACTGAGGAAGCTGTCATGCTTTTGATGTTATACTTTTTGATATAAAACTACTTTTTAAGGATTTTATCGCGTTATATTGATATTATTAATCTACTCAAAAGTAGTTTTATGTCAAATGTATAATATTCGCGTAACTGTCAGAAATCATTATACTTTTTCATAATTTATTCCATACTTAGGGTTGACGCCTATCACTCCTAATCCCTCATAGGCAGATATCAACTGAACGATCGAAACAAATAATTGCATTTTTGTAATTGTTTTTATTAAAACATTCACAATCATCGTTTACAATATATCACTATAGGTAATGTCAGTCAGGTTTCCCTAATAATAAAAAGTATTTTTATTATTTTATTTAACAACAAACAGGATTTAAAATTTATCAATTTCGTTTTGCCGTGCAATTACAAATAGCATGTTGCATACAATTAAAATAATGTAATAACATTTACAAATTTTACTAAATCAAATGCAATAAATAAATTACTTAGGTATTCATTTTTTAATTGCTTGCAACATAATCCTTAGTCTAGTAGTATAAATTTAATTTGTATATTTATTATATTACAATAATAACAACTATTTAATTTAGGACGTGGTCACTTTGTAACTGACTTTTTTCGAGATTACCTCGCTGAGAGCGATACGAGTGCCTCGTGCCTTGTGCCTCCTCAGAAGCAATTTGTCGCTGCAATGGACTCTGTACCACAATTATGTTAAGTATAATAAGGTTCTTTCTAAAGGTTTTGATTTAGACTTGTAACAAACTAGAGTCAACGTGACCCTTACGTATATAGTTCACCACTTTATTTATTTACATACCACATCTTCATTTCTTGAAGTTATAATCTGTAATAATACTATAATATTAAACCTATTGAGAAAGTCATAACAATACCTAGTACACTTGGAAGAACCTTTCACTGCTGTTATTTTAGTCTAGATGTTTCTGGTCTTGACTTACCTTCAGTTACTCATTTCTGTGTTTTCCTGTTGTAACTTTCCGCTTCCATCAAAGTAATTGAATTACCCACCTTTCATGCAAATGTTAATTCCTATCCAACGACTCGCTCACTTCATGTCAAAATGAATTAATCAAATTTATGAGTTATTAACATAGCAAAACATGCTGACACGCTCCTAGCAGTGTAGAACACAATTCTTAACTACCTTAATTTATATTACTTACATCTTAAATTTTAATTAATTTACTTATTTTAAATACATTAAAACGACTTTTCACATAATGTACAATGTAACAACAATTTGTTGTTGTGCCCCTCACTAATAAACGTTGTTCACAGTTTTATCTCGTTTCATTCAAATACTAAATGACAGTCGACACACAAAACAGTGTTAGCAAAAATACGTTTATTAGTAACATAATTATAGCCCTACCTTGTAACAAGATTGGTAAAGAAATAACTTCAGAAACAGGGATCACCAACCTTGGGAATGAGAGACATTTTAATTGTATTTTAATTTCTGGATATCAATCAATGCTGAATTTCTTTAGCTAGAGCTGTCAAATTAAAAATAATAATATTTTCATGGAATTTCATTAATACTTCTTTTAAAAAATAAATACCATCACCGTCCAATCTCGAAGTTTCTACTAAAAATATTTTCAATCATAAAAACTCAATAACTCTGCTCCATTTGGTAACCAAACTTAGGAAGTCTTAGGCAGAAGCAGCAGTATTTATCAAAACTGACTAAAGATACATCAAAAAGAAATTCGACGCTACAACTTGTTTCATTTTAGCGGGTAGTTTATCATGCATCTTATTTACATGGTCGCGCCTTGGCTGCGTTTATATGCCAAGTGGGGCGCACCGAGGCTTCGAGCTAAGAAATACGTCACACATTTTATAAAACGCCAACTACTGCACGACGAAGTCGTTTTTAAATATATTTTAGCGTACGGGTTAAATTGTGATTGGATTATGTTTTATTATACCACGGACTACATGTAGCGGAGAAGAGAATTTTGAGGTGGATGAGTAGAGTAATTAGAATTACCAAAATAAAGAACGAGTACCTATAATAGAGGATGTCTGAAAGTGGCGCCAGTTACAGAAATGTTGAAAGGAACTCGTTTGTCGTGGTATAGGCACGTGATGACTTGAAAGATGAAACTGATATGAATAAAAGTGTGATGAATATGAATGTGGAGGGTAGAAGGAGACCAAAAGATGGATGGATTGTGTTTAGGCCTATATGATGGAAAACGGAGTGAATGATGATGTGACGGCCAACAGGGATGAAATAAAGCTGTCCATTTTTTCTTTAAACAATACTAGTGAGGTACAACGTTTAAAAAATGTGTTATAGATTAAATTCGAGAAAATACAATTAAAAATTGTATTAGCATTAAAACTGAAAGTTGAATTAGCTTGCAGTTGTAATAAATCCAGAAGTTTAGTTAGTAAGTACATACGACGACTTAGAATAAATGATTCCGTTAAAAGTATAGGTAGGTAACAACTGTACTAGATACCTGCTGGACGCTGGTGGGGTTTGTACACAAACACCTTTCGAGGGACGCTTCATTTATTTGCTTCGTAAATAAACGAAGCACACACGCAGAGCGTTGGGTGTCCGGATAAAGTTAATTTAACACGGTCTATTGTGGACAAATTTATTCGCTTTGCTTTGAGTGATTGTAGGAGCGTAACATTACAAGTCTATTACAATTGCTATTTATTATGCAAACCACTGTAAGCACAGCCACAAAATGTAGGTGAAAATAAATTGAATATTTGTTTCAATATTTTTAAATTTAATTTTAAATTTAAATTTAATTTAATTTTTACATAATTATGCTTAAACCGATAACCTGATTTGAATATAAATCTGACTTATTTGCTAAGAATATGCAGTGTGTTTAATAAAATAATAATCATAAAGAAAAATGTTTAAGATGTTCAATAGATACTAATATTTTTTTATTTTTTAATGAACAAACTTAGACTAATAATTAAAACACTGTTAGTTAGAACTGGAGAAAAGGTGTTTCAGAAGATCGCATGACTTTAGAGGAATTGCGCCTTGAAATAACTTACATTCCTGGCAATTTTAAGTATGTACATACATACGACATAAAACTCATCTAATTTACCTACATTATAATAATAACAATTTTCAAACGAGAACTGTGAGGCTCGCATTTCTGACACAGGAAATGTAATTTTAATCAATCATCCTGTAATCTCGTGGTATATTCCATAACGACATTACATAGATAACATTGTTTATTTTAGAAGTTTATGATATTTTAAATAGAAATACGTTATTTCTGCTATTTGAGCAATCTGATGATTGAAAAGTTAGTTACAACAATAAATATAAGTAGTTATAATCAGTTATATATATTGAACAAACTAATTAAGGTTTTTATATTAGTATTCGGCAAAAAACGGAAATTCGTTGGTGCCACAGCTAAATATACATATTTGTTTTTCTAGTTGCTACTATTTTTTGATTAATGGGACAAACGAATGGAGAATGTGACACAATTATTACAACCTTAATCTTTTTTTAACTGAATGAACGAACATAATATCACAATAATATGTGTGAATAAACAAACACAAATCAAAATCGCAGCCTAAATATTATTTTGATTATATTTTATGTCTAATTTCTTTGAACGCGATATACTCTGAATAAAATTGTCTGTCTGTACTGACAATGTTATATTCAAAACTATTATTTTCCTACACTCCATACCACTGTATATCCGTTTGAAAAGATCATAAATGCAGCAGGGCACAGTTACATTAAGTACAACTAGTGTATATTTGCAAGCCTTGCAGTATGGTATCGAGATTCGTTCATTTGATTGACCGGCTTTGCATACTAATGGAACGCTGAACGACCAAGCGTGACCAATATCGGCTATTGTTCAGTCACCATAAGGGAGGACGATACTCTGAGTAAACGTCTGTTACGGCTCAAATAACACAACATAACATCACGCCTGTATTTGCCAAAGTAGTCAGCAGAAAATTCATGCTATTATATATAGTCGTACAAATTTTTTTTGGAGAAATGAGGCGAGCTTTTTCAAATTCAACCGTTTTTTCACTGCCACTGGTAGGTATGAATCGCCTCCCAAGTAAGGGATTTTAGAGACGTGCCTAATAAGTACAATATTCAATTTAGATTGTGAATGAGAATTTTGTAATAGAAACAATGAATAATAGACCCTACTTAATAATTGAATTATAAATCTAGATTCATTCGAGTTTTAGAGTTAATTTAACGAAAATGTTATAATAACAACCCAATCTATTGTAAAGAAAAAGCTAGACAGTTTTCAGACTATAAATTATAGAAACTTACAACTGCTGCTGATGAGCATGAGGTCCTGAATCAATTTGGATCCCAGGCCGACGAAAGTTTGCTTTTACATACATACATAAACTCAAGCCTTTTTCCCATTAGGGTAGGCAGAAACAAAAGACACCCACTTGCGACGATTCTTGCATAAGTACTTCTTCCGCTTCGTCCATCCATCTTAGAGTTGGCTTTTGTGTCCGAATAATGCCAATAGGATCGCCGCCTATTATATAGGACCAAAATCATACCAGCGAATGTTAGATGTTCATCAGGACACCTATGCCAAACCTTTGAGGTATACAGACGTGATGGTTTATGTTTTGTTCGAAAAATATTCTGTAAGTAAAACTAGAGTTGTTAGTTTTCAGAACGAGAGAAAAAAATCCATAAAAAGTAAAATTCAAATAAAAAAAAAACATTATATAATTTGTTTCTTCAAAGTTTTAGCAAGGTTCATCCTGTTAGCCTTGAATAAAATTATTTTATAATTGCCTTTTTAAACAGTAATCCTACGCAAATTGAAAAACGACCTCGGAAAAGCTTTGGTTGAAGTTTTGGTAAATATTTTACAAGACTCTTATTAACAATGTAATATACAAAAATATTAGTATTAAATTAGTGTATTTTTGTCGAATTATTTTATTAACATTTGTGAGGCCATGACATAAATAATAACATAACATAAATAAGGACGTATTTATAGAAATACAGTACTTGTTACAATAACTCAATTTAACAAAATTATATAGAAACAAGTACCGACAACATAACTTTAGAAAATATTGCAGAATTTGGTATACGAACAGAGCTCAGCACATCAAGCTACCACAATCTTTCAAATTTCTTTGATTGAGATTCAACTTTAATACAAAACAATAAGGTTCTATTCAAATGGGAAAATTTTACAGTTTTGGATAGCTTAATTTGCTAGCGTCTGTACATTAATATTTAGACGCATAAAATTATTTACTGACAATTTATGTACCTACCTATTACAGTTATTACATATATGTTCTTTAATTTAATATTTACACATTAGTTATTACAAATAATGACGTTTGTCAGTCATTTCGATGCTATGATTTATTTATACATATAAAATTATATATTACATAAAAGAGATAAATAAACATTTATATAATAAAAATATTTACTACATACGTCCATAGGGATATAATTGTATTATTACAAGGACATAACAAACTATAATACAATTTAATCTAAAATAGGTTTTTAAATAATTTTGTTATAGCTCAAAGGAGTGGGCGGATGTACTTATTAAATAAAAATTGAATTTTTTTTTATAAATACTATAATTAAATTATAAATATAATTTCATGTACTTAACAATTTTAACTTCATAATTTCCACAACAGTTTAGTCACTTACAACCATTTCGTGTTTATTTAGAAACCTGTGAGCTTAACGTGACATATTAAAAGAAACTATAATTATTCCTTCACCCAAAGCTCATAGTTTTGCTTTTAACATCAACACACATCACTAGTGTTCGCCTTTATCATTTAAAACCTAGTCTATATGCAACTCTCGCGCACCTTTCTCGCGGTGGTGACGACCTCGGGGCGCCGCGCCGCCGCGATGTCAGCGCTGCGGGCTGTCACACCCCGGTTCACCACGCATATGCTAACTGATGACTGTGTTGAACAAGATACATAACTACTATAAAATAATTTTATAAGTAGATTATATTATATTAAATCGAGTGAATGTCAGAGGAATTAATTTGCAGTACCTAAAAATTTCAAAGTTACCTACCTACATATTTTTAGGTACCGTACCTTACATTAAGCAATATATCATTACTTACTTGGATACATATATAACCTTTACTGGGCATAAAAGTAATATTAATTAGGTAAGTATATTTAGTAATGAAATAAAAAAAAACTATTCGAAATATGATTAAATTAAATATTGATTTTTGGGACATCCCTGACTCATAAATCGACCGCCCCCACGTCTACTATCGAAATTTAAAAAATGACATTTTCGTTTAATTCTATTATCTAAATAGTTGAAGATATAAACATTGGTACATAATTTATACTTATAATAATTGTAAATCTTTATCTCTACTTGCCATTAGTACAATAAAACGAAAATTTTTTTTTTTCAATTTCGATAGTATAGGTACGTGGGGCGCGTCGAAATCGTTAAATAATTGTAATAAAATAATGTTTAATATGTGAATAGGTAGTATAATCGTTATACTTACAGCACTGGCAGGTATGACAGGTGGCCTGTCACCGAATGTCCTGTGTGGATCGATGTCCAACGCAGGAGTCGACAGCTTACTATACTCACCTATTGGCTTCTTATCTGCAACAAAATGTCTAAAAATTATATGTAAAGACAATATGACAAGACATAGCCATCATGACTTAAAATATAGCCATCACGATAGTTAAAACAGGTTGAATTATTATGGTTTGAAACACGATAAATAGTAACTTGTTATACAAATTTCAGCGAAATAAAAAATATATCTCAAGCAAGGGTCTGCGTTCTTCCAGTTCAATACACGGGACACATTAGCCAATTATGCTAACCTTTGCAACTACCACCTGTCATGTAGAATTTCTCCTCCACACTCTACGACTGAAAGTGACAGTCAGCAGATGAGGTTAAATTTATCGTCCACTTGAACGTATAGATCTTTAAAAATGTTTAACTCACAAACGCATGTTAGTGCCAAATACCTACTATAAAATACCTGTCTACATGTAATATAATTAAGTATTTTCTTTATGTTTTCGTTTGTTCTTTTTTTCTATTCACTGATATGCTATTCAATTTTTGCTATATGAGAAAAAATACATTTGCAAAAATCAACAAAACCTAGCTAATTAGTTTGAGCACAGGAACGCTGAGATGAAAAACAATCATTTTCAAATAAGTAGGTACTTTTTTTAATTAGTACCTACGTATGGTTCTTAAAGAATGAATGAATAAATAAAAATACTTGGACTATAGTCAAGTAATGCCTTTCACCCAGATGAGACCGTCGTGCCCAGCAGTGGGACAGTATATAAGTTGACGATGATGATGATCTGCACAAAACTGGATGTATTTGTAGTTAGTTGGTTCGGGTTTATCGTTAACTGCGCACAAATTATTAGCGACCCACAATAGAATTAAATGCAAGTGGGGAAATATTTGAAAAATATCGACAAAACACGTTAACAGACTTTGGTTTTGATGATACATAATAAATTTATGTGCTATTGGGTTGACCCTTTAGCACATAAAAGGAGGATTGACCACTCAGCGAATCAATTTCAAAATCACTATTTATGAGATTACATTTATACCATACCATACCAGCAGAAAAAAAAATACGTCGTTCTGAACGCATATCGGAATAGAAATAGGTCCAGTTTTTTAATGTCATTTTGTTTTCAACATAAGTTTTAAATAAATTAACATATATTTTCATTTTACTCATTCGCTACAAAAATATTCGACATAATTATTTATCATATTTGAGTTATCTACATTTTAATTTAACACAAATTAATAAACTGTTAAGATTGTCTCGTATAATATGAGAGTTGTGCTCTCATATTATTATTTTTTGTGCTAAAATAATAGATAACGTCGATATTTTAGTTTTTCGCTTCAGTTTCATGTCAATTGTTGTCCTTTTTCGTTATCGTCGAAACTAATCACATGATGCGATCGCCATCAAATAGGCAATTGTTAGTATCTACGTTAATATCGTGAGGAGGGTCTTTATATAATAACAGGGTAAGGCCCTCATAAGCCCTCTGTAACCCTCTTATTTATCGTCACGATTTCCAAACTGTCAGATAAGTAGCTACTTATATAATGTATTGAAGTCATTCGTTATATAATGGTCATACATTAAACATTGAAGTAGCTACTTTCACTTCTTTTTGAGTTCTACTCTTATAAAAGCCAATTATTAAAAGTAAAAAATTGCCTGCGCTCATATCGGTAATTTTGACGCGAACAATTTACCTTTTGTACACTACACTTTACACGTGAGAACTTTCCTCCACGCCATCGCTACAAATTTTGTATCGTTAATTTAAATTTAAATTTGCTCAAAGTTGAAAATACTAAGGGAATATTTTTTTTGTATAATTAATTTTGTGTAATCACAATTTCATTCTGTAAGATTACTTGTTTTTTTTACTATATATTGACGTCGTTGGCAACATTTTCGTTCGACGTTAATTGCCTCAGCGTCAAATGAGTTAAAAATGGTTTTTGTACTGTTCTCAATGAACTATCCAACTAGGCTAAGTTGGATCAAAACTTGCAAAATCTTACCATAATGACAGGGTATGATGTCAGGATCTGTATCTTCCCCGCTGCCCTCCATCTTCAGCTCGTATTGGCTGCAGTAGTCTAGCTTGGGAGATGCGCAATACGTGTTCAGGTTGTCTTGCTTGGAGAGAGACTCCACACTCTGCTCCATGTATAGAGCATTGCTGTGGAACGTGGTAAAACTATAGACTGGTGTCGAAATTTCACTACACACAGGATATCACCAATAGGAAATCGTTTACGAGTATATCAGACTCTAAAAGCATCATTCCGAAACTATTAAATAAAGCAAAGGACTGCCAGTTTAATTGAATTAAAGAGCAGGTTTGCTATAATGAATGATGCTTGAGTACTTATTAACTTAAATGCCAAAACATAATGAGCGTGCACTGGCTGACATAGAGCAATGAAGATTTATTTTATCTAAGCAAAATAAAAAAATGTTTTGTGTAAAATTGTACGTAACAAATTAACGGACAAAAATGTGTTCCTGGGGAGGTTGTTGCGCCGCTTCTTCTTCTCAACGAAAACACTAGGAAGCGGTGAAGGGCTGTTTTGAGAATTAATGTAAAAATTAAGTTCAAAAAGTACTACCTAGAAGTCTATCTTGAATAAATTATTATGATTCTCACTTTGAATGTGATGTATCAATTATGACGACACGTTGGGCGTAGTGGCTAAGCTACCGGTTTCTGTGCCATGTGCCGCTGGTTCGATTTCCGCACGAAACAAATATTTACTTTATTTTATTTATGACATACAGGTAGTTGTTCTGGGTCTGGGTGTTTGTGTATGTGATAATTTGTGTTTGTAAACACACCCACAATACAGGATAAAATATTAGTAATGTCTTTTTTACAAAAATATTATTGTAGTCACTTCGCCATTGCGGCGAGACACCACTGTCACGGATTCGATTTCCAGCTGAGACAAAAAATTATGTTGGGTCATATTATGTATTTCGAATCTGTGTGTACTTACTTTGTGTCTTTTTTATGTTTGTAAAGTCCACGCGACAATCTATAGTACGGGAGCTGTCAATCGTACTTTCAAACTATATTTTTCATTGAGAAGTTGACAGGAATTTACTAACAAGTAAATGTTTTACACAAATACAATTATAGAAAAAGAGTAAGTTAACTTAAATAAAATTCCAAATGAAAATAGCAGAGTAAGGATAACAAAAAAAAATCAGATTTCCCGATAACATGTTAGGAACCTAATCTTAGAATTGGAAGACAGGAATGAGGTTTTTTTAGCCAGAATCTCTTTATACCTGTAATAATCGTATGTATAATATTATGTGTGCTCTAGATATGAAAACCAATTCTGTTCTGAGGATAATCAGGGCTTTAAAAAATATTATTTTGAGGGTTACTATAAGTAACGGTATATCGTAATTTTCTTTAGAATTGACACAAGCTTTTATTGGAAGAATGAGTATTTTATATATTATTATTTTAATATATTATTATAATATCGATAACGATTGTCATAGGTGTTCGAATTACAATCCGAACTGAATGCTCTCCGAAGCATATGTCTTGATGTGTTATGAATAGTCACTTATCCATAGACTGACCGCGGCAAGCGCTGCTTAACCATGCAGGCAATTACTTACCGACGAACACCCCTATCAAACATCTTGAACAACATAAAAAACTTTTTAACGAAAAAATCATACCGCCGAAAATACTGAAAAGCAAAAAATAATAAACCTTTTTTATTTAACCTTGATAACTAAGTTCTTCAACTAATGTAAGTATTCATACACTATATATGTTTGTAATTATTTTGAGTTTTTAATTAACCTTAATAACTAAGTTCTTCAACTAATGTAAGTTAGGTATACTTACATTAATTGAAGAACTTAGTTAATAACTGGTAATTTTGGTTCTAAAAGAAATATCTTACGTGGATGGTGGATGCTTGTCGATGTCATGTCTTCTGGCTGCGTGGCGCCTGTACAGCGCCGTTATGACCCCACACACACCAGTGCACAGCAGTGCTGCCACGGACAGCAGCGACACCAGCATCGGGGACAGCGGGATTGATGTGCTGACTCCTGCTGGAGAAGATACTGGGTCATTATACTGAAGAAGATGGACAACAGGATCCGTAATAATATTTGCTACTTAAACTTGAGTAAATCAAATAATGTTATTCGATCTAAACCATCATTTAGGTACTTATGAAATATCGACTTTAAGAGAGGTATAGACATAGACTGCCCGACTGGGGAAGTACTTCCGCCTTGCAGAAAATCGAAGTAGCACAACACTTCTAAAGATGGTAAAAGTGCCGTAAAAATAATACATTTTCAAGAAACTAGAACATCTTGTAATATTACTCAGTAAACTGCCTCGTTAGTCTAGTGGCTTTAAGCGCAAGTGCTACGCTAGAGGTCCTGGATTCGATTCCCAGATCGAGCAATGTCTTATTGGGTTTTTGTATGAAATTCTCAGTAGCAGCTCCGAGTTTAGATATGTGCCCGGTTAATGGCAACAGGCTCGCCCCTATTACATACAATACCGGCGATCTGTGGATGTATCTACATTAGGACACATCTGCATAACCCTTCAGGAAAACCGTCGTGATAGTATGTATTACTCAATACTGATAGCCAAGTTTACTTGGAGAACAAGTTCAACACATTGTTGTGATATGTTTGTAATTAGAAATTCTTCCCTCACGATCTAACAACTAAACAATTTCTTAGAAAACTAAAGGCGTGGCGGTCAATCGAGACCACACAAACTAGATTACGCAAATTCTTGCCTCCGTCTTTTCTCGCTTCCTTACTTTAACCTTGATTTATGTAGTTAGCTTTGAAAAAAATAATGCTTGCCAACAATTGGTAAATTATAAAAATGATAATTCAACAGCCATCATTATATTTACGTTTTAATAATCTCATTTCACAGTTTCTCTTATCTTTGAAATCTTATCAAAACACTTTTTTTATGCATTATAAGCTTGCGTTTGACCACTATCTCACCGGATGTTAAATGATGATAGGTTGGACAATGGAGCACGCTTGCCCAGAAGTAAACTATTTACTCGTGACTTGTAGACTCCCAGATTGCAAGAGAGCGGTAACACAGATTCCGGCAAGGAATTGCACTCTTTTGCGGTACGCATGAGATAAGAAGAAACATTAGCGATTAGTTATAATTGAAAACTGTTTGTATACCTAAGTAATTTTCTTTACTTAGTAGGTAATCAGTGACCATCTAATTACCAATTACAAATAAAACACCCATTCTTCCCCATGGGAGCTATAAGAAGGTCCTAATGAACTGTGTCGAGGGAGTGGGCAGCGGCATCCAAACGTGGGCTAATGACATCACACTACTCGCCAAGCATAATAATTATGGGGCACACAAATGATAGGCGGTTGCGTGTAAAGTCTTCCGCGTGGTATGATAAATTTAATGATCCTTATTTCCACCCGAGTCAGGTATTGTGATGTAAAAGGGATTGTTTGTATAATTTGGTTTCTGAATAAACGACGATTTGGGATAAACGAGGCAGCATTTCGATAATTAAAAAAAAAAGGTTGCTCACATAATGAATCGCTTGATCGCTTACAAATACGTTAATGAAACGCTACTCAAACAGTGATTGACGCTGCTTAAGGGTCATTCAGTGAACTAAGTGTTTTTCAGATGCGCCGCGTATTTTATAGACCATTTAAACTTGAGTTTTTGGTCGAACAAGGAACACGTTAAAGGTCAGCTACCAATTACAAAGAAACAGGGAAGGGAAGAAGGAATTTTTTTTGAAAGTAAATAATACTAACAGGTCGATGAAATATCTACCGGGTGATAAAACAAGGCGACATTTATCTAACTTATGTAAAAGTGCCAAGATCAACTACTTAAAAATGGACTTATAACACTTTATTCATTAAAATTCATCACCACATTAATGAAAAACAACACTGGAGTATCACCATCATTTACATAGTCATAATTCTCAGAACCTTAACATATACCTATGTTAGGGTCATAGTGATTATGGGCATGAGTCTCATTGCCCCTACTATATGGGCAGAGGAAAGACAAGTGCAGTCTCGATATGATCCGATGATTAATGAAGATTTCCCACACTATAAAATAGTTTAGGCGCAAGAAAAACAAGACTATCCCAATGTATTGTTATTTTGCGCAATTTACTATAAGTATCTCTTAAAGACACCCAAATATACAATCAAATTAGTACATAGTAGTGAGCATTGCCGTATCTAATTGTTGTTACTTGTAAACTGCCGTGAGTAATGTTACTGCAGCGCCAATGAATATTGTACCAGCAGATTTACGAGTTGCAAGCGGTTATTTAACTTAGTATTCTATATATTGTACTTAAACATTACGTTGTTGTTGCATATGGCTTTGGTTACGAGCTTGTATGCAGCAAATAATTCTGCGAAATTTGTATGACAAATGCATAACATACCATCATACTTCTGGCCCCGAAGGGAACAAAGGACCAATATGTTCTAGGTTCCATCATAATCGCCATCTTTCTCAGCTTGCAGCAGTGGTGCTGGGTATAAGCCTCCTTGCTATTATTCCAACCATCTCTATCCCTTACCTCATTCATCCAGTTTGCTCCTTCTATTTTTATTACGTCATCAGCCTACCTGATCGTCCTACACTTCGCTTAGCTCCCATGAAATAGACTATTGTCATTTACCGGTCACAATTCTAAACTATGAGCTGCTAATGAAAATTTCTTAATTAAAAACTAACAACACTTTACTTGGACCTGGGAATCGAAATTCTTAACCTTTTCGGTCTTTTGGGACGTAGGTACTGTTCTAGAAGACAGAGTGACACGTCGAAACTTATACCGTAATCGCTTATAAGATATAGAGGCTCAAATCTAATCTACCAAGAGTTCACCTGACTTTTTGGACGCGCTAACGCTACTCCTAGGTATTTGTAAACTTACCATAAATTTAGTATCACCACCCAGTTTAACATGACCAACAGTAACTAAATCGGAACTCCTTTCGTGTCAGCTAATAAATAATTAATATACTTACCAGTGTACTTATCTGGAGACCTGATGGCAACTGTATATAACGTAACCTCTTCGCTTCTACCCTTGGCATTGGCGGCATACAGTACCAGTGTGTAGCTAGATCTACTGTCCAGGTCGTGTACTTCGAAGGTGGGCGTTTGATTTGCTGTAATGTTTGCTCTCACCTAGGAAGAAGAGTTCATCGTAAACATGTGGTCTAGATTTCATTTGAAGAGCTGAGTTAAATCGTAATAATACTACAATGATATCATTGCATTTGTACAAGGTCAAGCTATCCAAAACTGTCAAATAGAACTGAAAATTAAATTGAAATCTATCAAAGTGACAGATTGGGTTAGCTTGATGTGTTGGCCTCTGTACTTAAAATAAAATTGCACATAAGTCGCACCGAAAAATTAAAGCTCATGACGCAAATTATCATACTCGCAATTGCCTAAGTCTTCAGAAATGATTGAGTTATAAAGAAGAGACCCAATTACCATCAATGAGGGTAATTCCAGGACTTCCATGTAGAATATCTGCGGCAACCCTCCATCAAAGCCTTCGAGACATTCCACCAGCAGCGTGTCAGCGCTCTGGTTCACCACTGAGCAGTTCTGCAGGGCCGTGGGGTTCCCTGCTGGAGCCAATGGATTTAGGAACATAGTTAACATGGCATACATTAAATGTTTTAAGTTCGGAAGATAGCGAGATAGCTCTCACATCATTATGGCGATTGCCTCAATTCTAATTTAGATAGACAAAAACACGACAATTTACAGCAACAATCAACAAAATTTTCTTGATTTTTCTATGATTCATTGCCAAGCTGTCAAACGCTTTGTCGATGGACAAAAACGATAAAATAAAATATTATATTAATGTCGACAGTACTTCCATACTCGCATTATTACTACGCACTGCTATTTTGATCCCATAAAACATCCGTTAAAAAAGCCAATGCTATTTAGCTCAAAATTGAGCTAATAGCTTTAGCGTTATTTAAATATAGTTAATAAAATATGGATATTGTGTTACGATTTATGATAGTAACAGACTTACTGTAGACTGAGAGTAGTTATTAAAAAAAGAAGAGTATTTTGATAAAAAACTAAGGAGTTTTAAAGTGAGACTGGTGACAAAACATTGTAGTTAACCCGCACAGAGAGCTGTGCTTTCATTTAGAACGATGAGCAAAATGACACCAACTTCCCGTCTAGTGCGAATAACTTTGAAATGAATTACACGGCAACGCTTGCAGAGTCGGGAAGCAAGATGACCTATTAGCAGATATTGCTAGTACCAAAAAGGTTTAAAAATTACAATATAAATAAGTAGACCATACTGAAAACAATTATAGAATGATTGTTCTTATCTGTTCGTAACAATATACTTATTACGGGTTTTATTGCGGTAATGTTTACATCAATACATCCAAAATCTCAATCTGCCAAATCTCAATGATAGTGCATATCATAATGAAAAGATGAAACTCGTAAAAAATATTGTAATTTCTATGCCCAATATTGTGTAAGTGTCAGAAATTGGTCCATTCAAATCCTGTCTCACTAGAAAAACCTTAGAGCAGAAATGTGGGGCAGCAGTCTTAGTACTTTAAAATTAATGCATATCTCGAATCCTTTTATTGTAAACGGTGATTATAAAACAGAGAAGCAATAAACATGTAAACAACAAAGTTTATAGATTAATTTTGTTGTTTACCAAGATAGTATAGCTTTCACTAGCAACTTTGTCCGTTAATGTGATCACAATGAAACATAGTCTACGTATGCCACTCAGGAGTGTAGCTCTCTATAAGTCAAAGTGCATTACCAGAGATTGCAGTCATACTATATTAGTGTATAAAGTAGTGTAGATGTAGATTTACCTGCAGCAACAAGCTTGTACAAGCAAGGCACACCTTGCCTTCCCACAGTATTCGTGGCTAGGCACAGAACTGTCCCGAAATCCATGTCAGTCGATGGGATGTAGCGCAACGTCGAGGAGTTGCCGTGGACTGTGTATAAGCTAGAGGGAGAAAATAGAATACATTCATGTTATTATAATAATATAAATAAATAATAGCGATCAGCCCAGCCCAGTCAAACTAAATATTGGTTTAGTGGTTTTTATTAAAACCTCAGTATGTTGTAAATATCAATATATTAAACATACCTACTTTATTAAATCATCACATTATGTGGGGTTCCATAAAATGAAAAAGATTTGTTGAATCTTCCAAAGCCAACATTTTAAGAATTACTAGCCTTTATATGACTTCAGAACCCTTTGTACAAGTACTTGAGCAAAATTCTAATGAAAGGTTTCTAAATCGTTTCAACGTAAATCTATTTGTCGAAGAATATACAGAAACCAAACCTTGCAAGAAACCAACACGAGACTGAGTTCAGAATTGACAATTTTCTAGGAAAATCAATTTGCTGAATAGATACTAACAATATTGAATGATATTGGTTGGGAATAAATATTGAATAAGTAATAAATTCGAATCAGAAATTATAAATTATTCGGTGTATTTCAAGGCAAATCGATTTACTCTACCTGTTATCAACTACTATGTTTACTGGTTGTTCTATGCGATTTTTCTCGCTGCCCATAAAACTTTTTGAGACAAAAGGTAGCTTATGTCCATATCCAAAGTCCAATCTATCTATAGACTAAAATTTGATCACCTCCTGAGCCTTGAAAACGTAATAAACAGACGGAGCTACTTTATCATACTAATAGGTATGGATTGATATTTAACCGTATATTGTTTCGTAGTCCAACAACTCAGTCAATCAACTGTGCTACTTCAAAGCTTAATGAGAGGAACGAAGTCTGCCAGATAGTCGGTGTGAGGATAATTACTTACTGGCTTGCTTGCTGCGGCCGTTGGTCACGACTAATACGTGCTCTTTTGTTCGAATACGCTAGGGTTTTAGCTATACTGTATACAAAATAGATACAACCCACTTTATACATATAACTATTGCACACTGATATAAAGCAAACCACATATAAAGCGTACGCATGCCATGAGGATATAATGACGTCACAAACGTGCATTTAATGCTTCAACTATGTATATAGATAGATTTACAAAGCAAGGAAACTCTTAAGCCATGACATCAATTAGTTCCCAAATGCGGACGAATTTAGAGACCAAAATCCTCCCAAAAATCTGCCTATCTAGTCCGTTAGCTGGATTAAAAGTTTTAGTTCGCTGATCCAATTTTCATTCCTGTTTTATTTAATGTATATAATTATTCAACCTTTATTTTTTATTTACAGTTTTAAACTAGAATAAATCTAGGAAACTCTAATCCACTAAAGTGTGATCCATCTCAATAGTAGGAAGTTGTAACTAAGTTTCTTTAGAGAATCAATAACTACTTCATGAGATTTAAGATGTCTCCGAATGATTTATTAACAAACGTACATGCACTGATGCAGTGATAGCCTAATGGTATGACCATTGTACTGACAAGTCGAAGGTCTCGAGTTCGAACCCAAGGCACGCACTTCTGACTTTTCGAATTCATGTGCGTATTAATAATTAATTATCACTCGCTTAAACGGTGAAGGAAAACATCGTGAGGAAACCTGCATACCTTAGAGATTTTTCTCGACGGTTTGTGAAGTCTGCCAACCCGCACTAGGCTAGCGTGGTGGACTATAGCCTAATCCCTCTCAATATGAGAGGAGACCCGTGCCCAGCAGTGGGACAGTATATGGGTTGATGATGTACATGCACTGACGCCGTTTTCCGAGTAATTTACGACAAATGCACGATTCATAATTCTTGATACTTTATGCGTCAAAAAATTCCAAACTCTCGTTCAAATTTTGTAGACAAATTTAATTATTTGTGTGCAAATACAATTACATCGCACAGCTAAAAATCGAATCGTTTGGTCATATCACCGTCCCACCAAATTGTATTAACTTTGGTAAAATTGAAATCGTGCCTATATTGATTATACATACCTACATTTGCTTTAAAGCCAATTGCATACATATACATTTCATGATATAGGCAGCCAGCCGCACTATAAATCTGTTAAATAACTAACTTTTTACTAAAGATAGATCAAGTGGGGGCGGACAAGTTAAAGATTCCTGATAATACTCCTCTTTTAGGAAAAAATATTTGTATTTTTTTTTTGGTTAAGTAACTGCAGAGTTACAGTAATGAGGATCATACTTACCTAGGCGATATCTCCGTTTGTTCCCCGGAACTGTTGAAGTACCAGCTGAAGTAGGTAGGCGGTGGACTGGAGTCCACCACGCATTGCAGCACCACTGTCTCCATCTTCAGGGCTCCATACACTTCACCTTCATTCACTGTCTTGCACATGGGGGCATCTGAGTGGAAAATAATATCATGGTCCACTGATGACAGAATGGCGTGTGGTCCATAAAACAAATAACATATCTCCACGCCTATATTCCGCAATGTGATAAGCAAAGGTGTACATAATATGATGTAAATCCGCAGCTCGAATGTTTAAGATCCCATGTAATTGGAGACGAACGTATTGCCAGCAACTGGACATAAATCCAAACTCTGTGTTGCTACTGCAAATTTCACTCTACGAATATAAGACCACAGCTGCCATGCTTCATAGAAACCAGAAATCATTCCGGTGGACACTGTAAAAGTTTTTTAATTTGCAGTATCTATCAGAAACACCATATTTTGCAATACCAAATCGACTAAATCAAACTATGTAATTGGCTATTTGGTCACAAACTAGACCATCCACAAATAAATTAGGTTCTGCCGTCAATCCCAAGGCCCCGCGGCTATTCTGGTCTGATTCAGTACTCAATTTACTGATACTCCCGCCGGACTCTCCTACAAACCACATACAAAAAGTCTACAACGACGACATCCAATTCATGCTGAATCTAGACTTCAAACATAGTAAAATCAATCGTAATATCACGATTGTTCCCAAGTGGCTTTAATGTCATACATTTTTTACTTTTCTTTCCGACGAGGTTAGATAATATCAGTCTATGTTCCTTGATCAGTTTGTTTGTCGCGTTCAAACTGACGATCTCTCAAGGGTAAAAATAAATTATCGTCCACCTTTTTTTTTTTTATGAGATAGGGTGGGCAAACGAGCAGACGGATCGCCTGATGGTAAGCGATTACAGCCGCCCATGAACACCCGCAACACCAGAGGAGTTTCAGGTGCGTTGCCGCCCTTTTAAGGGGTTTGGGCCTCCGGTATCCTCACTCACTCGACGAAACACAACGAAAACGTTATTTCACGCCGGTTTTCTGTGAGGCCGTGGTATCAAGTCCGGTCGAGCCGGCCCATTCGTGCCTAAGCATGGCTCTCCCACGGTAAAAACCACCTATAATATCGTGACAGTTTGACTAACAGAATAAATGTTTATTGGTAACAGTTTGAGGATATGACATAGATCCATCACACATTAGGCAATTGAAGCCGTCACAGCAATACAGGATTGTGGTGAAAGGAAAATTTTAAGAAAAACCTACATGGACAGTTTTACGAACTTCATATTGTGATTCTTAGAACAGCACTACTGAATATTCTCCTTATTTTTATTCCCACCCAACTCATCAGTTAGTTTCTATGTATTTAAACGGTTCGATTCCTATTCAAGACAGATATTAATTATGTGTTCCACAGATATTTGTTTAGAGTTTGGGTGAAATATGGAGGTGGCGGCGGGATGAACTTGATTCATACTATGGGGGTTGGATGCTGAAAGCTGTCAACCGGGAAGAGTGGAAGAAGGAAAGGCAGACCTTTGCCCTGCAGTGGGACGATCTCAGCTAATAATAATAATTATAATAGACTCACAATTAACTTGCAGCGATACGGGATTGCTAGTGGCGCTGCCTTCGTTGTTGTACGCGAGGCAGCTGTAGTCTCCTGCAGCCGACCTGGTGACGCTCTGCAGTACCAAGCTTTGATCACTCAGGATAACTCCAGCGCTGGCGTTGTGCTGGATCTCCTTAACCTTGGCGGTAAAATTTGGATTTTAAATGAGGGATTTTTAAAAAGGATCTATTTTATGAATACAGAAATGTCAGGGTATCTGAAAATTATATAAATTATAAGGGTGCGAAATCCTGTAAGTATAATAATTACCCACTTTTTCGTGTATTCTTTATACCCAAAATGGTTTCACAGATTTTGGTAGAAGTGAACATTAATAGTAATTACATGTCGTTAGATAGTTCTCAATGTTTGATGGCGCACAGAGAATCGTCATCAATATCAATCCATATGCTGTCCCACTTTTGGGCACGGGTCTCCTCTCAGGATTAGAAGAATTAGGCTATAGACTGTCACGCTGACCTAATACGGGTTGGCAGACTTCACCCGCTATTAAGAAAATCTCTCAGGCATGCGGGTTTCCTGACATTGCTTTCCTTCAAGTATAAATGAGTGATAATTAATAAGCACTTGCGTATCTTATATTCGAACTCAATACTTTTTATTTATATCAATAGGCTGAGACACAGAGAGTAGTTAATAACAACCAATTGTCATTTTACACACTCAGATTCTGTAGATTTATTATGAAAACTTGTGTTAAAGGCTATACAAAACTAAGACGGAAAACACTCCACGCCTGAAGGGAAAATCTTTGATCTTTAATACCTACTTGTAAGTGCTTTTAAAACTCACCCCTTTATACCATGTCAGTTTCTTGGTCTTCGGGTTCGCTTTGACGCTGCATTCGAAGTAAACGTCATCACCTTCCTTGAGGTAGCTAGGGTTTAGGTTGGAGCCCAGCTTTAGTGTCACTATGGGGACATCTGTCAACAAATGTGTGTAGTAATAAATAATAACCTTCGTATCTAAACATTCTCCCATACAAACCTTTTGCCAATATTGCTTTAAAACTCAATTTAATTTTGGGTATATCATTTTTATACCATAGGATATCATGTAGATATTACACACATTTTTAGATTTAAAGCAATTTAATTAAATATTACATTCCAAACTTGTAAAAATATAAAATTTGGTGACTTACAATGCACATTTAGCCGCCACCGGTCTTCGATGACTGAGTTAGGCACCCTCGAGTTCTCAGCGCGGCACACCAGAAACTTCTCATGATCTTCAGCCATCGGCACTAAGTTCAGGGTGCTGACTGTGGCGTTGTTATCAGAGAACTGTATCGATAAGAAAGTATTCGATTTATTCGAAATTGTTAGATACCTAATTCATAAATAAATTGATGAAAAGACACAAACTTCTTCATTTTTCGCTTCACAGGTGGAACAAGTTGGAAATACGATGTTACTAATGGAATTCTCAGTAAGGACCGGGAAAGGATTTTGAAATTGTGTTCCATAAATAGGAGTAGGCAGATGCACTTCTTCGCGGAATCATATAATGTGGGGAATCATAGTGTGGGGACTTTCGATATTGGAAATTTGTGAGAATATTGTAAGTTCCATACTAAATTGTCAAAAATTGCTACTGCAGTACTTACTTACATGAATTTTAGAAAACAGTTTCTTGCTGTATTTGGGCTTATCGTTTTGACCAAGATGTAGGGTTGCCTGCCTTATTTGTGCCAAAAGTAGTGTTGAATTAGTTATGAAAAAATATATTTGGTAATAAATAATGCACAGAGAGAAAAATAAAAATTTAACTATTTCATTGTATATATTTATTTCTTTATAAATAAGATTTATCTATTGCGTGATAAACTGTTTTCCTAGAACTTCAAACTTTGCTGTAAATGCCGCCTTCAAATGTTGTTTTCCACAATGGTCAAAGTTAGAATGACGAAAGCTTAAACTCTTTATTTTCTACCACGCCATTGGCTTCAATAACACTAGAGTCTAAAGACGAAAAACCAACACACAAAACTTCGTCCAATTAGGTTCAGTCGTTGTCGTTTTCCAGGAACGCAGGTAGATACCAAATTCTCATTCCAGTAATGTGTAGGTACAATTGTTAACAAAATAAAATAAAACATGTGAAAAACAAAACAAATAATTTGGACAATCAATCACAACAGTCGGTGTTGGGGCATTAGTCATTAGTCAAAAGCCACACGTACGCTGTACTTGCCTGTACACAAACACGCAATAACAAATGACTGTATGTCTGTACATTGATCGAACACTGTTTAAACATGTCACAATTGATATCTTAATTAAACTTGTATATTTTTTTAAAACCATTTTAAAATGGATTTTGTTTCGACGACGTTTTTTTAACTTAGGCAAGTGGAAAGTGGTAACCAATGCTACACACTAGAATAACAAAGAATTTTCTGACGTTGCGAACCTTAAGGTCATTTTAAACCTTTTATTAGTATCTACCTAAAACCAGACAAACTTTTATTTTATTATAAACCTAGTACGAAAATTCCTCAAGGATTATCTACCTGGGGATGCGCCAGGGTACATACTCGGTACTAGTACCTACATACTAAAAACTGCACTTGCCTTCACTTGCCGTAATCATGGCCATGGGATCCGCTTACACATTTTCAGTACTTTCAATATTCGATAATTTGAAAATGTCCGATTTTCCTTAATTACACTTGTTACTGTTGATAGGTATTTGGTAATTTTGACCTTGAGTTCATTAAACAAAAGTTTGTTAATTATCAATAATTCAAATTTCGATTTAACAAATAGTAAAACTGATTTTGATTCGGTAAAGTATATTTATCTTTTCATTAACACAGATGTTATGTTTCTTCCTCGTAATTATTACAGTTTGTTCTTCAGCGAGGATTCCTCTTACTAGTTAAATCTACTAACGCTGAGTGGCAGACAATGTACAGATGCCAAATTTCATGATTCTATACCCACCGGTATGGTGGGTATAGAATCATGAAATTTGGCTCAGACGTTCCTTATATTAAGGTAGGTGATAACGTAAGTGAGCTTAATGGGATAAACGAGATCAGTGTGGGCACTTAGATAGTTGTATGCTATTTGTTACTTGTAAATACGTTAGATAATCAATCAGTACCTAGGGGAGTGTATAAATTTCTATGTACCCAACCAATACATATTGTCCATCATCATGGCGTGGTCCACACGCCAGTAATAGCCCTACAGCAAGAGCAATTGTTTTAATAAACGTTTCGTTTTCTGAAACTTAATCCAGATGCTGAAATATTTTTGACACATTGCGAGATATAGCTAAAAAGTTAGTGTTATATTTGAATAATTATAATTGGCCATGACGTTTGACATTTTAATTTTTTTATGCGTTGTATTGATGATTTAGTAGGTATATGTTTTTTTTTGTATTCACTTATCTCTAAGGTCTCCTGTTACATACATTTTACTTTATGTTTTTTGGTTCTTATTTATATCATGTATCTTGACTCGACATAACCGTTTTGTCCGTTTTGGTTCCGAACTGTAAGCTTATTGTTATGAAAATAAATTAATAAATTTAAACTGCCTGTCGTTTTCTGAATCCTGTAGGAATTTCCAAAAACCTACAATAAAATTTGTAGTTAACAGTTCGGTTTGTTAGTTTTCTATGTTTGGAGATGAGTTGGTGGTAGGTGCATCGCATTTTATGAAAGCCTGGCTCTCTTTGGGAGAATTACTGCTGTGGAGAGTGAGAACTAGATTTGATTTGACATATTTTACGAACGCCGAATTTGTCAAAACCTGTCATTTTCATAGTTATATGAAATCGTTACCCTGGTTCACTCTTTAGACCGCCTCGTAGCAGAACTAATCTTGGCAAACACTCACCTATAATAAGACTATGCAACAAGTACAATGAGATATCGGTTGCCAATAAGGACATAGACATTTTCGGTAACTCATTGACTACCTTTAAAAAGAACATTATCTGTCAGTTAGAGAAGGGTTCGATGACACTCAATGGTGAACACTATTAATTAAAAGTAGTTATCAATCGAATTTGTTTGTGTAATTCTATTTTCTTTTTTTTTCTGTTGTTTGTATTGTATTGTGTATTTAATTTAGTTTTTATTTTCTCTCTCCATGTGTCTCTATCTCAAGATAATTGTGCATTTCATGGTCTCTTTTAAGTGAGAAAGCATTTAATCTACAACCTTTTTTGTTTTTTGTACATCCAACTTAAGTAATGTGTTTCTTGTTAGTGATCCAAATAAATAAATAAATAAATATTTTGTTTATATTCTTTCTTCGATTCGATCGGTAGTTAACAACTTATCTACACCATAGAAATCAAATCATAAACCACACACTCTACAACCATTATTCAACCAATGTTCTATTCCTTCATTGATTTGAATGTTAGATTGCAAAGTACAGAAAAGGTGTAATTGAGTAATTCTAGAAAATCAAAATTAAATAACCGAACCGTCAGTCCAAAGTATAACTAACAACAAAAACAAAACAGGTATTACAATTTGTTAGCACGTCGCGAAGTAACTGGGTGCGCTACGGAACAGTAAAGTTAAAAATGAATGCATATCAAAACTATTTTCATTATTCACTGTTAGTTCTAACAATGCTACCGTTCCTAGAACTAAGGTAAACATGTAATAATTTTGATACAATTTATGTCCTCTGAAAACCATTGTTTATTTAATTGAATTGATAGTTGAATTGTTTTTTACGTGCAGATGCACAATTGCTGGTGTTTTTAATTGTGGATCGTGGATTCGGTTCTTGCACGAATACTTATACGAATGTTTTAAAGCTTGCCCATAGCCTATTGCTCCAAGTCTACGCAAAACCTAATGGTGAAGTTGCTAAGGCATCGGATGATGGTCTACAAAAGTTGCTTCGTGGGTATGTAAAGGCAGCCACTATAGGTACTGTAGGATATTTTTTTGACAGTAGGATTACTTAACATGGCCTGTAGAGCTCGTGGTGAAAGTTATCTCGAGTCGAAGTTAACTCGTACTTTCAGCAACGAAAGTCGGTGAACACGAGGCAAGTTATAAACGCTTTAAATTTTTTTATTATCTAGAAGTTACTGACCTGAGAAGGTAGTGCGAGCTCTTTGTCTATAAGATTACATTTAATGAAAAGTTTTGGTGCAGTGATGCTTTCAAAATTTGATTTTGTACAGCGACTTTCGTTGGTGACCGTACCGACTAAAAGCCACACTTGCCATTTACTTGTCCTCATGGCCATGGGATTTTGGACATTCGGCTGACGGTCCATGAGAATTTTCTACCCTATAAAAAGAGGTATTTTTACCTTTACCGATAAGTACCTACGTATTTCGAATAAGTAGGTATTTCATCAAAAGTAATGCCGATAAAATTAAAGGCGAATTTCTACTTGAAATTTAAATCCCACATTTCTATACAATTATTGGTGCGTAATAATTTGGCATTTATTCGCATCGGGGTTTTATATTTTATTTTTGTCGAATGTGGAAATTGTAAAAGGCACGACTGAGTAGTTGATGGATTAATAATAATATAATTTATTTCTCTCATAAAGGTACATTGTTACACTAATTAATTTTTTTTTATTGGTTTGAATTTGATTGTGACACAGGTATTGAAAGATGTCCAATGCTGGACATGCTGCAAACGGGGTTGTTTGATTGATTGAAGAAAAAGTAATGGTATTAGTAGTTAATGGTATATTATATTAGTAGTATTTTGTGTATACAAAGATACAAAACGCGAAATACCATTAACTCGCTAATCTCTGAGCTGAATTTGATCTGTCAATCTATGAATGGTCGATCAATCTTCATCACCTAGAGAAACAGAACTATATGTGCCGCAAAGAGCACGTCAATCTGTTGGTCCGTCAACATCTATGACAATCGTTAGTGGTACTAAAAAACCCGAAAAAACTGACTATCAGTTTCTCTTTACCTAAGTCGTGGAGTTTCAAAGATCGATGAAGTAATTTTCGGCCAAATTCGCACTAAAAGCCGACCTTAACATAGTATTTTTTTACAAGACTGCTTCCGTATTGTGCAAAAGCCCTGTGTAGCGATATAATACAACTAACAGACACAAAGTATACCCAGATTTGAAACTAATATCATCTATCTAATATCATATCTGTGGGTCTCACCAATAAACAGCGAGTGAGAACCAATCCACTACAGTCGGTAGCCCAACGGTAGAGGCTAGAAAGGAAACTTGAAGTTGGCTATTTGTATTGTATTTGGACTAAAACTTGTATAATAATGAACCGTAATAGAACGTACGTGTAAAGCCACAATAATTCTCTAGTTTACATACACAGCTGCCAGCACAAGACCATTAACTCAAAACTATACGGAGCTCCAGGTTGAAAAGAATTAATTTACAACATGATGGCCCATTGTCTATCAACACTTTGACTCACATACCTCATCAGTTCACACAATGGCCGCCTCGCTCGGCAAACTTACATAAATAATGCGAGACAATTAGCAATAATTAACACATTTTCAATATCAAAATTTCATACAACAGAAATCTAATTACAATCATAATAGGTAGCCATTCGTAATTACACTAAATATTTTACGAATTGAAGTAATTGGCTAATTAGATGAAAAATAAAATAGTAGCTTAATAAACTTAAGTACAATTTCAGTATTTAACATTAAATATAAATTCTTTGAATACAACTAATACCGTCAAAGAAACGTGAGCAAAATAATATCAAACGATCTACTTATTCGCTTTGATGGAATTTTTATCATAGTTTAGGTCCTTACGGTGTATTTTAGATACCTTTATGTTCTAGTCTTTATAATAATATGAAAAAAAAAAGTACGAAATTTCCTTTATTTATATCGTAACTAAAATAACTGACGCTAGTCAATTATTTCAGCATTGTTACTCTTTTCTGTGCACGAAACAGGTTTGTACTGAGCGATGGCCATTTTGCGTAAATGCATACTTTTTTAAATTATAATTTATGTGGAATGTTGTTTATGTCATAATAAGCTAAACGTATTTTCACTTTTTCATCTATTTTAAGGAAATATTTACTTACAACACCAATAAAAGTAACAAAGTCGCTTTACTTCGAAGTACCGAGACTCCACATAGAAAACTCGGTTATTTCACGTAAACGACTACACCAGCTAAAGCTAGCACATTTCGATTCAGCGGACAGATTGGATTCGTAATTACAGATTGGTCGATCTATTGTCCTAAGTGAATGGCAATTGCGGTAACGCGATGCGCGATGTGACATCTGAATATATAGATAAGTATTATATATATAGTAATGTATATACCTATATATGAATAAAAAAGGGGCTCGTGGCTCAGTAATAAAAACCCATCCACAGGGATGGGTGACCATTCTTAACATATCGCCACCCTTCTGTGCCTCGGAGAGCATGTAACGCAGTATGTCCCAGTTGTCATACGATCATCTATGACAAACGTTTGGGGTTGCCCAGAAATTGGATCTGGAGGCTTCGTGTAAAATTGATATTCAACCACATCTGGTTAGACTAGGGTCCAACCTAACCATTCAACAAAGATTGAGTATTCTTGTTTTCTTTTATTTTTATTTAAATGGATTCACACTAGTTTGACTATTCGGAATCACATAATGACATAGCATCAGGCCCGTGTCACCGAATGGTTAATCTAAGGAGTTTACTTCACCTGCACTTCGCAGGTATTTTTAGGTCTCTTGCCCAACCCGAAGTGCAACTGAAAATCGCCGAATGTAAAGACCAAGCTGACGTCAAGCTGCTAGTCATTCAAGCATGCTTACTACCAGTGATATACTACGGAGTAATACAACTTCTACCGAGGTACAGCAAATCAAACCTACTCAAAATTGAGAGACAGTATAAAATGGCATTGAAGAGTGCTGCACAGTTACCCAGATGCACCGATACCGATCTACTCTGGGAAATACTGCAACAAGACCCGTGGCACATTCATGCGCACGATCTCCACGATGATATGATAGAACGAGACATTAAAAGAGATTTGAGACATTCTAGGCCCGGCGTACACACGCTAAGGGCAACACAATCCCTTTCTTTTTGCTACTAGAGTAGGTGAAATTCAATATTTTAATAAATATAAATTGAGACAAGCCGCTTTTCAAACGACAGCATAGGCTATGCCTGTAGCGTCACTCCTAAGTAATAAGCGGCTAACCACTAGGGCTAACCCCCGTTGCTTCATCGTTATCCTCACCTAGATTTATATAAACAAGAGTAACACGGTCGTTTCCTCGTAGTACTCTTGTTTATATAACTCTAAGATAAGTTTCAAAACCTCCCTCGTCGAAACACGTACCTTTTTTGTAAAATGAGATTCATAAGGTAAGTATATAAGTGACATGTTATATTACATCTAGAGAAATAAAAACATTCGGATTCTGTAAAGACCATGTTACACTTTGCTTGATCTGAGAATAGAATCCAGGATCTCAACATGATAACGAGGTGCCTGGAAACATGGTATACGAAGATGTAGTAAAACTAAATTGAACAATTGATAAACATACTGTGTTTTTACCAGAAAAAAAACAATAATTACCAATGTATTAATTAACATACACCCCTTCGCGTGCCTCCTTAATTAGTGGTTTATTAATTACAAATAGCATCCTCCAGTTTTAATGGTTTGTGGTGTAGTTAATGTACAAATTACATGACGGTAGAGTATGTCCCGTCCACATACTGTCACGTAATTTGGATGTTAGATGTTTGAAATTGCATTGTCATGATAACAGCATGGTGAATCAAACATTTACTGTTTGATTCAATACCCTGTAATAATGGACTTTGTAGCAAATATTGTGAAATTATTGTTTTGTTATATATCAAATTATATATATTTACTGTTTATGGTCACATAATTTAGTTAGTTTGTAAATTACTTGTGGAAAAGCGCAGGTATAAATAGGCAGGTAGGCAGGCAGGTATTTCGAAATGAAATATCACAGCTTTGAGCTGTGGTTTTTCTTTGAAATTGACAGTAGCAGCTCAAAGTTTCAATTTTCAATAGGCTCGCCCTTTACAATAAGACTTAAAATCACACATGTCCCTACAATATTAGCTGGAACTGTGTGTACATAGAATGTATCAACAAACACACACACGCACGTACACACACGCGCGGTCACAGTACTAAACTATTACTCACCTAAACATAGCCAAGCCCTTTGCAGTTACAATATATTTTTTTAACTTTTTCCGTCTTTCTGTCTTTCCGGAACAATGTTCTAATTTCTGTGGAGATGGACGTTGATAGCTGCCCTATAGTTCTATACTATTGTAGATATTATCTTCGTTTCATGTCGTATTATCTTTTATCGTATTTAAACATTCAAAATTGGTACTCGCTTATTTTTCTTGGCCAATGAAAATTACCAGCATTATTAATGAATTCGATAAACAATTATAAACTGCTCGCACGAACCGAAAATTAGCTGTCGTGAGTTAATTTAATTAAATGAGGTCTTATCCAAAGTCTGGGATAGGCTACACGTATTTACATTGGCACACAGCAAATATCAAATTATAATACGGAGAACATTATTAACACTGAGCATATTTGGTGTGTAGTTCAATCAACGTGGGTTTAAACGCGGCTTAGTACATTAATCAGTACTTGAGCGAGTAGCCGCGAGCAAGTAATTGGAGTAACAGCTGATTACTCGATGTCGTGTAGAGGGGTTGGGAAAAGATCTTTAATGAATGTTGTGCGTGGATTTTCTAGAATAAAAATCGAATCTATATACCTAGGTATATATAGACTACGTCTAGTGGTGCGAGTGTGGGACTGCTGCCACGAGGACACAAATATTATTATATCATGAACATTGTGTTTGGATGTTTCTTATGTAGGTATTATATACATGCACTTACTTTCCGTACAAAAAAAAATATTTTTCCAGTACCCGTACAAGCTCTGCTTAGTTTGGGACTGCTGCTGTGTAAAATTAATGACACAAACTTTTTTTTTATTCAATAGTTAAACTAAATATCAATGACAATCATTAATAATGAAATGTCAGAAACTATAAACCCCTAGAAACTTTATGTATGATAATATATACTAAGCTAATGCTAAGATATATTTTTGGGAAATTCCCATGGATTAGGAATTACTAGATGAATATTAAATGGTATCAAAGAAATGTCGGTATTCATATCAATTATAACGCGATAAATCCGTAAAAAGAAATTTTTTGTTTCAATCTCTAATATTCGCAAGTTAGGCGTCTAAGTTACATGTTTGTTTATTCGTCGTCTTTAATGAGAAGATTAATATGAAATTTAGATGAGTTGTAGATTGCACGCTCTGCATGGTTTTTGATACTAAAATATGAGAAAAAAGATACATACCAAGAAAGCGGGTTTATTAATAAGCAGGTAACAGTTTTGATGGTATCATTCACGCAATGGCTAAGCGTACACCTAAATTTTGGTTCGATTCTCAAATAGAACTAAAATCTGATTATCTAGAGGCAGCTATTATAGTAGATGTGTTTATAAACGCACTACGGGAAGATCCTAGAGTCCTAGGGTTCAAGAACCACGCGCCGGAGGGTACAGACAGACTTCCGGCCTTTATCGGATGAAGTCTGCGGGCGACTGAATTGGCCGACTCCGCCGCCCGACCATATGATGACCCCAGTAGGCGGCATGCGTGCCTTTAATTAGTATGCGTGGATAGGCTTCGCTAATTGAAGTGATCCAGCTGCTGCTGGACTGCTGGACCACAGCCTACCATGGTCGTGGTGAATTTCACGAAACTTAGGCTTCAGTTTAATACCTATATTGATCACTTTTTCGCAAATAATTATTATCATAATTCTAAAAACTTTCTAAGCATTCTCCCAGTTTTCATTGAAGCAATAATATTATTTGTTTGACGGATTCGATAATATACACAATACTGTATATTAATGTCCGTAGAAATATAAGGCACAAAGTCAACATAAAGTATCTAAACAATACTAGGATAACATTGTTGAGCAAACATTATAACGATAAAATAATAACAACTAGATCGTGGATAATAGGAACATTCGTAGAAAAATATTTATATTTTTTAAGCTAGATACTAACAGAGTAGTGACAGCCTAATGAAATTATGATTAGCAGTCTAATAACTGCCAAATATTATCATGTTCGAAACCAAGGCACGCATTTCTGATCTTTCGTGTACTATAAAAATATAGTATAATTATTAGGTATGTTTAGGTCCCATAGTTCAGTATGTTTAGGTCCCATAGTTCAGTATGTTTAGGTCCCATGTAATAGGGTACGAGCCGCTTGCCATTGATCGGGCACCAATTCAAACTCCGGGCTACTACTGAGAATATCATAGAAAACCTCAATAACACTTTGGTCGACCTGGAAATCGAACCTAGGACCTCTAGCGTAGCTGTCGTGCTTAAGTCCGTTACACAAATGATGTAACGGACAACAGACGGAAATGTTCGTAATCATGTGCATTCATTGCAGTGTAGATATTCAGACTAGAAATTTATGTAAATTAATTGTTAAAATAATACAATATTTCTGTTTTTTTTTTTGTTTTTTTGATAATTTATAGTAATAAATAATTAGTCAAGTGATTTGAAAATCATCTTACCACCACCATATTACGTCCCTTACATCTATATGGGCATACTTAATCTAGTTCTTAGAGGAAAACTATCACAAAGCACTTTGTATGGAGCTTGTTTCTTCAAAGTTTACAATATCTACTTTAATTTAAATTGTGAAGCTTTCAGTTAAAGTACATGCCAGTAATATGTAGATAACTATACAAAATGTTTTCGTAATACATTTTATAGTTAAACTAGTAAGTACTTAATAAAACAGTAATAGTAACTGACTGACAGGCAACGCACAATGGAAATCATGACAAAATGTCATGATTTCCATCGGAGCTCCTATAACGTCAGCACGAGCGTGGAAATCGGAATTACAGAAGAGGTTTATGCTTCAGGCCAATTAGTGGGTGAAGTCAGACGGCATGATGATGATGAGAACTGAGGCGAAGATATTTCAGAAACTTCCCACGAGATAGGGAAACGAGATTTTCGTGGGTAATACCGGCGCGGGTATACAGTTAGTCTATTTAATAAAACTCTGACTGGTTGACGGCAACCCTTAACCTAAACCGGCTATCAAAAGTGAACTGGAAATTATTTTAACTTTCGCCAAACAGAAAGCGCTAAAGCGCAACGTCCTGGCGCCGCGCTATGGCGCTGATTACAGTTGTCATCACCATTATCATCCAAAGAACATCGTCCATCTGCTGAACAAAAGGCTCTCATAAAGTTTTCCGCAAAGATAAGATATATTTATTTATCAAAAAAGGAGTACATAAGGAGTACGGAGTACATAAGGAATGCATAAGGAGTACATACGGAGTACATAAGGAGTACATAAGGAGTATATAAGGAGTACATAAGGAGTACATAAGGAGTACATAAGGAGTACATAAGGAGTATATAAGGAGTACATAAGGAGTACATAAGGAGTACATAAGGAGTACATAAGGAGTACATAAGGAGTACATAAGGAGTACATAAGGAGTACATAAGGAGTACATAAGGAGTATATAGGTTTCGTATCAATTGGATCGAATACAAAAAAAAAGTTTCAACATGTTCAAGTTTCAACAAAAACGGGACGGAAAGTATTTCCAACGACTCCCAGTAACCTTTCCAGGTCATCTGCTGCTGACAGAACGCGATACTTGCAGTAGGTACGCGGCGCTAGAGTTTGACCTCTACGTGGAGGGAATCTGAAGGGAGGATCTCTTTGGTTGGAGAGGCAACACACCGCGCACTATAATACCGACATAGTAACTATGAATAGCTCGTTCAGTTTCGCAAAAGTTTTATAAATATCAGTACTCACATTCTTCGCGCTCCTTTTCAGCTGCCTCCCTGCCTTCCACCAGGTGACCTGAGCCTCGGGCCTGGAGCCGACAGCCCTGCACTCCACCTCGTAGTTCCTGTCCGCAGATAACTGGGCGCGTTTGTTCAGGATCTGCACGCTCAGTGGCCTTACTGCAACAAACTGGATTTATTGGCAAGAGATACGTGGGTCGATTTTTTTAGGAAATATACATCCCTTCATCCTTGGCATTATCGAGGTTTTTAATTCAGAACCCACTGTATCAGAATGAAGTCGGCAAATCTGATCGATTACGGCTAGATCATTTTGATGATTTAAAAATAAAACAATAAGAGATATCCAGATAAGTGGGGCTTAGAGGGAGCCTCGGCAATAACGGCCGAGTAAATCACTAACAACCTAATAACGGAGGTTGCTGAATATCGGACAAAGCGGATATTATTTGTTGTTCGGATGACCTTGTCCCCAATATGAAACGTAAGCCAGAATATAATGCTACGACATGTAAAAATAACACGTTTTGTAAAAGAAGATTATACTGTTTATTAATTTATTTGTTTTATTTTTTTCGTCCTAGAATAAAGTTTTCTATATTATATGTAGTGAAAGTGCCTAGTTCGGCTAAAAAACCAAATCTTTTTTATAAAAGATCGTCTAAGAAAACATACGTTTTAAAATAGCCAGTCCTTTTGTGGCAGGGGATTAGTAAGTTATGTACTTAGATGTTTTGAAATCTAGGTCTAGCTTACACTTGATTTACATCCTCTTTTTTAATAAGCGAGCATCAGAGGTAAGTGTGAGTATGACATAGATAGGAGTTTTTCAATAACACGCCACAGTCTGTTACTCAATCATCTTTATGACAAGGATGGCGCTATTTAACCTGCAGAGCGACATCTCTATCTAACAAACCGAGTGGCCTGTAAGCAAATCAATATATTGTGCATGACCATTAGCAGTGGACCCGTCAATTAAGCCAGCAACATAATTTACTATTTCGTCTTAAGTTTCCTCATCTATGATTTTCTTAGCTTTTTGCCATTGGCAGAAGCCACGGATATCAATATCAATATTCACAATAATGTGTTATTTGCACGCTCCTTAAGATTTGCTCCGGTATCAAGTAATTGGAACTATCTACCGGATTTACTCAATCGGAAGTTTCACTTGAGTGCTTACGTCTATAGGCCCAAAAATGGCCACCTACCTTGAATCAGAATCGTACTATATCGGTGGGTACAAGGAAATGAGTATCGTTTACACTGAAGTAGATTAAGTATTAAATCGTATTTTCCCGTTTTGATTTTTTCGTTTTATTATTAGCGCGGAGCATTTTCGGTATTTTATAGACCAGGAAAAATATAATAATAGCCATACAGTATCATATAATTATTTCATCCTGTTTATGCTTTAGGTACTTCACCGAAAACTAGGATCAAACGCATTCCAGCCAACATAAAAAAAATAAACATGTTTACTTAAAGGAAGTTTAGACCTTTATCTAAATTCAGGATCTGGTTTAGCATTCAAAAAAACAGTTGGAATGGTTTTATTTTGGTCTAAAGACTTGGTAATCTTAATATCTTTGCTAAAAGTCACTGGAACCATGAACATAAAAGAGGCTTTCATACAAAGGATCCAATCAGTTCGCATCCCGAGATGATTGATTAAAAGCTTTACTTTTCAAAAACATTTACAATACTTCTACAAGATCAAATCAACTCACAATTAATATCCAGAATCAGGAGCTTGGCCTCCGGAGCTGCAAGATTGGTGTTAGAGGCCTGGCAGACGAGACGTGCGTTCAAGTGCTGCCGCCCAACGTTGGGGAACGTGAGCGTGTTCACTGTCACGCCGTCAGGTCTCTGCTCGTATGAATCGTCTATTACCGTATTTTCGAGGTACCAGGTGAGACGTGGACGAGGGTCACCTGGGAAAAAATAACACATTATTTTGAGCTGAATTTTGCCTCAACTGTCATTTTGTCCTCAGTATGATCATTTTTGTGTAGCTTGTCACGAAGTTTACAAATTTTTCGGACGTGACATCAAGAACTTTTAGAAAATCAAACGTTCAGCCGTAGTCCTCAGGCTAAAGCTTCTACGCTTATATTAAATCTATTAAGACCGATGTGTTTCCTAACATACACCGACCACCCCTCCAGCGAACCTGTCAAAATGTTCTAAGTACAGAAGCCAGCACATCAAGCTACCACAATCTGTCAAATTTCTTTGATTGTATTTCAAGTTTAATACTAAACAATAAGGTTCAAATTGAAAATATTGGCAGTTTTGGAGAGGTTGACGTGCATAAATAAAACAAATAATTTGATCCACTTTAAAATAATAGTCCCAGTTTCATAGAAATAAATACTCCTAGATTTAAAGAAAACCGTCTACGACGTACCTGTTATATTTAATCCTGTACTCAACTGTATTTGTCTTATTAATGACGGTGCTTTACTGATAAATACGTGTGCTTTACGTGACCACAAGGCGCTACAGACTTCTCAAACCAACAACATTAAACATCTTAAGGTTAGGCGAATCTTGAAAATGTTTTAAATAATTATTAGGTATTATTCTAGTATTATTAGTTCTCTCAAAAACTGAAATGTATTTCTATTGACTACATCTTTTGGTTACAATTGAGACTTTTTCTTGAGTATTTTTTTTTGTTAATTCCAGGCAAACCTTCAAAATAAGTAAGAATGTTTTCATAAATTTCTGACATTGCCGCGTTGCCCGCGGACTCACCCGTATCCCAAAGGGGTTTTGAGAGAAAAGGTATCAAATTTCATCAATATCGGTTCACCGGTTTAAGCGTGAAAGCGTAACAGATAGACGGACAGCGTTACCTTCGCATTTATAATATCTATAAGTAGGGCTATCCGTACTAATAAGCGATTTTCATCCGGTATAATACAGTCAATGGATGGAGACGAAAATAAGATATTATTATGAAACCTATACCTACTAGTAGTAAAGAATCACTTTAAAATAGAAAATATAGATAAAACCTATAAACATAGTAATCTTCTTCAATTTGTATATAAGAACGCTTTGGTTACTCTTGAGTTAATTGATACATAGCACAAACTTCAGTTGACATTTTCATTTTCAGTAAACAGACAGACTCAGGTGACGTGCCTGTCAAGAGCGCTGTTGAGTTTGGTTGCTTATTACGAGCCCTAAAAGCGATTTTACATTTGATTGTCATAATAAATAAAAATAATTCAAGCCAAAATGAAAGATCAAAACATTTCAACTTTAATAAGAAAGCTACTTAAGTGACTCAAAGCAATATTCGTGGAAATAAAGAAATAAATGTTTAAACATTACGAACGTCTGACGGTTTGACGCTCTTATCTCTGTAAGATCTTGAAAAACATTGTCACTTAGAAATTCATAACAGTATTTTGTTTATTTTATGAATTCTTGTAATTAAAAATGGTTAAGCTTTTATTGTTTACGTTTAAAATTGAAACCTAGAAAAAATATGTATTTAAAAGACAAATACCTTATCGTCTTAAAGAGGCTTTTAAGACGATAATGCAATTAGATACGTATTTTTATATTTATGTAACGCTCAAAGATCGAAAACGCTCATTGAGCAAACAGCTCACAACGCCTTGTGGTCTATTATATTAGATGAGCTTCAAAATGCAAGGAATTATAAAAACCAAATAATAAGAAAATCCTACTTAGACTAGGTTAGGTTCTTAGGTATTTTTTTTTAAATAAATACAAAATATCGATGCCATTTTAAATTAAAACAAAGGTAACAACTGATTATGAAGCTGCTACTTCTACTTTCTAATATAATTGACCACAACGCGTTGTGAGCGTTTTCGATCTTTGAGCGAAACAATAAAACATGTTTCGTATGTACAAAATCATACACAGTCTACAGTACTTACTAGTCTTAGTTATTTTTCTAAAAACCGTTAGTCGAGTTAATCTTCTACCCAGACCCATCAACAAGCACTATGTCCGCGCGTGGTAGATTACCAGTCAATCTCTCTTTAGATAACATTTTTCACGGGTAATCGTGGTCATAAATTACAGGCACCATTTTCGCTTAAGAGCTTTCAAACATCCTTAACCTATTTTAAGGCACAAACCAGATGGTAAATCATGTTCCTTTTTTCTTCAAAATATATTTCTAGATCAATTCTTCCGTGCTTCACGCCTCTTCGTATTTAACAAAACAAAAATAAACAAAAGCGGTCCCTAAATGCCAAGCAATAGATAACAATATTACACAAATAATTTCCAAGCAACGCCAATTTATCAGATTGCCGGATGCACAATACAAGCACATCAACGCTGATTATTTGGACCATACACATTCATACATTCAATGCCAGAGAGGATTAGATTTTTTCCGCTCCCACTAGTAAAAATTATTAGTTGACCTACTTGTGGGGATCAAGGAAAATCTCACGATTAATGTTATCTTATAAAAGTAAATTGTGTAGCTGTCATAATTGAGGTCTTTGATGGATGTAGAGAAATACATTTATAGTGCGTAAAAGACGATGCCAGGTTTCGCGAAGGTAATGAACGCTTTTCTGATAGAGATGGGCCAATATTTTTACCCAATGGTTGCCAGAAGACAGCCGTCGACGCCGAGGAAGGCCCAGAAAACGCTGGCGGGACGCTGAAGAGAGATCTGGAAGGAGATGGGGAGACCTTTGCTCAGGAGTAGGATCATATAGGTTAGAAAAAAAGTAATAATTTCGTAGTCTTTTGCCTTTTTAGAGAAACATCAACTAATGACTTATCAACATTACATTAAAGTGCGGAAAATAGTGGTGTGTCTTAAATTAGGGAGGGGTAGAGAGTTATGGTCGCCAATCGCCCATTGCACTTGGCCTTCCAGGAGGGTCCATCAATGGACGTCCGCGGTGGGATCACGGATCATGCGAGAGCGATTCCCGTGACCAGTATGCGGAAGGTGGTGGTGGTGGTGGTTTTAGTCGGTAAGCTGGCCATCTGACCGGAGAGCCCGACATTACCGTCTCGCATACCCGAGCGGGTTGGCATGCTTATGGATCATTTCCCCACCCGAAATAAAAGGGGTAGAGAGTTATCATTATATTAGGGGCGGGTTTGCTGCTATACTTTTATGGTTACACAACGACATGCTATGCATGGTAGTATGGTGGCAGACCTACTTTACTACCTCCTTCTGAAGTAGTAAGGAGGCGAGGTCTTGGGGGAGAGTGCAACAGTCATGTAGATCCCTAAGGCAAGTCTGGTGGTTCTAGCCTTCCCGAGGTTGCCGCCCTGTTTTAAGTCTAATTCCGTCAGAACTAGACACAACAGAAAACACCAGGCGCCTTTTCTAATATATATATAATAATTATATCTATGTATTTATGTACTCATATTATTATACTTATGTATGTACTTATATATGTATGTATGCATAATATAACAACAGGGACGACGTGGTCACGTTTCTGTAGCCCGTCACCGCATACAGGCCTTACGGTGATGGGGGGTGGGATGGGGATGACCACCTGGGTGTTCTTGCCGTGCCCGGTGACCCGTATGGTAGGATGACGGGATCCTGGTGGTTGAGCGGTGTCCGACGCGGCGGTTGACGTCGCACACTCGCAACACACCTCTTTGGCCCTGAGTTCAACCGAAACGGGAGGTCGTGAACTAGCCACTCACGATCAATCGGCTCCGGCGACCGGTCAGACGGCCGCCAGGCGAGTGCTCTAGGGAGGAGGGGTCCGCAGGCGGCGGTGCGCGTTTCCCGATGCCTAGGTTTGGGCGTCGAAATCTCGTGCCGTGCGGTCTCGTGGGCACTCCTCCCTGGAACGCTATACTGGGCCGATAGCCCTGATGCCTGCATTGGCAGGCATCCCCAACGTTGCGGGCTCCATGGAGGGTGGGGAGTTGGTCCAGTGAAATAAATAATCAATGGTTATATGGATACTTTAATAACCAAACCGAAAAAGGATGACCGCAAGGGCGTCCAAAAAGATATTGCATCAGTGGGCGGGGCAGCAATGCACCGCGGAAATACCAGGGAACCTCAGGGTAGTCATACCATGCAGGGAACCATTGGGCAATCGGGATCTGGTGCGATTCGAACCGCAGCTCAGAATATGAGCAACCAGCCCGGTAAACCCGGTGGGGCGAATGCACTGGCAGACAACCCCAGGGGAGCCCCCAACAAAAAGAGGATGAGTGGAGCCGCCAGGCGTAGACACGCCCTACAGAGGCAGGCACACGAGGCCTCCAAGCAAGGTGGGCCAGCAATGGCACCAACTCCAGGGACTTCGTCTAGTCGTCCAACAGGTAGCAACGCTACTAAACGAGCCAGGGAGTTGAGCGGGGACCAAGCAGACAGCACTGCCAAGAGGCCCAACCTGAACGAGACGTTCAGGGAGGCCCTTACAGGTTGCAAGATGGCAATAATTCCCGAAAACTTCCCGGCTACTCAGGTGACAAACACAGAGGTCGAGCCAATTGCAACCTTTTTATGGCAAATGATGGCTGACCAGGAGGATCCCCTGCCCCGATTCAGCATCGGGACAGTTATCACAGGTGCCCTTCACATTTTCTGTGAGGACACAAAATCGGCGGACTGGCTTCGTGGGCTCACGGGGAAGAGCGTTGGCAGCATTCAGCTGAAAGTTGTCAATGCTAAGGACCTACCAAAGCCAGTTAAAATGGCATGGAAGTCGAAAAACGTGTGGATCACCGACACGTCCAGCGTACTCAACATGCTGCAACGACTCAATCCGGAGTTGAGGACAGGGGACTGGAAGGTTGTGGATACCCTGAAAGAGGATGCGTATGTCAGGAGGATTGTCCTCATGGACAAAATCTCGGCAGACCATATAAAGGCAAAGGGCTACAGCCTCTACGCTGGCATCGACAGATCTATTTTTAAGCTCCTCGAAGACGCTGAGGGGAGAGCGGAGGGCAAAGTCAATGCCAGCGTGGAGGCTGTGGCTCTGCCACTTGCTCCACAGGTGCAGGTTGCAGACGAGAGCGGCCCAAGGGAAGAGGCCCACTTACATGTCGACGGGGACTACCAAGCTCCGTCACCGGCCACATCCCAACGGACCGACGACATTTTAGGCGACATAGAGGGGCTGTATCTGGCGTCCTCTCCCCTAGATGGGGGGAAGACCGAAGATGCAGCGCACTCCAGCAGCAGTCACTAATCTGACTGACAACCTCCTGCCATATTTAAAAAAAATCACAATGGAGGGATTAAGGTGTGTACAAATAAACTTACATCACTGTAAGGCAGCTATGGCACTCTTAGGACGCCAGCTGACAGAGCATAATTTTAACATCGCCTTGATACAAGACCCGTACACGAGTACAAAAGGTGTTGTAACAGGCTTAGGTAAGGCTGGAACTATTTTCCACGGTACAAATGAAGGTGTTAGGACTTGCATATATGTTAGGAATGGTATATTTGCAATGCCCCTACACAATTTTTGTTGCAGGGACCTTACAGCCATTAAGGTCTTTCTGGGAGGGCGAGAACGGAGGACAATTGTACTGGCCTCGGCCTACCTCGCCTATCCAAACGACGAACGGCGCCTTAGTATGAGGGCGCTAAGCGAACTCGTCGAGTTTTGCAGCCGGGAGAACCTGGAACTCATAATAGGGTGTGATGCCAACGCCCATCATGCAGTCTGGGGAAGCTCGGACACAAATGGTAGGGGAGAAGAACTTCTGGAATATCTGGTAAGCTCTTCACTTCACTTACTCAATAAAGGTAACGCGCCCACCTTTGTGGACGCGAAAAGATCGGAAGTTATTGATATAACAATGGCCACTAATGGGGCGTATAGGGGAATCACTAATTGGCGTGTACTTGACGAAATAAGTGGTTCTGATCACAGATATATTTATCTCAGGTATGAAACGGAAGATTCCCTTCCGAGTGTACGTAGAAGGAATCCCAGGTGTACAAACTGGGAAAACTACACGAAAGATCTAAGGATCGAAATAGGCACGGCGAAGGGTAAATTGAACTCTACGCTGGACATTGAATTCGAAGCAGAGCGGATTGACCAAGCCATCAAAAACGCCTGGTACATAAGCTGCCCTGAAAAAGAATCTAAAGGAAAGAAAGTTCCCTGGTGGACTCCAGAGCTGGAGAAACGCAGACAGGCGACTCGCCAAATTTTCAATGAGGCGAAGTCTAAGAAATGCTTTAAGGAATACTCACAGGCGCTTACTAGCTATAACCTGGCAGTACGTAAAGCAAGGAGGAAATCATGGCAATCTCACTGTCAGGACATCAAAACTTTACCTGAAACTGCGAGATTGATTAAGGCTATGTCAGTAACCAAAAGTCATACGCTAAATGCTGTGAAGACTAGGGATGGGAAGCTGACAGAATCTGGCAAAGAGACTTTGCAGATAATGATGGAAACCCACTTTCCAGACTGCGAGGTGCATGAGTCACTCGCTAACGATGGTCCCATGACTATAGAAGAGCTTAATCTGCACACTACGAAGGCAGATTGGGACATCGCAAAAAAGGTAGTAAATGAAAGGAAACTTAATTGGGTAACACATAGCTTCCAGCCCTACAAATCACCTGGGCCGGACGGTATATACCCAATATTACTACAAAAAGGTGAATCAATACTGAGCCCACATTTGACAAGGCTCTTTAAGGCCTGCATAGCCTTCGGATATATTCCGAGGATATGGAGAGATGTAAAGGTAACATACATTCCAAAGCCAGGGAAAGACTGTTATGAAGAGGCAAAATCGTTTCGGCCGATCAGTCTCTCATCCTTTCTGCTTAAAACCCTGGAGAAACTGGTAGATCTATACATAAGGGACGGACCTCTAAAGAAAAACCCATTTCACAAGCTACAATGTGCATACCAATCGGGGAAATCAACCGAAACTGCGTTGCACCATGTAGTTACAAAAGCAGAAAATGCAATTGATAATAAAGAGGTATGTGCAGCTGCCTTTCTAGATATAGAAGGCGCCTTCGACCGCACGACCTTTGAATCTATCAAACAAGCCGCCACAGAACACGGCATTGAAGGCACTCTATGTAGATGGATAGAGTTTATGCTGAAAGGCAGGAGACTAAGGTCGTCACTGCTAGGAGATGAAATCCGTGCAACGACCACGAAAGGGTGTCCACAGGGTGGAGTACTGTCGCCAACACTATGGTGCCTCGTAGTGGACTCCCTATTACACGGACTAAATAGAGGGGCATATTTTTCTGTGGGATACGCAGATGACATAGTCATAATGGTAAATGGCAAATTCCCGGAAATTGTGTCGGAAATACTGCAACAAGCTTTGGCTGTGGTAGAGGATTGGTGCAGAGAAAACCACCTCTCCATTAATCCAAAGAAAACCACGGTTCTCCCTTTTACAAAGAAGAGAAATTTGGGCAAGTTGAAAAACCTGCTACTGTTCGGAACAGAATTAGAATGGTCCACCAATGTCAAATACCTTGGCATGACTCTGGACAAGGAGCTCACATGGAATCAGCACGCCAGGAAGGCGTCAGAAAAAGCAATGAGAGCTTTCAATATGTGTAGATCAGCGTATGGAAAAGTTTGGGGACTAAAACCCAAAATACTATACTTTATTTACACCACTATGGTTCGCCCCATTTTGTCTTATGGCAGTATCGTTTGGTGGCCTAGGACAAAACTATCCACATGCGCCACAGAACTGGGAAAACTGCAAAGGATGGCCACTATGGCAATCACAGGAGCGTTTAAGACTACGCCAACCAAGGCGTTAGATATGCTACTTAACTTAAACCCTCTTCACATCTTCATTAAAACTGAAGCAATGAAGGCCCTACATAGACTAAATGTAGCAGGCACATGGCATAGCAATATGCCGATCACCAAACACACGAGAATGGAGCTACCAGAAGAGCTCTCAAGGAAGATTAATATGATAAATGACGCAATGACGTCAATAAAAGTCTTCAAAAGGAACTTCAAAACATATGTCCCCACAAGGGATGAATGGAAGCAAGGGCTCTCATCGAACACTGATAGCTTAATATGGTACACAGATGGTTCAAAAACTGGATCTGGTACTGGAGCAGGAGTTTACTCAGAATCTTTCCAACTCTGGAACAGCTTAGGAGAACTCACTACGGTCTTTCAAGCAGAAATGTATGCCATCATCGCATGCGCAAATGAAAACATAAACAGGAATGTAGAAAATAAAAATATCTACATTCTAAGCGACAGCCAAGCGTCACTCAAGGCCCTGACGTCCTGCAAAGTCAACTCCAGGCTGGTTCTAAATGCCATAAAAACTCTAAATGAGCTAGGCCGCAGGAACCGATTGCGACTAGTTTGGGTCCCAGGGCATGCAGGCATTAAAGGAAATGAGAAGGCCGATGAGTTAGCTAGAACTGGATCGGCAAATGCCATGATTGGACCAGAACCATGTATGGGGCTACCAACATGCGCCATCAAGAAGGCCTTACAGGTATATGCCGATATGAAACACAAAGAGGAGTGGTGCAATAGCGTAGGGCTAGAGCACTCACGAAAGTTTATCGGCAGCAGCACCACACGCATCTCCAAATTCATCCTCAATAGTAGAAGGGACAAAGCCCGAGCTGTCATCGGAGCCCTTACAGGGCATTTTACAACAAGTGACATGCTCCATAAAATGAGGTTGGCCCTGAACAATGATTGTAGAGCTTGTGGTGAATACAGGGAAACCATGCAGCACATTTTGTGTGATTGTGACGTCCTAGCGACGAAACGGATGAGTCATCTCGGCAACGGATACCCGAAGCCAGAGGACTACAGGTTCCTTCCTCTTAGTGGGCTGGCCGCCTTCATGAACCACGTCTTTGAAGAGTAAGGAATGTACCATGCTGGGGACAACACAACAGATCACATTTGGTCGAAGTGTTGCTGGCTATGCCGGCCCCCACTGCTAAGATAAGATAAGATAAGATAAGATATCATTATATTAGTAGTATTATTAACTAGTAATCCTGTGTCATGGAAGGAATACTCCAAGAAATGTCATGGCTCTGACCTACCTGACCTGTGAATTTACGATCGGTGTACATCGGTCAGTACGTCATCAATCATCATTATGTCAACCAAAGGACGTCCACTACTGAACGAAGCCCATATTATTTTTTTACAAGGATCGGTTATATGCCGCCTGTATCCAACGATTGCCGGCGATCTTTACCAGATCATCTGTGCATCTATTTCAGTACAGATAGAGGATTAAACTCCGTGGTAAGAGACGGAGTTACACAGAGACCAAGAGAAACACAATTTTTGTACGCGCTTCAGAGTAATATATTTCACAAGGTGGCTAGAACTTAGTTGAAAGAAGACGTCAATGTAAGTCGATGGATTAGATATCACAATATATTTTACTTTATATATAATTGACTCCAGTCAAAACTCATTTTGATCACAGCTCAGTGTAGATCGTGAATTAAACCAGTGACAGTAGATATAATTTTATTGTTCAGTATTTTTTGTATGCTGGACTTAAGTGTCATCTTTCCTTATTTTTTTAATCCATCCGAAGGTAAGTAGAGTTTATAAGACACCGTTGTCAGCAATAAGACCGACCATTGTCTGTTTATGTTTATGGGTTTAAGTGTAACTTGCTCGTTTTTTTTAGTGCCATAAAGGATGTTTTACCTTTCTAATAACTTTTCCAAATCTCAAAGCGTATTTTTATATTTTAACGGAGGAATTGGAAAATTTATTAACGTTTTGCAAAAAGATTGCCTCACAACTACCATAATAATTATAAAAATAAAAATGTGCAGCGATCAAACCCACAATCTATAGCATAGACGCCGATAGTTAAACCACTTCGCCAGACGTGCCATCTCGTTAATGAAATTAATGAATCATATAAGTGAAACTATACCTCTTGCTAGCTCGAATTATTACAACAGTGCGCAGTTAACTGCAAAATTTAGCAATTCAATATAAAATACTTAAAATCATAACAAGATACGGTGAAAATAACGAGAACAATATTTCGGGGAACCCACCGAATGCACAGCAGTGGAAAACGCGGATTCTATTGGAGCTTTTCATTTGTTCCATCAAATCATAACAACAGCGTTCTTTGTTATTGTGAATGGCTTTGTTTTGTGAAACACTGCACCGCAGGTCTACTGTAACTAAAATCAATATTTTTTCATAAATGTATTGAGAAAGGAATATAGAATGAAAACAACACCCTAAATAAGTGATATGAATCCAAAACATTAACAAGCCACGAAAACTATGAACATTAGTGTAAAATTGATGCCCACATGCAGACCACGTCATATCTGTAATAGAGTATCAGAATTATTATTCAATTGATCTACAAATAGTGTTCGTGTATGTAAAAAAATGTGTTTTTAACACACCTGTGATTTAGGAGAAAGTTTGAGAATGGAGCAACGGTTTTCTTTTTTCTCTTCAAACTATGAAACCTATGTATCTCATTTATGTAGCAGCTCAAAACTTATTTGTACCCGGTATATGGCTATACACGAAACATTTGAAACACAAGTAGTTATTCAGAAAGCGATACCATAAACCCCAATTTGATGTAGTTCAATGCTGCAGTTCAAATGGATAAACCTCTATTCAGGTGTACAGCTGATAATTCATAACTGTCTATTCAACTGATCAATATATGGATATTAATAACTATGAATAATCCAAAGGTAAGCCTTTCAGGCTCAAGAATTTGATTAATTAGATTAAAAGATTAAGATTTTGATTCAATGAATAATTCAGGCTCGAAATACAATTATACCTTAAACTGGAATTCGTTAGGCAATTTACAAAAGTTCTTTTTGTTTTGCGTGAAGGGCACCAGATTAATTTAAGCATCAGCCGACGTTTGATAGAGTGCTTTTGCTGTAATTTTTTTTGTTATAAAAACTGAAATAAAACATGTTATAAAAATTAATTATCATAATGTATATATGCATTACACTTTGTCCTGTAGTAACAAACAAAGTTAGATGTTATCTGTTGCTTTATAAGCAAATCACAGGACAAGTGTCGATTAAAATTAATATTATAAAAAATTTGTTAGTTTTTTGTCTGCTTTTATAATTATTCAAGAAGCACATGATGTAAAACTAAATTAATTGTATGACTAATAGCGTGTAAGGTATTTTCAGTTGGAAATTATAATAACAAAGATACACTTCAATACTAATAATTATAATAGCGATTTTACCTGCTCTATCCAAGGTACCCTGGATAGAGCAGGTAAAATGTACTAGATAACTAAAACGGATCATAGCAACAAAATACCTTAAATTAAATTAAATATTCATTATTTACGTTCGGGCTTTCAATGTCAAATAGAAATACGTACTTTTTAAATAAACTTTGAGCTGGGTATGTTCACACTGCCTACTAAATTTTAAATTATTTTCTTCGTTGACAATGCTGTCCTTTTATTTAGCTCTGCTCTGGGTAAAGTCTAGACTTTAACGCGATATCCGCTGGTTGTATTACCACCTCATGTGGTCTGTATTAATATTTTGGAGAAAAAATAAACACATACATACACTCACGCCTTTTCCCATGGGGGTAGGCAGAATCTAAAGACATATTATGTATGACATGATGTATGAATGTGAACGAAGTAAATTAGAATAGAATAAAATTTTATCTTATATTAAATCTTGTCTTAATTATACGGTTACCCGAATCTAGTTGTTTCTAACCTAAACAGAAATCTATATTGAGCTACTTACTTGTTGACGTCACGAGACGAATAGTAAGTATCTAAATTATACACATCTATGACGAATACTTTAGTATGCTCACCTCCAAAGCATTCGCAAGCGAGCTCCAGGGTGTCTCCCTCGTTGTACGGTTCCAGCAGTCTCGTATGACTCCTGGTCTTCGCATCCATTATGGTCGGCCGGTTGGGCGGTGCTGGGGATAAAACAACATTATTACTACCATACTAACAGTGTAATTAAGATACTTCATTAACATTACAGCGAATCATGGACAAAACTGTCTCTTCAATGGCTCGTGCGTGACTACACGACCATTTTATAGACAAAATCGAAGTCAACATCAGTCTGGATGACGTAATTATCATTGGAATTCCCCAGTAATTGGCTTGTGGTCAAATCACAGTTTCAGCCCGTATCTAGTTAGGCTAACAATCATCTTTCAACATAGTTGTATGATGACGAGACTCACGTATTGCTTTAACTCGTGTTCGTTGAAAGTCTTTTATTTGTGTATTGTTTGGAAGATTAACATCAAGTAGTATTTAAATAACATACAACCAATTATAGGTCCTCTCATATAGTCATTCAATAATTCAATACCCGTAATGTAAATGTTTATCATATAATATTACTGTGCAGACACAATTAAAAATTACTTTATAAATAAATACTTTATTCGATTATTTTATTCTATCAGCGTGAGCATAGGATAATCGCAAAGCTGACAGCCCTAGTACGCTGGTCTACAATTTATACATCGTCATTCCTTACACCTCTTTAATAGCATTTTCCTATGAACACAGAAATATGTCACAGATTCTATCAGTGATAGCGAGTGAGCTGATCGATATACTCAACACTGTCGCTGTTTGTGGCACGCGGTCGAGGCTTAAATCAAGCGGCTCTTTGATAATGTAGCTTGAAATTATTCGTATTATACTTCATATTGGCCGCTCGTTTAGCGGTTGAATCATTGGCTTCTGCTCTATGAATAGTTCATTCAATTATTTGTATTGCATCCATATATAGTCAATGATGATTATGTAATGAGCCAATTATTTTACCTTGTTACAGTGTTGTTAAAATAAATAAGTTGTACCTACATATTATTACAATAACACCAAAAGCTAATTTGAACACTAAACTCAAGATGTATGGTGCGCTATTGTCACCAAATTTGATAGATTTGTATGTATGTAATCTATGCATTATTGTATACATATACCTTGGTGATTACTGGACTGTCCGATTGTTCGAAACTTCATTACAACTTAACTAACCAATCTGGCCATTATATTGTTACCTTTTAAAAATCAAAGTTGATGACGGCGAAAATTTTAAGTTATGTACGTAACTGACTTTGACGAACTCCGCCACAGAGCTGCCTACTGAGTCCTAACGACAGACAAAATAAATATTTTTCCATTTTGGAAAGTAGCCTTATATTTCAATATCTGAAAGTAGGTATATTAATTAAGAAATTAAATTTCGCCTACACGACTGCGAATTAATTTAAGAGCGGAAGCACAATATCTAATAATATGTATTTATTATTCCCATTAAATCGGTTTTCCCTATAACATAATTGATTTTCGTGGAAAATCAGGAACTTTTAACGCTTACTTCGATTTAATAAAAACTAAGAAGAAATACCTACTACTAATTTCTGAAAAAATAAAATGTACATCGTTTTTATTTAACATCCCATAGACTCAAGGATTAATAATTTAACTCCCAAACCACAGTTAAAAGTTAAACCATACAATAAACTGCGTCACACATTTAACTATGCTGAATGTTTAGGCGAAAACTTTTATCTGATTCAATTTAACGGGTTCCGTGTGAAAACGTTTATAAGCGAAGACGAAAACTTTGCTCTTCGGTAATGTAGATTTATCAGCTCCCTGTCTTAATGCAAGCTGGCTTTTGGGGCCAGCGACATTAGGAATAACTTAAAAGTTATGGTACCCTTTTTGTGATTTAGTTTTTGGCCGAATTTATCAAAACCGTAAATAGAATTGAAGTAGATATTTTATTTTTTATACTCTGTTTTTTTTTGCAAGTTTAAAACGATAAGTGACCGTTATTAGGACATGAAGGTTCCTCTGTGCCTACAGGAGCATGCTTAGCTGACTGTGTTGTCACACCTGTGGCGATCGTTACAAGTCCAGAAAACCTCCGAAGTCCACGAATTCGGTTTCGGAGATCTGATGGCAGCTTCATATAAAATACTGTGGACTGGACTGGATGGACTGAAAACCAGATCTAACATCGTTGGAAAAAGCGAGGATGATAATCATGACAGCCAGACTTCAGCTAGCAGCTTTGGCCTCTTTCTCGAGAATCACGAATATATTTACCTTATTGGTTAATAGAATTGTATCTATGAAATTATTCTACGTCCTTCCTCGAGATTTAGAAGATTTATACAGCCTGGTGGTAAACAGTAACTGTATTCAGACGATCATCACTCGCGCGTATTATTATCGAAGTGATATCAAAGCATTCCAAGACTGAGGTAACATGCAGTATTGTAAAACCACGAAAAAAAGTAATAAAAACAGAATGAAACGATGTTTTCCTATGTACCTTGTCGCGTAAACTAACCGTAAACTGAGAAAAATGTACGTCTACGTCGGTGAGAGATAATCTCACCACCTGCTGTTTCTCGCACTATCGCAATGTTTAAACTTAACGTTATCGTTGTTTATATACTGTGTTCTCTGAAAGCGTTTCTTATTTTGCTATTTAATGGAACTTTGTTCTCGATAGCGAAATCTTTTCCTATTTCTACATTGCGAACAGTCTTGTCTTTTTATAGTGTTGAATGTGAAATAAGCAATTAAAGTTTATACGTGGTAAAGTTTTGAACGAATGTAGGTGTTGTTCACGCACACAATACGTGAACATTGGTAGGAGGGGCGCGGGACAGCGGCGGCGGCGGCGCGGGGGCGCGCGGTACGCAACGGTCGTACGAGCATTACCAACCGTAGACATTGTGGTGCAAACATCAATTTTGTAATACTTTACATATATTCTTTAATACATCATACAATCATATATACAGTCCACTTTCAATCTCCCTGGCCTATCCAGGTGTTTTACATTTTACATCTGCCATCAGAACTCCCCAACCCAATTTCTGGACAACACAGATACCCTATTAATTGTCAGGCCTTTTAGGTTTCACCCATCCATATACTGGCCGCGGTAAGAGTAGATAGATTACCTTAGTAACTTCACTTACTACTTCACCTTCGAGGCACGCTTCTTCGTGGAACTATAATAGTGGTACTAAATATAGATCGTGGTTATAAGCGCCACACACCTCTAAAATTATAAATTCACTTAATTAAACAAGCAATGAAATATTTTGAACATCGTTTGCGTTGCGTGTACGTGTGAAAAGAATCAAGTGACGCCATGTTAACGACTTGTTAAACATTTTAATTTGAGCGTCTCATGTGTACACTACCATTAATTAGGGATCTGCTACAGTGAATTATAATTACGCAGTGCGCCACACAGTGTGTCAAGTTTACGTGGAAAATATACTGCTGGCGTGATTTTGTTTATATGAAAGTCGCTTTATTTTTCGACGGGCGTATACCTACACCCAAGGGGATAAGCTGAGCTTGTACCTGAGTCGCTTTCCCAGTGAAAAGTGAAGTAAGTATGTTAAAGATAACATTTTTCGAAGTACTCAAGTTTACATGCAATCTTATAGGCATTAATAGGTGTTACTTAAGTGAAGCAGTGATAGCCTAGTGGTATGACCATTGGACTGCCAAGTCAAAGGTCGCGAACCCAAGGCACGCACCTTTGACTTTTCGAATTCATGTGCATATTAATAATTAATTTATGACTCGCTTAAACGGTGAAGGAAAACATCGTGAGGAAACCTGCATACCTTAGAGATTTTCTCGATGGCGTGTGGAGTCTGCCAACTCGCACTAGGCCAGCGTGGTGGCCTATAGCCTAATCCCTCTCAATATGAGAGGAGACCCGTGCCCAGCAGTGGGGCAGTATATGGGTTGATGATGATGATGATGAGTGAGGCTTAGTCGGAGCAATTTGAATCAACTTAAGCCATCAATCAGTACATTAATTTAATCAGTATATTTATTATTTGAAAATAAAATTATATAGATGGATAGATAGGTTAGATAGATATATAGATAGATCGATAGTCCTATACACAGACAGTATGATAGATAGATCGATAGATTTATATACATCGATAGATAGATCAATAGATAAAATAAGCTTTACAGCATATCATAATAAGTAACAATATTCACGGAAAAATAATTCCACATGAAAGTATACAGTGGCGCTCTCATCGCTAATAGCTATATTTACATCGGGACGTGGTTTTAAGCATGCATCATTAAGGACCATAACATTAGGTAAACGACTACCTATAACAATAATTTGGGTTAAAACTTTTCAACCTGAATGTCGATTTTGTTCAGTAAATTGGGACGATCAACTGGGAATTTAATTGGTTCGTGGCACATAGACCAAAGACTTTAAAAAATAACGACATCGTGGACACTTGACGAACGCATATGAGTATAGAGGCCAGCACATCTAGCTACCACAATCTCTAAAATTTCTTTGATTGATTTTTAACTTTGCTACAAAGCAATAAGGTTCATATTCAATTGGGAAAATTTGACAGTTTTGGATATCTTGACCTGCTGGCGTCTGTACATCGGTATTTGACTTGTGAAGTCTGGATACTAACTAAATATAATAATTATAGCAACTTTATATAGAAAATCTTTATTTTGAACAAAAGCATTAATATAGGTTCAAGTACAGGTAATAATATTTAGCTGTTCCATAAACGATCCTGAATTGAAATAAAACTATTTTTACGCATTATATTACAATACAATATCTTTATTGCACTCCATAAGTCGTACTCCATTTATGTCATATTAATATTATTGATCTCTATGTTTTGGACCATACAAAGCTTCGGGATCAAGCGACAGCTTCCATAGAAAGTAGTTTCATATCAACGTCTCATATTCACGGAACTGTCAGAAATCAATATGTCAACCCTTTAATGTCAGCTTGGGTTACGGAATGTTATGACAATAGGTTTTTTTTAAAACAATTTAGTGGCAAACAAACATAATTATGGCCCACCAGATTGTAAGCAGTTATCGTAGCCTATAGACGCTTGCAACACCAGGGGTATCTATCACTTGCGCGATGCTGACCCTGTAAAACGAAAGAGGAAACGTCGTGTTGGTAGTGGGGGACTTTGAACCTTATACTGTCAACCCTAGTTGGGTTGGCAGTATAAGGTTTCAAAGTCCTCTTTCTTTTAACGGGGTCGGCAACGCGCAAGTGATACCCCTGGTGAGGCAAGCGTCTATAAGCTATGGTAACCGCTTACCATCAGGTGTGTTGTATGCTAGTTGGCACCTTAGTAGTATAAAAAAGTCTACTGCGCCGACTCATTTCTCATTAGGTTCCACACGCTGATAAGGCATACTCTCCTATATTATTAATATGCACATGATTGCAAAAAATCAGAGGTGCGTGCCTAGGATTTGAATTCTTGAAAGTCATATCAGTAGGCTATCATTGCTTACTACTCTTAATACATCGCCCAAATTGGCCTACGTTACCAGCTCGACTGCTAAGGCCAAGGTCATAATCCCTTGCCTCCTAAGACCCGTTCCTTCTTTGTTCTATAAAACGCCAGCTTCTCTTTGTCTCAACATAATTACTTCGCACATTGTAACGCTGTTTCTATTGAAGCGGTGGGTAATCATTTACGCTAATACATTATTGAGGTAAAATTGTAATGTGTGTAAATACGTAAAAGAGGAAAATCATGGGTAAATCCATGGTAAGGTAGCTTAGCAACAGTGATTATACGCGCGATTAAAGGAGAGAGGTCCCTTTCGGTGTTTTCAATAGTCTCTGTTAATCTGAAATGGTTGTTTATTTCAAAAAATGTACGATAAAATCCATGTTCATAACGTGAATTCCCAAGTCGAGCAAAGTGTGATGAGTTTGTGTATGAAATTCGCATTAACAGCTCAGATATTGGATTATTTGTACTGTCATAATATAATACGTGAATAATTGATTTCCTGCTTAGACACTTGTAACTAGAACTTCTATTGAATATAATGCCCATCATACAAAAGAATGTGCCTGGCGTATTTCTTTTTCGTTTATACATAGTTATTTGTAAGATATCCTTTTGTATACAATTACTAGCGACCCGCCCCCGCTTCGCACGGGTGCAATGTACTAATACATATATTATACATATAAACCTTCCTCTTGAATCACTCTATCTATTAAAAAAACCGCATAAAAATCCGTTGCGTAGTTTTAAAGATTTAAGAATACATAGGGATATAGGGACAGAGAAAGCTTCTTTGTTTTATACTATGTAGTGATACCTCTGTGAAGGAATAGAAAAGAATAAAATAATCATCTATTGCTAGAATGTATATAATATAAATTGTGTGTTAACAATATTTACCTATAATGAGTAATTCAAAGTGTTTACAAAGAAAGCAAAGGTGATGTTCCAAAGTGACCTAAAGTGACCTAAAGTGAGGATCCTCTATCCATGCCAGATTTCAAACAGCGCCACCTACTAAAAACAAGTTGAAATAAAACATAAGTAGAGGACGAGATTAACAATTCATTCAAAACAATTTAATATATTCACGTGTCCCTACATAGCTGCTCGCTACCCCACCGTCCCTTCAATGTCCCATACATCGGGACGGGAATAACCCCGCATCCCTTAAACCCCAAAGAACAGAACAACAGCTGTAATCGCCCGCATAAATGAATAACGGGCCGTATCCACGCCGGGCGCACTTAGATCTTGGGACCAAACAACCCGGAAGGGAAAGGGTTTCCTAATGACGTAAGGTGATGGACTCCCAAGGAGTTCACACGTGTTTAGTCTTAAAGGAGTACAATAATGACAGAGATTTTCATAAAAATGTATTGTTGAAAGAGAAATAGCCGTTTATCATCGTCCGCGCCTTTTCCCAACTATGTTGAGGTCGGCATCCAGTCTATCCAGATACAGATGAATATTTGTAGTTATTTAGAAAATGCCAAAAATATACAAAAAGATAGTGAATATTTGTATTTCACACGAAGCGACTGCCATCAGACTTCCGCAACCCAGGGAAATACAGATGTGCTGAGAACAGACGGTTTGACATTTTCCATGGAACAACTAGATTAGTTTTCAGGTTTTTTGGGCTTCTACCACAAACGTATGTTGTAGATGTTCTTATGACAACGCAATGTCCTGACGGACCAGATTCTCAAAGGTGACAACCCACAGTCAGATTTAGTAATATATGCCCCTAATAGCAGCTGCTGACGAACATATATAGGTAGGTGGTTCTATTATATCCTTCGGGGCGTGGTTGGACGTAACAGCCACAACCCATGTAAGATTAATATTTTTCTACTCTGACAAGGAAACAACAACAAAATACACAGGTACACTGCTGTAAGTGTTCAAACTTACACCCAACAGCCAGTTCTTACCCGTCATAGGGACTTCGGCCCAAGACGCGCAAATAAGAAATTTGTTCACGTATAAGTCCAAAAAACGTCCGCAGAAGTTAAATTTAATCGCACAACTAGTTAGGAGGAGAGGGCACGTACGCGCGCGTGCAGCGGACCAAACGAGACGAATAGGAAACTGTCCTTTCGCGAAATAACCTATTCATAGTGCGGACCTAATGTGCCGTGAAAACTACTCTTATGTACAGATGTATTTGAATTACGTTTATGTGTGGTAATATTTTTGGGGTACACGAAACGACTGGTAATTTGGGCTGCGAAAGGTTAAAGCTATTGGAGAAAAATGAGATAAAATTGGGAGCGGTAATCCGACAAGGTTGGTAGCAGATTAACAATTTTTCCAGATTATAAAGCTTCCTTTGGCCTTAAAAGGCAGGAATTTCGTACCTCATCAAGTCTAATTCTATTTTCATTAGATTAATTAAGTAAGTAGTTACCACAAATTCAGTTATAAAAATCTGTTTAACTGCTTCATTTATATATACATTTTATGTTCATGACTATGCAGTCAAATTCATCTTGATTTTGGTCCTATGGTTACGTTTGGAATTTAACTGCATAGGTACTATCCCTTAAAAATGAGTAAAGAATTTCACGCTCCAATCTAAAATATTTTTGTACCTAACTGAAATATATGAAAAGTAGCAGATTACTTTTAAAATTTGTAAAACATTGGCTCCTTAATATCCACTTAACAACAACCACAACATTAAGAGTCATGTTATGTCTCAAAAGTAAATATTCACAACATACATTTTGTTACAATCTAAAGCACGTATAACCTGTTATTCACTTTTTAAAGCACAGTAGTGTCGCGTGCACTCCACCTCTACTTAACTTAGCCTTTGCGACCACAAGGCACACATTTTGCACTCAACAAGCCGTCATTTATACCAAAGCTTAAAAATTCTGAATTACACCGTAAAATAAGTAAAAAACTTAGTCTTTGGAAAGCCTTTGAATCACCATACCGATAACCCTTGTCGGTATCGACATGTTGAAGTACTCGTGGCTACCTGTGTTTGAATGTTCTCGACCTTTGATCAAAATGGATAAGTTCGAGAAAAATACTCAATATTATTTTGAAGTAAGTTGACATACATAAATGTATGTAAGATGAAAGGGAACGGATGGACGCAACCTCAACCGCAGGCCGAAGATGTGGGAAAGTATGTTTATTCCCGAGGTACGCAACCACTGTGACGAATTTACTGAATACTCATGGGAACGTGAAAAAATGGGATCGTCAACTTCAGATGTAGATAAAATCAGACGGTGACCCAATCAAAGCGATACAGCATAAGTAGTGTGTTATTGAAATATAAACATTACGTAGGTAACTTCACATTTTTCCTGTTCCTTAAACGATACTCACGTAGTAATTTGGAGCAGCCAAATTACTTTATTGCGTAGATGAGATCTTGGTTTTGTACCTATTGATCTCAATTTGCATCAAAGGCGTCTCAAGGTTGAGTATGAGAGTGGAAAGCTTAGTCCTGGCCATCAAGTTATGTACCTACGTCCTACACACCAGATCAATGGCAATCGGCGCCTCGTAGGCACGTTTACACACTGTAACACATCATGGTGATGTCTTGAGACTATCAGGCTAAACTTATTGGAAGCTTTCTTTTTAGAAATAACTATTTATAAAATCAGAATACATCTTCCTAATATGATGCTGTGTGACTACCTGATTGACATAGCCAGCGCTAGCGAAGCAAAGAAAACAATTAATCACTGTTTCAATTAGAACGTCGCCTTTTACGATCGTGGGAATCTTCGGGGGTATTGAACAGTAGGTTTGAGACCCTACCTACTAATATGTTCAATACTTTCTCATAGTCCCTTAGAATTCTAAGACTAGTAGGTACTGCACAATACAATAGATAATATTTATAATTGGCTTCCCAAATCTTTGATAAGGTGTTCTTAATAAGGCATCGTTAGACAGTTTCCGGATACTTTACTTTCTTTGTTTCTTTCTGAAATTTCTGAGCACGCAGTCAAACTTCAATCGTTATAATACGCGTTTCATTCCACTGAACTTCACTCTCTGTAAGCGAAAAAAAGAAACCGTTCCTCATGAATATTTACTGTTGTTCATGAAATACTACTTCAAAAGTTTTTCCGATCTCAAGAGCCCAGAGCAGGTTGGAGATAAATTAAAAATGCAAAAAATCTTTTTTTTTAATATTCTATTATTCGTCGGCAGAATGTCGAATGGGCGCAAAACGCTACCGGAACTAATTTCGTTTCGGATTTATTAAAAATGTCTGTAATGGTATTTTGCGCGGACGTTTATAGAAATTGAAAAGTTCTTTGATCGCACACGTTTATTGAAACACAAAAGACTGTACGTGTCTCGTTTGTGAGGAAAAAAAATTATATAAAATATTAAGGTTGATCGGTTTCATATCAAATGAAATTGCCGCATTTGAGATTCCAAGTTTTTTAATAAAAAAAATAATTGAGTATAGGGAAAATTATGTACAATTTTAAATGTAGGTTTTATAAGAGAACACCGTCAATGACGCCGGTAGATAGAACATTAAATATTTTAAATTGAAGTATTTATTGAAATATAAGTATATAATTGAGTATAGGGAAAATTATGTACAATTTTAAATGTAGGTTTTATAAGAGAACACCGTCAATGACGCCGGTAGATAGAACATTAAATATTTTAAATTGAAGTATTTATTGAAATATAAGTACATGATGACTTATTCATGGCGGAGGCTTAATGAATTTCCCGTTGATGAATATGTGATACATATTCAGAATCCATAGAACGCCAGCTAGTGACTGCTAGTTCTGATTTTAAACAATATTGAGGTCCAGAATTGAGGTAGGCCTATTATCTTCATATCCGCGGTATCCTTCTACTTTTCTCATGCGTACCGCTAAAGATTGAAATTCCTCGACGGAGTCTGTGTTTCCGCCCAGTTATAGTTCTAGAAGTCTTCAAGTCACGAGTGAACAGATTACTGCTAGACATGTGTGCTCCATCGTCGAACGCAACATCACTTAACATCAGGTGAGATAGTGGCCAAACGTAAGCCATTTCTTATGCAAAAAAATATACACCGTGTTTTTTTGTCGTTTTACGGCCGAAAGGAAACCATTATAATATCAATATTATTTCTACTAGATATGGGATAAGTCTGAAAACTTGAAAAAAAAGAGAGTTGTTTCTTAGAAAACCTAAAAGTTCAGGTCTCTCGACAGAATGTATGATGTTGCTGTTTTTGGTTGGTTCATGGTTGATCCCATATATGAAATTGTTTATCATGTTGAGTAGAAGTATTTCGGCTGTAAGACGACAAAACAAAAACACGGTGTCTATGATTTGGATTAAGAAAGTAAACATAAAATTGACATTGCTTTAAGTTGCTGACAGCAAATGATTATTTCACTTTAAAACGCGGAACCAGGACAATTTATTGAATATGATTATCAACATGTTTTTAATAATATCTCCATATTGAGATGAAAATGTTTAGTTTAATTGAAAACACAAATGGAGCTCTAATTGGCACATCAACTTGTCAACCGTCCATAATTGGTAAATTATGGACGGATTATCTGTGACAAAAATATGCTCGAAAGAGAGCAATGTTGAAACGATATGTGGTATCAAATGTTTTTGTTGTCTATCAAAAATAGATTCAGATATACGCCTTGTTTAATTTGATTTGTACAGTGCTTCTGCCATGAATTAATATTGTAGGTATTTTCGTATACAATATTATTGGCTTGAAATACTGTAAGTATATCACATTCGAAAACACCTAACAAAACATACCATCACGTTTGTATTCCCCGAAGGGTAGGCAGAGGTGTAGGTACTAATGTGCACCCATGGTCCACCGATATGTTTAGGTTCCATGTAAAAGGGGGCGAGCCTATTGCCATTACTCGGGCACAAATCCAAACTACAAGCTGCTACTGAGATTTCAAAGAAAAACCCAATAACACTTTGCTCGACCTGGAAACCGAATCTAAGACCTCAAGCGTAGCAGTTGCGTTTGTTACGACTAGGCTAATTAGTAGTACCTAGTTATTATTAATGGTGCTAAAAGCTAACATATGTAATATAGATGATTAAAAACTACTACTACGACCTGGGAATCGAATCCTGGACCTCTAGCATAGCACTAGCGCTTAGGACTACTAAACTAACGATTCAGCATATAACATTCTGCTGCAAGTATTTTGAAATATCTTACAAGAGTCTGACCTTATTTTCAAAACTATAGCTACTAGTTTTAAATGCTTAACATGAGGTTCGAGAAATGAACGTAAAACAATTGCAATGAGCCCCACTAGTGGTTGCAAACGATCTCCTACTAGTAAGTATTCACTGTATTGGAATCTTTCCAATTTGTAATTGGTGTTCCACTGTAGCGGCGGAACCACTTCAAGCCTGTTACTGATTGCAGCTATTATCGCAGGTAGAAACGTGGCCGATATTACTTGAACCAAGCCTTATTTTAGATCTTATTAATAAGACTATTTTTGATGATTCTAAGGGCAGTAGCAAAAGTAAATTGAAATATAAATAAAATAGCAGTGGGTGAATAAGACTATTTTAAGAAAAGTATACCGAAGACTACATACCTAATATTATTTTTATAATAATTCTACGGCAAATTATTTCGTCTATTATTAGTTGGTCTTTACACTTTTTATTTTTCAAAACAAATCGTTACATTTTTAGAGAGGTAGGGCATAGTGGGAGTAATTCCATTCAAATTGGAGCTGCCCGACTGGGGAAGTACCTCCGCCTTGCAGAAAATCGAGGTAAAATAACTCTGCTTTGAGTTGTGTTGTGTTTCTTACGGTGAGCAAGGTTACCAGTGCTCCACGAAGAAACACTCCACGAAGAAACGTTGTGTTGGCTGTGGGGGGCCTTTGACCCTTATACTGCCAATACAACTATTCCTCTTTCGTTTTACAGGGTCGGCAACGCGCAATGATACCCCTGGTATTACAAGCATCTATAGGCTACGGTAACCGCTTACCATCAGGTGGACCGTACATTTTTTGCCACCTTAGTAGTATAAAAAAAATATATCTTTTTGTATATTTTTGGCATTTTCCATGCTAAGATTTTAAAGTTATTTAGAAAAGGAAAAATTGGACCGCGGGCAGGATTCGAACCTGCGTCTTCTGGTTAGGTACACCAGACGCTATGACCACTAAGCCACCGCGACTCCTACCCGTCATGTCGAATTTTTCCTTCCCATACTGAATTTACGTCTTTATGGTGACGTCAGTAACACCTATTGAAATGCAAGTTTTTGCTTTTCAACCGACACAACTTACTTTACAGTTAGTTAAATGTCGAACGATGCCACCTTACCTTGTAACTATATTTTTGTATATTTTTGGCATTTTCCATGCTAAGATTTTAAAGTTATTTAGAAAAGGAAAAATTGGACCGCGGGCAGGATTCGAACCTGCGTCTTCTGGTTATACATACATACATCAAAAGGCTATAATAAACAATATAGTTATTTCTAGATATATTTTAAAATATAATGGAAATAAGATATTAATCAATACGGGATTATACTATGAGTAGGTATTGCTACCGTAAAAAACCGTAAGTACCTATGTCTTAAATGTCTTCCTATGTCAAAAAAAAAAAAAGCAGTGATAGCCTAGTGGTATGACCATTGGACTGCCAAGTCGAAGGTCTCGAGTTCGAACCCAAGGCACGCACCTCTGACTTTTCGAATTCATGTGCGTATTAATAATTAATTATCACTCGCTTAAACGGTGAAGGAAAACATCGTGAGGAAACCTGCATACCTTAGAGATTTTTCTCGACGGTTTGTGAAGTCTGCCAACCCGCACTAGGCCAGCGTGGTGGACTATAGCCTAATCCCTCTCAATATGACAGGAGACCCGTGCCCAGCAGTGGGACAGTATATGGGTTGATGATGATGACCTATGTCTTAACATACTTACGGCTATTATCACCACCACGTTTCAAAATCTGGAACCGAACTGTATCATAAATTAAGTTGCTCCTGCACTGGACAACGTCTGGCAGTAGGCCGAGTACGAATAATCAAGTTAAACGGCGGGTATACCTACGAACGTAAACATACTGTGTCAATGTCACTCAGACGCAACACATTCATCCGTTTCCTATTCTGCTTATTTGGTCCTAGGCTACGATATTACTTGTATACCCTAAACTGGACTGGTATCGTAGGTCTAACTGACTCTAACTAAGCGTAGTTAGAGGTTCTGGGTTCGATTCCCAAGTCAAGTAAAGCGTTATTTGGATTTTTTATGAAATTCATTGTAGCAGCTTGGATTGGATTTGTGGCCGTTTAATGGCAATATGCTCACCCCCTATTACATGGACCTAAACATACCGGCGAACTGTGGGTATACATATCTGCCTACAAAACATTCAATATATATATTCCAACAATGATAATTTCTATTCTATCAAATTTTACAAACGACATTTGCATGTTTTATTAATTGCATTGAAATCGCTTCGTCAGGGAACATTGTTTGCGGGAATAGATCATGTTTAGTTGTCGTGCCATGACGCTGACTAATGGACATGTTGTAAATTATATTTTATTGTGTTAGCGATGTTACCAGTGAAATTTGTGGCAAGTGGGATTAATTTGCGTTTTATTTCTGGTCTTTTTATATTATTAAAACTTATGTTACGATAAACGGTGATAGCCTAGTGGTATGACCATTGGACTGCCAAGTCGAAAGTCTCTAGTTCGAATCCAAAGCACGCACCTCTGACTTTTCGAATTCATGTGCGTATTAATAATTAATTATCACTCGCTTAAACGGTGAAGGAAAACATCGTGAGGAAACCTGCATACCTTAGAGATTTTCTCGAGGAGACCCGTGCCCAGCAGTGGGACAGTATATGGGTTGATGATGATGTTACGATATAATTATAAATGAAACCTGGTCCATATGACATTCACAATGATCTAGAGCTTATGAGGGTGAATAGCATTTCTTCTTTTTTTATTTCTTTTTCGTGTTCATCATTATTATCAAAATCTGCTGAACATTAAAATAAACTTTTTTTTACAAAAACATAAGTATTTCCACTATTTTAGTTCATGAAAAGGTGCACGGGTTAAAATATAAGTCATTATAAACTCTAATGATTAGTTTTGTAGAATTTCTATTACAATCTAACATCTTCTAGATTCAGATTATGCTACGTTAAACAAAAAATGAACAGTATTGGCAAAAACCGTCTGTCTTTTAATTGGCTGTAATAATTATCCTCCTCGGTCCTTTTCTTGAAAGTAATAATAAACAACACTGAGTTTATTTAATTACCTTTACGAGGCTGTATCGATCGAAAAAAAAAACAAAGTTAATATTGAACAAGATAATAGGTAATATAATGAAGGATAAATCGCCAATGATTCGCTGACCTGACTCTAATTAAAATAGTATACCTATCATATAATATCGAATCAAAATTACGCTGTTGGTACAGACGGTTGTCTCACTCAATGGTCATCCCATTACCCAGCACAAATTCAAACTGAGTTGCGAAATTCAAACAGAAAATTTCATAGAAAAACCGAATAACATTTTCCTCTTCCTGGAAATAAAACCCAAGACCTCTTATAGCGTAGCAGTTGCACTTAGGACCACTAGACCAACGAGGCAGTAGAATATAATATTTAATCTAAAAAATCTTTTCTATGTTCTTCACTTAAACGAACAGCTCACGGCAGATCTAAATATCAATTGGGCAAATAAATAAATGCTCAGTCATATTGAACAGCCACTTCACATTGAATACAAATAATAATAGATATCTTACAATTGACGAAGGTTTATTGTCGAAAACGACTATCATAGGTAACGTTTTCGACAATAAATCGATCAAATTAGAGTAATTCGAGCAAGGGAAAGGTATCACCGTAAACACGTGTTTCAATTATTTTTCTGATTTATCCTCTACGGAAATATACAAGGAAATCAGTTTTTTGTAAATAAACTATGAGACACGTCAAAAGACATCTTAATTTATTTGGGACAAGCCTTATGAATAGTCCTGAATTTGAATGGACTTATAAAAAGCGCGGCACGCCTGATGTCCGGTCCTTACTCATCGCATATTCAATCTCTCGTGAACCGCTCTCATTTATATGCATGAAATTTTTTCTTGCTGTTACACTCAAATTCTTCATATTTAATTAAAATTTTCTTAAGCAAGATTTATATTTCTTGTTAGAAAACTAGATTTATCATGTTTAATTGTAAAACAGATGAGACCGTGACTAAAACTTTACAAATAAATTAGTTGATTTTATTAAAGTTGGTTTATTTTGATTGTTTCTTCATCCATCTGCGATCTGTAGGTACTTTTAACTTTGAAGGAATTCTAAATCAGGACACAGTACACCCTCAGCTTACCGGTATGATTTAGATCCCATTTAACCCCTATTACATCGTCTTTAGTCAGTAACGAATCTTTTGCCATTTACTGGACACAAATCTGAATTCCAAGCTGCTACTAAGAATATTGGTACAAAAAAATCTAATAACCCTTTACCGGACCCGGAAATCGAATTCACAACCGCACGTTCTTCAGTCGCCACCACAAGACCAATGAAACATCCGCTTTAAATAAATATCAATACTTAAAGTTTCAAGACGTTCTTTTTGTTATATGCCACGATTTCTGTTTGCAGCATCTTTACCCGCAGTTCTTTCGCATAAATTATTATATTTCTTGATAGTTGGCTTAGAACTTGTTTGTAATAGAAATCTATCTAAAGTCTTTAGGTACATTTAGGTCAGTGACAAGTCCTGCACTCTCACTCATAGCGTTATTTGTAGCAGTAACTTTTAAGCTTCCAAGTTAACAACTAATAATTCAGTGAAAGAGATTTGTATGTACTTTTACTAAAAAAAGGTCTTAAAACAATGCCCAAATGCAATTTTTATACGACTAAGGTGGCAAACAAGCATATGGTCCATTTGATGGTAACGGTTACTTTAAATTGTAAAACAAAATTGGAGTTCGTAGTAGTTGAGTTGCCAGTATATGGGTCAAAGTCCCCATTGCCGACACGTTTCCTCGTGGAGCACGGCCCTTTTTTTAATTTTATAATAATTATATGAATTGGGATTCAATATTTCAAAAAACTAATAATAATTTAATTCAAGTACAAGTCAAACGGGTAGCGTAAAAGTTCGGAACATTACCCTTGAGAATCTTAGACTTAGACCAATATTTTCAGCTTTAGTTCGTACATTAAGTTTAAAACCAACTTAATTTCTATTAGGAACTAGGCGAATGAAACGCTTTTTCCAAACAGAAAATCTGGGAAAGTAAATATAAACGCTGCTCGTCCCCAAGTACCAAATTGAGAATTGCGTCTCTAAGGACCAAATGCTATAGTTTGGAACCAAGATCGATGTTGGAGCGATACATATTGCGCAGATACGCTTGTTAAATTTAGATAACCCATGTAGTACGGTAAATAAATAAATCCTTTTCAAGTTGTACGAGTAATTCCAAGAATGTAGGCAGCTGTCAGAAAATATATAGCAATTTAGTCGTCTTAGTTAATTACACATTGGGGCTTAGTTCACCTTCTTCCCTCTCTCTTGATGAGAAAGATAAACCATTAATTTTAAAATGTGAAGGTTAAAAACTATTTTTTGGAATATATTATTGGAAATTTTGGAATATTTTCTAACCATTACTATTAATACCAGTTAATTTGTGTTTAAAAAAGTTACACGTGAATAAAGTACAAAAAAAATGACCCTTAAAAGCTAGCTTTGATACAACCCAACTAGCTCTTGACAAGATTCTATATATAACAGTCTGAGCGGGAATAAAAAGGTCAACATGATTTTAGGTTTTGACAAATTACGTCTAAAAGGCTATTATATTAATAGTAGTGGTGAAATAAATCATGATATTATAGATACTATTAGACAGACTACTTGTACTGGATAGACCCTTATACTACAAAATCTTCACTTAGTTTGAATTTAATTTAAAGAAGGCATAGGTAAATGAAAATAGCCTCAGCCAAGAGACCAAAATCAGACATCTATTTTGGACCTAGATTATTTTTATAATACTTAACTTGCTTTTAGGAACCCACGTTAAAATAATCTCTGTTTTATTTTAGTTTTCGATATTGAAGTGAAAGACAGAACTCATGAACAAAGAAGACCTTGAACTTTCTTTGTGTCGATATTAGAGACTTATGAATGATAAACTCACCTTTATTGTAAAAGTACCTGAGCTTTGAGTTTGTTTTTTGTATTCTAGTTCCAAGACTATACTGAAGTAAATAACGTTTTTTATAAGGCTCTTATAGAAATTTTCTAGGAACAATTTCAAGGTAAGTTAAGCTTGTCTTATCTTATTGAAACATTCAGTTTCAGATGTTCACATAAAGAGGAAAACTAGAAATTTATACACTACCTGGAGAGTCATGATCGATAACGTAATAATCGTAATAATATTTTTTTTCGTTTATTTGAGAACACAGGTTATAAAGTTCGTATTTAGTTGTGTTTGTGTTTAGTTTATTTGTGATTGTTTGTGTTTTATAATAGAACTTATCCGCATTCCACATTGGGTATGCAAAGTAAGTGAGTAAGCCATAGGTACATTAATATAGTATAATTAAATATGTATGTATCTTTCAATATTTTATAATAGCTTAGTTTCATATTAACAAACTGGCCATCAATCTTCTGAATGCCAATTATTTTTACTGACCATGGCATAAACATTTATATAGCTCATACTCATAATATATAGAATACTCACTGATAACAGTAAAGTTGACCCTCAAATTCCTCGTCGGAGAATTCTTGAAGTCGACTCTGCAGCGATAGACCCCAGCGTCTGAGGAGACCACGCTGTCCACGAACAGGACGGCTGGAGTGGCGGCGGCGCGAAAGTATGCCCTCGTGCCGAAGCCTGATAATGACGACCAGAGCTTCGGCTGCGTAGCCAACCGGCCACGAACGTCGTAGCTGTTGGAGAAAAAAACATCTGTTATAATATTAAAATACATTATTATATTTGAACTGTATATACTTTAACACAACTGTTTAGTAAAGTTATTCTTGGTTTTTTAAATCTGATCCCTACTAGGGATCTAAGAAGAATGTTTTCTTGTACTTATAATCCTACTTAAAGTTCCCAAATTCAATGCTGGGTCTTGGTGTATGTATGTAAACGCGTCCACAGTATAGAGGATATCTAGAAATTTCCTCTAAAATTCTAGTGGCGACATTTTAAAAAACTATTTGTGACATAAAATGTAAAGTACCTATCTTATTCTTGGTTGTAAAAAGCTACAATCTCTCCCGGGGAAAACAAATACATTAGTAAGACAGATGTTTATCGACATTGAACGAGTCGATGAATGTCAAGCTTTTAGTCTCAACTAGTCTATACCCGAGCAGCAATCAATCTGCGTGCTTTTAGCATACAATCCGAGAGAGAGCTGCAACCGTTACTAAGTTACGACTCTGTTGTGCAGTTCAGATCTACATATATGTTACGACGACGTAAGTTTAGTATGTCTATAAAATACACATTAAAGGGCCCATTCAAATCACAATAACATACCATCATGCCTATATTCCTTGAAAGTTTAGGAAAAAGTGTGCTTATGTACACCCGCAGTTCGCCGGTATGTTTGTTTACAACTGACATTATGTAACCGGGCACGAGCTGATATTGAAAATTTCATTTAAAAAAACCAAAAATCTATTGCTCGATTACATATTGGTGAAATCGAACCCAGGACGTCTAGCAGCGTGAGGCACACCTAATGGTATTTCCTTCAATATTCAAATCATACCCAAAAAAATGTGTAATTCTTCTTATGTAAACAAGCATCTTAATAAGTCCAAGACCAAGATAGACGTTTATTTCAAAGTATAGCTTTGCATGCGTCGCAAAGCCTCTTTTTCCGTCCTATTTATTTTTTGTCAAATACTTTCATGTATTTTTCATGGCGTGAACACAACAGCTCATCAAAACTTCATCATAATTGGACAATTGTTATAGAAACGCATACAGAACGAACAGGAAAACAAACAATATTCCTTTTTATAATTAGGACAGTTTTTACTAGCATTCATGAAATGTCAAGATTCTAGTTGAATCCGGCAAGAAATTCCATTCACTTTCATTCTGTTATTTCGTCGTCTGCATTAAATATGTAATGTGGCGTCGGTATTACTGTGCTTTCCATGGCTTGTGACCTTTTCTTTGCAATTTCATTTCATTGTTTCTTTTGTAGGTACCTGTGTTTGTTGTTAGAAGTATTAGTCTTTTTTAAGACCAGGGTGATTTATTTTACTAGTTTTTTTTTTGTATTTATATCCATTCTAATTTTATAGGGTTTCGTTATCTGTCAAGTTGTGTTCATCAATTCAGTTTACTGACAATTCTTTACTGTAGTTGTCCTGTATTGTAATTGTCTCTCTACTTTTGTTTACTTCAACAACGTAATTCATTCCGTTCTACTACGTTTTTTACGGTCGATAATTGCTAGCTTCGGGACGACAAATATTGTTATTATCACTTACAGCGACTCTAGTGGTTACGGTCTTATTAAGTCTTGATCTTTCACAGGGCGAATGCCACTCTAATCTTTCGTGCAATCCTTACTTAAATGAAACTTGAATTAAAAATATAGAAAGTATATTTTTTGGTAACATTAGTTGGTGGACGGCAGCTGCTATCGCTCGCATAAACGCCTTGATGAATGGAGTATAGGTGTTTTGTGACCTAGCGATAATCACAGCATGTAACTTCGTAATGAAAACTATAGCTTAAAGGGACGTATTAACTACTAAATTGAATTGCAGCCACGCAACACTAAGCACAACAGTCTCCTTGCTTGCAAGTTACTTGCTCAGTAAACACTTTCCCGGTACGACTTTGTCTTCTGCCGTTACTTCATTAAGCGATCCCAAGTGTGTGTAATTGTCCTAGTTTGTACGTGGTAAGTGTCGTGTGTTATCTTCACATATTAAATGCTGTAATACCTACTTATATATTTATATTATTTTGTATTTTAAAGTTAAAACATTCTTCCCCTTATTACAAAACATGGTCTCAGAAATACCTAGGTTTTTAAATCCCATCTCTTTTTGACTTATAAGAGAAACTTATAGAATATATTTATTTACTCTGGCTTTTAGGCGGTCCATGTTTCTCGTAGATATAGACCCAGACCCCCTTTTGAGGATAATGAAAGAGTAGTTTTTCACAAAGAATGCATCAAGCTAGACCAATCATTATGATTTATAGATGTACGCGTGTTATATTTTATTGTTTTTCATTTTCCTAATTATTTGATATTTTCAGTAAATAGAACAAAATACAAATTGGAAAATCTATAAATTATATAAAAAAACCATCCAAAATAGTTGCAACGCAATTTAACCGTTTTCACAAACGTATCGATAAAATACAGGAGAAATAGGCGTGACTGTTGAATTTACCTTTCGGAATAACGCTATTGAATACGGTTTTATTTAAATTTAGTTTAGCCTATAAAAAGGAACGAACTTAAAAATATGGTCCAGCGAAAAGCACTAAACTCCACGAATCCATAAGTGCACTTAACAAAATTTTGTTTACCGACTTTAGATTTCAGAATCTAAAGTCATCAGCATTTTAAAGGCAATTTAAAATATCAAAAAAAAAATAGTCTAAAATGAAAAAAAACTTACAAAAAATAAATAATTAATCTCACTATAAAAACTTGAATGTTTAATCCTAAATTTACGTGGAGAGACGGTAAAATTATATTCCATTGCTAGGGATATCTTCAAAACGTTATAAAACAAAAGTTGATCAACATTTTATCACCATATCACAGTCCACTGTTGTCATACATGCACCTCTACTAAGATGCGTCATAACACTTAGGTCTCCATGTATATCCAGTCTACCCACGCTACCTGCCAGTGCTCCGCGAGGAAAGGTTTTGGTGACAGACCCATATAGTGCCAATCTAACTATGCCTCTTTCGTTTTACAGGGTCGGCAACGCATCGGAAGTGATACCCCTGGTGTTGCAAGCGTTTATAAGCTCCAGTAATCACTTACCATCAGGTGAGCCGTATGCTTGTTTGCCACCTTAGTGTTATAAAAAAAAACAAATATAATACATACCTATAAAGCGGCTCTCCGTCAGTTTCTTTAAACCAAAGCACCATAGACACATGGTCCTCTTGTGCTAGGGGCTGGATGTCACATGGCAACGCTGCCTTCTTCCCGAGCACACCCTGGGCGTGCGCCGTTGGGACTGAAACCAACAAACGTACATTGTTACTTCTCCTTATCGTGTTTAGGTTACTGGTGATTGCTGGTTGAGGATCTTTCCTTAACTAGATTGATAGGATTGTGCTGCTCAGACGTCCAGCCTTCATGAGCTGTGGCCTGTGAGCAGGTGACTTGGGGAGTCCGCCGTCAGAGCAGCCTGGTAGACGGCGCACGTGTTTGATGCACGTGCGTCTTCTAGTAGGAAGCGAAGAGAGGCGTGGCTCTTTGAAGGGGTCCAGTCAGCGCTGGACCACAGCCTATCACGGCCGTGGCCAATTTCATGAAACCCATAACAGTGACATATAGGGCTAGAGAAGGCAAGTGCAGTTTTTAGATGGTAGGAGTCCACCTGCCCGGGTGGTAGATAACGGGAAATCAACATCCATGAGGATTTCCCGTACAATAAAAAAAGAATTGTGCAAAGATTGTGTGTGTGTAAGCAGTGGTATGTTAAGTAGCAATAAAATTACCGGGTAAATGTGACTTAACAACTGAAAATACTTAACACCTGTACCCGGAATTGGCAAAACATGTGTTTTGGCTATGAGTGCCAAATTCATCTCGAATTTTTAATTTTAAAATAATGTACCTAGACATTTCTTTAATATTTTCTAAGCTTAATAGTAATCTGATCGCAACCGTTACAGTTCAGCCACCTCGGCTTAATATACAAAAGATATTGGATATCTAGAAACAAAGTCATTTAAACAAACATCTTGAAATCTATTTAGTATTCGACGCCAAGTTTGATTACGGTAATCTAAAATGAAGCGACATTTTGCGAAAAAGACATCAAAACAAAAGTGTCGTCTCTCTTAAGATGGATGTAATAATATTTATTTTTAACTAACTTCAAGAAAACTTGATACTTCTATTTTTTTTTCGAAGTCTCTCAACTGATTTGAATTGATATTTATGAATTCAGAAGGATCCGAGTCAATCACATCCCTTAATTCTGACAGGATCAAAGCACTTTGATGGAGATTCTGTCTCTGGAGCGGCCAATGTAGGTTGCGGTATCGTATAGGAGGCACCGCAACTGAGGCGGGCCGAGGTGTTGTATAGGCGACACTACTGCTGAAGGCTTACGGGGCCGCGGCGGGATAGGAGTGCCGAAGTATTACGGTGCGCCGCTCTCCCTGCCTTCTGCGGCCTCGGCGATCCGATTCCGTGTGATCGCGGATCATGCGAGAGCGATTCCCCGAACTGCCAACATAACGTTTCCTCGTGGAGCAGTTTCAACAGCTGCGGCTGAAAACCAGTACCTATTTCACACGAAGAGACTGCAGTTTGACCTCCACAACTCATTTTCTGGGCAATAAAGATAGCCTAAAGATAACCTAGTTGTTATTTTTTTGAATAACACTAACTATTGTCATAGGTGTTCGTATGAAGACTGTATGATTTCGTAAGCACTTAAAAACTTCGATGTGTTAAGTAATCACCCATCTATAGACATGATATCACAGTAAGCTCATTTTAGCCTTGCAGTTCTATGGATTAATGTAGCATACTTAGCCATGAGTCTAGAGACTCTTTTAATAATTCAAGTAATTGATAGAACTATATATCCATTAAATTATTTATTAGATATTATGCAATAGCTTTTAAGGAAGATTTCCATTACAGAAGTTTACTATGTCATCCAGTAGATCAACCAGATCCAGTATGCTCACTCCAGTGAGATTATAATAACGTTTCAGAATATTTAAATAACATTCATCTTAAATAAACATACCAATAATCATGCAAGTACTATCAACTTCAAAGCTTAAACTTTTTGCATCAAAACTTTGCCGAGTCATATATTAATATAAGTTAACGAACGAAATCTTATTATCAGAATAAAGTACGTAGTTCATTTAAAAACAGAGACTGGTTACATCTAAAATAATTTTTAATCTTACTCAAGATTAAGTTAATTTTACCAACGTAACTTACTCATCAAAGTTTCAAATGAGAGAGACATTTTGAGCAAGTCCCAGACTTTAATTACGAATTAATTAATAATGATAAAAGATATAACTATATGCAAAGACTTAATGTTTGTAAAAAGGTAACTGTAGTCTTAGAATAGCTAATTACTACAGTCAAGTGGTTTTATAACACATCAAATAGGTGTGCCTGACCCTGTAAACCTAGATAATTATCATTCCCTGTAATAATTTCCAAACCGTAATGTCTTGGCAGAAATGTAATTTGGAAGATCATAAAGAAACTACCTACAGTTAAAACTGAACTATACAGGTATGTGAACTAAAAACTTCAAAACAACGCAGAAAGCTTTAATCAATCAGATATACTAATTTCTAATTAATAATTTTCGGTAACTTATACCTTGTATCACACAGTCAAAATATATAAATGTTTCACACTAGAAGGAACTTCGAACATAAATAATTCATTTTAAAAAATCATGTTTCGGTGTGTGCTTAGCGATGCCTGACGGTCTGTGTGCGCGCGACAGTCGCACGGTGTCGCGTTTCGCAGTCGCAGTGTCGCCATGAGAACCCGAAACATTCACCCTATCCAGTTACACTGAACACAAGTTTTAATTAAATGTTTTTAAAGCCTTTGTAGCTGCAGATACGCTGTTTTTATGTGTACTTGCTACAGTTTAATGAAAAGTTGGACACATGGCATATTCGGTGTAATTACATTCATTTGCTACTGTAGATAGACTTCGTTACGGATTATACCTTTGATAGATAAAATTTGAATGTTAATGCTGCTGGTAGAAGCCGGATGCGAAAAGCCGAGGATAGGGTGAAGTAGCTGTGGACTAATATATGCTGATGATGATGAAGTAAAATTCGAAACAAAGTGATCCTCCAGCCTATATGACTGAAGTGACAATCCTGGTCATGTCGCTCACAGAACCGTAGCCACAGATCAAGTGGGTTCTAGAATGAGGACTACATCTCGGTAGCCTGCTGAGCAATAATCTACGCAAGGTCGTTGGAAGTCACTGAATGCGGGTCGGTTTGAGCATAAATAATGGTAAGATTTAATTGTATTCAATCTCGAATCTTTCATACCTATCAAAGATTAAAATTTAATTAAACGCTACCTATCTATCATTTCGAGCTTTATTATATTTGATTATTTGTATACCGTTATTCCAGTATAACATCCGACTGTCAGAATTTGTTACTAAACAGATTCAAAAAATTTATACGATGTTGCCGATCCAATTTCAATTTCATAATTATTAGCATGGGGCTCGTTTTTTAACAGTAGGTATATTTTAAAAAATCTACTTCTACTAGTATGTATTAGTATTGCTGTGTTAAAAATTTTTGGTTTAAAATTATATGTTGCATATTTTCGAACTTATCTTTAAAGTTTATCTTTGATTGTGAGTAGACGTGTTCTATTAAGTATTTTATTCGATCAGGTACCTACTTCGTCGTACACAGCATCATATAAGCTGTCTACCCAGTTTCGTCACTGAAAATAAACGAAAGGATGAAAACCATTCATCATTCGTGCAATACAAAATGAAAACCAGAAATAGGTACGAATTTAATATTATGACTTTCTACCTTCCAAGACATAAACAAGCACTTAGCAACTTTGACTTTAAAGTACCTTTTGATCATCTCAACATACAACCCTCAATATCCATTAAGTAGCTCATTAATTATTAATCTGATAACAAAAGGGGCGATAAATCAACTTAATTAGAAAGCTTTTGCCCTTTTACTGAACTGTAAACAGATTTCATTGTAAGCGATATTATTTTTGACTTCAACGCCCTATCTTGATGAACGATCGAATTCGGTTAAGCAAACATTTATAGACGGATTTCCCTACCTATTAAAGATATCTCAAGTAATGAAAGTTTCAGAAGAGCGGGCGAGAGCGAGGGAATGAAAAATAAAAGAACTTTAGTGACTATAAAAATAATCTTCCATTAATATGGTAAATAGACTTTTATGATTATGTTCATTGGTCCATGTCTAGTTTAAGGAAAAATATTATTAATCCCAAAAATATAAGACAACAAATGTATTTGTGCATTTCTTCTACTGTCTTATCTGAATTTTTTGCTCATAAAAACTAGTTAGACATTGTTTTCAGATCCGAATTAATTATTCATTTTCTTTCACAGCAAATTTGTGGAAGATAAAAAATGTGACGTCTATAATTTATACACAGGCGGAATCGTGGATGACAGCCTGCTCATTTGTATTTGTCATTTTAGTGCTCCATAAAAATATGATTTGGCAGAAACATTGTGCCAAATAAAAAGAGATATTTTAATATTGAAGATGAAGTTAAAGAAGTATATGATAAAGTTCTGGCAAGTAGCCAGCGGCCCATGGACGACAAAGCACTTAATATTGTTGCCATACATGACTTAATTGCTTGCTAACCGGGTTTAAACTTGGCCGTGCGCGGTATAAACGTATTAAGACGACGACGCCGGATCCTCCGTGACTTGTGAAGTAGGAAAAGAAAAATAAAACTAACAACTTTTTCAAGTGGCAGTGAGACTAAACAGTTAATTCCTTTTCCTGGAACTTTTCCTACACTTTATTATGGACCAGTTTCTACGATTTGGCATTCTTGTGATGAAATAAAAACGTTATTTTATACAATGGTTATAGATGAATCTATATCATGACGTCAATTACTGAGGCATTTCCGAAAAAGTGTTTGACGGCGGCAGTTGGAATATCCTAGGTGCCTTAATTCACCGACACCTAAAATAATTTTTGCACTTGAACAAAGTAATACTTATCTTGGCAGCAAATAAGTATATTATATCCTTTTATACCATAACATTCTCTCGTACGAACTATCCACCAGCAGATTTCAATCAATTCCAGCTTAAAACAGTTTAATGCCAATGCACTTTAGGCATAAATCTGCTCAAATTTTTCCTCAATGATATTTTTTTACGATCATGGTCTTAGTTTTTCTCCAACTGCAATTGAAAACGGCTTCCACTATAGGGTCATTTATCATAATCGTTTGTGCACCAGTGTATAAACGATGTGAAATAAGGTAACCTTAAGTTTGTTTTAAGAACAACAAACAATACAACCAAGTGGTTATTTAAATTAGGGGGGGGTGAATAGTAGATCGTAGCACTTTGTACTGTTAGTTATTCTGTCTCCTTACAGCTACCTCGGATCCACAACAATAGTAGGATAATCGAGACATCACCGAAACATATCCATCTAACAACCTTCATGCACAAAATTGTAACGTACGCACATAGATCTTCTCGCACTCATAATAAATGACTCGCTGTTGGCGGCAGGCGGAGATGTATTGGCGTAATAATAGGACTTGGCTTGCGAATAGGTGATCTCAAAATTTTATTTGTGCTTACCCACAGTTACGAACTAACACACATCATAATAATAGTACATATGTATTGAGTAGCTTTTCGATTTCTGGAAAATTGAAATAAAACTACTATTTTATCGCGATAAATGTATTGATTATTAATCCCGACGTTTCGGACCCTTTACAGCGTCCATAGGGCAACAGGACATTGGTTGCATTACGGTCATGGATTGACTGAGGTGGTGGGAGTCTTGATGATATAATTACTAACAGCTACCCTACATTTTTGTTAAATTCTGTAAAAAGTTTGATTACATAAACTGCTCATGCCAATGTACAATATATGCGATTCATCACGGCATTATCCCCGTAGAGTTCACAAAGGTGTACGGACTTACACTCACATTACGAAGTTCCCTACACGTTTTCAGGTCCCATGTAAAAGGGAATAAGCCTGTTACAACTGACCAGGCACAAATCCAAACTCCAAGCTGCTTGAATTTCATAAAAAAACCCAATAACACTATGCTCGATCTAGAAATCGACTGATGACGAATGAAAATATCGATAAAATTCCATTTCAAAGAGTCCCAATATATGTAACACCAATCTGAAACAAATCTTGCATCAAAAGCTTTTTCCATAAAGCATAAACCGGTTTTATTAGATAGACTGAGCCACAGGGAACAAAGATATCTCAGTACCTCTCGACTGTTCCGCTCGCCGATACCTCCGATACAAAGGCGGAGACCAAGACTTACATCCCTAGAGGGATTTTGAGCCATCCGACTTTGGCTTCAGAGTGCCGTAAGCACTCGGCGTCTCGCCGTAACGATGGAAGGCCGCAGATAACTAGACGGGGATGGTTGCATTACGAAAATAAGCCGAGTTTGATTCAAGATGTATGTAACTGTGTAGATTTATTAGGTACATTTCCAAGTACTAGACCGTCCATAATTTTATCTATTTGGGATGTCGAATTAAAATCAATTTGTTCAAAGTTTGCAGTAATCAATGATGATGATGTCCTCGACGACGTATCCATTGATGGTGACTTTATGTACGTATCTCATGGCATGCACGGATATGACTGGTTAATCTAAATTTTATCCTGAATGTGCTGGTTCAGGTAGCGCAATAAAGCTGACTGCTTTCATGTCGTGTAGTTCTTTCTACTCCGCCAGGTTTTTTGTAGTTTGCGTTTTGCATTAAAATCTTCATTCAAGCCCTTGTAACAAAATCTTCTTCTAGTCTTCTATGGATAAGCTACAATTAAATAAAATGCCTTTTGACCAAATCTTTATAGCGCAGGTATTTTTTTTATAAGAGAAAGGTTAGCGTTTGACAATAATCTCACCTAATGGTAAGTCATGATGTCATGATGAGTGGTCTAAGATGCAGCACGCTTACCTAGAAGATACCTATTCACTCGTGACTTGAACTGGTATTGATTGATCACTAACTTCACGCCGGCCATGGTGAAGTTTGGTTGGCCGTGGTAAAATACTGCCAGACCGACAGACCACCGCAATTGGTCCTTCATTACGAAAACAGTAATTGCTAGTTACTTAGTGAAATTTAAAGGCTTAGGTGCATTTTTTAAATTATATAGATAATGTACTTGAGAGGCTAAGTTTAGAATATTTAAATGGCCTGTGCTCAGTAATAAGACAGAAATGGATTCATAATGATGATAGATACCGATTTATATTTATTGTTTTAAAAACTTATGCCTATATAAATTCAGTTGTAAAAGTGCTGCTAGGTCTTTAATTAAAATTAAAATGTAAAATCGCAATTGACTGGTTTTATTCATCCATGCTTAATCCCGTAAGATACAATTTTACGAAAATCACATTCGTGTCCATCTCATATTCACCGTAATTTTAATTGAAACAAATTTATTAATATTCAGAATACCTGTCGTGTACCTACATAGATTTTCATTAATATTTATTTAAAACTATATTAATTATAACATTTAGGTATATCATCAAATCTGCGATGACCACATAACGGAGCTCAACGCTAAAGATTAAATCAAGTTTGTAACTGCTTTAACTGAAACAGAGGATTACAGATACTCGGACTAAATCCATCCAAACTTTCAACTAAACCCCTGAAATACTGCAAGAATAGGCTTTCAGAACTTAAACACCGTGCTAACTCGAGTTATTGAGTCGCGGGTGGATTGAACCGGTGAACTGAGGATGAAATCATCACAAACGAATATTATACTATTTATTGAATGAACGTTTTATTCTTTGGTTTTGTAATACTGACCTACATCAATTAGGCTAGTGGTCGCGAGCGTGATTGCTACGCTTAAGGTCCTGGGTTTCATCCCCAGGTCGACCAGTGTCATAGGTCAGATTTGTGCCCGGTTAATGGCAATATGCTCGTCTACTATTATATGGGACCTAAATATACCGAACTGTGGGTGTAATTTAGTGTACACTGTTGCGTAACCCTTCGGGGAATACAGGCGTCATGGCTTGTGTTATGTCAATATAGTTTATCTTTCAGCCATCGGAGTTTGAATCATGATAAAAACCACAAAACAGACTTTGATAAATAAGACGTATAGAAATAACTTAGTTAATCATTCATTAGCATTACTTTGAAATCTTTGAGTGCGATGATAAGAGCCGCGCCGCTGAGCTTGCGATTATTCGCCCCCTTATTCGCTGTGACACACTCGCTGACAGTTCGGTTAGCAAAGTTTTATAAAGTTGGGAAAGGAAAGGTAAGAGAAACGTCTCGTTGAACTTGTTACAAACTTTGTTTCGCTGCTCTCTCATTTTGCGTAAGCATATTTTATCCTTTACTTTATGAAAATATTATAAAGATTTATGTCTTCTTTATTACTATAATGCTAGAAACATTTGAATGAGTTCAAGATTGCATTATATTACACGCATTCAATCAATTATTATATATTATTATCTTATAACTAATTAAGACTAGGGGGCTTTCCTCTAAAAAAATATTATCTTTTACGATTGTGAAAGATAGGAAAAAAATACTCAAGTCTTTTGCAATTAAGTTCTATCCTTTTTCTGTTTAGATGTTCTTTAATTAATACCTGAAATCTAGCGATGTCATAATAATTATAGAAGCGGCAATAGGCTCGCCCCTATTACTTGGGACCCATATATACCGGTGAACTGACGGTATACATTATACACCTCTGCCTAACCTTTCAGGTAATACAGGCGTGATCGTGAGGTGTATCGCTAGACTTCAAGTATTCATCTGTCCATTAGGGTATGACAAGGCAATCAAATTACCGCCTCTTTGCTTTGTGTGATCATGTCAAAAGCAGTCATATTTTTTACAACAGAGTTCATTCACAAACAACCGAAATGAAAAATTGCACTTTTAATACAATGCAACGTGTAGAACAAGCCGAACAACCCATACACTATGCGCAGCTAAAACGCCACAAATAACGGCTAGGCGATACATCTTACTTACACGGCGTCCCGTGCTCGCCATCCGTCATGGTCGTGTGTGCGCGCGTCGGCTGCCCACGTGTGTAATAAATAAACAATATCCCCGCTGGGGAACACGTCGGCGTCGCTCAATTCCGTGGTTGGATGGGCACTTACAACTACCGTCCTTTGTACGTCAATATGAAAGATGGAGAAGTAAATACAGTCTCTATTAAGAAGGATGCACACGGAGTTATAAACAACAAATTTTGGCGACTGTGCAAGGCAATAACACCACGACGTAACCCAACTTCATACCATCGTATTGAAATGAGAGAGCCATTTCTGTACGATGGTATGATGATGATACAATGGGAGGATTCTATAAAGATACTTAGATATATCAATAATTGTTTAATTCAATGGTTATATCTAATAATGTAACACTGTCACTTTTTTTTTCTGACTTGTCCTATGTAATAGTGTACAATAAAAAATACTCTGTCTATCTATGTATCTAATGTCGTTATTGTTATTTTAGGCATAGAATTATAATTACTAGCTTCTGCCCGCGACTTCATCTGCCTGGAAAAGTTACTTTGAATTGTTGTTGTAATTTGGCTTATTAACTCAAAATCCGTATAACTTATAGCCTAAAAGCTATTCCGATGTATAAACAATACTGTAAAGTTTCATCAAAATCCGTTCAGTAATTTTAGCGTGAAAGAGTAACAAACATCTGTCCATCCATCCTCACAAACTTTCACATTTATAATATTACTAGCTTTTACCCGCGACTTCGCACGCCTAGACTTAGTAACACAATTGTTGTCGGATTGTATTCATGGGATAAGAAGTACTCAATGTTAGGGTAATTCCCGCTTTGTTCCGAGAAAAGAAATATTCAATATGCCAGCGCCTATCACAAACTATTAGTGTACCAACATTTCATTCAAATCCCGTAAGTAGGTCTCCTACATAAGTTTTCTGGGAATTCCGACATAATTTTGGGGTAAAATGTATCCTGTTTGTTATTCCCGGTCACATACTGTGTCTGTATGAAATTTCATTCAAATCCCGTAAGTAGTTCTCCTATATTCGTTTTTCTGTGATTTCCGGGATATTCCCTCATTTTTCTGGGGTAAAATATTTTTTATTCTCGGTCACATACTAGGTGTGCATGAAATTTCATTCAAATCCCGTAAGAAATTTGTTTTTCGGGATTTCCGGGATATTCCCACATTTTTCTGGGGTAAAATATATCCTATGTGTTATTCTCAATCACATACTATGTGTGTATGAAATTTCATTCAAATCCCGTAAGTAGTTCTCCTATATCCGTTTTTGGGATTTCCGGGATATTCCCACATTTTTCTGGGATAAAAAGTAGCCTTTACTTTATTCCCGGTCACATACTATTAGGGTACCAAATTTCATGCAAATCGGTTCAGCCGTTTTTGCGTGATTGAGTAACAAATAAACAAACAAACATCCAAACTTTCACATTTATAATATTAGTATGAAGTATGATTAGTAGGATAGTAGGACACATTCGGCTACTTATAATAAAATACATTATTTTTTATTAATAATACACATAAACAAACATACCATCACGCCTGTATTCCTTGAAGGGGTAGGCAGAGGTGTACTAATGTACCGCTGTTTGCCGGTATGTTTCGGACCAATGTACTAGGGGGCGAGCTTAGCCTAATCGCTAGATCTGTCATTAGTTTACAGAACGAATGAATATCTAAACAGAATAGAGAGATCATAACTGCAGAAGACTTGAGAATTATTTTTCTCAAATTCCGGGCACCATTCCAAACTCCGAGCTGCTACTGTCAATTTCAGAGAAAAACTAAGACTTTGCTTAACCTGAAAATCGAGCTCAGGACCTCTAGCATAGCAGTCGCGCTTAGAACACTTTTACCTCGTTCTTCTGTGGTTCTCCAATGGAATAAATCAGTATCAATATGGAACGCGATATAATAGCAAGACTGTATCAATTGAGGTGTGAGATATCTTTATTTCCCATAAGAATTACAAATTCCTTTACATGAGAAATGTTTAAACTTACAGACATTATTAACAAAACGTACAATAACAGTTTTAACTAAAATTACAAATATAAAATAAATTTTCGAAAAGTGTAGGGTAATCGCAAAATACTTTTATAGTTAGGTCGTAAACAAATTGCACAATACTTAGTTACTGAAACAAACTCGCTAAAACGTCACGCCAAGTTTGAGAACAGCACATACTTCTGCGATTCTTTATCGAAATAATGCATGATAAATTACAAAATCAGTCTTGTTTTCACATTAGTACGCGTTTCAACTCATATACCTAGTTCATTTGTATGTACTACCCACCCCTCTGGGGGAGTCGTTGAAATTAGATTATGGAAATTAGTTCGTTGGACTGCATCCACCTGCACGTTGATTATATTATACTGCTATTTATCAATCACCTCTAGCTACACTTTGATAGTAGAATATAATAAATTCATCAAAAATGATTCACAAAAAAAAATGTGTTTAGGATTCCCATGATGGGAATAGAAATCAAGCTCTGGTGCAGTACACGCTCAAATAATACACAAATTACGCTTTTTATGTACACACGCCAGCAGGTCAAGATATCCAAAACTGTAATTTTTTTCCAATTGAAAATGAATCTTATAGTGTTGTATTAAAGTTGAAAATATATCAAAGAAATTTTACTAGCTTGATGTGCTGGCCACTGTACATATGTTTTGTTTAAAAACAGTTTCAATAAATTAAATTACACAATAACATTTAATTACTATATTATTTGTAAAAAACAAAAATGTTCTGATTACAATGAAATTCCAAACATAAACAACATTATTGTAATAAGTTACTGTCGTACGCAGCTACCGCACTCGCAACCCGTGCTTGCAACCATAACACTACTAAGGCAGTTTTTCTTGTTAATTCTAAGAATCACTAAAGTTTCTTAAGCATTTAGCGACCCAAATACATACCTAATAATATCGTATCACTTTAACAAAATACATAGATCGGTAAATGAGTATTTATTTATCGATGGCCGAAATAGGGAAGACTAGATTGTTCAGCCTTCCATTTGGTGCGAATGAAATTGATTGCACTCTCAGGAGATCCGCTACAGAAGAGGAGTGCGGACTGTCAATCAATTGTTTTTGCTTCTCCCCACAACAGTTTTCAAAATTATGAGCATAATTAATATAGAGTGTGTCAGTCGGTGTTCTTATAAGTTTTTGTCTAGTCGAGCAAAGTGCTAGGAACTTCAAAGCAGCACATACTGGAATTTTACCCAGTGTCCCCAGGTTGAAGACGGTCCATGAGGATAATGTTCGCTTATAACAATTTTATAACCTGTTTTCCTTCAAAAAATAAGTTCTATTTGAACATTCAGATGGCTGTAATAATAGTATAATATTATGCTAGTAATCCACAGCCCTTTGCCCTAGACTATCATTGCTTGTAGTGGAACAATTACGCGCTAATAATACTCTGGTGAGTTTTGTTCACGTTATAGATACCAGTCAAGTGGCTTCAATGTCATTTGTAGCAGCAAAGAGTTCGAATACACTTTCTAATTTATTGCCCGGCCGGGAGACATTCAGGCCGAAGAGCTCCCTGGGGTCTGTGTTCTATGCTGTGTACGGAGCAAAAATATCTACAATTTAAGAAAAATACGAACAATCGCACGTTACAGATCACACTACATACCTGTGTGTACTGTTGTCATTTATTCTATTGGTACACAGAACAGCTTATGTACAGCATAGTTTATTAAAAACTGGCGGCTCCAGAAGTATAATTAAGTAATATAAAAACGGCATGATACATAATTACTTTAATTTTTTTGCCTGTGTTGTATGATTTTCAAAAAGTCTTGGATAAAGGCTTTGGTCTTATTTCTGACTATAATTCTGAATCAAAACAAGGGATTTGATTATAGTAACAGCTCCCTCCTAATAAATATGCTGATTGGATAGTGAAAGAATCGTTTTAGTTGTTTGCTTAACCCAAGTGCGCTAAGAGCTTCAGTGTTGGTACCTACTTTTATTAACTTACGAGAAGGAAGATCGTATAAATTTAAAATTGCATTGCGATATTGACTGATTTAACATCCATATTTTGATTATCTATAATCATGATAGGTCATCTACTATTAAAGAAATAGATTTGCAACTGGTCTGTATTATTATATTTGTATGTGTGTTTGCATAAATTATATATTTGTGTTATAGGTTTCTTACAGAGTATACTCCCAAAATGTTTGTAACATACAGATTTTGGTTAGAATCTGAACATCGGTTCTAAAGATACGTCACAAAATGGTTGTGTACTTCGTCGGGTTTATTATTATACTAGCTTTTACCCGCGACTTCGTACGCCTAGACTTAGTAACACAATTGTTGTCGGATTTTATTCGTGGGATAAGAAGTACTCCAACATTTCATTTAAATCCCGTAAGTAGGTCTCCTACATAAGTTTTCTGGGAATTCTCACATAATTTTGGGGTAAAATATATTCTATTTGTTATTCCCGGTCACTTACTATGTGTGTATGAAATTTCATTCAAATCCCGTAAGCTATTCGTTTTTCGGGATTTCCGGGATATTCCCACATTTTTCTGGGGTAAAATACATATATCCTATTTGTTATTCCCAGTAACATACTGTCTGTGTATGAAATTTCATTCAAATCCCGTAAGCTATTCGTTTTTCGGGATTTCCGGGATATTCCCACATTTTTCTGGGGTAAAATACATATATCCTATTTGTTATTCCCAGTAACATACTGTCTGTGTATGAAATTTCATTCAAATCCCGTAAAATATTAGTTTTTCGGGATTTCCGGGATATTCCCACATTTTTCTGGGGTAAAATATATCCTATTTGTTATTCCCGGTCACATACTATGTGTGTAAGAAATTTCATTCGAATCCCGCAAGATATTAGTTTTTCGGGATTGGATTTCCGGGATATTCCCACATTTTTCTGGGGTAAAATAATTATATCCTATGTGTTATTCCCGGTCACATACTATGTGTGTATAAAATTTCATTCAAATCCCGTAAGTAGTTCTCCTATATCCGTTTTTCGGGATTTCCGAGATATTCCGACATTTTTCTGGGATAAAAAGTAGCCTATACTTTATTCCCGGTCACATACTATTAGTATACCAAATTTCATGCAAATCGGTTCAGCCGTTTTTGCGTGATTGAGTAACAAATAAATAAACAAACAAACAAACATCCAAACATTCACATTTACGAGTATAATATTAGTATGATACTACAACAATGACTAGAATCATTGTCCTCCCGCAGCAAGAAATCCTTTGATTTTTATTGTAAATATTCATAGAGAAGCTAATATTAATCACCTATGTACATAATTTATCATCTACTTAAACAGATAGAAATATGCTGCTGGGGAGTTAGTTGCGCCGCTTCTTCTTCCCAGCTAAACCACTAGGAGGCGGTGAAGAGCTGGCGTTGAGGGGGCTGTCTTAAACGTAAAAATGACGGTCAAAAAGTACTACCTAGTAGTCTAAACTTAAATAAATTATTTTGACTTTTGACTTTATATTATGTACTTATAACTTAGCTGAGCTATGATTAAAACAGTTTATGTTATTTGATTGTTTCTATGCTTATTATTTTGTATATAAATTCTATTTGTACGCCATAGTTAGCAAAACATGTACGCTCAATTTAACTTAAAAGTTTAGACTATAATTAACTGGTCCAAATTAAAGGACAAAATTAAGATTTTTTTGGCTCTAGAAGTTCTGTTTATATTTTAGTTATCTGACCAATCTAAACACCCAGCATGACTGACTACTCAGTATGTAAACGCGTGTTTATGACAAATAGAAAAATCATCTTTATCTTTAACATCTACAACACTGAGCGTTGGTGACTTTTATTTGTCGGTAAACATTGAAGAAGAAGGATCGTTGTTTTATCCTATCTGATCCCATTGGTGCAAATACCAAACTTGCAATTTTATTTTACCACGCTCTAAATAATAAATAATTTCTTCCCTCTCACGGTCTCTCAAGAGACTTGTAATTGTTAGCAACGGCAACTTAACCGTGGGATTAAGGCCATACCTAAGTCCTGGCAAATATCGTAATATTGCTTGGCAAGTGGGCGCCGATATCAAACGTTTCCGGGTTGTTTACGACCGCCCGTGCCGGTGGAGTAATGGTGCGGGTAGCCGCTATACCCTAGTTGTAAGGTTTGTGGCGATGTGATCCTTTCTTATGAATAGACCCGTCCACATCTTGACTTTGATGTTAGAAATAGCGAATTGAAGTATTCAATATTTCTTAGGTAGGTCATTGAAATGGAGAAGCGGTACGGTCGGGGTCATAATTCCAGTAGCAGTTTCGCAAATCTGTCGCATCAAAACAAGTCGCACTTACGACCTTTTTCTATAACAAACATTTTGCACACATACACGATTTCGTATATCGCACTCTTTCTTCATTATCTAGACAGAAAGAGTGCGATATAATAAACATTTGCCTTAGTGACAAACCACACAGTATCACTTTCTCGTAGTTAGACTGTTTGATGGATAAATGTTTGCATTGAAATCACTCACACATACACGCTGTACCGTGTAAGCAAATATGGTCGTTGACGTGCTACTGGACCTATGGCCCCAGACTGTACACTTCCTATGGATCAACTTAGTGTGTGCCTGTCACACACCCTACCCTACAGACGCTACTAATCTTAAAACATTGATATTTAGCATACCAGGTGCCTAAAAGGATTGATCTAAAGTTTTGTTACTGATGCCATCGTAGGCCAAATGAAGGCCTTTTTGAAGTACTATATCAAATAAATTATACGAAAATATGAAGATCCTATAATAATCCTTCGAATAAAATTAATAAAAACCGCGGGAGTGGGAGGACTTTGACCCTTATACTGCCTACTCAACTATTCCTTTTTCATTTTGCAGGGTCGGCAACGCGCAAGTCATACCCCTGGTGTTACAAGCGTCGAGGGCGGAGCACCTGATGGGCTACGGTAACCGCTAACCATCAGTTGTGTCGTATGCTTGTTTGCCAACTCAGTGGTATTTATAAATAAAAAGAAAAAAACGAAAAAAGAAAAACTGCTGTCCCCGACCGTAACTCCGAAAGTATCAGTCAAAAAGCTCTGAAAATTTTCCACCACTTATTTCGGCGTAATAGCAAAACATTTTCATCTGTGTACTGAAACAAATTTCTCAAGCAAAAGTATCCAATGGAATAACTTTTGCCTAAGCCGGTCCAGCGCTAAAAACATATTTAAACAAATAATTTCTGACCAACTGTTACAAGTTTTGTCTAGTTCGACTCGATTTATTTAGCCCTGGCAATAGAAAGTTCGTTTGTAAAAGGAATTTCTATAATTCAACCCTCGAAGCCTTACAAACTAGTTTGATTGCTCATGTCTTTGGCAACATTTGGAGGGTTAAGAGCTTACGTGTTGTGTATGTGATTGTAAACTAATTGATTCGCCCGAGTACGCACGGCTTTTTAAATATAAATTTTCTTGGAAAATCTGATTTTAGATTCAGAGAATTGGAGTAAATTGATAATACTATATACTTAAACTTAAATTCTACTTATTTAAATCCCTAAATATCTTACGGGTATTTATGCTTTCTGGAGGACAAATAAATGAAATAAAAAGCTTAATTTCGTGCAATAAAATAAACATGGGTTGTTATAGCGTATTCTTTATATATACATAAAAAAGTATAACAGGTTGCATTGCATAAAAACAATAAAATATAAGTATGGATCTCTACCATTTTGTTTTATTCCTTTTACCATATTTTGTAGGTACCAGTCATACGATATTTCATTCAACAAAATTCACGAAATTCACGATGGAATAAATAGTAAGTCGAATCTTTATTTTAGGCACCCAAAAAAACCAACACAGCGAGATATAAGATTCAATAACACTCCATCTTAACAATACACATCAATTCTCGTGCTCTTAAGGCAATTACATAACAATGCTCAATGCAATCAGTTCAAACATATTCAATGATTGTTCGTCAAAACACGAGTCCAGCTTCCCACTACTCAGCTATAAAAATAAACATACAGCCGCCATTTCTATATGGCCTCACCTGTCACTTTGACATCGTTGTCGACAACAAGACGAAGGCAATCTTTTGTGAGCCATGTCAACAAATATTTCGTTTTGACGTCACTGAATAGGAATGACGGAGAAAGATGTTATTTTCAGTTTTGGACGGTCTCTTTGAGTAAAAAACATGACGTTTTCGTAGTATTTTCACTTATTAGTAAGATTTTTGTAGCTATTTCGAGATTGTAAAGTAAATATTAATACCAAAAAAATGGTAATGACGGTAATATCACGTTGACTGCCTCATCAGTCGTGGTTGCTAATGATAGCTGAGCATAACTTCCTGGTATAGATTCTTAGGTCGAGCATAGTATTGCCTATTGGGTTTTCCATTTAGAAACTATTACATGGAACCTAAAATTTGCCCACGCGCGACGGTTAGATGTTCATACGTAAGCAGTACACCCCTGGCTAATCCGAAGGGAACTTCGAAATATGCGTGCCATTCATTTAAATCCCGTAAGTAGGTCTCCCACATAAGTTTTCTGGGAATTCCGACATAATTTTGGGGTAAAATATATTCTATTTGTTATTCCCGGTCACATACTGTGTGTGTATGAAATTTCATTCAAATCCCGTAAGCTATTCGTTTTTCGTGATTTCCGGGATATTCCCACATTTTTTTGGGGTAAAATATATTATATTTGTTATTCCCGGTCACATACTATGTGTGTATGAAATTTCATGCAAATCCCGTAAGTAGTTCTCCTATATCCGTTTTTCGGGATTTCCGGGATATTCCGACATTTTTCCGGGATAAAAAGTAGCCTTTATTCGCGGTCACATACTATTAGTATACCAAATTCCATGCAAATCGGTTCAGCCGTTTGTGCGTGATTGAGTAACAAATAAACAAACAAACATCCAAACATTCACATTTAAAATATTAATATGATTGGTTAATAATACTGTATCTTGATTTCTGACATTTACGCAAATATTATACATAGAAATAAAACTACTTTTTACCAATTGTATCGCATTATACTGATATTATTAATCGTTTCGGACCCTTTACAGCGTCCATCGTCACGCGTAGACTGGACGGACAGTCTACCCAGATAAAAGTAGTTTTATTTCAACACTGTATCTCTTTTAAAAAGACATTTTAAAAAGTGTACAGAACATATTTAGACCTGCCAATTATTAATCTATGCAATTGACATTAAAATTAGAAACAAACAATTTGACAGGGTTACTTTTTATGCATCCTTTTCTAATTTTTTCTTTGGAAAGAGAGTGAGACAGAAATCATTTTAAAAATCAGTATCAGCGCCAAAGCTTAGTTAAATTAAATTGGCATACCTGATTTAAAACTTTTATAAAATAAGTATCGAAAGGGCACACATCGAAATCGACAACCGTTACAATTTTATGAAAGTTTAAAAAAAAATTACAAAACACAATTTCTGTAAACCAAAAACTTATTGATTCAATTGATTGCTAATAATTTGTAAAACGTCAGAATTGTAGAGCCTCTAAAATTAAAGCTGCCTCAAGATGAAGTAGATAGTAAAGTGGATTTTGTATTAAACTTTTCGATGTCGTGAAGATCGGTTATTAACTTGCAACTTTTATATTCTAGGATGGATTGATGTTATCCAAAGCTGATATAATAAATAAATGAACCTGTTGGCTGTTAAGTTAAATAACCCATTCACTGTAACTGCCAAATTTCATTTTTTATGTAGGTATCAAACTGCTTAGGAGACTACTCTCCTACAACGAGACTACTCTCGAGCGTAACAAACACTGAGCTACTCCAACAATTCTAGTACAGCAAGTACAGTTGTTACCATTTTGTGACGTAACTCAAAAAAATAAATGATACTCTACCTAGCGTGCAAAATTTTTCAACCATACTTAATTATCTTGTCTTAAGTCTGGTTTAATATCATTTCGTTCTCTTCCCGTACATCCGCTCCTCAGTGAGACATAAGCTTAACCTCTGATATTTTGGATTTGACCTCGAAATCCAGCAAATATTTGATTAGGTTTTTTTCTCAACGGAGATATCAATATTAGTTTGTAGAAGAGATGTTCTACTAATATGACGAACATTATACAACATTATTATTAGTATATGCGAAACCTGAATATAGTTTGTTCAGAATCAGTAACTGAATCGATTCCAATAATTTTTACATCATGTTATATTTTGTCCCAAAAACATTTAAAAAATGTTACGAGTAGGACACCGAGCGACACTAAGTACCTATCCGCAATCATATGCGCGCAACACAGGTCACTGACACTGAGCGGTCAGCGCGGGCGCAGTGGGGCGGGCGGGGCCCGGGGGTGAACCAACCAGGCAACCACTTCAGTCGCCCGGCAGCTATAGGGAAGTGTGCACGTATGTCGCTCCCGTTCAGATAAGTAGGTACAAAACGAGAGCGCGACCGTGAGCGCAAGCATTTCGGTTGATCTGTACCTATCGTATGTAAAAAGCATAGGTAGTGTTCGTTTAAGAAATGGTACGTACAGTAGCGGTTTGTGGTGATAACGCGAGCGCGCGGCAGTTGTGTTTCGGTTGACGTGTACCTATCGTATGTAAAAAGCATAGTGTTCGTGTAAGAAATGGTACGGATACTAGCGGTTTGTGGTGATAAGTGATAACGTATTCCTGGCAGTGCGGCACGAGGAGCTATCTGACATTAAAGTATCGTCACACACATGAACACACGTTTTTATTTGTACCTACGGCCTGTTGTGGTTAAGTAGTGCGATGTTTAACACTTTTCATCCATTTTGAACTTACAGTGTTTGGTATAAGGTGCAACATATCGCATTGACTACATTTAATCACTTACGGCTGCATTTACAAATAAAGTACTTATTAATGTCTACCTACACTTGACCATTACGACAGTTCAAAGACTGGAAGTGTGATGGAAAATGTGGAAAGTGTGATGTATCATCAGTTAAATACAATGCAATCGGAAATCGCCGTACGGTTAGGTACCTACTGCCACATTATTATCAATGAGCGCCGCGACAACGCGGGCACAGGGCGGCGCCTGCGCGTGATGTGCATGTTTTTGTACGGACAACCAGGTAACTTAACAAGCTTATAACTTTGTGATTTTTCATGATACAAGTTTTGAAATTTTGTACATAGATTATTTACATAAAAATACTAGACACGTGTTTCAGGTTTCGCATATACTAATAATAATGTTGTATAGAAATCAATCTCGCATGCCTACCGTAATATTTTGGCAAAGCTATTATCATAATTTCGAATATTTATTGTTTTATTTTATAGTTAATTACAAAAACGAGACTGGTAGATTTATTTTACCGTCTTGTCTTATAGTACTCATCATCATCCAAAGCATTTTCGGTTTTGAAGCGTCTAACCAAATGTGGCTGAATATCAGTAGATATTTTACACGACTGCCATCAGACTACTGCACCAATACCGATAACCTAAGAATAAACTCAGCTTTCAAGCTTCTGACTGAACTGAAACTAAAGATTAACGCAGTGATTCGTGTAACAAACGGAATCAACTCTTTCTTCTTTACTTGTAATAATAAATATTTTAAAATTATCATCTAAAATGTTTCGAAATATCAAAAGAAATCGTAAGGATCGTCAGTTTTGAAATTCGATAAAAACAATGACTGTGTTAAAGATGCATTTAGGAAAATAATTTACCAAAAATCATTCAGAAGTTTAATATCTACTAACAAGGCACATCACGTGTTACACATAATTCCAATTCACTACTTCTAATGGCTCATTTATTTCAATATAATTATATACCTACATTGCATTTACCCGGGATACACCTAGTTGAGTCAGCAACCACCACATATGACCGCAACCAGTCACCGTGAACTACGATTGATTCCCACAGCAGCAGCACACAGTACCTACCAGTTATATAGCAATGTAGTCGTTGGTGCGTTTCCCACCGCCGTTCCAGGAATCACGTAGAATATTACTGTATTAGTTCGTATTGAAGGGCATATGTTGGCCTTAGAAGATGTAGTTATAGTTAAGTTCCGGTAGATATACGTAGTCTAGGTTAATACCTTACAGTATCTTGTCATTTTAGTTATATACTTGGTGTAATACGCTTATCTGTAGGTAGAACTGGATCTCCACTGAAAGAATTATTTTCACACTTGTAAACTCGTGTTGATGGCCAACGTTCCTATAGCCAAAAGAAAGTTGGCAACTTTCTTTCAATGAAGACCCGTCTTAATAGTAAAGCCACGGGCAATATGGGTTCTCCTTTATAAGAAAAGAGAAAAGATTCAAAGATTGAGAATTTGGTGGTTATAGAGAATTCAAATCTAGGACAAAAACCTGTCTTTTAGACAACTAAAATAGGAAACACGAAAAATCTTTGTTTCGTTATGCCTTTTCCTTTAACAGAAATCATATAATCGTAAATAAATCGATTAGATATTCCATCAGATAAAAATAAAACTAAAACCTAAAGTCCCAAACCTAGATAATACTAATTTAATATTATAGTTAGTTTTAGTACCTACTTACTACGTCCCAACAACCAATTAAGGACTATTTCACATACAAACTCCTGTATCAAACAGTTTTAGGTCACACGGTTCCGCAATTAGTTTGGCCTCTGTGAAGCACATCGATTCTCAATACACCATAATAGAAAGTGAGTTTGGTTCATTACCCTCATACAGACGGCTGTTCAACGTCACTGTCGACCAAAGAGTCGCCCGAAAAACAAATACCCTATTGCACCCAACTGTAGTTATAAGAAACTCCGTACAAATTTGTTTAAACAAAATGTTGGGGATGTGTGGTGCAAAGCAGAAATTTAGGCGGACACGCGACGACTGAAAAATAATTTCTCTAAAAACACAATTGAAAGCAAAATATCGTAGATTCCTCAATAAAAGTAAAATAAACTACCATCAACTACCCGTCCCACTGCTGGGCACGGGTCTTTTTTTTATATACCACTAAGGTGGCAAGTGACTATACGACCCACCTGATGGTAACCGGTTACCGTAGCCTAAGACACTTGTAACACCAGGGGTATCACATGCGCGTTGCCGACCCCGTAAAACGAAAGAGGAATAGTTAGGTTGGCAGTATAAGGGTCAAAATTCCCCCTCTACCGAAACAAGGTTTCCTCGCGGAGCACTGGCAACCTTGCTCGCGGTAACGAATACAACACAGCTCAAAGCAATGTTATTTCACTTGCGATTTTTTGCAAGGCTTTGTACTTCCTCAGTCAGGCAGCTCCAATTTGAGTGGTCCAATTTGAGTGGAATTACTCCCACTATTCCCTACCTCTCTTATCTCTCTCTCTTCTCACAGGATGAGAGAGATTAGACTATAGTCAACCATGTCAATGTTGAGTACGAAAAAGCCAAATGGTAGAGAGATACTGGAGATTTGCTAAAGTATTGTATTTATTTTTTTCTATTCCCCAATTAAGTCTGGACTTTTATAATCTTATAACTGCACCAATTAGTGTCGAGATTTGGAGTCAATTCGTTTGAACCAGCATATTTGACCCTATGTGTTAGGTACTTTAATTCTTACCAAAGCGAAAATTAATACATACTATACAGAAATAGTATAATATATTACTCAGTCCTTTATGTAGTAATGTTTCTCATATTAATTCCACAAAAGGTTTTTATTACAAAGATCTCTTAAATCTGACTTAATTGTTCCAAGGCCTTTTAGCCCGCGGCTAGATTCATGATCATAAATGCTAAATAAAATTAATTAGGTACCTACATTTTATAAATTAAGCGCTTATTATTTCAATTCTTCGAGTAGTGAATGAGTTAGTAATTTATATTTATTGTTATTGTACAATAAATATAAATTACGAACTCATTCACTAATACTAAGAAATTTTAGTTCGTACCCATTGGGGTACGAACTAAAATTTCATTAATTAGATACATTTCATTACATTTAAATTACATTTCAATAGTTATTTAGTGATGTTCTTTAATTTGTATACTGCCTAGAAAAGTACTTCGAGAAACGATATGGTGAGACGAGCTTGTCTTCTGCTGAAAGATATGCTGAAAGGTTGCCCCAAACAAGACTTAAATCATGAGGAATTAGTAGATTGGTCTCTGCCCCTACTTTGTTATTCATAACGAATCGCTTCACCATTACGCCTATAATAATAAAAAGAGACGTATTGTTTTGTAGTAAATCCGTTTCCGCGCCCTTACCCTCTGCCGCTTATGCCTCACGCAGTATCATAAAGCTTTGTTTACATAAGTGACCCCCAGCGCCGCGGGAATACATTACCGGACTTGTGAATGGACAATTTCAATGTTGATATTGACATTAAAATAATTATGTTTACACACCGACGATTTCTTTCAATTTTCGGGTAGGTAGCGGCTGTGTTTGTATAACGTAATATTAGATCTATCGGTGTCGGGACGGCGATGTACATGCGAATAATATGGGTTTCATTTTTTGTATCGCTTTTTTTCATGTTTATTTTTGTTTTGTATGAAGCATACGGTGTTGTCTTACATTATTTGCTCGTAATTGGTAATACGATTCAACGTTAATTACAGAACCTCAACGTTTACTTTTTTTTTAAATTTAATTTATTCTTTTTTGTTACGGAATTTCATTGTAACGATTTCCTTTCTTTTGAAATTACAACTGTACCTAAAAGGATGATAAAGAAATCCCTCAGAGAAAACTTCGCTTCATGCTAAACATAACAAAATTCAAATCAACACAACTTTTATTGGAAGTTCGAGGGGTCCACAGAGGTAAAATTGTGCCTTTAAGTCTCGACATCGATCTGAAGAAAATGTAACGCAAAAACAATTTATTCCCAGATAGAATCCCTTTGGAGTGGCTTATCGGTAGGTACTCCATTTGTTGGCGAGATTTGAAGTCCGTTATCTAGATGAGGATATTAAAATCTCCAAAATTCTCCTATAAACTTGTACTTGCAGCTAGTACAATGTACAAGTGAGACATCAAATGATATCTTATAAATTATAATTTTGCAGATTTAGATTCGAGTTCCGAGCTTTTGAGGGAACGCGAGAAATCCATTTCAGAATTTACATCTGTATATAGCTTGTTTTATTATTAAGCCCCTGATGCTAGGTTAATAAAATCCCAGGTTACCTTCATGTGTTTTTTTATTGTGGAGATATGTATGAGTATAACATGTACCGATACAAGAAGATGATTGAAATTTGGATCCACCAATTTATCACTTCTCTTTGCACCGGTTTACTTCAAAAATTTCTGGAAAAGCAAATCCATAAAAGACGAACAGAATTCCTGGAACGGCATCGTAACATGTTTTCAATTCGATTTCAGGCAAATTTTGTTCACTCTTTTATATTTAATCCCCCCACCCGTAGCGCTGGAGAAATAAATGGACTATTTTGGTTAAATAATTAGATAGTATAGTGTACAAATAATAATAACTTAACATATTATGGTTTAGCGCCAGTACTAGAAGGAAGTAAAACCGTATCGGTATATTATTGATTCAATACAAAGGCCAAACATAATTATTTACAATTTAAAAATATACTCTAGTTCCAATTAACTAACGAACTCATCTAACATCAGACCTACATTATTGTTTTCAAGGCCTTTGTCCAAGTCTTTTGTTTATGAAAATGCTGTTAATTTGCCGTGGCATTGTTTGCGTGTACATATACATAATTATGTATATTGATACTGAAAGAGTTACCAATGGAAGGAATATTTTTTTTAAAGTATCATTAGTTATTAAAGGTTGAAAGGAGTTTGGAATAAAGCCAACTATTTATTTATACACGACAAACACGAGCGTATATAAACATTAAAAACTAGTACGTACATATCACAAAATTTACAGAATATCGGAAATCGCTCACTCCTGAAATTCGAGACTGTAGAACTGTCTCGATTTTTAAAATCGTGTGTGTGTGTTCACTTGTATTTATTAATTAGTACATATTTACTTATTTTCACATTGTAAAACAAGCAGTACCTTTGTACTAAATAGTCCTAAGCTGGCTTCTTTCTAGTTACTTAGAAACTAGAAAGAAGCCAGCTTAGGACTATATACATAAAATATCAACGAATATAGTTATAATACAATATCTGAAGCTGTTACTATAATTACATTCGAAGCTATAGTTTCTTGTTTATTCCCCTTACAACTGATCCACGAAACATTTTAGTCACCACCGATAAAATTTAACAACGTCGTTAACTATCATGTTACTTGCCAAACTGAGATCAAATGTAACTTAGACGCAACTTAATTTACTATTACTGCTATAAACGAGGTTCTGTTGCCATTTTGGTCCTTGAACCGGTCACATTGTATCTATTGAGTATCTAATTGTTCAATTAAGTCAATCGACTATTTAACTATTTGGGACGCCGTTGTCATTCCCCAATTAGACTTCAATCGTCGGATATAGAATTACTAAATTAAGTACGGTTCGGTAGGGAGTTTGTCACAAATAAATGTCGGCTATTAAGAAGATGAAACAGAAAACAGGTTCTTCTTCCTCGGAGCCTTTTCCCAAAACTATGTTGGGTTCGGCTCCCAGTCTAACCAGATGCGGTTAAATATCTGTATTTTACACGAAACGCAACCAAACGCAATCCAATTTTTGAGAATAGGTACCGATATCCTGAGGATAGACTGGTTGTCAGGCTTTTTGGACTTCCAGAAAATAGGGTCAAAATTTAATAATCATATCGCGGTGTATTTTTTTTGTTTTCCTTGTAGCTAGTACAGCGTAGGTATACAGGGTGGAAGGGACATCGACGCGCAACGGCTTACCATAACTTCAGTACATGATTCTGGACCCCCCTACGTTGGAATTTTTCGATTGATTGGCTTCCGCCAATTCCTTGATGGCTTAGATCTCTGCTTGGAAAATGGAGGCCTATTGCTCCAAGTTTTCACTTTTGCACAACTTGGGTCGCTCTGCATGTATTCCGCAGCTTACATTCTGTCCCGTTTTGGACCCATCGATGTACCAGATTAGGCACACAGTAGGTACTCGTACTGTTAGTAGCCGTTAAATCAGACGTAACAATACAAAAAAGAATACATAAGTGTATTGTGTTATGTAATTGTAATATAAATATTGTATTATAAAAAAACCCTAAATGTTACACCAATAAGCAGTAAACCCAAAATAAGATAAAAAGGGTTTTGAACACTTTGGCTTACGAATTATTCGTAGTAAGTAGTATATAGTCCACGTATTTTTCAAAATGGCGGCTGGTGTGCAGACTAGACTCCATAGTAAAATACAAATTCTTTACAAATACAAAATACAAGAATAAAAATCTTCAAGCCCCTTTGACCTACGTTTTATTAGGAGGCAAGTTCGCAACCGTAGCTTATGGATACTCGAAAACGTATTCAAATGTCGAAGAGAAGTCGAAAACACCAGTGTATCTCAACAAACAATTCTGTCCACGACAGATGTGTAGATTTAAAAACTTTAACAGCAACACACTCGTGTCAGCTGGCGACCCATCGTATAAACAGAATTAAGTAAGCCATTTTGCTCAGCTGCAGATAAATTACGGAGCAAGCAGCATCTGATGCCTTACATTTTATATTCAGTTTCAAAATTTTTATTTAAATCTAATTCTTAATAGTTTATTTTAATTATTCTTTATGAATATCACCTGATAACTAAGAATTATACAAATCTTGCAATTTCGCGTGCACACGTGCAGAATTTTTATTCACAGGCTTTACAGTTTATTTATTTTTCATTATGAAAGTAATTATATAGTAGGGTATTTGACTGGTGTCGGTTTATTAAAAATAACAGCTTTAGTGAACAATATAATTAAATTTAAGTCATAATCTTAAAATAGGTAAATTAAATCGACTATTTAAGTTCTAGATATAAGTGTTAAGTTCGTGGTGGGGATTGAGAGGGGACGTTTCATCTGTTTCCCGCAGAACGAGTGTTAGTACAAAATTTGTATGGTACACGTAAGAATTTATGTCATCTCGTAATAGCACGGTCTCTGTCTAGCATAAGTTGAAAACACTTCTAACTTCTTGAACCGATTTTAATTTTGTTTTCGTTATTCGGCTCCATTTATGGTCAACTTTTTGACGAGTCTATAAAGAAAACAGTCACTTCTGCTCATCTCTGAAGAGAAGAGAGAGTCGTATTGTAGTATAAAAATTAGGTGTATGTGACTGTGTGCATAAATTAATCATAACATCAAAGTTGTAACAGTATATATAATATATCTATGTACATCCCTCTGAGGGTTTCATTCTACGCATTGTATTACAACAAAGTTTTACTTCCTACCCAATAACCCAACATACGTTAGACTATGGGTACATTAAACGTTAGTAAGTTATCTGTGTAACGTACAGTTCGCATCATGAGTTTTGATCTATGATGGCAAGCGTGTTGCTCACTCGTGTGTACTGCGGACTACGGTGCACTGGTCGTACCATTTTATCATCCTTTTTTCATTATTGGGTGACAGAATCAGTCGATCGTTCACTATGGTATGTCACGCCGGTTCAAACAAAATACAGTGACTCCCCAATAAGCACTAATGCCTGTAACTACTTTGGCATATGCAAGAATTGTAGCAAGTATCTAGTTTCTGCCTACCCCTATAGGAAAAAGTCGTGAGTATATGTATGTAGTCATGCTGTCGGACTGTACACTAGTTAACCCTACCTTGTTTTTTTATAAATAATATCATTTGCCATAGATTAACATAAAATTATAAAAAGTCTAATTTGGCTAGCATAACCTTAGTCATATACTCTGATTTTCTTTTTAACATAATTAAGTATATTAGTTATATTCGGAAAATTTACGAAATATATTGGTAGAATTCAACGATAGGTATGGAAGTACTAGGTCAAATCATATTACCAATTACAAAAAATCGTAAAAGAAAATTAATCGAAAATTCTATTCGTGGAATACAAAAGAAAATTTGAAATCTCGCAGATGCTATAAAGCTCGATATTCGTTTATTGAACGGCCAACAATAAACCCCAGTCGTCACGTAAATTCCAGTTTCCGATTTTGTACCCAGATCTCACGCTGAGCTTTACTTTTAATCCCTTGGATGTAGTCCAAAATTAAATTTTTAGCTTGAAAATTATTTATTCGAAAATATTTCGGTATAAAATTCTAAGGCATGAAGTAAAATGAATCTGCCGGATTTTCACTTAAAGCTGTTTCTTTTTATACGGTAAAGTAACCAGGTTGGCGGTTGACCACTACGACTTTATGATCTTATTAATAAGGTTAAAAAGCAAACAACACCTCAGACTGTACCTTGCTATTACTCACTAACTGTGGATCCCTTTTGCCAGGTGAGTTAAGAGTTAACTGAATCTTGCTGACACCTCACTGAAGTTGCTCCCTACCAGCTGCTACAAGTAAACGCTCAAACTTTCTAGCTGAGCCCCGGCTTCACAAAGAGACCACCGGCATGTACTTATGTTCAGATAAAGATTTGTACTGATATGACGTATCCTAGAATGACTGGAATGTTAATTACTTTGAATTTATAATTCATTTCATATACAGATAAAGTAATAACCTAGTGATGACACTGCAAACACACAACACAATTAACTGCAAAAAAGAGTAACTTACACCATAGACTCCAAACTTCCGTAAGTCGTCACTCTACGTAGCCAGCGGGCGTCCTACATTACGCTTATCTAGACGCGGTCTTACTAGAGAATTCAATTTTATTTTTTGCTGTCACGATTCTGTGAGGAACGTGATAATATGCGCATTCTTCTAATATATAAATTAGATAACATTATAAAAAAAAGCGTAGCGTTTATCGTGTCCTGAACTTTACAGAATTATTTATTCAAGCGGGATACACCTAAGTAACTAAAAATATTCTTCAATACATAATTGTGTTACCCAATTATGAAACTGAGCGGAAAATAATACCACGCATAGACGCGTTTTATATTCTCAAGAAATCCCTCAAGGCCCAACATTCTTAATTGAAGGAAAATGCCAATGAATTTTCTTACACCTCGAGATTCAAAATTTTTAATTACAACTTATTAACAGTCTCCGTCATTTCAATAGAACTCGACAGAAGTTCCGACAGGTTCAAGCGATCCTATGAGGGCCGTTTCCTATTTTTGGGCACGGAGTCCTAATTAGTGAGCTCAGTAGTTAATTAAGAAGGGGACCGCGGCTCGACGCGATCATATTTTAATAAAACTCTAATTGTTTGCTTAGCAAACACGCACTCGAAAACGACTGTTTAATTTCTATATCGACAATAATAACGAAAGTGGAAAGCACCAAGAGATTCGTAAAGAACATAACGTCGCTTTAACGAGAGAGAAATTGGTTTTATGGTAACACTTTTGATAATCAACTTAATTTTATTATTAAGATGGATTATTTTACATTAAAGTGGATATGAATGTTCACGCCTTATGAACTTTCAGAAACATGAATGAAAACAAACTAATACTAGAAGCATGAGATACGTTAGTTATATGAGGAGCTTGCAAAAGTGTCCATTGAAGTTTGCTCTTTAGATAAGTTCCTTTCCTTTTGGCCAAAAGCAAATTTCAAATAAATGTCACATCTTACCATGAATGAAAACAGAGTTGCGCTCGGAACGACATAACTAGTTGAATGTCTCGACAGAGCAGTCCAAAAGGACTGGATCCTTTCAAGTCACGATAGAGTCATGGAACACGGCGTTGAAGAAACTGGCAAAGAACACTTTAAACGGAGCAATAAAACTATTCAGGAGTACAACAAAATGTAGCCTCGTTCACGTCAAAAGTCATGCCCGAGCTACACGGAGTTATTGCAGCGCTATTAACAATTCAACATCAAAGTACGTGGGTGACGCAACGTTCCGTAAAAATTGTACGGAATTGACGCCTCTGCAGCATTTTTGATAAAGCCAATTTTATTATTCGAGACAGAATGCAATAAAAAGTGCCATTCATCCTGTGTGTCGGCAATATTTTGTAAACATTATAACGCGGAAACTATCTATATTCCCGGCGGCAATGCCCTAAAATGTGCCAGGTATTTGACGAGGGTTTTCTAACTAAATTATGAACTCTAATTCATTATCTACAAAGTGGATCTCATTCAATCTTCTTTGGAAATGTGTGGAAGCTGAAATGTTTTGTTAAATAATGGATACGGTCTACAGTTTTGGAATATCTGTATACGATCATCTTGTTTTATCTGCGACAAATTGTAAGGCAAAGATCTTCGCTCGGAGCAACATTTTAATATTATTTGTCTAGAAGATGTTCGTGTTATCTAAAATATGTCTCGTTGGCTTTCTGTGGTGAAAATATTTTATACAAGCAAGCTTTTCAAACCTTAAAAATAAATGCTATTACTTGAACTAAATCTGAAGTAGGCATGCCTGGCCCTAAGGGTGCTGTTTTATTTTTGGAGTTCCGTAAATTCTATAAAGTGTATTTCATGAGATTTTGTCATACATCCTGTACTATCCTACTTCCTACTAATATTATAAATGTGAACGTTTGTGAGGATGGATGGATGGATGTTTGTTACTCTTTCACGGTAAAACTACTGTATGGATTTTGATAAAAATTTTAATAATTGTAACTTTGATAATTTTATTGTCTTATTATTTAGTATACATCAGAATAAGATATAGGCTATAATTTATAACTATTTTGAGTTCATTAGCCAAATTCCAAAGATAATGAAAAGTAACTTGTCCACGCGGACGAAGTCGCGGGCAAAATCTAGTGTAAAATATTTGTTTGGGGCACAAGCATGTCATTGTACTCGGATCCACATTCTCTACTTTTGTTATTTATACTGCATCCAAACATATTAGTTAAATTTGGAAAGGTTACGTATTGTTAATATAATCTCGAAATTCACACTCATGTTTATCATAAAACTCATAAGTAGTACCCAACGGGAGAATCCAATCCACACAGAACCCGTATTTTTTAATACAATTAGTTTCGTAATAAGCGGTGTCGAGGTAGCTGCACGCGCAGAGATACTACGTGAGACTAAAAGGATGGTACGTTTTGATGAAAAGTGGATGAGCCGCGTGAATTAATGATTAACTACACTGCTCTCTACTCTCTGTGAAATACGTTATTTTAGTATCTTGGAGCTTTGATGTGCTAAGATGGATTGGAAATTTAAAAGTGTAGAATAATGCAGTATTTTACGTATCAGATGGGTTTGATGAAAGCGATTCGTTCTTTCATATAGGTACTTTGCTTGGATATGCGCCACATAAAATTATTTTATTTTCCCATTTCAGTTCCCAGACGATGCCTAAAGACAAGATAATGCCACAAGAAAATGATGTCACGAGACGGTTGTTAACCTAGTAGTCAGTACATATAGTGACTAACGTAACCAACGGAAGGAAATCGATTTCACGTGAGCACTTGAAACGGGAAGTTACCACGTTGTGGTCAAGGTATGAATATCAGAAACGCAGGTTGGCTTAAAAAATAACCAATACTTTCAACTAAGCCTAAATCATTGTCAAATCAATAACGACTGAAAAAAAGAGAATTATGAAACAAGAACGAAATACCTAAGTAGTTCTTGTCGATCGAAATTCTACGATTCAAGAATATAAAAGATATATGAGATCCCTGTTTAGGGCTTCCAGTGCTTGTGTCAGATCAAATGAGGCCTACACAGAATGGCTTTGCATTTCCAGAGGTGTCAGACAGGAATGTGTAGCGTCGCCTTGGCTGTTCAACCTATACATGGATCGATGTCTGACAGATTGAAAAGGAAATTATTGTGGACTAAGAATGAAAGAGTTACCTGTTAAATGTCTCCTCTATGCTGATGATAAGGTTTTACTTGCATCGCCGGCAGAAGAGTTGCAAGAAATGGTAACAGTAATGAATGAAGCATGTAAGTTGAAGGAAATGAAAATAAATGTAAACAAGACGAAAGTTATGGTTTTTGAAAGAGATGACGATGTAAATATTTTTATGTGATACAAAGTTTTCAAACTTTGTATCACATAAAAAGAGGTAAAAGTGTTGAACAAGTGAATGAGTTCATTTATTTGGGAAGTATATTTACAAGGGATGGTAAGATTGATGCAATCTGGAAAGAAGAGTGAATGCGAAAAATAAAGTTAATGGTGCTATACATGGGGTGGTGGCTAACCAGTCGGTGTCAAAACAGCCACGTCTGGCTGTCCACAACGGTGTGTTGGTACCTACACTGAAGTGAAAGTTGGGTATGGCAGAAGAAACTTGAAAGTAGGATATATGCTTTAGAGATGCGTTTCTTGCGAAGCTTTTTTTTTTATGGGATAGGTGGCAATCGAGCAGACGGATCGCCTGATGGTAAGCGATTTCCGCCGCCCATGGACACCCATGAAGTACGTTATTATTATTCTTATTATTCTACTAAGGTGGCAAACAAGCATACGGCCCACCTGATGGTAAACGGTTACCGTAGCCTATAGACACTTGCAACACCAGGGGTATCACTTGCGCGTTGCCAACCCTGTATTGAAAGAGGAACATGCGGTGTAACTCGGAATGACAGATTAAGAAATAGTGTGATATAGGAAAGTTGCGGTTTAAAAGACGATGTAGTGACAAAAATTGAAAAGAATATACCGAGATGGTTTTGGCATATCGAGGGAATGGATGAAAGGCGACTAACAAACGGGATTTATACGACGAATGTCAGTGGAACCGCCGGGAAGGGAGTTACTACCTAGGAAGACTTACACCGACCTTATTGGTGGGGTTCTTTAAAAAGGTCAGGTGCGTAATACTCGTAACCGGCGTATGTGTATGAGAAAATGTATGAATGTGGACGAAGCGAAGGAATGGAATGGAAGAATCTTAGAAAGTAGCGTCTTTTAGTTTCTGCCTACCATCATCATCATTAACCCATATACTGTCCCACTGCTGGGCACGAGTCTCCTCTCATATTGAGAGGGATTAGGCTATAGTCCACCACGCTGACCTAGTGTGGGATGGCAGACTTCACAAACCTGCAAGAAAATCTCTAAGATAAGCAGGTTTCCTCACGATGTTTTCCTTCACCGTTTAAGCGAGTGATAATTAATTATTAATACGCAGATGAATTCAAAAAGTTAGAGGTGCGTGCCTTGGATTCGAACTCGAGAGCTTCGACTTGCCAGTCCAATGGTCATACCACTAAGCTATAACTGCTTCTGCTTACCACCATGGGTTTTTTTTAAATTAAATGCCTGCACTTTTTATAAAACCTTTTGCACAGCATCTGATACTTAGAATCGATTGGCAGCTAACAAAATGCGCTGCCTCAATAAGCATTGCAACGTATTTTTTATGTTTCACCAACGGACAATAAAATCAATTCAGCTCTTTCTCGTTAAATTTAATTTTCAGTTTATGCAGCAAGCACTGGAAACTTTTCCAACACAATATGATCATAATTTTGCTACTTTGCAGCAGATACGTAGAAAATACAGACAGTATTATCGATCGTAGTGTAGTATTGTTTCACAAGACGCTTTAAAACGTTTCCATTAACAATTATAAATTGTATATTAAATAACTTACTATACAACTGTTTTCTCCTCAGATGTGCTGCAGTATACACAATGTATATGTAACTATTGAAAACCGAAGCTATTTCTTAAAACCTAAGTATATTGCAGTCTCCTCAGTGTGTAGTATAAAGTTAATACCTTTTTCTAAAATATCTTCAGTATCAAACAGCGCATGCCTTCCTCTCGAGGGTCATTTTTCGTGTGTGATGACAGACATTTAGTATTCCCATAACAGTTTAGAATGAACTAAAAATTTGTTATATTCAGCCGAAAATTGCAGTTTTTACAAGCTTTTTGGTCCAGAGAAACTAATTTATATGCAAATAAAACTCATTCATCGCTGCGCTTTTTATCAAAGCGATAGACGATTTCAAGTATTCCCGCAGCGGTGTAGAAATAGCTAGTGGGATTGTATTCGTCGTAAAATATAGTAAACTAGTTGTATCACCCCGATTTTCTCACGCCCCAAAAGGACTATTTACCAAATTTTTTGTCCTTCTACAGGATGCAATCCCTATTACGGAAATAGGCCCCTTGGCAATAACTTTGCTCTACCTGGGATTAGGACCCGGGACCACACGCTCAGCGGCCGCGTTTGTGACCACTAGACCAATTAGTAAATAAAGTAGATTATATATATATTTGTGACTATATTTGTAAAAATACACACGTTATACACCGTTATTTTTTGTTATAGATAAATTTTAATCTACCCAACAATGATTTTTTCATTCCTACAACCAATAATTTGGTTTCGACCACGATAGGCAATAGATGTATTTTATGACTTTTGTTATGGCAAACGTTGAAACAGTCCGTAAATTATAAATGAGCGAAGGACATATATAACGTGGTAATTAGACGGTAGTGGCGCTTTATTATAGGTTCTCGGGTATAATTTTTATATGTTTTATGAAAATTTTTAATATGAGGCACACGCTTTTGGTTATGTCCTGGTTTTGCTATAATATAATACCGTCCATATTTATGTTGTTTAGAAAGTGCAATATTAAATAGTGTTTCGTTACGCAGTCGTGAACACTTATTATTATATTTTCGTTTGGGCCAATCGAATGATTTGTCACTGTACATAATTTTATTTATTCAAAGCATTAATAAAATATAATTTGATATGCTTAAGCAGTTTATTTTACTATATAGATAATCAAGCACTTAACACAAGAAAATGGCAAGTTTAAGCCACAACAGTATCAAATCAACTCAACTACGTAATCTTTCTTTAAAATGTATTTATAGTACAACAATTTCATCCTATTTAAACCACTTCAAACAACATAAACGGTGATAGATATGCAAATTACCACGAATTCCATTAAACAGTTAACTTAAAATAAATTCAGATCGCAAACGTTACCATTGAACTAAGACGCTTCATAATGTATTCCACGTTTGTATAATCCAAGTAGGTATTACTTGGGGAACTTATGAATTTTTAAATAGATGTAGAAGCATAATATATTATCTCGTGTTTAATATAAATAAATATATGGTTTTGCAGATATACTGAGTTACAAATAATCCATTCCGTACTTCCCGTAGCGCTTAATTCACAAGGGCTCTTAAAAAATGTATAAGAACTTTTTACTGAAAGAAGGGCGAAATTTAAACTAAGCTTTATTTAAACCAATCGTAGATTGCATTACCAAGTTATAAGTATATAGGTAAGTACATAAGTAGTACATAATTAAGTACATAGGTAAGTACATAGATAAGTACATAGATAAGTACATAGGTAAGTACATAGGTAAGTACATAGGTAAGTACATAGGTAAGTACATAGGTAAGTACATAGGTAAGTACATAGGTAAGTACATAGGTAAGTACATAGGTAAGTACATAGGTAAGTACATAGGTAAGTACATAGGTAAGTACATAGGTAAGTACATAGGTAAGTACATAGGTAAGTACATAGGTAAGTACATAGGTAAGTACATAGGTAAGTACATAGGTAAGTACATAGGTAAGTACATAGGTAAGTACATAGGTAAGTACATAGGTAAGTACATAGGTAAGTACATAGGTAAGTACATAGGTAATTACATAGGTAAGTACATAGGTAAGCACATAGGTAAGAACGTACGTAAGTAGTTAGTAAAACTGATTAATAAAACATAATTTGTTCAATTTAAAAAAACATTATGCATTTATCCGAGAGCGTAATGGAGAATGTTCTCGCTGAAGAGAATTTACCGAGAAATATGATTTTACAGCTGGTAATACTGAACGTAAATTTCATAAAACATTCAAATAATACATATATTTTTATCATAAACAGTGAAAACAGACATCAGAAATTTAAATTTTCTTAAATTCTCGACCCAGAGAATGTTCTCAAGAATTTAACAGCAAAGTTCGCGATGTAAGAATGTTCCCGAGAATTGCCCATCACTAGTTGGGGGTTTGGCAAAGCAGAAAAAAGTACTTAGCTATATTGTTATCTTAGCTCTTTTAGCTGTCATCTCATCAATTACATTCTGTCCTGTTATCATTAATTTTGTTTCCCTCTTCCTGCATCCACATTCATGCGCAAAACCCTTCTGCTGACAAGCCCAATTGCTTTTACCTACATATTTTTTCAGTCAATCACGCTACCGTCAATATGCTTCTTCAATACTAATTCCTTATCCTATCCATTTTTACTACACCACACATTGCTCTTAACATTCTTATTTTATATGCCTTTACGGTCCTTTTATGGAGTCACGTAGGTATATAAATGCACTCCCCATATAGATGGAATCTTACTCCCTATTTAGGAAAGCCAATTTAATATCAATACACTATTCTTTTTCATCTTCCTTAACTTTTCTGCACAGTAATTATCTAAAGTTTAATGACTTTAATATTATCATAATAAGTCCATTAACTCCTAGATAATAAGGATTTGTAGTGACATCTAGCACGGTAAATCGAATTACGAACTAATACTGAAACGCGCTTTCAAAATTCGCAACGCAAGATAAAAAGTTCCTGAACTTGTAAAAAAATTGCGAACCCAATAACCTAGTATGTTGCTTTACAGGCTTTACAGCCTAACCTCTCTCTGTGTGACTATCGTTTATAATTTAAGCTAAGAATTATATTTACTTTAACCAATATAAATTATGTATGCATTGAAATAGGAGTTTACGAAGAATCTCATTTATTCATGCGTGTATTCAGTCATAATTAAAAGTAAGCCTATCCCCAGAAAGCGAGACAGTTCTTAGAACAGTACACTTTAGAGCTCATTGTAAAGAAGGGCTTTCTTTACTCGAAAGAAAATTATACTAAATTTGGATTTATCAAAAATGGATGTCTCCCTCTTTTAATAAGTTTTCACATTTAAATAATTAGTTAATTTTGTTGGCCTACACTATAATTTTCTTTAATGTTGTGGGACACTCACATGCTCAAACACCTACAAATAACTTAACTAATTTAAATTTACAAATATTTGTTTGTTCCGGGCGCGAATCGAACCCGCGATCCATAGTCCAGTAGCACAGTGGTAATCTACAACCGATTACCAGGTATGGTTGTTTAATATGATACTATAACTGCTCCTATGAAATGCCTGATAGTATCAACGCAATATTACTTTGTGTAACCTAAAACCCCTTGTTTACATCATTATGCTTCTAAACCCTATCTTGCGGTGAGGTTTTAGTACAGAGGTGAGGATTCCGATAGGTTAAGAATAGAAACCCATCCACAGACTGACCGCGATAAGCGCAGCTTAATCTTGACCAACGTAGTTAATACTTAGCCATGCGCCCCACAAGAGGACTTAAGTTGGAAATTAAAATAATCACAATTGAAATTAGCGTTTTGTTTATTCATAATGTATAAGTGTGACGGATCTTTTGTTTGTAGTATAACGAAGTCGGTGAATGGGCGTGGCCCCTTCAGTTGCAGCACTCACTGCGAACCGGCACAGGACGTGACCCAGATCATAAAAATCGGCATATGCATTCAAGCAGTTTGTTTATTTTCTGCAGATTAAGTAGAGTAGCGACTTTCTGAGTGACCTCATTTCGTTCAGAAAATCAAAATCAATTATTGCCTGAAATCAGAAATATCAGATTAATTTCACATTTCAGTAACGCAATTATAAGCAGTATCTACCTACCTTCTATACATTATACTATTACAGAAATAAATAGGTCTTTTAACAACACTTTAACAAGTGAATGCTTTATTTTTTTAGTGCTATATAGCACCGGAATTTCGTAACTGACGACTTCTGAGAAGAAAGCATGGTACAAGATAGGTACTGGCAAAAACAAAACTAAAATAATATGATTATTTTAAGCATCAAGAGATAGTAACGGAGTACATAGCTCATAAACTCAGTTGTATGATGAATTGCTACAATATGATCGCCGGTTAAATCACCTTGCATATGCAAACGATTGACCTAACCAAATGGCCGTTTTGCCAATTGTCGATGCACTATTGACGTGAGCAAATCAATTTACTGAGCGGACTAGCGTTCGATTATAATCGGATCGACAAATATGCACCTACACGAAACGATGAGTAAAAAACCAAAACTCAGCTAACAATCATCACCTCGCTACCATTTTATTTTTAATAATAACTAATTGACCCGGCAGATGTCGTCCTGCTGAAATTATAAGTTATAGAAAAATGCACGGGAAATTTCCCGAACATAATATTTTTAATTTTTCTTTTCCTAAAACAATGTTTAAATTTTAAAAAAAAACAGCATTTGTTTTTTATTTCTATAATTATATGAAACTAAACCTATTGAATAGCTCACACACGATAGAAGAATGTTACCACGGGAGCCATTGAGTGAGCGGTCGTCTGTAGCTAACTAAAATATAACCTTGTATCTGTGTTAAATCTGATCCTGACTGATGGCTTGCACTAAGCCGCAAACTGTGAGCTTAATATAATCATAGCCTAAAGCCATTTTCTGCGTTTATCCTTAGTAGGTCGTCAGCGACATAACACAAGTCTGCCAACAAACCCAGTTAATAAAATAACATTTTTTACGACGAAACATGAAGTTTTACAGCGACGAGTTACCGTCCCAGAGAGACTCGGCTAATCAAATAACCAAGACATAAGTTTTTATGCTTCAAAATTATCTCTTTGATATATTACAAGTGCGACCGAGTCGTTATAGTACAATTAAAAGTTAGACAGAATTACTAATCAATGGAGGCTAGAGTTTCAAGCGAGCACGTCTGGCGGAGATGATAGAGCACACTTAAAAAGAGGCCGACATTATTAATGTGACGGTTGACTTTTGGTAGAACCGCTTTGTGCGAAAATATTCAAGCTTAAATCCCAGTTTTTGGTATGGTAGGACAAATTTCGCTGGGGAATAATTTTTCACCTTTTTCTGTGTGTGCCGTATATTACGACGGTGGCTTTAACTCGTGATCTCGCTTGAGACACACTTTAGTAAAATGTATTGTATTTTGTCTTTGATTTTATATTCTGTCAAGTCAAAATAATTTATGACACATAATTCTTTAAAAGCAAAAAAGAAAAACGCACAGTTTTGGTTATTTAATTTTGTAAGGTTATTGAAATATAAAGGTAGTTTGAGTTGCATGTCTCACATTAAAAATAAATAACTTTTTAAATGCACATTATTTTCGACAAATTGCGTCCAGTACGTTAGACAACCAAAATTGTCATTCAATCCATAAATTCAAAAAGTGTGACAGTTTAATCCGCAATTCAAAATGGCCGACCCGAAACCGGAATCAAGGGTCAGAGAATTTATTTCACTATTAATGTTTGCGTGACGGCGTAGTTCGATATTTATATCAGTAATTATCACTTGTTTGCTCCCAGTTAAGGTCCCAGCTTACTACATCGTACCATATTGCACTCATCAGGGACAAGGCTACTGCAAACACTGCCAATTGAATATCAATTGTTTGCTATTGACAGAACAGTCCAGTATCAGTTTTTAATAAAAGGTAGGAACTTAATCTTTACCAATACTAATATTTTAAATGCGAAGGTTGTTTTTTTTTAACTCTGTTTGTTTTTTATGTGCCTTATCCCACATAAATTGTGGAAGAGATTGCAATACATTTTGACAAGCAGATTGGAAAGGATATTTTGAGATCAAAGGTAGCTTTTCTTCAAAAAGTCCGTTTGACTAGAAGTCGTCTGGTTTTTCATCTAATGTCTTATTGATATTCTCGTAGGTGCTGAGGTATTCTGGGACTTCTTAGGTTCCAACACAATTAATCTAGGCAACCTAGATGACAGTTGGCTTATTTCGGGTAGTATCAATCCGATTCGAAGGACCACACCGGAGCTTGACACGAGGATGCGATGCATGTTAATAGAGGGTAAGACTTATTGAAATTTCCTATAATACCGAATTATTTAATTGTCCATTGCTAAAGTCATGCAAGTCATAAATACTTGGCGATAGCGTTGATCATTGTCCGACGGTACACTGTAGTGAACAGAGTCCGTGAGTTTTGTCCGTTCGACTAGTAAGTTGTAAAGGCAGTCGTAATATTTTATGACTAAACTTTGTTAATCTACGAGCTTATAACTGGACTAGGCTTTTGAACTATTTAGCCTTGATAAGACTGGATAATAGAACTTAAGTGGTGTTCGGGCCAGAAATGGCGGGGCAGTTTTAATTAAAATAAAAACGAAGTGCTAACAAAAAGGATGAATACACTGATGTTTATATTAGATCATTTCCTAATTTAAATAATAGAATGTGATGATGCAAAAAATCTTTAACGTGATTTATGTAAACATTTAACCAAGTATTTGTAAACAAGAACAATATTTTGAAAATTATATAAATAAATGGGATTATAGTATGACATTGTGAACTTGTTGTAGGTATATTATTATTGTTGTGAGTATAATATTAAGATTATTATTATATAATTACATGCCTATGGAAAATAGATAAACTCAATAATGTGTGACGATACATAATATACTCTGAATAAAGGAATTTATCAATTGCCAAAGCGCTCCTTTTCAAGCTACATATTCGATAGGATTAAAGGGCTCTACTCCATCTAACATTAATCTCTCATAATCTGATCATAAAGGAAATCTCAAGACTGTACAGTATTATAATATTTCTCAGAAATTTGAAAGAGTTCCTCTTATACATATAAATTAGGTAGAATGCAACCGTGAACCAGGTTCACGACACTCTTCCCTAATTTTATTACCAAGGAGTATTTTATTTCCAGACGTTAAAAATACTTTATGCTTTTCCAATTTTGACCCGGAACTAACACATACAGCTGTACACGCCACACAATTATTTTAATTAAATCACAAAAGAACACCTTTTCCGTAAAAAAATAGAGATATTAGAAATAAAGTTTAAGAAGCCTTTATAAATATTAATTAAAATATAAAGTTTAGCCGATTTTCACAAAACCTACACTTCTAAAAACTTGTAGATTCATTTTATTTTCGCTCCGTTAAAACTATTTTTTCTCACATTATTATAAATATGAACTGTGAGTGTAAACAATGTTAGTTAATCTATAATAAATAAATTAATAAGCTGTTTACTTTATATTTCGATTGTAACAGAAAGAGAAAGAAGAAGACACATTATTTATGGTATTTAAAACAGAAAATAACGCATAATTATATCGCCGAAAGGTTAAGCAGAGATGTAACTACGTACATCTACAATTCGCCAGTTACGGTCCATGCAATAGGGGGCGACCCTATTGCCAATGTCTGTGATAAGAGCCTTAACAGGACACTGTTGCTTGAACAAGCATATATTTAATTTAGGGCTGAGTAACACGCGAATCTGCCGGTGTTGTGAGGAGGCTGAAGAAAGGCCACTTCACCTACTGGGAGAATGCAGATCGCTAATACACAAGCGCAGTACTCATCTAGGGACACATATCTTAAGCCCGGATGAAATATAGGAGTTTACCTCCTGCAAATCTTGCAGTTTATAGTAGCCGCAGGGTTTAGCTAACTCAATGAGTGGCGATCACAATAAACGCTACATTCGCAGTGATACCTACTATAGCCGCAAACCAACAATAAAAATAATAGAAAAAAATTGCCAATGCCCAATTCCAAGCTATAAGAAACGAAGAATACATTTTGATTTCTGACATTTACGCGAATATTATAGGATTACTAGCTGACCCCGCAAACGTTGTTTTGCCATAAAAAAAAGTACTAGGGTGGGTCACCCTTATCATTTAGGGGTATTGAAATAAAACTACTTTTTACGGATTTTATCGCGTATATTGATATTATTAATCCCTTAATTAATTCTATCTATATACGCGATAAAATCCGTAAAAAGTAGTTTTATTTCAATGTATAATATTCGCGTAAATGTCAGAAATCAATATTTAGGGGTATGATAATGTTGGCCTATTCTCAGACCTCCCCGATAAGCACAAAAAATTTCATCAAAATCGGTCAAGCCGTTTCGGAGGAGTATGGCAACGAAAACTGTGACACGAGAATTTTATATATTAGATAAAGATTAACGAAGAATACGCTAAAAATAGCATACTATATTTTCACAGTCGGGCAACAAGGACTCAAAGAATATCAAACGCACCTGTCTTACATATTTACACAAATTCAGCACATATATTCATGATATTTGCATGTATATGCGGTGAACACGATCCGGTTACGGTACATACCGTACGTACTGGGTACCTGAACGACGTACCTCTCGGCACGTCCAAATAATCCACGCTTATATGTGGAAAAGGAAACCTGGTTTTTAGAAAGGTCTTATATATGTGGAAACATGCGGTACGGTAATTGAGACGTGTACGTTTTGTAAGTTAATTTCTTTGAATTTTATTTTTACAAAAACCACTTTCTTTATCCTATCTTACGCCTACTATATAATAATATAAATTTGAAAGTTTGTGAAAATGGATGGATGGATGTTTTTTACTCTTTCATAAACTACTGAACGGATTTTGATGAAACTTTACAGTATTACCTATTATTTATACATCAGAATAACATAGGTATAGGCTATAATTTATCACAATTTTGAGTTAAGTAGCCAAATTACAACGATAGTTAAAAGTAACTTTTCTACGCGGACGAAGTCGCGGGCAGAAAATAATTCCTATACATATTTTTTTCCGATGGAGATGAACAAAAACTACAGGACTGCACTGCAACGATTCAACTTAGGCAGAGGTGTTTAAATGTACTCCCACAGGTAGCCGGTATGTTTAGGTCCCATGTCATAGAGGGTTAGCCTATTGCCACTTTTTTTTTGTACATTTGCGCAAATCATATTTATGTGGGAATCGAAGCCGCGACCCTTGGCGTACAAACCGATTCCTTAGCCATAGAAATAATTGTGCAAGATTTTGATGTAATAACAGAAAATACTCTTTACTAAATACCATAAATTAGGCTCCACTACTGCATCATTTAAGGACCTACTTACCTTAAACGGAAAATGTAAAGAGTGCCGACATACCGAAATTGGCGAGCATTTCAATGCGGACTCAGTCATAACTCATCCTGTACCGCGCTTCATTGTAACGGGAGACAAATTGAGGATACGTCATAATTTCGCAGTCACCGCGCCATACTGAATCCGAAATACCTATTTGCGTGAAATTTGGAGTCACTAGCTGCTGGTTCTGATAAACAATAAGGACTAAATTCCTATTGTTGTGGTAGGATTCATTAATTACAGTGACGTAATATTTTATTATAACAAACTAATTTATGACATGTTGAGAAATATAAAATTGAGAAATTCACACACTAACTTTTCATTGTGCGAAAAACAAAACGTGTATGTTTTCTTCATACAATATGAATTTACGTCTCACATGTCTCCACAATAAAATTTCTAGGAAATTTTGTGAATACAAAGCGTTTACCGCCCTATTTGGCGTTCAGAACGCCTAACACCTCCGTTTGAACACTTCAAGGGATTACAAAGATATGACTACCTTTTTTCTACACCCTTTTTTTCACAACTCCACATTGCCTTTCAGGTATATACCTATTCTGTCGTAACTATTAAGTACTAGATAACTACCACAACAAAGTTCGCTAAAAACGAAACGAAAATTCTCTCATCAAGTCACCTCTTGACCTATTTCAATTACACTAACATATTATGTATTTTTCGATATACAATTTTTTAGGCTTTGTTTTATATAAATAGTTTTCGTGATTAAATGTTTTTTGGATATTTCTCTTAAAAACTTTATTGAGAAAAGTGAAAACTAGTTGCGTTATTGCCTCAAGCATGTAATAACTCCATGCCATATTACACCCCCATTTACATATTATTCGGGGGTATAATCATTTACAAACTTTTGGGTATAAATGGGCATGACAGTTGAATTATGAAGAGCTGGTTTGTTTGTCAGTAGCAAAACAAAGTTTGTTTTTATCTACAGCAAAACTATAGAACCTACTTCGTAATTAAGAAAGGTATTTGAATTCTTTGAACGTTCGTTAGTGAGTTGTTTGTATAAACTTTGTTGATGAATAAATAAACAGAGGGTAAACGCAAAAACTAAAGCACTAAGATTCTAAATGAGATGATTTTCATTTTCCACATACTCGTTTAAAGTGACAAACTAAATAAGTGTGTACTTAAAAGTGCATATTTTTGAAAAAGTAAAATAACTTTTATTGGCATAATAAACACCAATGACGCTCTGTAAAGTTTTAAAATAATAAGTATCTTGTATATATTTTCTCTGCAAAAATACAAGAATAGCTACTCATCCAAACAATACTTATAAAAAACTCAATAGCATGATTGAATACTGTATACAGTATTTTGGTAACAATCATGGACCCTCTCCCATGGGTACACAAACTGATAATATTGTAGTGCAATTAAAATATTGAGTCGACTATCGAGAGTGTTAAAGTTGAATCGGTGAAATGTTTAACGCTATAATCGTGTTCGGCTTTAATGTCACTATTTTTCTGATCAAACACTAAGTGGTAGAATACTTCTTCAAACAAGGATTTTCACGAACAGCCGAAGTACTGAATTTTATTTTCAAACTATTAGTGGTGTAGGTAATGAAATCTATCAGATAAACAACCAAATTGATATGACACCATCTACATACTGCATACTCCAAATAATAAAATATAAATGGCCTTATTTCTAAATCAGACCAGTTGACAGTAATACTTGAATCTCTTAGTGATGAAATAAAATGTTTAGGTGTAGTATGTATCACGGAACATAATATGATCGTTAGTGATAAATACACTTTAAACCTTGCAAATTATACTTTTGGTTCTGGTTTCTTTAGAAAAAACCGACGTGGTGGGTCATGCATTTTAGTACACAGATCTCTTGAATTTAAGCCGATTTCTGAAATTAGCAAATACTCGCTTAATAATATTATGGAATGCTCAGGTATTGAATTAAGTGATCATAAAATACAGATCATATGTATATACAGACCCCCAAAATCAAATAATGAAGATATTAATAAATTCTTTTCATTACTTAGTCGATTTTGCTTCACTAAGAGGAAAATTGTTCTGTGTGGTGATTTTAATATTAATATTCTCAATAAGTGTAAAGTATCAGCTGAATTCATTAACATTCTGGAGAGCTATAATCTCAAGCTAGCTATAAAAAAGCCCACGCGTTTGTCAAGTGGGAGTTGTATCGACAATTTTGCACTTAACGTAAAGAATTGCAAAGCTAAGATATTTGAGTTTGCGCTTTCTGACCATACAGCCCAAATTCTGACACGCCCGGTCAAAGCTAGTTCTTCTTTAAAATACTGGTATGCAGAAAAACGCGACTATAGTGTGGAAAATATAGAAAAATTTAAGGAGTGTATAAGTTCGCTCAGTTTTAATGATGCTTTAGAAAATGATGACCCTAATATAGCATTCAATCTTTTTTATGACTCATTTTGTTTATTCTATAATCTCTGTTTTCCCAAAATAAAAATACGGTTAACTTCTAAAGTGCGGCCGAAATGGGTGACTAAAGGCATAAAACAATGCTCCAAACGTAAAAGGAAGTTACTATGGGAGTACCGGAAAAAACCTAGCAGTCTTACTAAAAATCGCCTCTTTACTTTATCATATAGGCTTAACAAGGTAATTAAATTAACACAAAGGTCTCTAAATGCTCAGTACATCATTACGGCCTCAAATAAATGTAAAGCTACATGGGACATAAAAAACGATGGTAAACTGAACAAGCCAAAAGATGATATTCCGCTAATATATGTTGAAGGAAACATGATAAGTGATCCAAGGGACATTGCCAACTCCTTTAATAAATTTTACATTAGCCAAGTCGAATCATTTTGCACTAATACCTCTAAAGTCACCATTCCAAATAATACAAAAACAATGTTTATGCCACCCACCATACCAAGCGATATTAATAGAATAATCTTAAACTTGAGAAATACTAACAGTACCGGCTATGATGGAATATCAGCCAAAATTTTAAAGTGTGTCTCCGGCAATATATCATATGTACTTAGCCATCTGATAAATCTGTGCATAATCTACGGAGTCTTTCCGGAAAAAATTAAATACACTGTAGTTAGACCACTTTTCAAGAAAAATGATAAGCATGACATGTCGTGTTATAGGCCGATAGCTCTTATCCCTGTTATCTCTAAAATTTACGAAAAGGTAATTCATGAAAATATCTATAAATTTTTCGACACTAATAATTTATTCTGTTGTGAACAAGTGGGTTTCAGAAAACATAAAGGTATAGACTCGGAAATTTTTGATTTTCTCCATACGGTAGCTACTAACATAGATTCAGGTAAACAATCTTGCGCACTTTTTATGGACTTAACAAAGGCCTTCGACCACGTTGATCACAATATACTATTAGACAAGCTATATGCATATGGGATCCGCGGAAATATACTTAATTTAATAAAATCGTACTTAAGTGATAGAATGCAATCAACTCAAATAACTAAAATATGCCCCTCAGTAAAATTAGTAACCAATTACTCATCAGACTACAGTAGAGTCAAGTTTGGTGTGCCACAAGGCAGTGTATTGGGCCCACTCTTATTTATCATTTATATAAATGATTTGCCTAAGGTGACCAACCACAAGTCAATATTATTTGCGGATGACAGTACTATTATTTTCACCGGCAATGACAGTACCCGTATGCAGCTAGATATAAATTTAACTTTATCCTCTATTATTCAGTGGTTGACATCGAATAATTTGAAAATTAACCTCACTAAGACAAATTATATGACATTTCGAAATAGATTAAACAGATTGACTGACATGGACATTACCTATTCGGACATAAAGATTGAACAAGTTGATGTAACTAAATTTTTGGGTATACATCTGGATTCTAGTATGAAATGGACTACACATATCGAATCACTGTGTTCAAAACTCTCGCAGTTCTCATATGCTCTTTACGTTCTATCCAAAAAGGCGAGTACGTCAACAGTTTTAATGGCTTATCACGGGCATGTTACGCCCCTTTTGAGGTATGGGATAATGTTCTGGGGAAACTCCATAAATAAAGAAGCCGCATTTATAGCACAGAAGAAGTGCATAAGAGCAATCTTTAGGCTTAAACAGACTGATAGTTGTAGACCCCTTTTCGCAAAACTCAACTTACTTACTCTTCCATGCATCTAGAATATGAGTATGTTTGAAAAATTAAGTAGCAAGAGGCACAATCTGAAAATACGGTTTCCAACTAATAAAAGCACGCTATTTAACAACAGCGTATTTTGTATGATCCCACGATTATATAATAATCTACCAAATTCAGTACTGGAAACATCTTATATCCAAGTGTTTAAGAATAAAGTAAAAAAAATATTGTTAACGAAGATGTACTACTCTATCAAAGAATATTTATCCGATAAATTACTTTAGTAGAACTCAATAAGTATGTAAGTTTAGTATTAAATTGACATTATTATTGTTTTATTAGTTATTCTTTGAATTGACATTAGATCAACACTGACATTTTAATATTTTAGAATTAATTTATCTATCTAATGTATACTTACGAAACATTATTACTTTTTGCATGCTATATAGCAGACTATGGTGATACTTAATTTATTGAATGTAACAACTCATGTACCCATATTCGCAAAATAAATGATTTGATTTGATTCCATCAAACAGAAAACAAACGTCAAAATAGAATTAATTTAAAGAATTTTTCAAAAAAAAACCAACACGATTAAAACATACAGGATTACAAACAAGATTTTAACCGTGATTCAATTAGCAACATATACAATCTTTAATCCAAATGCACAAGCCGCGTACGGCTTCAAGGCAAGCTAAACCTTGTTAGTGATGTTTCGAACTTTTCTTCGTAAAGAAAATCAAAAAGGTTGAAACTGCACTTTTTCCCTCGGTATTGTACCCCAACTGATTCCAAGTCGTTTAGCAATTGAATCTCAATTTACGTGATTATTTTGCATTTAGAGTTTGATAACTAGTTATTTAACCGACATAAGTTATACTTATTTTATACTGTTCAGTTATCTATAGAGCATTAACCAAACGATCCATTAGCGAATTTCTCCTCCCACATAATCTATAAATAACTATACATTACTATGTCTTTCAACTTACATTTAAGTCATACAAACGATGTGTTTTATTTGTTTTATTTAAATAGTAACTATTTTGTATGAACCACTAATAAAGTAAAGGAAGTTATCAATTTCTAAACGACTGAAATTAATCCGACGCGAGAATGCGCGCGTCGCCTTAAGTATTTATATTTTCACTATACAAATGTATACTTTAGTTAATGGAGATAGAATTCAATATACCTATTAAAGTGTGATCATATGTCACACGTTTATAGTAAAATACTATTTAGCAAAATAATTAATTACACATTAAATTTTTACGAGCCCAAAGCACGCACTAATTAATTATCACTCGCTTAAAACGGTGAAGGAAAACTGCGTGCTTTAGAGATTTTCTTGATGGCAGGTGAACTCTGCCAACCCGCACAAGGCCAGCGTGGTGGACTATAGCCTAAACCTTCTTAATCTGAGAGGAGACCCGTGCCCAGCAGTGGGACAGTATATAGGTTGATGATGATGATATTACATTTTAAAAAATACGACATCTAAAAAAATTATGACTCAAAATAGCCTTAATAATGAACACCCTTATTCATTAAACTATCACTTGCCATCGAACGCATATAATACAACCCATAAAATAGTTAGAAAATGAAACAAAAAGAGCCGGAGATTACCCGAAATCCCCGAGCGAGGGTAAAGTACGAGGGTATGCTCGCAGAAAGGTTGACAAAAAAATCCTGAAAGGACGCCCTTTATAAGTTAACCAGGTGTTTGGTTAGTCACAGCAAAAATTCGCGAAGTTTCCGGACCGTCATATTTTTATGGATAATCTGGTAAACGTGAAAATATATGTATATGCAGGATGAGATAAAGGTAAAATGTTTTTGGACTTCTGATTTTCTACTTCTATTCGGAATCAAAGTGGCGCTTTTGTGGAACCACGGTTATTTGAAAATCAAATAAGAAATAAGTATTTCTGTTTTAAACAGACTATGTTCACATTCGTATAGTTTGCGACTGTTAAAAATAATATTTTGTGTTAAGTAACTTTCACACTAACATGCTGAATGCAGAATGTTCGTCTAATTCTATCTTCATCGACTGATTTGCAGCTAAAAATGTGCGCCTAATATAATCCAGTCGTCACTTATGGTCAGCTATACTCAGTTTTATATTGCATCAAGCTGATTAGTCGGTGCTTTGCGGCTTAGAGTTGGGCTGTCTGCGGCCCAGCGTAAGGTCTCGATGAACATAGAAGATGCATATAAAATTGCGGATAGATAGTAACAAAATAAATTGATCCACAAAAAAGCTAAGTATGTACTGTTGTCATGTTAAATTAACCTTAATATTTGAATCCACTCCACACAAAAATAAGAAATGTAACTGTTAGTATTATAGTAACATGTTCAAAGAATCAGTCTAGAAATTTATTTTACTATTTTCAGTAAGTTACTAAAACTTCATCGGGTTTGGTATACGCTTTATGAATAACCATGTAACCTAACCGCAACATAAAATTGAAAATGCAAGTAATAAATAAATTGATATCTTAAAACACGTCATTTAAATTATAATTATGCTGATTCTTTCGTAAAATTATGACAAACTTCAAAGTCTCCTTAAGTTACACTACTAAAACTTGTGATTTATAAATCATTTAAAGTTTTTGATATTTAATATTAGATAAGAAGACCATATAATTATTTTTCGGTAGGTATAGTGTAAATTGCTTAGTAAAAACTCGGAGGGCTAAAACTCAGAAATATAAAACGCTATTTGAATTTTTTTCTTCAAACGAACCCTTGACAAACATTTCAGGATAACTAAAATTATGTTTCTAACTGGTATACACAGTCATAACATACTTTCATGCCTGTATTCCCTGAAGAGTTAAGCAAATGTGTACTTATGCACTTCCACAGTTTTCATGTTTAAGATCCATGTAATAAGGAGGTGAGATAATTTTCATTAACCGGGCACACTTCCAAACTCCGAGATGCTATGATATTATATGATATGAGAATGATGTTTTTATATGAGAATTTACCAACCCAATAAAACTTTGCTCGACCTGTGAATCGAACTTGTGAAGGACCTCAAGCTTAGCAATCGTTTCTAGCTTTTATATAATTTTTACCGCCATATTGAATTAACAGATAGAGGCCTTCTTCCTAGCTAAAGCACTAGGAGACGGTGAAGAGCGGGCGTCTTAAAAATGACTTTCAAAAATTACTGCCTCGTTAGTCTAGTGGTCCTAAACGCGATTGCTACGCTAGAGGTCCTGGGTTCGATTCCCAGGTCGAGTAAAGTGTTACTGGGTTTTATTTGAAATTCTCAGTAGCAGCTCAGAGTTTGAATTTGTGTCCGGTTAATACCTATAGGCTCGCTCCCTATAACATGGGACCCAAACCCACCGGTACATTGTACAATAGTACAATGTACCCTAACGTATATAGGCGTGATTATATGTTCAAAAAGTACTACCTAGCAGTCCATCTTGAAGAAATGATTTTGACTATGACTTTGACTTGTGAAAAAGCTAAAAAGTTACATTGAACATCGAAAAATTGATCTTAAGCAAAAATTCTATCACAAAATTCAACAAAATAATTTTGCTAACCTTATAAAAACAAACTAAAGACCTTACTTGTCAACCTTTCGGTTGTGAATCCACTTATTTGATTTATTAATCGTTTAGGTGGGCAAATTTAAGGGTCGGAGGGCTCTTGCCGCGAACCAATATTTTTGCTGCTCCGTTTAGATTACATTGGACGGGACCTTACATTTACTCTGGGGTCTTACTTTAATAGACTCCAATATTTCATGAGGTTTTTCTATAAAATGTATTGATATTTTTTAAGATTTTATTGAGTCTTTACCTGTATTATTATAATTATTTTCTATGCAATAATCACATGGGTCTTAAAACATACCGGTATAATCTGAGAGCAGTTAGTACACCTGTGCCTTATCACTATTTTCATCAATTTGCTTAATCCCAAATCTTCTAAGCAAAGCTAAAACTATGTACCTATCTACGTAAAAGTTCATTAAAGTTAAACGATCACTACACCGATCGCAACAAAGATTAATAAAATCTCATACCCGTCTTATCAAAAATGTCACGTCTGTTCGTTTGTTTTATCGAAAATTGTCTTTTAATTTAGAAAAGCATACCTACCATCGATTCAAAAACATAGTTTAAGAACGATTACTTTACTTAACAGTCAACGTGCGCCTGACACTACTGGTATTACAGACTGATGGCTATAGGCTGTGGCTGCCGCTTATCATCAGGCGGCCTGTATACTCAATTATGGCAAAAAGAAACCTTACCGCGCGAACATAATTATCATCATCGACCCATTTATTGTCCCACTACCGAGCACGGATCTTCATTCAGAATGAGAAGGTCAAGTCAAAGCAAAAATACATAACAAATCTCTGTCTATCCGTCAATTTTTACGTTTTCATGTCTTAACCACTGAACCAATTTTCATGAATTTTAGTATACATGTAGACTGAACCTTGGAAAAGGACCTACCTTTTATCTCAAAAAGTCCTATGTGATGAGATTAAATCAAAATGGCGAGTGAATGTTACCAAGTACCTACTCCAACGTTCATCAATCACGCACACATATGGACCTCTTTCACACAAACACTTGACGAACGGCCTACCAAACCCATTGTGTACAGGCAACATTATATTTTTTCTCCCCATTACGGCATATCACACATTGTGATCTAAAATATAGCCTTACAGGTCCCGACGGTGGTAGTTTACGACACAAGTCGATACAGATAGCAGTTTCCGATACTGGCTACTTTGTTCAGGTAGATAGCATCAGGTCACCCGCAGTTCACCTGATTTATAAGGCTTAACCGCTCTCTATGACCTGAACAAACACTATTAGTGGTACGCAAGAATGAAGTTGTCGTGTACATATGTTTGTTGTTTAGTTTAATCCTGTTAAGTGTTCTCATATTGTAAGTATGTATTACAAACTATAAACAATTTCTTATAGCCTGAGAGTTTAATAATGTAAAGAAAGGTATTTGTAACTGTCTAAATAACTTCATCTTCATAACTTACAAGCTGTTTGCCACGGTTTCATCCCAAAAGACTATTTGAGATAAAAACTAGACTATGTCCTTCACCAGGGTCTAAGGTCCAATCCCAAATCAATTACAGAGGTGCGGGGACATGACGACAGTGCATAGATAATATTTTATACCGATTTTATGATGGATTGTTATTTTTCTTTATTTTTATATACGGTGCGTGTACGTTTAATGGACATAATACAGCACCTTTTATCCTAACTTATTTTAATAATAGTTAAATATATATTGATTGCTATTGGTATGCCAATGATTAAATAAATCTATAATATGTTCGAGCAATACACAATATCTAATACATGTGAGCCGTCGGCTGACCCCAGTCTATTCAAAGCTTCTGTGGCGAGGTGTGGTGTGGTGTGGTGGCCAAAAGGAAAATTTTGCGACTGAAGACAAAGTCAAACAAGTGATTCGAACTATTGACGCTGTGCGTAAGGAGCTTGTAAACGATTTTGAGTCATATTACACCAAAATAAATTACAAAAGTTATCAATGTCCGTAATCATGCCAAGTCGTTTTTTCCTAGTAGGTAATAATGTTTGAGATAATATATAATTATGATGTGAACTAATAAAAAAAATATTTCAAAAAGTATGTGAAGTGAATTTATTTCACAAAACCCATTCACATTAATATTTTTCAAAAAACATGAATATTTTTGGTATAGTAATTTCGATGTTGATACGAACAATCTTAATTTGAAAATGTCTCCATGAAGCAAGGAGTCAGAAATTTTGAAATTCTGTTTTTTTCCAACATTTTCCTTTGGACCACTCGGTCTGGGACCTGTACAAATATTATATCCATTGTTTAGTACCTATAGTACAAGCTTTTGCTTATTTTGGGACCAGATAGTGCTGTGTAAAATGTCCAAAATATAACAACCAGACAAAAAATACTGCCTCTAGTCTAGTGTAGTGGTCGTGAGCGCGACCGCTACGCTAAATACATATTATGAAAATAAACCTTCAAATATTCTTGACAATTTTTTTTTTTTTTCTAAATTTCGAATCATCCCTCATGACACCTAGCCTTATTACAAAGGATTTTCATCTATACTTCTGACCAGGTCTATAAGGAGGCTTTATATTTAGGCTCGAATAATTTAAAATCTTGTTTTACCTTCAAAGGTAGCGCCCATCCATGAGCTATATTTGAATTATAAGCCTAGATGAGATCTTTAAGTCTTGTCTGCTGCTTTAATCAACATGAAAAAGTCTATATTAAAGTTATTTCAATTAAAAATATAAAAATAAATAAATATAATATCCACCTCAGTAAGAACATGACAGGTAAAAAACATTATTTCAAGTTACAGACAAAAACAAATCTAATATGTAAAATAACCTGGCAAGACTTGGAGCTTAAAACCGAACTTGAAGCCACTCCCTTATATTCGATGGCGGACCTGGCATCAGTCCAGTATTGCTACGTAGACCACTCGAGGAATGCTTATCTGTCCAGACCCTCGTGAAATATATCACGGCTTTGTCCAACTAATGTTTTAAACCGTGTGTAAGTAAACAGCCTTATGTAATCCATTTCTAATTTCAAATTAAAGATGGCGTCGAATTTACACGTCGTAGCTGGGAATATCGGAAAAATGTTATTAAAAATCAAAGGGCAAAATATTTACTCAATCTGGAATAGGATTATGAAAGAAAAAAGACTGGATAATATAAACAAATATAAATTATCACTTGATATTATTATATCATATTTCAAACACTAGCATGTTTCTAGAAACAGTTTTTTTACAAGTTGTTAGCATAGAACAAAAAGATGATGTTTATCATACAAATTCAGTCTTCAGGTGAAACACAACTCTTAGTTCAAGTTTTCTTACTGGGCTCTAATATTTTCTTAGTTTGATTTAACAATGGGATCCCCAATCGTATTCTCCTAGAATGTAACCATTTGCCTCGCGTATAAATCGATAGAATAAAGTGAAACTTACTAATTAGTTTTTAACTTTATATTTTCCAATCAGTTAGTTTGAAAAGCGGATCCCAATTAATATTGAGACACCCCTGAGTGATCTAGGTCCATTCATCAAGCTCTAGATATCAAGAAGTCTAATAATAAGCCAGCTCGGCCGTTTGCGGCTCAAACAATGTGAGGCGGTCCGGGTGAAGAACGACGTACCCTCCTGCCCAACACGCCTGCGGTATAGCCCGTCTCCTGTGAATTTTACATTTGCCTATTTTACATTGCAACAAATACTTGACCTAACGAGTGTACCTAGTAAAATACTTCATCGACTGACTTTGTTCATTATAACTCAGTCATATTTACTGCTGAATCTATTCTTCAACAGACTCGTTCAATTAATAGTCATAGGGAGAATGTCCATATTACTCACACTTGAAAATTGAATGGGTGATCGAGGTTAGACGAAGATAGGTAATGAATCCTCTTTGTTCTTTGTGCAAGCTTTGTTTAGCCTATTTTACGATATCTAAGAAGATAAAAGGTGTTGGAGCTAAAGGTTTTTGTTAGTTTCATAATATAACGGCTACTCCGCAGATAAAAAATCTATTAAATTTGCCAACAAGAAAAATCGGCATCTAAGAAAGAACGTTATGGTAGTTTTCACTTCTCGAACGATAGCTCAGTACGTGAGAGAATACTCGGATACAGCCTGGTCAGCCAGTGATAAATTACTGAACTCTTCGCAAATTGTTTGCTTTTACTCCCATAAGTCGCCTTGTCGGAAACATCCGAATTCCTTTTCGTCGCATCTATCCCGCACGCACGTGCAACCAAATGATCTTCCCTTCGAATTCCCAGAGGGGTTGTGACACAATTTAAACAGACTCCAAAACGTTCCTGAAGAATTGTTTCCGTAGCAAGCTGGGAATTAAAGGAAGTGTCTTTAAGTCACCGTAAAAGTCGTCTGCGATAAGATTCCAAGCGCTTTCCAGGCATGCGTCCACAGCTAGCTTTGCGACAGTATTTTTATTCCATTTTAAGCTAAACTGGAGATATATTACCGTCATTAGCTGCCCCGTAGTATTTTTGGTACTAGGGCGTATTTTTATCGGTTAAGCCTCTGTTTTGAACACAAAACCCAAGCCATGCAAGCCAGGCTTGTGTGTGTCTTTTCATACTTTTTTATTAGGTTTTCGGGGAGCCGGCTTCTAGTTGGATCCGTAGTAAAGCGATTATTGCTGATTTATGGGACTTGCCACCTTCGTTTTATTGTGGTTCGTAGCTGACTCGTGGAGTTTACGAAGCTTATAAAGCTTTTTCGCAGTTGACATCTTATCCTACCATACAATAAAGGTCTGGAAATTGAAATTTGGGCTTGAAAATATTGCTTGCATCCAAAACAAACTTTTATTTGCAGTTTTACCAAAAACAATAAGACCAAGTAGGAATATATACCATACAAGCATGAATTTGGTAAAACCAAACTGGAGAACCAAAGCACAGTACCTACATTTATAATGACAATTCCAAATAATATCTGAGCATTATGCCGTAGCAACATTAATGATATTAGATCTGATAATTATCATGTTTGGAACAAGGCTTTGGTAACAAGCGTCAAGGCATTGTATTTCAATTTCGAGGAAACGAGGATTCGAGATACCGGAATACGGCAAGAGATAATGAAACCTCCAACTAATTATATCTACTCTGACTCTCATTAGAAGAGTTTATGGCTTAGTAACCACCTTAATCGATCACTCCTCAAGGGTTAGGCTGCACTAGCCACGGTCAGGTAACAATTGTTGCAGGAAGAAAGAAGCCCACGAGTATTTGTCAAATTTTCAATATTGGCAGAGTGAAGTTATAGGGTAGGTCTTTTCATCAAAAGTACTGGTATCTGGTAATATAAAAATTAATGTTTCTGTTTGTTCCGTGTGCGTTCCTATACCATAATCTGATTGTGATGAAACTTTGGTGATTTGAGGTGTGTGCCTGCGAAGGCTTATGAAAAAAGATAGAGAATCAGAAGCAATGTAACGCATGGCAAGTTCAATAAAATTCTTGGAGATGAAATTCAATAGAAAATTCTGGAAGCTTGGGAAAAATTTAGATGTAAGTATCATGATCGCTGTGTCAACAAGGGTTGAGAGAGTGTGTACAATACTCCGTACCGATTCTTAAAGCTTAAGTATTGCAAACGAGGAAAATATTCCTCGGGGAATAAACGTTTGAATGTATCGAGAGACTCGAATAATCGAGCCGACAGTACTCTCGGCGAAGTTATTAGTATTCCGCCAGCACCGCGCGCTCCATACATCGGGAACCTGGCTCCCCTTCTTTAAAAGCTTATTCCATTCATTATTAGTTCTGGCGATACAATCGTGTTTTATATAAACAAACAAGCAACAAACTACCTCTCAGGATTTAAACTGATTAACCCCATTTCACGTTGCAATCACGTGATACAATGTCAGCCTTGGCATCTGTTCAAGCAACACTAAGGGTTTTGTCATTAGTTTTAAGGGTTATAATCGCTTAAGGTTTCAGAATAAATCACTTAAATAGTTAAGGTGACCATTCATCAATGTGGATTGAAAGTAGGCCCTATTTTCACAGCTTTTACACTCCAATTAGACTTAACTAATGATTGGAGTGGATTTCGAAAATCAACTTTACCGTGTTCTCTTAGGGTTGGATTGTGGACCAAATGGTACCTAACAGTAGTCCTCATCGCTTTACATAGGAGAATACATAATGTAGTATGCTGCTAATGTCCGACAATTGGTTTAGTTTGACTTATATGACTTTAGAATAATGGGTCTGATTTGACTAGATTTAAATAAAGCAGTTTAGTTAAGACTGTTCTGCTTTAGGTTAGTTCATTTTCTAACTTCAGTTGACTGAGCACAATTTTAGAAGGTCGAGGTTATAAGTATACTGGATGTGATAATAGGCTGAAAGACCTTTTTTTGCACGGTTGCTAATACATACTTGGTTGATCTTGGTAGGTGACAGTAAGTGACAAGTCACACGCTAAGGGTCCCGAGTTCCATTCCCACATGGAACACACTTACATAGGGCTTACAAATAGGTAGTAGTCTGGTTCAGGGCTTTTGTCTTTGTGATACTGTGTTTTTTACGTTTCAGAAGGAGAAAAAAAAAGAATGAAAGTCAAGTCGGTAGACCGCATCGAATATTTAAAAACCACTCCAAAACATAGATAAAACTCTACCTCCTTGATGTGGAACTGCACACGTCTGCCACATGTCAAATGAAGAAGTCTGCGGGCCCAATGAAGTAGCGACTACGTTCCACAAAACAGCCGACAAGCCCGGAATGTGAGGACAGGAAGGGTTTAGGCTATATTGGCCACAAAAAGCTTTGCAATCGCCAGGAACGGAAAAATTGTACCTTTACCCTAACATTTGAATGACCGGGCCCGAGTAATAATAAAAAATCGAATACTAGAGATTATTTCTATACAAATTTAAAATACATTGTTCAAGAGGCTAAAACAGAAGTCTCAGGCTCTCTAGAATTGTATCGATTAAGGCTCTTGTTACTGAAATAATATGGCTAATAAAAGTCGACTAATCGGCGAATAAAAATCGATTCTCTGGCATTGGCGAAACTTGGCACGAGTACATTCCTACTCTCTTATGCATAGTTCATTGGGTAAGTAAATAGTATTGTTAACATATGATAAAGAAAGCTAAGACTTATTTGAAAACCAAACAATGAAACGGTTTTTATATGTATTATGTAGTCACTACCGAACTACAATGTGGTATGATTGGTCCAGCAGTTGCTAGCGGCACTACTGAACGTAAAGTTCTTAGCCCCCTAAACAAGTCTCATTCTGTTGATGTTAACGTGCTACGAAAAGATAAAAATGTACTGGATTGACACTTACCACGTGATAGACGCATCTCCAAATCCATATTCAACAATAGAAAGGACAAAGCCCGAGCTGTCATCGGAGCCCTTACAGGGCCCTTACATTTTACAACAAATGACATGCTCCATGAAATGAAGCTGACCTTGAATAATGTTTGAATAGCTTGTGGTGAATTCAGGGAAACCATGCAGCACATCTTGTGTGATTGTGACGTCCTAGTGACGAAACGGATGAGTCATCTCGGCAACGAATACTCAAAGCCAGAGGACTACTGGTTCCTTCCTCTTAGTGGGCTAGCCACCTTCATGAACCGTAGTTCATGAACGCGACTCTTCAAAGACGTATCTTTGAAGAGTAAGGAATTTACTATGCTGGGGCAACACAACAGATCACATTTGGTCGAAGTGTTGCTAGCTATGCCAGCCCCCACTGCCAAGATCAAGATTACCACGTGATTGAATAGAGCGTGTACAAATCCCCATACATTTTCATATAATCCTTTCATGAATTAATGTACACGCCAACAGAATTTCATTGAACTGGTCGGACAAAAGTGTTACTACGCATTTTTTTACTGATAAACATCGCTATAGCAACCGGTAATTAACGCCATTGGTTTTTATGTGACAGGCCTATTCAATTTTTAATTGATTCCCGTCATCACACCTGTATTCCCGGAAGGATTAATCAATTAATGAAGCTACCGCCCAACTGTTCAATTTACATACCTTACTTAACATAAACACAAACAGTTCTACGGAAGCTTCGGGAAACAAAACAGTCCATTTTTGAAAATTAGGTACAAGTTGCTTCGTGTTGATATTAAATTAATGATAGTCCAGTTGACCCTGGGCAGTCAACCTATCTATGTAGTTTCTTGGCTTGTCATATTCCAACGACATAAAGTACATTATTGTGTAACTCGACATCATACAAGAAAAAGAACAGATGTGAGTACTTTTCTATGCGACTTCCTTGTACACCTTGTACAATTATAATCACGGTTTGTGTCTTAATTGCCATATAATAAAAAAAATGTGGAAAAGTGGGTATTTTATACAAAAAGTAGGTAAGTAGTAAGTACTGGAACATTTATACTAGTAAGTAATCTTTATCACCCTTACTCTATTCGTACACAGCTAGTCTTTCATAACTTCCATGGGATTTTTTGATCTTTGAGTTTATTTTTTATATTTGAGTTACAAAAATAATTAATTTCAAAGGGAGTTAAAATTCGATAGGTATCAAAATAATCAATTTAAAAAGGAGTTAAAAAAGATAGTTACTGTAAATAAAGCAGAAATACGATAGTCTGCAGAATCAGTATTCTTTGACTACCCGCACTGGTCCATTAGATACACAACAAGCATAGATTTACTGATATATTACCGCCACGAGCCGCTCCGAGTAGTACCTACACGTACTATTCAGAGGCCAGCACATGAAGCTACCCCAGTATGTCAAATTTATTTGATAGATTTTCAACTTTAATACAATACGATAACTTACATATTAAATTGAGAAAATTTTACAGTTTTGGACAGCTTGACTTGCTGACGTCTGTACAAAACCACCGTTTTACCACGAGAATCTTATGTTTTGGAATGTGCAAACAATGAAAACTATTTCATAGGTATAATTGGAAATAAGTACTAAGCGACAACCATAACCTATAGACGCCAGCAACGCTAGTGCAGCAACTTAATTGGCAACATTACCCTTCAAACAGAGACAATAATTTTGCATAATACAGCTTGAAAAATATTTGACAATTCAGCGGTACAACCCAGACGATATTAATCAGCAGCAGAGAACTACAAAATTATCTAAGAGCAAAGAAAATTATTGTGGGTAAGCCTACGCGAGGGGACTAAAATTTCTCGAAGATTGTTATGTCTATTAAGCCATCCACACCAATCATACCCGCCCAAGAATACAATAATAATGAATTTATTTATATACTAAGAATATCCAACAAGAGACGTACAGAATTCGTGTTTTACACTACAGGCACATGTACCTACAGAGAAATCTACTCTCAATTATAGGAAGCCACAGCGAAGTGGGCGCCAGTCAGAATTTATGTAAATCTGTCTCGCGCCTACTTCATTTATTAATAACCTAACCAGATAATTAGGGAACGATATACCTATGCTAGATCTTAGACCTGGATGGAGTAAGCCTTCTAAAAGACTTCGTCGTCACAGTGATATATTAAATCTGAGGAGAGACTGCCTCTCTCTGTGTATTCTACCGTTTGTACAACGGGCAGTGTTCTAAGGAATTGTTTGAGATTATGCCAGCGGCTACTATCCACCACCTTGTCTCTCGTCATCAGCGTGGAGTTTATTTACATACCCTGGAACCACTTTGGTCTTACACCGTGCGATTCCAAAGGCATTTTATTCCACGCACGCTTAGGTTGTGGAATCAGCTCCCTGCCGAGGTTTCCCGAGAAACTAGCATGGGGTTCTTCAAGAAAGGTGTTTAAGGAATTTTACAGGGTCGATAACGCGCAAGTGATACCTCTGGTGTTGCAAGTGTGTATAGGCTACGCTAACCGATTACCATCAGGAGGGCCATATGCTTGTTTGGCAACTTAGTGGTATAAAAAAATGCTGTGAGATCCAAAGAAGATGCATGTAACATGACATGACATATGAAAAGTCTGTACATTATTACCAACAAGTAATTCCTTCATAACCCTAATAAGGCCGGCTAATACCCACTCACTTGTAAATACCATACTTGAGTTAACAACGAATTAATGTGCCATTTCTGGGAGCTTCTCAAGTTAAATTCACGTGAGCTGCTTAATTAAGTGTGTAACACATTACCTGTGAGAGTTCATCAAATTTTAATGGTGTTATTAAATTTCATCCTGTTTCAAGAACGCATTCATTATTAACAGTGGTATCCTTCCGTAAACAGGAACTAAATGTATGTTTACTAGTTATTGATGTAATTAGGTATCACACGTTAACATTGATATTATAAACTGATTTTAAAACTCTTAAATGGCGTCATCGAAAATTGAACATAAGCCCAACCCGTGGAGTGTGACAAATTTTATTCATTCTTGTTTAACTTTAAAATATTTTTTGTATCAAATGACATGACAAACTATTGAAGACGAAGAAGGTTACGATAGAAGGAACATGGTAAAACATTCCTTCTAAGTTAACCTTTTCCGTTCAAGTTAATATTTACCTAACTTTCGAAAATTAATTTTGGAATATTATTGGTACCGACATTGATAGTTGGATAGGACCGTTGGACTGCCTTGTCAAAGGTCTCGAGTTCTAATCCAAGACAGGTTCCTCTGACTTTTCGAAATCATGTGCGTTCTAATAAATTATCACTAGCTTATACGGAGAATGAAAACATCGTGAGGAAATCTGAATGTCTGAGCGATTTTCTTAATGGCGTGTACACCATCTGCCATCCCACTTTAAACCAGCAGCGTGATGGGCTATAGAAAACTAAACTCGTTGTGAGAAGAGCTCCGTGCCCAGCAGTACAGGACCGTGGACAGTACAGGATTGGTAATGATTGGCACTGACATTAATGTAATGTCTGTCACCTACCTACATAGTTTCTTCGTAAAATGCTGAGAGTATCGAGTAGGTACTTACTTATCTAATACTATGGATGAATTATTTTGAAAACGTCGATTCACGCAAAAATCTAAAAATAAATATGACGGATCTGTATCACAGCCAATTTGAAATAAATCATAATAAACATTTATTTTTTTGCCCGTGGCATACAGAACAAGTTTAATATGATTTTAAGCCTTTGTCCAGCAGTGGACTGCGATAGGCTTATTGATGGATTAAAGATAATATATTATTATTATATATATAGCATTATGCCAATTTGTCATTACTTATTGTATAACTTCATGGGGCGGAGCACTAAAAACTAATTTACTAAACTAAATAATGGAACGAGCTCAGAGAGCTATCTTAAAAGTAGCCAACTTTCACCCGTTTTTCTTTCCCACTCATCTGCTATACAAATCATGCAACATGCTGACTGTTCGTCAACTTTTCATAGTGCATTTAATATTAATACAACACACCATGCTTACTTATAATGCTGACGTGACTAAAAAGAGACGGAACGATATAATTTGCACTTCAAGTTCAACATCAAAACATACTTTTATAACCAGATTCTTTACATTCCTAGGCCCATTTTTGTACAACAGGATAAATAAAGAACTAAATATTTATAACTTAAATTGTTTTAGCTGTAAAAAATGTCTAAGTCAATATTTACAAAGCATCTCTTACGAACAAAAAGAAGAGTTACTCGTAGTATGCAAATAAATAACGTACTTAGCATTTTTCAATATATATATTAGTTCATAAACATTAGACACTTTATAGATAATTATAATTAAGTGTATTTAAGTTGTTAATTTATAATTTATGTTATCTATGCACTTCCTTGCCTGAAACACAGGTTCAACCTAGTTCAGGCATACATAAATGTAATTAGCCATAATTTTTAAATATTGTAAGACAGTGTTAAAAGTATTGCACTTTTTTTTCTAAATAAACAATTTATTATTATTATTATTTATGTATGTGTTATTGTGTTATATAAGTCAGTCCAATTTCCAAAAAACCGCTTTCCAGCAAGATGGAGTGACAATTTTCGAAAGGCAGAGAGAGGACAGGGCGATATGGCGCATATTAAGGGAGGTCTACGTCCAGCAGTGGACAGCAGCTATATAGGCTGATGATGATATTATTTTACTATAAACACTATGCCCACCATATTTGTGCTTATTCTATAGTACCTACAGAAAATCCTCATGCATCACATCAATCGTCCGCCACCCGGGGAGGCAGCAGGGTATGTCGGAGTCGTACCGACTAAAAACTGTACTTACCTTCCCTATAGCCGGCCACGGGATCCATAAAATTATTATTTTGTGTCCTGTTCGAATAAGAATAATTCCCATTCCTGAAAAATCTTTTCTTGTCCTTCAGCAACTTTAAATAAAAATTACAGAGCTATCGTAATTGTAATCCTATTACTGTTACTTATTTATCTGATTACGTGGTACGTATCAGTCTTACCCCTATTATAATGAAAAAAAAAATATTCTGATGGTGACTACACAAAATACCAAACAGAATAAAACGATATTTCTGTTTTTTTCTAAATGAATATCGTTTTGTTGCTACTTTTAGTCTGAAAACATTAAAGCGCAAAATCAAGCTCAATCAGAATTCCTGAAAGTATCTAATTGCTACCGAACTAGCAATTCTGCTTTATTATATATTTCACAGAGTAGGATACTTGAGGCAAATGTGTATACCTAAATTTTGTTAATAAATAAAAGTTTATAATTAAGTACCTACATTAATTTCGCCAGGCTTCTGACGCCAGAAAAATGGAGTAATAGATCAATGTTTAATTAGTACTTCATAATCATTAAATAATTAATTAAGTAACTAAGTTTTAGAAAAACTCATTGAATAAGATAGAACTTACTTGGTTTGTCTAGGTCGCTGATGAACTCTTCAGTCTCCACATATCCTTGAATCCTTTCAGCAAGCACTACCAGCACCAAGCATAGCAAGCGGTTAATCCTCACTGACATCATACTAACACACCGAGTTGAACCCATAGTGATATACATAGCAACACTAGAGAAAAACCAATTAATTTCTCATCTACATTTTCTTCCAAGTCTGTTTTAATTTAAATTCAAATAAAGAACAACGTTAATCCATGGAAAACTTGTTGATCTTCTTTTTAATTAAATCGCACTTTTCCGTTGTAGTAAAAATGAATAAATTACTTTTTTTATTGATTGATATAAATATTCGTGATTAAGTCAAACATAACGACACAACACGTGTTGAACGACAGTAAACAAATCGCGCTTTGACAGACGAGCACTCGCAACGCGTACAACGTGCGTGCGTCTCAACGCCGCGGGCAACACTGATCGAAAACCGATAGGGGCAGCGGCAACAATCGCAGAAAAAAAATATTTTCTTTTTCCAAATCTGGAATTTGAAAAGTGGACTACACTTTTTGTTGGCTTTGACATTTTAAAATTGGAACGAGAGGATCGCAGCACAGGGCGATCATGAGAACCGCCCGGAATGTACGAAGAATGTTAACATAGCATTTAATATACTGTTCGAGATATCTCCTTAGTCTTTGTACAGAGTAAAAATAATCATATTGTATGAAGTGTTTTGCTTAAAACTCTCTTTAAGCTTAAAGTTTATCAAACCTGTCTACCTAACTATATACATTAAACAAGTTCCCAAGCATATAAAATAATATATTATGGGTTTTATGGTAATCTAATTCAACAGGAATATTACAGACAATAAAGTCTTGAAAGTTTTGGGAATATAATAAAACACTTGGAGGGAAGTTTCCTTAAAATTGGGTCACAAATATCAGAGGTTAGCTGTCACTAGCAAAACGTCTTTATAAGTTTCCAAGTTGGCGAACATTTTAGTTTAGTTCTTAAGGTACCTGCGCACAGTCAGCAAAAAAAGTGGGACGGCTAGATAAATAGCACATTATTACCATAATATTACACAGAGATATTGTTTCGGGAACAGTTTTTGTTACTACATTTTATATTTGTGGCTTAGATTTGTTTTTTTGGTTAGAATGAGGCCGTCTCAAAAGGAGGATTGTATTATTTTGTGTATCATAATGGTAAATTTTACTTTTACTTTTGTTCTGTGTGTTTAAGACAAACATGCTAATATTATTATAAATAATTTCGTAAGGACAGACGCCAGCAGGTCAAGCTATCCAAAACTCTTAAATTTTCATTATTGAATATAAACCTTATTGTATTGCATTAAAGTTGAAAATCTATCAAAGATATTTTACAGATTGGAGTAGTTTGATGTGCTGGCCTCTGTGCCTATGCATCCTGAAGAAGAACATAGGCTACCATTACTCATTAAGTTCTTTGGGATGCGAGTGATGTAGAGGGCATAGGCACAGCTAATAATAATACTTAAATAAGCTAAGCAGACATGTCTTCCTTTCTTTTCTTCTCAAACGAATGTATCAATAAGTGAGGTCACAAGATTTCTCCTTCCTACTTAGTTCGTATATAGATCACGGGAGACTGAGCATTGTTTCATTTGTTTAAAAATTGGATACTGAGACCTTTTGAACAGTAGCTACAATCGGTGCAATGGCAATGTATGGACTAAGTTTGACTCCCTTTTTTTCCACGAGATCGGATGCGATACGCAGGGTGATAGGGTTTGATTCCCAACTCTAGCAGAATGCTAAGTATTTGGTACCTATCTCTCAGGAAACGAAAAGAGGTAGAGCATAGTTAGAGTAATTCCACTCAAATTGAAGCTGCTGGATTGGGGAAGTACCTCAGCCTCGCAGAAAATTGAAATAAATTAACACTGCTTTGAGCTGTGTTGTGTTCCTAACGGTGAGCAAGGTTGCCAGTGCTCCGCGAGAAAATGTTTTACAGGGTCTGTTGTTGTAAGCGTCTATAGGCTACGGTAACCGCTTACCATCAGGTGGGCCGTGTACTTGTATTAACAGTCAACTCAGTAAGTATGGAAGTATAATGATAGAATAGATTAAAATTATTGAGCCGTGTATGTATACTTTAGTAGCTCTACATAACCTTAGAAATAGACGCCTGATATATTATTATAGTACTACGTACCGAATAAAATAACAATGTTTGGTGGAATCCCTTTCCCCGCGGCGGACTTAGACGATTTGCGCGCGAAGACAATGTAATAAAATAACTGATACCCTGGTAAGTCTTTACTGAGTAATATTCAACAAGACATTGGGTAACTTATATTCAAGTATACATTCTATTTTAGGTACTGTTTTAATTATAATACGTTTCCTAAGTATTTTGTAGAAAAAGAAAACTGACTTGAAATCTTACTGCGTGTTTAGAGCCGATAATGAAACACGTATTTTTAGGTGACCTAATTTTCGTTAATAGGTATAATAATATGTACTCCATCAGATATACATATGCACAACTACAACAACGTTCAAAATCGCTCATTAAGTACAAAGTTAAACATGAATATACGGCGTTTCCTAATTTGACGAATTTTTAGAGTATTGTAATTATATAAGGTTGTATAAAGATACAACCTTATATAATTACAGAATGAACTCAGCATGAGCAAAGGCTCATGCTGAGTTAATTTGTGGTGGTACCACACCATTGCCAAAATTCTTGTTCACAAATCAGTGCTACCAGTTGTTACCATTGCTGGCGTCTATAGATTACGGTTAACGCTTAGCATCAGTCGCGGCGTATGCTTGATTTACATTTTTATCCAAATAGAAATATATATATATATAAATCCATGTGCTGTGAAGTTTTTTATTCAATTCACAATTGAATTTCAATTAAATTTTTATTAAACAGACAACTTAAGTCCACAATAATTTTTAGTTTTTATAAGTTAGTTATAATTAATTAAAAATTGAAATAAAACTACTTTTTACGGATTTGATCACGTTATATTGATATTTTTTATTAATCTCGACGTTTCGGACTATTTACAGTTCATGTTATGGACGCTGTATGTATTTATCACGATAAAATCCGTAAATATAAGGCATTTGTTTAATATGCGTGTGTGTCACAAATCAATAAATTAATTAACAATTTTACTGTAGATCGGTTTTATTTAAACACGACAAAATTTAACTTCCTGAACCAGGTAGTTAAGCTGGTAAACATTTTGCTATTGTTCAGTATTGGGAACTCTCTCGAACCACTTACTTTGAGATATTAGTTAATGCCCAAACAAACACTTATTATTATTATTGTGAATAATTTCAACTTTCTCGTGAAATTTCCTCGTTTATGGAAGGAACTCCATACACTTCGCTTACTAAATATTTTTAAGGATATATTCAATCCATTCAACCTGAGATACTTCAGAACTGCAATCATTATTGGAAGTATATTCATGGAGTTTCCCGTTTAGATACTAGGCTATTGTCGCAGTCTGTGACTATTTTATCCGCTTTTGTTGTGCAACTAATAATAAGTTATCCTTTGATAATATAATATATATAAGTTTGTTTTGTGTATGTTGTAATGTCTATCTATAAATAATTTGTTTATTTTTTGCAACACAAATCGTGAATGTAATTTTTTTATATATAGAAAGGAGTGTTATATAGGTAATTAAGTGTTTTCAATTATCTCCGCAAGGGTCACTCAATTTGCAAACGTATATTTTTTTGCATCATTATTTATCATTAGTACCTAGTTAAGTAGTAGAAAAAATGCCTTTTCTATATTTTTTATTTCTATTAATCAAAATAATCACCCATGCAATCGATGCATCTTTGCCATCGCAATAGCAATTTATTGAAGAAATCGGCTGGACGCGAGGCAACACATTTTTCAAAGATATTTAGTACTGCCTCTCGGGTAGGTACCTATTGAATTTTTTCCCGCCACGCATGAACCATAATTACTCGAATTTTCATGACAACATATCCATGATGTTAAAAAATATTCTTATGCGATGAAAATATAACACTAATCAAAAAGCAAATGACTACTTTTGGAAAAGGAATTCCATGTTTTTAAAATAAAATTAATTTGATTTGAAATGGCCAGTACTGCAGATCTTCAACTTCATAGGCAAAGACCGATTATAAATCAATGGAAGCACTGAATTATCACGTGTATGGTAATTTTGAATTTCGAATCCTTCATAAAAAATACAAATCTATCAACTGATGAAAAACAGCATAATTGAGAGGAAATTTTAAATCATGTTCTCGTTTTAATGGAAAATGAGCAAAAATAGCGAGTGCCGAGGGATGCATTAGTTTGAATTTTAATGACGCAATCATTAAACTTTTTTTAAAGTTTGGTTAATTGCAAGTCTAATTACTAAAATACACGTCTCCTGCGAGTTGTTTTCTTTTTTTGGTGGAGAGGACATTTTTCACCGAGATAAGGTTTTGGGACAAAAAACTAATACATAGATACTAACTTTATAAAGTAAATTAAATAATCTGTTTACCTACTCCAAGCATAATTATTATGATTTCTCGCCTAGGTGTTACTTCTACACAAAGGATGAAAACGATTACTTATCTATACTAATCATACTAATATTATAAATGTGAATGTTTGGATTGTTTGTTTGTTTATTTGTTTATTTATTACTCAATCACGCAAAAACGGCTGAACCGATTTGCATGAAATTGGGTATACTAATAGTATGTGACCAGGAATAAAGTATAGGATATATTTTACCACAGAAAAATGTGGGAATATCCCGGAAATGCTGAAAAACTAATATCTTACGGGATTTGAATGAAATTGCATACACACATAGTATGTGACCGGGAATAACAAATAGGATATATTTTACCCCAGAAAAATGTGGGAATATCCCGGAAATCCCGGATAACGAATATCTTACGGGATTTGAATGAAATGTTGGTACACTAATAGTTTGTGATTGGCGCTGGCATATTGAATACTTATTTTCTAGGAACAGCGAGAATTTCCCTAACATTGAGTACTTCTATATCCCATGAATACAATCTGACAACAATTGTGTTACTTAGTCTAGGCGTACGAAGTCGCGGGTAAAAGCTAGTATTATATAAAGTTGAAAAGTTTGTTTGTTTGTTTGTTTGAACTACTGGTCCTTACAGGAACTTCTGGTTGAAAAAATCTTTATGTATTGAATAATCCATTTATCGAGAAAGTTTAAAGGCTATAACATCACGCTACAACCAATAGGAACTGAGCAAAATGTTGGGTTACACTGCACTCTTCTTAATTTCTCTTTTCTTTCATATTTTTTTATTGCACCATGGAGATTTTTGCCAGATTCTTCTTCCTTCAACTTTTTTGGAACTGTGCAACTAGTCTTGATGTTTCTGATACACTTCAACCACCTGTGCAACTGGTTTCCCAATATTAAAGGTTGAGAATCATCATCATCTACAAGAGGTCCACTGCTGAACAAAGGTCTCCCCCATAGTCCACAAGGAGTGGTTCCCAGCAACCCTTTACCAGGTCGCTTGACCATCTTGTTGGGGGTCGTTTCCACTCAAGAACCTTTTTGACCCAGCGATCATCAGTTCAACGAGATATGTGCTTTCAGCTATGTATGTTGGCAATATTGGTTGTCCTACCGGATCTCATCATTTCTGATTCGGTCAGATAGAAAAATACCAAGGCCAGCTCTTATGAGACCCATAGTGAACTACCACGTCGCTGTACCGTATGTCATCACTGGTAAGATTTAGATTAATTTGAACAGTGGAATTTTCCATTTCCTCTTTTTCGATATATAATTTTCCTCTTTTTCGATAAATATTACCTATCTCACACGTACGATAAATACAAATTTATGTTTGTATTTATAATATGAGTAATATACGGTAAAAGTGTCAACAATTACTAGTAAACATACTAAAATAAACATCAAGGACAACAAGGAGTAAACCCTGAAACTGATTACTTCCCAATCTCCATCAAGCATCTATACGTCAATAATGATATTTTATTTAAGTACTTCTAAACATGGCCCATTCTCTTATTGAGGCCGCCTCGAGGATCAATTGAATTCGGCACAAAGGCACAACACAATTATGTACTGAAAAATCACGGAGGGATCCGCGGGGCAGAATAATAGCGTTAAATAAATAATATGAGAGAGTCTCAACTTAATTTGGCAGCCCTGCGATGTATTATATGGCTCGGTGGCCTCGAGGGCAGCGGCACTGACAGCATTTCCTTCTGGAGCTCATTATAAGTCCGGTCGCACATCGTCACAAAAACTCAAATGAACTTGTATTAAATGGGATCGTATCAAACAAAAAATATAGGTATAAATTAATAATTATTATTATGTATTATTATTTAATAATAAGCAGTGATAGCCTCATGGTAAGATCATTGGACTGGCAAGTCAAAGGTCTCGAGTTCGAATCTAAGGCACACACCTCTGACTTTTGGAAATCATGTGCGTATTAATAATTAATTGTCACTCGCTTAAACGGTGAAGGAAAACATCGTGAGGAAACCTGCATGCCTAAGAGTTTTTCTCGAAGGTGTGTGAAGTCTGCCAACCCGCATTAGGCCAGCGTCGTGGACTATAGCCTAATCCCTTTCATCTTAAGAGGAGAGCCGTGCTCAGCAGTGGGTCAGTATATGGGTTGATGATGATGATTATTTAATAATAGTACTACTACGAATTGCCCTGTGATACTAATTGATTCTCAGCTTTATCGTCTATTATCGTATCGTTCCCAACACTTTACCAATTTTATGGGTAGGTTTTCACGGAAAATTGTGAAAATTATAATTTCAGTTCGGAAAACAATTAAATTACACAGGAAACAATGTACTCCGTTGTCAAACAAGCTTGTCCCATAATGTATTGTGTCATCAACATTCAAGAGTGCAACTTAACCTGTAATGATATTGTCTACGTCGTAGGTGCTTATATTATGTTGGTAGTTTTCTGCACACGTAGATCGTCATTCTGTGCATTGTAAATGAAATGACTTTGAAAAAAATTAAGTATATACTGTTCTTGTTGTTACAGATTAATAATAAAATTCTATGAAGCCTTACCCATATTGGCTGCAAATCCAACGCTGGTTTTGCAGCCAACGATTGGAATAAAGAGAAGTCTAAAATCTGTACTCCTTAACAATCTCCTAAACTTTAGGAACAATTTATTAGACAACCATCGCTGGCTATGTGAGAATTCAAAAGAAAGTGTTAGCAAGAAAAACGGAAATGTATTAAGAATTAGAGTAGGTTTTCCATTGTTTAGTAAATTACATTGGTACTTGGTGTATGTTTGTAAAAGAACTCGTAACATATGAAAGGTTTGAGTTACGGGTACAGCAGAGTTGATGTTTGGCGACTGAGAGGAGCAACAATGGTGGAACAAGATTAAAATTCCTCACAAGATGGATCGATCGTGATAAGATCTCAACGGTAAACAGCGTTTCGCTTTTAACATATTTTTCTTATGTATGAGTTTATGTCTGTTTGGTGCGGCATCTATTGCCTTTTGAAGATAAAGGACAGAAATGAAGGAGTAGGCTAAATTTCACTGTTCTTTATTAGCAACTGTTTTTAAAATTCTACAATCCAGTACTTTAATAGAATAAACTTTTTATAAAAGCTGACGTCGACTAGCAATTAGCTGCATCGTCGTCGGTTTAGATTAAATTGACAAAAAATAGTATAATTTATAGTCATTGAAACTAGTTATGAAACTATTCAACCGACATACTAAATTGAGCTTAGAAAGAATACTCCAAAAACCACCCTTTTATCAAAAATCAACCATACAAATTTTATTAACGATAGCCTTTGTTATCTAAATTAAATAGAAAAGCTGAAACATTTAACAAGGCGTTTGATTTTGAAGCCAAAATATAAAATATTATAACAGTTTGTGTTTGCGAAAATCTAGCCAAGTCTACTGGTGTACCTGTAATCTAGAGTATGCGCGAAACGGCACATTAGGCACAAAATTAAAATGGCTTATTCAGCAAAGTGCCAGACGCCTTAACCACGGCTTAGGTATTATTTTTATTGTTATTAGTGTATGCTGGTAAATTTTCTGTATACTTTAACTACCTGACATCAGTTTGATAAGTAAGTATATAATCTAATAGAATATAAAGTAATTTGTAAGGCTACGGCATAAGATTAAAACCTTATTAAGTTTACTCGAGCTCTGCGCGCACTACCTACTTACTTCTTAGTCAAAGTTGCAGTGCGAAATTAAATGCATATTTTTTTACGTACAGAGGCCAGCACATCAAGCTACCACAATCTAATCTAAATCTCTAAATCTAAATCTAAAAAATAAAAAAGTCAAATTTCTTTGATTGATATTCAACTTTAATACAAAGCAATAAGGTTCATATTCAATTGGGAAAATTTTACAGTTTTGGATAGCTTGACCTGCTGGCGTCTGTACCTACGTCTTAGGTTTGGTAGTACCATTGATATTCTTTAGTACTTTCTGACTGATATCATTAATATATTCGACAGGCAATGAAAAAAAAGAAGATATAACGGAATAATTGTAATGATTTCGATTCCATATACATATATGAAGTAGGTAAATCACCTTGAATTAAAATAGTCATAATTATCAAAAAGCTAAAAAATAAAAAAATAACGTCAGAATTTAAATTTCGAAATAAGCCTATGTCATTTTCCATTGCAATTACCATAATATATGTAACAGGTTAACAACTGGTAATGATTCAGGTTTAATCAAGCAAAATGACCGAATCGAACAGAATTCGTTAAAATAATAAATTCATGTTACTTTTGGAAACAACGAATGGTTATTATGTCCTTTTGTTACAATATAATTGTATGACAGTCCCATCCAGGTCACTGACATAAATTACTAAGACTAGAAGGTAAAAGGTAAAAAAAAAATAAGGTAACAGTATAAATATTATAAAATCCTGAGATTTTCACACTGCCGCTTTGCAATTGTTAAATCGACAGAAATAATAGTATTATGTATAAAAAATCATTAGGCATCCCATCTCAAAAAGGATTTAGAACTTTGTATGATCTATGATTTTAACAAAATTGAAATTATAATGGCCATACATACTATAGAAAAAAAAACAGCCTTTGTTAGAACGCACATGAAAAATTTATCTGTTCCACTTAGTTTATCCAGAAATAACTAAAATAATATGATAAAAGCCTAGTGCACACACATAAATAAATTAGGGTTTTGATGCATCGCTCTTTAGGGGAAGGGAAATATCATTCTAATAAAGTATATTAAGAGAACTATGGATAGTGGAAGTACCTAATTCCACTCAAATTGCTTATTTACATTATATTTTCAAAATATCATTAAACAAATACTTAAGTATATAAAAATATAAAAAAATGTATCGGGAACAGAAATCAAGCGTCGACTGAGACTCCAAAGAGAGAAAACCTCCACACAATGCGTCGAGGTCTTATTAATATTATTAAGTCAGTTGAAACATGGAAGAAGCTTAGCTGTAATCTTCAAAGTGGTCCCAACCTGGGTTAGTGAATATTATGGCTCTAATCCATTTCAGGGTCTTGACACCCTTCGTAAATAACTTTTTCATAAAAGGTCACAATAATGCTAGTTATAAAATATTGATAGAGCGATTAGAACAAGTACCAAACAGTTTTCCTGACCTTGCTCGTACCACTTTTCCACTTAGATAATGTCGTAAAAGATGAAAAGGATAAAATAATAATACCTATCTCCAGAGTTGCCATTTATGTTAGTACTCATATTCCGGTAGTTATTAGGGCTAAATAATTTATTATTCTTACGCAATCAATATCTGAAGATGTTCCCCAAGTTGTATGAGAGGTTCACTCGCTACAGAAAGCAGTACTGGATCATCGAAATCATGAATCAAACTCATATTGTAAAGAGGTACCTTTCTCCGAAGCCGTAATTGGCGATTCCTTAGAACCTGTTCCCAAAACCACTTTTTTTAAATAGATAGAGATCTGTGATGAATTAATTAATACTGAAACAGTTTACCTGGATACTTGTGTTCGATCTGTAATAAAACATTCAGAAGCAACTAAAAACTAGGTCAACGTCCAAATAACAGGAGAAAAACAGGGGTAAGTTCCGTAGGCACAATTATTTTGAAACCGTGTAGAAGTAAGTCAATTTTGGTCCGATTGCTCCTGGGAGTATTAAAATGACAGATACCTTGATAGGACAGAAGTTAGCTATAATATATATTATAATCAATTTTTTTTATTTAGGATTCTCATAATGTGCTCTGGGTCTTTGGATCTGGCATTGTAATGAAGGTTATGATTACTGAATGAAGGTTACATTTCTATAATATATTGTTAGGAGATTCATTTTTTTTTTAAGACTACCGCCTATTTTATAATGTCAGTGTCACTGAGTGTATAAAAGGAAGGCACAGACGTCACTCGGACCCTTTGCCGCTTGTCGTTGTGAGAGTAACATTGAATCTCTGTCCGATCATTACGTATTTATTGTTATGTGTGTTGATCCTAATGTTATCCTGACTGTAAATTGTAACTTTAGCCTACAACCACATTAAATATTTTTTTTAAGTTACTCGAAGTCTTTATTTCTATTAATATAATTTACTGGTACCACATATACTATCTAAATAATATCTATTTATATATCAACTTTGCCGTTGGCAACAATTCTTGCCATGGACTGTTGAGTGGTTCTGACAGGGCGCGGAGAGACGACTGCTGCGTCGCGCTAAGCCAATAACACAATGTCGCGTGTCTGCAAGTCTGTAAATGTAATGCGTCAACAGTCCCTACATTATTTCCTTTACAAAATCATTCGAAAATGGGGTACAGAATTTCTCAAAACGTTTTTCTTCACCATAGGTATGCCAGCGGTGTCTTAGGCTTATATTCAAAGACAAGTCTAAATATAAACCTATGCTTACATAAGTTAAATTTCCAATACAAAAATGGCAGGAAGTTTACCCATAGATTCGTCTCAGTGTTAGTAAAAACTAAGTTCATATAAAATTATTGGGCTGTAATAAGAGAATTGGCTGCGGGTCATATTTTGCGTCGTAAGAGGTCAGCAGTACCTAAAGTGAATCGATAAAGTACCGCGGACAGATTTGGATGCTATTAGGAAGAAATAAGGAATTCATTTCAGGAAAGGTTGAATAAATGTTCCTATATAAAAATGTAATAATAGATAATGTAAAAAATATATTATTTTAGTGGATTTAAATACCATGTAGGGTGTAGTTCCTGAAGGGTCAAGCAGAGATATACGAAAGTACACCCACTATAGGGAGCGAGCCTATTTCCATTAACCGGGCATAAATCCGAACTCCGAGCTACTAATAAGTTTTTTTATAGCAAAACCCGCTCGACCTGGGAATAGAACTTCAAGTAACGACTGCTACGTTTAAGTTCCTGGGTTGGATCCCAGGTATGACCACTAGGTTAATGAGGCAGTTTAGTGCATTTAAAATAGTTAAAGGCTTGGCTTCTTAAAATTTCAATTTAAGAAGCCAAGGGTTTATTTGAAGTGGAAATATGGATATAAATGCAATGATTTTAGTATAGGTACGAATAGTAAAAGATAGTAATAGGAGCCGATTCTTGAGAAATTTGTTAGGATGTAACACGTTTTGAATAAAGTTTCAAATTCAACAAATAAAAGATCGTGAAAAAGTTTGTTGGCAAAACGGTTTGCAATGCAACGAGAAACACGTTCCATTTGTTTCGGCTTGTATCTAGCATTTTGCATAGGCCGCAGGTGTTCATCGATAGTGCAAATTCGTCGCCATATTCGATGCAGGCTGTTCCGGGAATATCGAGTGAAAAGCGGTTAGCAAAATATGCCTGATATTATACTCCATAGCTAGAAACTGGGTGAAATGAAGAATGGCTTTGTCATTATGTACCTACCCATTACAGTAAAATTCAATATACCTAATTATTCGTTATCAACTAAATACACTACATGCCGCTGAAAAGCTAATACTGGGTGCTATTTTTGATAAGTTTTTTTTAAGCAGTGACTTATCAAAAGTAAATTTCAATCGAGTAGAAGAGATCTGATTTACCTACCATTTATTATTTTAAAAAGTTGCTGTAAGTGGCTCAATATTGTCATAATTTCAAAAATACCTATAAATGGCTTAAATACGCCATTTGAGATCGAACATTATATCAAATGCATGTAATTAAACTATACATATACTCATTTCTCAGTTTAACATTCCCAAACCTATCATTAGGTATAATTTTGCTAGTCGCAGTTCTTGCTTCAAACATTTAATTCGTGTTCTGTTTTCGTACCGTCTATCTATAATGAAGTCAGGAAACTTTATGGCCTCCTTAAAGGGTGTCTTGTGTTTCCACTACCAACTTTAATATTAGGAGCGTCCGTCAAAAGCAGGCTCACCGTCAACCGGATCGGTTTCAAAGGTACGTTTAACAAAAAAATCCAGGCTATTTTGACGTCCATTGCGTATTTTGTATTTCCAATTCAGAAGACTTGTTATTGAAAACGGTTAATGTTATTAAAGTGTTTTCTAAAAAACGTTTTGTGTTGTAGTAAGGGTGAAGACCCAAGCTAACTTTTAATCATTGTTGAAATATCTGTTCACGAATTCGTTTCGAATGTAGAACTTCACTGGCCAGCCGTTTGAGTTTGTTATAAAAGTTAAAGACATTTGAATTTGGAACAGTAGCTGTTCTACAAGTTGTAATGATTATTATTGAATTATAACAAAAGGGATGTAGTTTCAATGCTAATATATAAACGAGTCAAAAATTTAATAGACTCTGCTTTGAGATAATCAATAAATAGGTATCTTCGAGATATTAAAACTAAAAGGGACTTTGTTAAATAATCGAAATGTCATTCCCCAAGTAGTCAGCAATCAAAGAAACTACTTAAGAATGATTAATTTCTGACACTTAGGTACGAGAATATTAGATATATTAATAAAACTAGTTTTTACTGATTTTATCGCGTTATATAATAAAAATACATACATATTGTTATGCAGTATTTAATACATATCATTACATTTTCAACAAACAAAAATTTATCTAAAAGATAGCCTAAAAATTCTAAGAAAAGCATCCCAATAATGAGCTATCTTTTCTTACAGAATACATGTAATATTGACACTTGAAACTTCAGCTACCCTTCGGGGAAGCCGTGGGCGAATAGACACTGGCATCTCTTTTGTAAATAACCAACGTTCAAGGTAAGCACCCACTTTGAAACTCGAGTATTTCAGTGATTTTTTCCCCGTTCCTCTCCCGTGAGCGAAAATGTGCTAAACAAAACTCTATGTAATATATTTGTTGGTATACCTTCATAAGACTGGGTTTTGCTGTCTAAGTTTAAGAACAATAGTTAAATACATAGTCTAGTGTTTATTCTGTTAAATCTAATCATGTTCCGAGCCTTTTCCCAACTTAGTTGGTGTCGGCTTTCAGTCTAACTAGATGCAGATGCTGAATATCAGTAGTTTACACGAAGTGAGAGAACCATCAGACCTCCGCAATCCAATTTCTGGGCAATTCCGATATCCTCGTGAAAAACTGGTTGTCAGACTTTTTAGACTTCTGACTACTACTAACGGTTGTCATAGTGACAACACTTGACAATCGGAACCAACGACTTTACGTCCTCTCCGAGTCACGGAGGGGCTCGATGTATTAAAAATGTCACCCATCCACAGACTGACTGCATCTAGATCAGTTTAAACTTGCAGATAGGTTGATCAGCGTAGTATTAACTTTACCACGAGCCCCTATTCTGTTTCTTTTAAATCTAATCCAGTTAAATGCAATGAGCCAAAAATGTTGTTGTTAATTGTTGTCTAATACAAACATACATAGGTGCTGGCGCTAACTTAAGGTCAAATCCAAGCACAACTTCATGAAACAAAAGCCTTGCTCTCGTCAAATGGAAGCCTGTCAGCTGTGGAACGCAAGTCTATCTATGGTCAAACAGAAGCCCATATGTGGTCAAACGCAAGCAAAGTTTAATGAAAACCAAAATATCATAAAATTTTAATGCATCATTTTTTTCTTTGCATAACTCTGTAATTTTTGAAAGTTTTAATAAAGATACATACATATACAACCGCTCATGCTAATTCTCAGTTATTTTAAAATATGTAATACGCCGAAACTCCATTCCTTCCACATTATTGTTATATAATAAATATCAAAATTACATAGGTGGCCTGGGGAGAGCGCTTAATACCCGGGCGTTTTGCGTAATATCCGACAGGCGTCAAGGTTTCTTGTATTATGATAATACAGACGTGTTATTGCTAAGACAGGCGAGTTAGTTCGCGTACTGCCTATTGAACGTATATGTAGATTATTGTAGATAGATCGCGAAGATACATCGCACAGAATATTTGTCTAGGGAAATTTACATACAGTTGTGTTGAGAGAAAAACTTAGTGTTAGCGAGTAGATGGAGGCAGGGTGCTGTCTACCGTTGTCAAGTTATCTACTTGGGAACTTAGTAGTTTTCTTTGTTCGAGAATAAAAGTGTTTAATGTGATTGCTTACCTTGCTTTTACCAAACTTTAGGAATCATATTTGTTTTTGCAAACAAAACATCAATCATTATTTAAACTTTACTATGTAATGAATTTGTTTTTATTTAAAAATGTATCTTTGCTGCTGATAGACTTGAACATTACCCTTCAAATTTCGACGTCTGTGGTCTAATGGTTCACGTGTTGGACTAGTCGAATTTTTGATTAATGGCAACAGACTCGCGCCCTGTGATCTAATAACATACCGGTGAATCGTGGGTGTACATCAATGCACCTCTACGTAAACTTTCGGGGACACGTGGATAGTATGTGTTGTTTTATTAATTGGTCAATAGATGTAGGTGTTTTATGGACTTCCTTTTGATGGAAGAAAACAAGCATCTACGTATAATTATTATTATTATATACCTATAATTATTTATATAACCTATTATTATTCAGTAAACGATTTTTGGTATCGTTCTCCTGTTCCAATTACCGCCGTTCAGTGCGTAGACTTCTAATAACAAGACTGATCCCAAGATAACATTAACATTACGTGTTAGAGATCACCACTCAGGGTGATTGCTTCCGCGTTTCCGCACTCTCAACGAGTATTGTTAGACATTTACGTACTTTTTTTGGTATTTCGTGTTAAGAATTGGCAAAGCCGAATACTTTTGGAATCACTCTACCGTCGCGTCAATCTATCAATCATGTAGGCACGACGGACGGAGCGTCTGTGCGATCGGCTTCTGTATTCGATATTTGTATGGCCTACAGGTACGTGTTATGAGTCTGTACCTATGTGAGAGTAATTTGTGTTTGTAATCGCACCTACGATACACGGAAAATTCCTAGTGTACCTACTTTTGTTTGGCCTACCTTTTCGTAACAGCTTGTGACATCAATTCGATTTTTTATTTTTTATTTATGCATATACATATCAACACACCTCTATCTTCGAATTACAGGCTAAGATATAGTATCCTACTGGTGAACTCATACAGTTTACCGGAATGTTTTAAGTTTCATCTATTAAAGGGGGAGCTTCTAGGTCGCTATTGAGAATTTTATAGAAAAATCCAATACCACTAGACCTAGGAATCTCACCCAGTGTACCTCACCGTCAGCAGACACGCTTGGCCATTAAACCAATAAGGCGGTTATTTATTTAACAAATAATTTATACTTGCAGTAAAAGCTATTTGCCTGTAACAGACATAGTTTTTCTGAAACGCTTTGACGTAAAATTTATTTCATTTTGGTGCAGATGCAGAACGTGGGTCCACGTGACCGTTTGACCATTTTGTACTTGATTGCTTTTTAGTAGTTTGTTTTTGAATGTTTACAAACAAGGTTATTCGCCATGGTGACTAAGCGATATCTTTTTTCGGATATGAGTAGACCATTCTTACATTTCGCAGGTTACGGCAAAACTGATAAATATATATATGACAATAGATTAGCAAAAAGTTTTAAGTACAGACACCAGCAAGTCAAGCTACTGTCAAATTTTCCCAGTCGAATGTGAACCTTATCGTTTTATATTAAAGTTGAAAATCAGTCATTTGACAGATTGTGGTAGCTTGATATGCTGGCCACTGTACCAGGCCTCACTCAGCTGCTGCAATGCATGCTGCTATAGTAGTATGCATGTACTATAAGTATTAAATACCGTAAGCCGTTATGTGGTTTAGAAGAATGAAGCGGAGAAACATCAAGACGCACGACGACAGACTTTGTTTTAATAATATTTAGAATGGATAGTCTGTGCTTCACTTAATCTTTGCATTACATACTACATACTTGTACATGAACGTTACTCTCCTTGCATAATACACATATCTGTATGCACACATCACAGACACTCCGACAAAAGTGTCTAGACTACACTAGACTAGACATGTTATAACTACTTGATATTATACCTAACTTATATACAGGATGTAACATTATGAAGACAATTTCTAAAAGTCTTTTTTCACCCATCATAATAAACGAATTTTTGTTTCTGAATTTACATATCTTTCTATTAAATCTTAACTAATCAGTTGTCAAAACAGATTAAAAAATGACAGAATATTTTAAAATTAAACATGCTGCATATAAAGATGTCTATAGCCGAAGAGGTATTTAGTTATTTAATTAATTGCAGCAAATGTTTTAAGGGAACATAATATTATATTTTCTTTTGATATTCCAAAGTTGATCAAAATCATTTTGTTACACCATGTATATGTATATATATTCTCCTAAATCAATTGCTCTCATCACACGATTGTTTGAGGGTCTCATTATTGAGATAATACTCCAATTCAAGTTAATGTTAAGTCTCGATTATGTTGTGGTATGTAGGTTTCACATTGAAGTACGCACGTAAGGGGCTGAGCACGAAACATGACACTATATCGTTAAGATTCTCTGTTAAGACACTTATCCCATATAACATAGTAACGCCTGGATACCCGAAGACTGAGACACAACTAATATGTACCCCCACAGTTCAACCGGTATGTTTTAAGTCCTTAATTGGATTACCTGGAAATTACCATCAACCGAGCACAACAATAATAATATAGAAAAATACAATAACACTGCTCGACCTGTGAATCTAATCCGACCGTTATATCAAATTGAGGCAGTTTCTTAATCCCTATCATAAACTTAATAATGTTAATACTGCTGGGATGTGTTTTTAGGCTTTAGCCTTAACATCTATATTTTCCGACTAGTAGAATTTTATTGATATACCTATTCGTATTGAAACATGATAATTATTCATTTTTTCTCAAAAACAGCGTTTCGGATGTCTGTACATTTCTGATAAACATTTAATGAAAACTTTTAGTAACTATCTAGACGAGGTTAATTAGCGCGATTTCCTCTACTAAGTAAATAGTCAAAGATCTAAAACTAGGTAGGTAATATCCAACTAAAACAGTGCCTAATTAGTAAAAGTTGAAGAACAGCAAACAGACTAGTTGTGAACATCCAAAAATGTTCTCCAAACAAAGGAGTGACGGTGCATACTCGATGAATAATTAACTACGATTTTATAGCCAGTCTGCTCAACCTAGGACGGGAGCCTGCTCTAAATCTATATGGATATGTTTGGAAGGCTAATTTTAGCTATACTGACTGAAATTTACATTTAAACAGAAAGGTCTGTGTCAACTATAACTGACTAACTGTAAATGTGAGTACTTTGTAGGCTAAATTTACATACTCAGCTTTGAACAGTCTGGTGGCTTTGAGCCTTTTTTTTATGTGGCCTACGCAAATGTGCCTCTGATCTGGTATCGTCATGCGACGGGTTGTTGAGCTCCCTAAATTATGGTTGAGCTACACAATGACTGATGCATGCGTGCCGTCAGTTGGGACTGGTCTACTCAAAGCCGCTATGGCTCTTTCTTCAAAAGGCCATTTCAGACTTTGCCTTTTTCTGGACTTTAAAAGAGACTATGATTCTATGAGTTTGTTTCGGCGTTTCTTCTCAGAGGTCGTCAGCTAGGAAATGCCGGAGCCATCTAGCTTAAAACAAAAAAAAAGTGTAAAATATTGACTTGTAAAAGTGTCTTTAAAAGATCTATTTACAGAAATAAATATCATTTCATTTCATCATTTCATATCATTTCATTTCATTTCAATGTCCCTCATCACAATCTCAACTGGTAAGAGTAAGGTTCTAGGATTGATTTTCACTTCAAATTAAATTTCATAACTGGTTATATTATTATAATTATATAAGGTGGTATGCATTACATACTATCACAGATGTATCATTTCCCGAAGAGTTAGTACACACATAGTTCGCCGGTACATACCTATTGCTATTAACCGGCTATGAATTTTAATGTATGACTATATGAGAATCACACACAAACAGCAGCGAAATACGTATTAAAAAGAAATAAATATTTATTGGATGAGCACTAAGGCTGAGATTCAGAGACGAATCTAAGCGTGAACTTACTCTTCCATGTGTCAAAATTGTATTGAAATTTGACTTACGGAAGCGTAAATTTGCGCTTAGTTTGGTCTTTGAATACCAGCCTAGGCTACATTCACAGTCGATTTTACAAAATTCCGACAGCAAAATGTATATCGCTGTATCTAAATACAGCGTTGAAAGATTTCGGATCAGTGACCTTAATTAATGGAAAAAAGAAATACTTAAGACCGAAGAAAGAAGCTCTTAGCACCTAATGTGGCTTCGTATTGTAAAACAATGGGGAAACGGACGAGAGTATGGTGATAGGTGACAGGCAATGCCTTTGGATTTACTTTAATAAAACTGATAAAATTCATTCGCATAAATATTAAGCCAAATTTAAACCAGCTTTATAGTTTTTTTTTAATACGGACTTTTCCACTAAAAACTTTATCCTAAATCATTGAAAACAATTTCAATTGTGGAATACTCCTACATTCACAGGAGTTTAAAGTAAATTATATGTAAATATCTTGTTTGTATGTTTTTTTTTATTATAAAGCCAAGGAAAATACCCGTAGATTCTGTGAGGACGATACGGATAAATGTATACCTACATCAAAGATATTAATGGTTTGGTGGACTGGACTGCGTGGGCAAATTGGGACGAATACATTCTGCATTGAATATTCAATTCTTTCGGCTTCTTCAATTTCCTATGGTAAATCTCTTTTACCATAGGAATTTAATCAGTATAATATAAATAAATTGGTATACAAGGGATTAAATTAAACATCCGTGGTGGGTATAATTGACGATAGGACCTGATGTGATCGCTATTCTTGGCTTCAATTTCCAAATAGTTCAGAATTATTAGGTTGTCTTTTAAGAAAAATCACTTAATCAGTACTTTTCATTTGGATCCCATAAATGGTCATAGAGTCATCTCTATATGTGATATCATTATCACAAGAGATCTAAAGCATACCAATAAAAGGTTGATGTTACACCTTATTCAGAAAATCCAGTAGGTACCATTGTCACGGAAAGAAAGCATTTTCTTCCATATATCGACACACAACCAAAGTAATAAAAACTATAAAGATTATGACTGGTTAACAAAGGTACGACTGGTAACACTGACAATATCAATTTTTAAAATAAAGAAAGATACATTACTTTTAGCGTTTGGCATCCCTGAGTCCGACTACTATTGTTGTGGTAGTTCATATTTTTTCTACTTTGAACATAAATACAACAATCCATTAAGCGATGGGGCGTCCATTCCGACCCTGAGACTATACAGCTAAAGTAGTAAGTAAATACCCTCGCACCCTTTCGACCTTTACGCTCCTCGGAAAATAATAAGGAACTCCATTTTTCCTGCAGCAAGCAAAATAACTCAGTAGCTCGTCCCGAACTTGCCACCTTTTTGTTGACCCGCACACACAAACCATTTTTCCCCAAATCAACTCGACAGTTCATTTCGGTGCAAGTGAAACAAAAGATTTATAATATTCATGTTCTAGTGGAAAGGTTTTTGTTTGTCAAAATTTTGGGATTATAATTATTAATTGATCTACGAGGCCTACACTTGCTGCAGCCTACTGCAGGTTTTTGTGTTCGTTGATATAGGTAAGAATACCAATAGTGACCGAGGTCAAGCTACACTTTCTGCGGTCAGTCCATAGATGAGTAAACTGGTCCTTACACATTTAGGCTTTGTGTCGTTTGGTATAGGTAGGGGTAGGCATAGTTGTAGCCCCATAGCTGGGTGATAGGTCCTATTAATAAGACTGGAAGTCGATTTATGGTTACAAAACTCATACACTTCTGCCTTACTAGACAAACCCAATCTGACATTATAAATGAAGGTATTCTCCTTGAAAAATAGATGTACAAAATTCTTACATTACAGATATCTTGCCTAATGATGATTACGGTAATATCTCCAATAGAAACGACCGGTCTACCGCGCTACACACTTTATTCCCAGTCTGTTGGATTTACACAGTGTGTACGGGCGATTTAGCAGAGTACATAGAGAGCTAAGAGCCGTAGAGTGGCACCCATCATCGTTTGTGCTCGATGACGATAGAGACGTCTCTATCCTGTTGAAGACGAGTATGCAAATGAATTGTAGTACTGGCGTACTCACAAGTGTCTTGCAATTTTTTATTTGTTATTCTTATAATATTATTATTTTGCTTTATTTTTCAGTACTTACATTAAGTAATAATAAATGAGTAGTTGTTTAGACTTAAATAAATAAAAAATCCGTTTGGTGTTTTTAATATTTGAAGGAAAAGATTAAAGAAAACTATTTAAGGCGATACCTTCGTTCGTTCGTAAATTTACTCATTAATCATCACAGGTTGGAAATGTATCGAAAAATGGAAATCGAACGCACAACATCTATGCTTACCACCACTAGACTAATGGAGCGATCGCCTCTTTTGACTATATTTAACATTATTATTATTGTTGTTATATACCCCTTCCAAAGCGAAAAACAAAGAAAGAAAAACAGTGAATGCTTATAATTCTACGCGAGTCGCACGGGTCAAACCTGCCTTCAGTTAACGAGCTGTACAACAACGCGTTTCGCAAACGAGTATGTGGTACCAAAGTGGTATATGTATAGACATATGTACTAAGTATATAATAATATATACACTCTTACTTTTTAGTTACCGAAAAAATCAAGGGGTCATTGTAATCATCATTATGAACTACGTTTAGTTTTATATTGTCGAGTCCAGTGAACATACATGTATGAAGCAGCAGATTTCTTTTTCACAATTTCAGGGTTGTCCCATAGATGGCAGATGATCTATGAGGCATGTCCATATTTAAAAAAAGGGTTGAGCCATAATAAGAATTTCGTTACTAAAAAAAATTATATGCACCACGATTATGTATTTATATAGGTAGGTACTAAAAGACGTAGGTGAGTCTTTTGCAAATCCTGACTCCGAGCAGGGGCTTAAAATTTTGTGATAAAAAATACAAAAACACTTCCCGCCCTGTTAATTGAACCCAGGACTTAAATATCCGTGCGACCACAACACCAACCTTACAGGTTGGCTTAGGTAAACGATAAAAGTAATAATTACCTAGATATGGTAAATAAACGCTTCATTATTATTTTTGTAATACAAAGCACACTGCTAGCGGAGCTACAAATTAGAGACAACGCTAATAGGATTACATGCTCCTGCCACATCCCCAGTAACAATTAAATACCGGAGGCCCAAACTCCTTAAAAGGGCGGCAACGCACCTGAAACTCCTCTGGTGTTGCGGGTGTCCATGGGCGGCTGTAATCGCTTACCATCAGGCGATCCGTCTGCTCGTTTGCCCACCCTTTCTCATAAAAAAAAAAAAAAAAAAAAAAAAATTTAGTTAGATGTACCTATGACAGACTAGTCCTCCTCCTATATTCTGTTTCAGTTTTATATTTTAATATCTATTTTCTTTAATAATCGCGCTTCTATACCTTAAGGCTTCAATACCTAAAAAGTTTTCAATATATTTTTAATAAAACACAAAACATGAACAAATTGTTGCTGTTATCGTACCTTGTCTCATCTAGCCAGATGTGACATTTTCTATGCTAATCTTATTAACTAAGTGAATATTTCTTTAAAAAAATACATACATACACCTGAAACTGTAAATTCTGTTAAGCTATCCCAGTAATTATGTGTGTTGTTTTATATATTTGTATGTCATAAAATTGAGATGAAAAATGTCCTGATCCATATTAGCTCTGGAAACTATATTTATACAAACAAAGTTAACAATACTTTGTTTTATATTTAGCTGAGAAAAAGTATTCTTCTATTTTAAAATTCAAATAAATAAAACGTTTTTTTACTAATTTAGTAAAATATTTTTTTTAAAAGATTAAAATAATACAAAATACCGTCAAGATCACCCAACTAAGGACCACGACAAACAGGACTTACAGTTTACGTCTCTCTTCCCCTATATTCTTTGTGCCAAATTTGAAGCGGTTTCCCATCGGCCGGAGAGCATATTCCGTTACATTTTACGCGGTTCCGGTCGACCGTCTGCCCCGGAGGTCATTACCCATAGGATTTCCCGGTTTACTGTTTCAGATGTTGTTTTGCGAAAAATTTTTGGCCATCATCAACTTTAAGTTGCCATATTAAGTGATTTCCCGGCCCTAACATTTTTTTATGACGTCAGACGATGGAACTCGGCGCTATGGCCACAATTTGGGGTTTGTTATCCAAATTAATTCTGATTTAACTCCGTTTTTTGTTCGGAAGCTTTATTACTGCTCGTAAACGTTTAAGAGTTTGATGTTGATCCCTTATATACCGTATCGATATAAGTTGTTTGATCTTCCCTATAGAATTTCTGCCCCGTTCCTGATTACAATGCCTCTAAACTGTGGAATCGATAAAACGTCAACGTATTAAGAAAATTTATATCATTGTGTTATCTACATAGCTTTTAAAAAAAAGAAGTGAACATTTTAAAATAATAAAGTGTTCTTATCAATAGGCTTTCTTATGAAAATATATTTAGTCAATCGATATTTGTATAATTTTAGTTGGTAATCTTGACTACAATAGCACCTTGATTAAAATTTCAATTATAATTGTGATAACTTGATACTAAAATTGACACAATTTTGGCAGCTTAAAACTTGAGGGTCAAGGGACGCCTTGGTACATAAAAAATAAAGAATTTATTAATTTTATGAATTACAGCATATTATATGATATTATCATTGATCATAACTCGTTTCATCCTAAATAGTATTGTCATAGCAATCTGACACTCCATCGGCATTAGCTCTACGAAACCACTTAAACTAGAGTTCAATGAACTTATAAACCTAGAACTGAACTGCTTGATGACAATTATATTGTCATTTATTGTCGTTTATACAGGTTAAATCATTAGGATAGATTGGTTTGAATACATAAAGTAAGCTATAAGTAACCATGGTATTCATTTTGTAGGAAAACGAAGTACCTTCACATTAGAATTACAACTGAAGACAAAAAATTAAATAGATAATTATTTAAAATAAATCTATGTAGCGTAGGGGTAAAAACGTATAACCAATTTTCATTGAAAGTAATAAAATAATTCGACCAGCACTTGTGTGCTCGACTACCCCGCGAACAAGTGCCAGTGTCGCGCATTATAATAATCGATGGCGTCACTTACCAGCTTATGAATATTTTACATCCCTCATAAGACTCATATGTCCCCCCCACACCCCCTCACCGCGTAATGTCCGCCCGTAAATTGCGTTACGCGAGTAATACGCCGTAACTAAAGCTCTTCTTTACGTAAACCCATCAACTTACAGTTAATCAAATTACGCGTGCTTATTAAGAGTTAATGGGTAACATTATTCGCTCCCCTTAAGATACTTGGTATGTGTATAATGTATAGTATGGTAGAGATTTGTGAAACCAGCAGCGCGAATGAAAGGATTATAATGAAAATTAATTAATTGTTTTGTTGACTATTGAAATATAAAGTACCTAAAAGCGCACAGAATATGTTGAATTCAAATTATTAATTTTGTTTAAAATGTAATTTAAAATAATTAATTTTCTAATGAGTTGGCACATAATTAACTGACTCTACTTAAACTCCATGATCATTAATTGTCGCACTGTTTTCTTTATTTTGTTGGCACAAGCAACACAACCAAAAAAGATTTAATTTTTTAACATAATTATGTGTAAAATACGAAAAGACTTTTCTTTAACCCGATTTATATCATGTATGTGCCAAGATCATCAAATGTTTCGCAGCTAGGCTATCATTATGTTCTATTGGATTTATTCCCAAATATATGAATGAATTGAGATTTAATATGTGTAACAGTCAACAGCAAAAATAGATGATCAAAACTTTTTACTATGTTGGAGTCAAAACTGATCATGAATATATGGCAGTTGTACTAGCAAGTACAACTGCCATATAAAATGTTTAGTATAATTTACAATCACATACTTTTGAATCACATCGACGCCACACAGTTCTGACGCGAACTCCGTTCATTAGTATTGAATTTCTGATATCATCTACTTTTGCGGTTGACTGTACATTCATCAGCAAGGACTTTGAACCTAATCCATGATTAGTCTGTAATTATTTATAGAACCTTCGTTGGTTTGAACATTGATATCACGTGTTAAGGAGATCTGTGACTTTGGTCTTATTGCATTTTAGTGGACAGGGGTGAATGAACTGTGGGTAGGTTCTCCGGTATAGAATCATCAACGACAAACAAAATTCTCTTAAGAAATAGTTGCAATAAATTGTTCGGTAGCACTTTATAAATTTTACATGAGTCACAATCTGAGACGCGCCCTATTCCAAGTTATTGCAGAATATTTTTCCACAATAAACATGACAAAATATATTTGTAATAGGCAATAACTTCAAAGGGAGCGTATTTTTGTCAATAATAATAATATTTTCTTCTTCCGCTATATTCTAAAAATGTATCCCATTGATTGATAAGGTGGTCTCGAAGAGCTCTTAAAAGGTTCGCTCATCCTCGGTGATAATTTAAATCGTAATCGCCAGCATTGGGAACAATAAGTGGGCCGAATAGAGGAGAACCTAGGTTGTTTTCTAACTCTGAAGTAAACTTTGTAGGTACTCAAGTTCACTTTTAATGTCTAGACATCGCGGCAAAAATGAATGTATTATAAATTAACGTGCCATATTTGTGCATGCCAATGATGCCTGAAAATTAATAATCAGTTCATTGAATTTTCATGACACAGTGTGTGCAGATGAAAGTAGTATGTATACCGCTATTAATTTCTTTCTATAGTGTGGAAAATCCTCGTGGACTTGCCTTCTCTTGCCGGGATCATGGGAGTAATCATTATTTAACAAGAGCCGATACATTGAAAAAGAAATGCTAGGGCCTTAGTAAATGTTTATCAATATTGAGTACTTCGATTATGTATAATCAATAAATATCATGCCACATTATTCATTGTAATAAATAAAAAGGCCATTTGCAACCATACAATAAAGAAGAATATTCCAGACAAAAAGAAATAGACATATTTCTTTTTGTCTGGAATATTCTTCTTATCTGGATTGGACTTTTAAGAAATAAGTCATAACTTAGAGACAACCTGTCCCGACAGAAGGCATGCATGAGCCACACCAAGGCTGATATTCAAAGACGGATCTAAGAATAAAGCTAAGCTTCTCGTAAGGTCACATTTAGCTTCGTCTCTGAATATCATCCTTAAAGTTATAACTAGAAGAATTTCATCTCTTTTTCTAGTAAACAAGCAGTTTTTACGCACACAGCATCATAAATATCAGAAATGTGGTAAGAAATTGTACACAGAAACATTGTTAGTAAGATCTTCGTCATATCCATGCACGTTCAGCATATTGCTGCGACTCATGTGGTGACAATCTGCATCGACTGGTGACCGGCGTACCCTCATGAAATAACATAACGTACCATCACGACTTGATTCCCAGAAGCATAGTTAGATGCTGTTAGGTATAGTTTGAGTCACATGGGTGCGCAAAAATTTAACGACGTCTGTGGACTACTAATATTTATGTGATGAACATAAATAAGTGTTTGTGTTTTTTTTGGATGTTTCTTATGTATTTCCATTGTCTAGTACCCATAGCACAAGTTCTGCTTAGTTTGGGAATTGATGATACTGTGTACAGTTATACAAGAATTATATATTTAAAAAAAACCGGTGATTTGATAGAAGACTAGGGCGTGGAAACCAGGACCTCGTGCTTCAATTACACACTAATCACTACCTGTCACCGACATATACAACATCATTATTAGTATATGCGAAACCTGAAACACGTGTCTAGTATTTTTATGTAAATAATCTATGTACAAAATTTCAAAACTTGTATCATGAAAAATCACAAAGTTATAAGCTAGTTAAGTTACCTGGTTGTCCGTACAAAAACATGCTCATCACGCGCAGGCGCCGCCCCGCGCCCGCGTTGTCGCGGCGCTCATTGATAATAATGTGGCAGTAGGTACCTAACCGTACGGCGATTTCCGATTGCACTGATGATACATCACACTTTACACATTTTCCATCACACTTGCAGTCTTTGAACTGTCGTAATGGTCAAGTGTAGGTAGACATTAATAAGTACTTTATTTGTAAATGCAGCCGTAAGTGATTAAATGTAGTCAATGCGATATGTTGCACCTTATACCAAACACTGTAAGTTCAAAATGGATGAAAAGTGTTAAACATCGCACTACTTAACTACAACAGGCTGTAGGTACAAATAAAAACGTGTGTTCATGTGTGTGACGATACTTTAATGTCAGATAGCTCCTCGTGCCGCACTGCCAGGAATACGTTATCACTTATCACCACAAACCGCTAGTATCCGTACCATTTCTTACACAAACACTATGCTTTTTACATACGATAGGTACACGTCAACCGAAACACAACTGCCGCGCGCTCGCATTATCACCACAAACCGCTACTGTACGTACCATTTCTTAAACGAACACTACCTATGCTTTTTACATACGATAGGTACAGATCAACCGAAATGCCGTGCGCTCGCGGTCGCGCTCTCGTTTTGTACCTACTTATCTGAACGGGAGCGACGTGTACACTTCCCTATAGCTGCCGGGCGACTGAAGTGGTTGGTTCACCCCCGGGCCCCGCCCGCCCCACTGCGCCCGCGCTGACCGCTCAGTGTCAGTGACCTGTGTTGCGCGCATATGATTGCGGATAGGTACTTAGTGTCGCTCGGTGTCCTACTCGTAACATTTTTTAAATGTTTTTGGGACAAAATATAACATGATGTAAAAATTATTGGAATCGATTCAGTTACTGATTCTGAACAAACTATATTCAGGTTTCGCATATACTAATAATGACGATGTATAGCTTATATCAGTTTTTCACACTTACAAGTTTCTGACTACCCATGACAAAATATGTAATTAGCACTGGAATAAAAAAAAATACAGATCTCGATATGTAAAATGAATATCTGTGTTTAATAGTTCTCTATGATTACCTACTATGAAAATTTGTTGAATTGTTTTGTGTGTACCAGCGAAAATTGCTAACAAAAATAAAAAAGAGGCTTTGGAACGCATGCCGGGCACAGTTAGTTATTATATATAAAACCCCCTACAATGCAGCTGTGGCTAGCAACGCTCCACCCCGCATATCGATCATAATACAGGTTATTATTCAGCCACGAAGCCCTTCAATGAGCCTTTTGAAAACTGTTGTGTAATAAAAACAGACATGTAGATTCAGGACAATTAACAGCGGCCTTAGTCTCCGACTGCCATTACTGCCATATGCTGCTTGAAAACAAACTAAATATAATCATACTGTTATCTCTCGTTCATGTATGTATTATTATATTCTATTTCATTTAGGTTGTATTTTCAGATAGTTTTCCGTAAATTGTAGTGTTAGTCATAAAAATCTAAACTAAGTTAACATAATTTTTGCTGACAACTGCATTGCAGTGGGCGAGCAATCATTTATGCTGGGCTACGGGTAGCATTGTTGATCCCTTCACGCAACAAATATTAATTATTCTATATTTTCCGAGTCTTCGAGTTTGTGTGTTAGTAAACGCACCCACAGGAATTACTGAAAATTACGGAATGTGTGCATTCACTCATCTCTATATGGACACGTTTTCGAGCGGTACAAGTACGGCGAGGGCAAATCTAATAATTTAAATATCTGCCTTTATACATGCCTATACTATTGATCCATTTACGAGTTAGCACTGTTCTCATTGTGAGCGTGAACGCAAAAAAAAACTGTCATAAAATCATGATAGATAAAAAGGCATTTTCAACATATACCGAATAATAATAATATGGCATGATATAGAATTACGCTCCTCGAAATAAATTATAGTACCGTGGGCGCACGACCTTACATCTTCGAAGGAAAAGGCAAAACTTAACACGTAAAATTTAATATCGTAGCGCTCATACATAAGCGAAACTGTCAAAAATCATGAGTAATTCATAAAGCAAACTTGTTTCATTATCAAAAGTAAGACAAAATTCACTTATTAAATAAACACATCTACTTAGAAAATACTTCAAGTGAAACATAAATGAAACTTTGTGAATTTCTATTGGGTATTTACGTAACGACTGATTTTACAATGCTCATTATGTTTTCGGATGTGCTTGGTTCATACCTCGTGCGGTAAAGTTTTGGTAATTATAATTATGAATCGTACTGAATTGGTTTTGTTTGAATTTAATTTTCTTATGTTCAAGCTAGATGATAATCATAATAATAATTCTAGAGGTGGTGTCTTTTCTTAGGAATAAATGGTTTTATTCCTAAGAAAAGACTAAATTACTAATAAAATTTTCATAATCTCTTCATTCATTCATAATTGGGAGATCTCGGCATTACAAAACTCTGTATGCGCATGAAGTGTATGAAACAAAATGTTTGTAGTACAGTATTAAAACTGTTTTTTGAGGATCATTATGTTTTTTTCACTTAAACTTGAGAGCTACTTAGTTGTCCTACAAAAGTCATTTCTTATGTTCAGGAGTCACAAACATTTTCGCACCCTCATAAGTCATAACTCAACTCAAAGTAAACATTTTCTCGAAAATACATACAACAGTGAATATAAAACCGTTTTTGCTTTCGTTTGTTTATGATAATAATGTACTGATAGCGATACTGCTCATCTGCCGTCATCAAGGGTCGTAAACTTGTGCATTTACGTTGATGATGTGGATAATGTGCGGGTGCGGCGTATAGGTACTGCGGGAACATGGACATCTGACTGACGGTTTTGTTACTATGGTAAGGTATGGGAAAGTAGATGATATTGTTCTCAGATAGTGTATATTTTAACAGATCATCAACCCGCTGAACGCTTAGCAGTCTTTAAATAGAAAATTTTACTTTAGTAAGTATTCAAAATTTTATGTTTGAATTTAAAAGAAGCAGTTTATATTTCTACTAATAGGCTACTACTTCTAAGTGTTCTGTTCTTTAAGGTACCATAGGCCTAACCAGGAGCGAGCGTTAGACGCTAACGTATTTTTATTTAGGTGTGGTATGGTATTGGTAAACTCCTAGCGATCACATCATCATCATCATCATCATCTTCAGCCTATATTAGTCTACTGATGGAAATAGGCCTCCCCTAATGTGCGACATTTCACCCTGTCCTGGCTTTTCGCATCCAGCTTCTACCAGCTAGCAGCCTTTCGCTGCAAACAACTCCAGCAGTCACAAAAATAACAAAATCGTCAAACAAAAATTTTAAATCCATCATTATTACAATATTAGTAAATAGACTATCTCATTACTAAAACTGCCTCATTAATCTAGAGGTCGTGAGCGCGACTGCTTGAAGTCCCGAGTTCGATTTTCAGGGCAGCTCGAAGTTATGATTTGTGCTGGCGAGCCTATTTGTCATATATTTTTTTTTATACCACTAAGGTGGCAAACAAACATACGGCCCACCTGATGGTAAGCGGTTACCGTAGCCTATAGACGATTGTACCAGGGGTCACCAGGGGTATCACTTACGCGTTGCCGAACCTGTAAAACGAAAGAGGAATAATTGGGTTGGCAGTAAACGGCTCCAAGTCCTCCCACTGCCAACACAACGTTTCCTCGTAGAGCACTGGAAACCTTGCTGACCGTAAGGAACACAAGACTGTTGAAAGCAGTTTTCTTTCAATTCGATTTTCTGCAAGGCGGAGGTACTTCCCCAGTCCGGCAGCCTACCTAATCAACATAACCTACCTGCCCTACCTCTCAAAATTTTCCATTACATACAAACTAATTGTACTGTTGAACTGTGGATGTATATTCTGCCTAACCCTTCAGAGAGGTCATGATGTCATGTTATATTCATTAAGCTATTACGTATTAAATCTATAAAAAAAATTACGTAAACCATACGTTTAATAACAGAGTTGAACATAATTTGCAAGTTTACGAGCCCAATACACGTCAAAAACACACGTACCAACATTATTCATAAATTCAATGGGTATAGGTACGGCATCAAATTGAGTTGAGTTAAATTGAGTAGGCAGCTACCAAAAATTCATAATTGAAAATATTTCCACGGTACACATTTTAACGTTTAAATTTTTTTGTAAAAATACCTATCAAAACGAGATCATCGTTTTGTTCAATACTCTTTATTCACTTAGAAACTACTTTTACTTTCTTATTAAAACCTTACTACTAATACTCATCAGTCAAAATTAGGAACCTCGACCAAGTTAATAGTACTCATGAAGACTTATCAAAGTGACGACGTCTGTGGTCTAGTGGTTCGCGTGTCGGACTGCTGATCACGAGGTCGTGGGTTCGATTCCCACAGAACACAAATATTTATGTTATGAACATAGTGTTTGTGTGTGATGGTTTTATATAAGTATGTATTTACAAAAAAAAAAATATATATATATAAGTATTATATTCATTGTCTAGTACCCATAGTACACGCTCTGCTTAGTTTGGGACTAGATGGTGCACTGTAAAATTGTCAAAGAATATCTATATTTATAAAAAAATATGCCTGTCAGTCTCATATGTAAGGTTGAGTAACTTTTTCATTTCTATCATCAAAATGACTTATGTGACTCATATTTTATTTACAATTGGTTTGTAAAGGTTCTATGTGCTGAAAACATGGCAGTAATACTTACGTGACATTATTCCCGTCACGTAACCATCCCAACCCGTAATAAACTGATAACCGTTCTGCGCTGAGATTGTGAATTTTTTATCGGAAATACGATTTTAAATTAATATTATTCTATCTAATATTATCATCGGTGACGCCCCGTGCGGAATAAAGGAGCACTTTGAATACTAGAGATGTTTATTTTTGTAATATTAAAGCAGCCGGCTCTAACAGTTCTAAAATAATTTCACAAGTAAAGTATTGTTCTAAGATTATTTGCGATCTGATGAGTTCAATCAAAGATCTCTCAAACCTTCTTCTGCCTTTTCGACACGGTCCATTCTTGGTACTCCAACTATTCCACGTGCTGAGAACAGTTACACTCTTGTTGTTCGGGTTCATCTTTGCTAGGCAGAAAGATTTTTGATTATGAAAAATTAAATTACTTACTTTAAATTAACACAACAGGTTGTTCCATTCATTTACTATCATGACTTTTTAGTATTAATTTTGAAGTAATAGAATCTTACCTGATCTAGTAGAGTTAATAAAAAATTATCAATTTTATTTCATTCCATCGAAAGCTACTTATCCCAAGCACACCAATGAACCTATATTTCCTGTTAACTCTTTGTTACTCAATACGGTCATCCAATATATTGAATCTAACTTCCAAACCAACGCACTAATCGCCAATCCATTAATCTAAACAGGCGCAGGGCCACAAACAAAACATAATTGTGCACGCCACCTATCGCAAGTTGAATTTACCGTCAAACTAAGTTGGACGGGCAACTTGTATGACGAACGTGAGAATGGTACACAATCGGGACCAAGTTATGACACCCGTAAGTGATCCCAATTAACTTGAACTGTTTGCACAGGTATGACGGTTTTAAGTGGCTACGTGAGGTGGTTGCACACTGTACCGATAAAAGAGACGCGCGGTTGAGCGGTTTTTACAAAAAAGTCAGTAATTTTCATAAACTAAATGTTTTATTAAACGTGCCACAGTATCCGGTTGCGAACGTGTCTTCAACTTCAGGCTCGACTTATCTGAATTTTACCAAACTTCTTAATCCAAGTACAAATCGCTATCTAATCTAGATTACATTTTTACCTTTATTTTACGAAAAGTTTAAATTTAAGTTTAAATTTTAGCTTAAATTTGATTACTTAAATTGATATTTCAATACGCGTTTTTTAATAGATACATTCATAGTATCGAAATATGAAGCATTAATATTATTAAAGCAAAAACGTTCGATAGAGGAAATACCCTGTTGGACAGAGGCCAGCACATCAAGCTACCACAATCTGTCATTTTTTTTTAATTGATTTTCAACTTTAATACAAAACTATAAGGTTTATATTCAATTGGGAAAATTTGACAGTTTTGGATAGCTTAACCTGCTGGCGACTGTACTATCATTTTGTAAAAAACATTTCACTGGCTAAGTATATTAAAGTTATGCTACAGGAATGCATCATTTCTCGATTAATCAATCATCATCTTCTTTGACGCGCAATTTGTTGCATATAGGTAACAAGTAGTACCTAGATTACGAGTTTGTACATGTTAGCCCGTCTATCACTTGTTGTACCGAACATTTTTAGGTTGCGAACATGTACCTGAATTATATTATATAAATATATTGGTATAATAATTGCATATAGTGTAAATTTAAAAAGAAATCATAACCTGAACTGAAGTTTACACACGAGCATAACTTTTTTTAAAGTGCAGTAAAGGTATGTGTGCACTAAATCAGTATTATCACGCACGCGCGATTAAGCGATTAACATTTCAATTTCATGTTTATAGGCTTATTAGAACAGCGCCTTTGTGTGTTTTCCTCAATAAACATTTAAAATCCAACACGAAGAGCACACGAAGTGCAGTGGCGCTATTTGAAAATCGTAAAGAATAATGTGTTCGCTTTAAGGTTTCAGCACACGGATACTATTAGCATAAATACAGTCAAACTGCCGTCGAATGCGCTACGGTATCGCATTGCCATCAGAAATGAGGGGATATTTGGAAATATGTCGTGCTCCCACAATCTAAGTTTAATGCAACTAAAATTCGAATAAGTTACAAGGTGCATTATAACCGACTTGAAAACAACGCGCCAAAACAAAATTTCGCGAATTAAAAGCTAGATGTATTTTTCTTAAAAATAATTTTAAGTCGGTAAAAATATTAGTTTGTCCTAGTTAACTAGTTGTTCCCAGTTCAGATTTTTGCTATAGATTTTGTAAACGCACCTAAGAAACAAAAAATATCCTTGACTCTACAAATGACAATTCATGAAAAACCAATTATAATTCAGATGTCCTTCAATGATCACTATATAGACCCCTTATTTTCAAGATACCAACACACGATCATCGAAGGTTAGTGTCTTAATGTAATTATGACCGAATTTCACTTACAGGAAAGTTTAAAGTTTTTCGTATTTTATTTATAACTATAAAAATATCAATTATTAGAAAATAAGAATCCACAATAATTCAAATAGGTATAGAAAATAATTCCTAAATATAAAATTATGAATAGCAAATAAGAAATTTCATTAAACATTAAACCAATAGTGGTTTATTGTCAAATGAAACACAGTACATAAAGATAAACAAAGTCCTAAATACACGAAAATAAATAAACCTAAACGTCACATTAACCATTGCTCATTCAAAACGATAGAAACCACTGTTTTCGCGTAAACGTCACATTTATAACCAACGGAATCGGCTTGTAAAATATTGTGGACTATTAAAATTGCCGTTATGTATGTTTGGCGTTTCCTCGCAATCGCGCGGGTAAAACTGTTTTTCATGTTTTTATCGCTTGTTCACGGACAGTGCTTGATAAGCGGCAGGCGGCCAATGTGTCATATCGCGCGGTCGCATGTCGGTGCAGTGTTAGCATGACTTTATTTTAAGACATGCATAAAGTTGCTATAAGTTGATTCTTATACGGTTGATAAGTTTCGAATAAATTAATTATTTGAGTGTCGTTAAGTAGAATTCAGCTTATTTTACCGGACACTGCTGAGTCGCTACCACAGTACAGTTGGCGATTCATCGTTCGATTTTAGCTACCACGTAATAGGTGGCGATTCTATTAATACATATCAAAAACAATTGACAGACACAAAAGAAAAAAAAAACAGGAATGTCACCGTTCAGAAATACCTTTGCCTGGATAATTAAATAAACTAAACAGGCAAAAATTAGAACTCCGAGCCGCTACTATAAATTTCATTGGGAAAGCCAACAAAAATGCTCGACCTGATAATCAAACAAAGACTATTGAGGCAACTACTAAACCATTGAGTATTATGTGTGATTATGTTCAGTTTTAAAGGAGGTACAACGGTGTACCTGCTTGATTTCTCGTTAAATTCTCAAAAAAATTAACAAGAAATCACCATTAAAATATTCTGTCTACAAAATGGTGTTCGCTCGCTTAGTGTCGGTGTGCCACTTAGCAGCACAAACACTAGACCAGATCCAGCCTGCACCGATAGACTGCGCTAACTACTGCGCAAACATTTGTTCGGCACCTCGCTTTCTTTGCTAGTTCTCCAATAGTTGGGGTGCAAGTTAGGAACAACATGACCTTGGTACTATTATGTATAGTGCAACTTGCGTTTATACGTATTAAAATCATAAAAATAGCTACACCGTCCATGTAAAAAATATTTCTTTGTTACGAAAATATTAACGCTTCACAAACATTAACTGCACTTTAATTGGTAAACGAAAACAGTAGGGCGCTAAGTAAACCTTCGCTGCGTACTATAATATCTACGTAGTACGTTAAAACAATATGCCAGTGCTGGTAATGTGCTGGCGCCTCGTTACGGCCAGGTCGCTGTGACAGCGGAGAGCATGCAGCGCGGTAAGTAGTATGCTGACAGCGGACAGCGGAGAGCGAGCAGCGGAAAGCGAGCAGCGGAAAGCGTAAAATGAAATGAGATTTGAAATGAAATGAGATTTATTTGACATAAAAAGGAACAATACATGTGAATCCCCTAGTCCCTAAACTAGTGTTAACTGTATATCAGGGGACAGTGACTTCGCCTTTTCGGTAACACAATAATTATGTCATTTTATTTCAATGTATAATATTCGCGTAAATGTCAAAAATCAATATAAAGACAAATTTATCATAAAATATATAAAATAATTTGAACTTAAAAACTAGACATAGTTGGAAAGTGCGCTTGTGCGTGAACTTATGTGTATGTGTGTGTGTGTACGCGCGTGCGTACGTGTGTGCGAGTGTGTATGTGGGGTTATGAAGTTATTTATGCATGATCATTTCTTCAATGTCATTATAGCTGAATTCATTGAGCCACTTTATCAGCATAATTTTAAATTGAGAATTTGTGCAATTTTTACAGGTTGTATGCCTACTTTTAGAAACTTATTATAAATAGTAGGAGCAATAACATCGAACTGCCGCTGGGCGAGAGTAGTCCTAACACTTGGTACCGGGCAACGATCAACACGTTTATGAGTTTCTTGTAAAGTAGGTATGATCCTCCTATGGTATCGCCTCAACATCTCGAGCATAAACAGTTTCCTGACTGATAAGACATCTGCTTTTTTATAGACTTCAACTGTCGGGTGACGATAGGGTAAGCGCATTAAAACTAAACTTTTTGCAAAAAAAAAAAATAACACAGAACGTTGCGCCCTTTCGACAACAAGTTTCAAGTTTCAATGGCTTCACCGTTGAGATCATCTTCGTTAATTACCTGCCGCAGTTATCCTGAACTCCGCTCAGTACCTTGTAGTCCCTACATACAAGTACTTATAACAGAAGCTTTTAAAACCCGCCTACTAAATAAGGAAGTCTATACCTTATTACTGGGACACACACCATCCAAAATCTATACAAACAAATGCGCGACATACCGCTACAAAGAGGATACCACCTTTGACAAACATACAAGTAGTGTAATAGACTTTGAATTAAATAAGTACCATTTTAGTCATCATCAATAATTAATTTGGACAAATATAAAAATGTTGGTACAATGCTAGTTAAATCTTTTTACGTGTCCATGGCTATGTAAAGGGAAATTGCTACGAAACCTACGTACTGCTACTAAATACAAAGCAACACACCATTGACACAATCCATGGCTCGTTACTCTTAAATTTCAATGCGGGTACAAAAGTAAGGTATACCTACAGCTTGGTACGATGTAGAAACAATCGTCGAACCTCATTACAGCTGTGTCTGTATGCGGGCGGAAAGCGGAAGTCGCCCGCCAGTCGCCCCAGCTCTTTGAATTAAACATTTAATACTTTTGAGCTGGAGAAAAGGACTAGAAAAATTGTAGAACTGTTTTATTTTACACTGGAGTTTCTTTTGTACTTTTTAGAATGATTTTGTTGGTATTACTTTTGTTTGTTCAGCTTTGTTATTTTGAAGCAGTGTTTAAAAAAGTCGTGATAGAACTGGATACATTCGTAACTTAAAATCTTCTCAATTAAGTTATGTGAATAATTAATTATTAATTAGATAATTTAATTAAACATTAAAAGTTTTTTTCCTAATTTCTCCTACGTACATAATTATATAAAATATTGGTGACACAAACTTATTTTAAAATAGATTAGAAGTGCAGCAGCTGGTATATCATGGAAAAGAATAAAATAATAATGAATATGTAACGCTAAAGACATACAATTAGAATCCTTAATTTGAATTTGTACCTACCTGAAGGGCGCAATTAAAAAAAATATACGTTTTTAAGACAGCCCATTAACAAAAAGACACCACCTCCCATCATTCAAGAACAGTATTTACTGCTATTACCTAATACTAGCTCTGTACCTGCGGTGTTACCCAAAATCTCGTATTAATTAGTGTGTTCACCTACGTTTTAAATAAGGATGAGTGCAAAGATAAAAGTTTATCTGTATACCATTAAATTTGTCCCTTAACAGTCCATCCGTTAAGAGACAAATGAAACAGATTGTACTGTGGGTTGACATAATTCATAGACATTCAAAACTTTAATATAGATACTTCTCTTGATTTGCGGGTAAATGATAAATAATACATATTTCTTTAAATACATCTTTATTTTAAAATTTTAATAATAAATAGGTTAAAGTGATATCACAGTCGCACATGAATTCCTAGTCAGAATTGTGTGCCACAGATTTAATAGCAGACCACCATGCCTGGTAATAGGTAATCACTAAGATTTCATTTCCTGACTGTCCATTTCGTTCGTTAATTAATGAAAAAATATTTCTTATGAAAACCAAAAATCGCTTACACATTGACCTTAGGTTTATGCTAAAAATAATTAAGTTGAATGAGATTGCAATACATAAAACCATAATTATATTTCATCCACGATAATAATGCGTTCTTAATTAATTCTTGAACATTCCATTACTGTTGAGTGCTCACTGCAAAGTTGGGGGCCGGCAAAGGTTGAGCTTGATGTCTTCATTGTGCAAAATTACGTCAAAATATATCTTCACCCGTTTTCACTAATTAGGAGAATTATTACATAGATAAAATATAATATTGAGTGAATACAAATATTGTTAGTGATGTTACTAGCTTTTTTTCGAACCAGTGGTGGTCGAATTCCACATCACTAGGTAATTTATCTTTACGGACTGAGTAACTACCATCTGAAACGATTCTTCCATTGCCTTATATCTATCTGAATACACTTATTATGAACCTACATGGTTTACAATATAATTATTGTAATACGCAACGGTTTACGCAATATATGATAAAGTGTCAGAATTTCGCGCTAAACTCAGGTGGCTTCCAATTCGCCTTCGTCGGAATGCTCATTTACTTTCATTACTATACTGGATTATATTTCAACCTTCAACCCCTTCTTATCTTAAGAAACGCTTTAAGTTCGTCTGTGACACACATTCGCAGTCCTTACGGTCATCGGAAAATTTAAAGTTAAATATGCCCATGCATTCCACAAAATTTGATATTTTTATTGAACTCAGTCAACACCCGTAATAGCAAAGTGCTAATAATGTAATACGTCGAATAACATAACCATAAAACATGAAAGATGTAGTCATAATAATAGTTGATTGTGTGGTCTTCACCTGCAAACAATACCGCGATTGTCCCCGAGGGTGTCATAGGCGACCGTGAGACAACACTCTAGTAGGTATCTGCGAACTGATAATATTGGCTTGCAGACATTATAGGATAGTTTACGTTACAGAATAAGTGTTCTGAAGGAATATTTACTCGACGACTAACAAATTACAGACGATAGAAGATTCTTGAGCGCCGCCGCCGCCGCCCAACGTCATGTTTTGTATTTTTTTTTTATTACGACGTTTAGATATTTACATTCGTTGGGAATAATGAAAAGTGTGTGCACAAAAGCTGGGCAATTTCGTTAGCCGCAGGTTCGATTCGTATACAGAACAAATATGTTATGGTCAGCAAATCGTGAAACTGGATGTGTTTTGTATTTGTTAAAGAGAGATTAGTGTTTTAAAACGCACCAACAAATAAGGTACTACCTCTTTTTATAGTACGGAAAATCCTCATGGATCCTCCACCACCCGGGGAGGTGGCAGAAAAACCGCACTTGCCTTCACCTGCCCTATTGTCATGGCCAGGGGATCCTCGAATTTCGCCACGACCATGACAGGAACAATGAAGGTAGTAAAATATGTTAGTCTTTTGTATAAACCAATAATTATGGATAATGTGACTGACGTATATTCGCTTAAAAATAAACTTAAGGCATTTTGCTTAATGGGAGGGTCCAAATATCGAGACTAAACAGTTTTGCTGTTTCCAGTTATGTGTGTGAGAGAGCCAGAGCCCGAATAGGTATAGGTATACTTGAATTACATGCTCCATCATAGACCCTACTATTTGTGCTGTCCATCAGACAAGACTAGGGTCAAACGTATACAAATAATAAAATAAAAAACGCTCCCACCGTAAATTTCTTAATATTTTTATTTAATTACTTTCAGGTCGTTATAACAGGAAACACAGAAATTTGGCGGGGCACCTATACACCTAAGTCCCGAAACGTGAAACACCATATGAATTAAATCCCAATCCGAAACAGAACTAATCTTGTACGTGACGGAAGCATTATTCACACTTCAACTACATAGATGTAGGTAGGTATAACAAAGCATTAATGCTTTAATATCAACAACAAAGCATTTCCACAAGCATTTGTCTAGTGGTCATATGCATAACTACTGCACTAGATATCCTGAGTTCGATTCTTTGTAGAGCGCTGTTATTGGTTTTTTCTTTAAAATACTCAGTAGCAGCTCGGAGTTTAGATTTGCGAGCCTTTATATTCTGAGACCTCCATATACACATGTTGTACATCAGTACACCTCTGCCTAACCCTTCGCGCAATACAGGCGTGGTGGTATATTTATCAAAGGTTTGAGCATTTAATTTAGAACGTCCACTGATTCTTTTTATGTCAAATTCAATCAACCTAAGTCAATTTAAAGAAATATCGATCAATTCCTACACATAAATTAGAAAACCTCTTGAAAAATCAAGGGAATGAGGTAATAAAATAGGTATATAATTATACCATTAAACATAATTACATCGTCATTATCGAGTTTCAGGATTGTTATAATTAACTTTAATTATAGATTAGCGTCAAAGTTGAAGTATTAAAGCCGTTTACCTTAATCAAATTAGATAGGATAAATTCTTAGTGGGGTAACGTTTTAAAAATAATATAAAACAAAAAACGGCTGAGAATGTTACAATAAATTCTGATTATTATGATGGCGTTAAATCTACATATCTGAGTACCAATCTATAGTTTGAGAACTATTCTAAAATTTACGCACAGTATTCCATGCACTATATTATAAAATAAATAAAACTCTTACTCGCAAACCGGAAAAAAATATGCTCAACTCCAACATAAAAGTATATTGCACGCTAATAAACCTTCTCTATAGCGGATACATCACCATGATATGATATTAAACAGCGAATCGCAATAAAACTGACTAACAGTAAAAAGGGAGAGTGTAATCGGCTATAAACAATATTAACAGAGGAATGTTGAGAACATATGTGCAGCAAGGGCATCGTATGAAATTTAAATGTAAAATACGTCATACATCGCAGAGTCGACTCTCTTTTTACGGCCATGAAGTGGGCGGGAGTAGAATTTGTGTTTGATATATTTCTATTTTACATTATCTTTTTGTATTTGTTTGCATTTTCTATGCTAACATTTTAGTTATTTTAGCGAAGAAAATACCAACTGCGGGCGGAATTTGTACCTGCGTCTTTCGGGTTAGATACACCAAACGCTATGAAGTATATACTAAGCCATCCCGAGTCCCACCCGCCAGGTCGAAATTTGCCTTTCCCAATAGTAGGTCACGACTTATACAAGGTCATTATTAGTATATGCGAAACCTGAATATAGTTTGTTCAGAATCAGTAACTGAATCGATTTCAATAATTTTTAAATCATGTTATATTTAGTCCCAAAAATATTTAAAAAATGTTACGAGTAGGACACCGAGCGACACTAAGTACCTATCCGCAATCATATGCGCGCAACACAGGTCACGCGGCATGCCACGTGCCACATGCCACGGTCGAAGCAGGACGAGGCGGGCGCGGGCGCACGCGGGGCAGGGGCTAATCCATCCCTTCAGTCGCCCGGATGCTACAGGTCACTGCGCACGTATCGTGGTCCCGTTCAGTTAGGTACCTACATGTCGCGAGCGCGCGTCCGGGTAGTTGTGTTTCGGTTGATCGTGTGTAACTGTGTAAAAAACGTGAGTAAAAAGTGTCGTGTGTACAAAACGTGAGTAAAAAGTGTCGTGTGTACAAAACGTGAGTAAAAAGTGTCGTGTGTACAAAACGTGAGTAAAAAGTGTCGTGTAACAATGTATTTCTCATACACAAACATTGATAAGTACCTAAGATATTGTAAACATTGTTGAACACTATTTACAATCAAGTCAATTAGGATAGATTTTAAAGTTATTTCAACAACAAAACAATTTACGTCCGCGGTGGCTTAGTGGTCATAGCGTCTGGTGTACCTAAACAGAAGACGTCGGTTCGAATCCTGCCCGCGGTCGGATTTCTGCTTCGCTAAAATAACTTTAAAGTCAATCATTGTAAAAAGTGATGATTTAAATTATTTAACATGCCATGCCTAGCCAAAACGGTTAAATGTAGAAAGTTGTTATTTACACCTACAGCCTGCTGTGGTTAAGTAATGCAATGTTTAACACTTTTCATCCACTTTGAACTTTAAGTGGTTGGCATAAGGTGCACTAATCGCATTGACTAAATTTTATCACTTACGGCCGTATTTATGAATAAAGTACATAATAATATCTATCTACACAACCATTGCGGTAGTCCAAAGCCTGCAAGTATGATGAAAAATGTTATCACCAGTTAATTGCAATAAAATCGCCGTATGGTTAGGTACTACTGCCAAATTATTTCTTTCAATGAGCACAAGACGACGCGGGGCGCGGGCGGCGGCGCGTGGGCGCCTCGTGCCGCGCGGTGCGCATGTTTTTGCATGGACAACGAGGTAACATAACATGCTTATAACTTTGTGATTTTGTCATGATACCGTTTAGAAATACTGTACATAGATTCTTTACATAAAAATATTAGACACGTGTTTCAGGTTTCGCCTATACTAATAATGACCTTGTATAGTCGGGACCACCTTTTGGGAAAATTATGGATCCCGACTGTTAAAATGTCTCTGACGTCTTGGTTTTTCTTTTCAGTTGGGTTTTTTAAATATACTTTTTAATTTTACACTTTTTTATAATTATTTTTCACCGATTATATGTATAAGAACTTTATTCCGATTTTATTATATAACTTTTGAAAATGTTAGTGAGAATAGTTGCTAACCAACTTTAAGTCGTTATAGATCCTAAAATAGTCATTAGAAACGCAAAATGATAAGAAAAACCTAAAGATGATTTTCAAATACCTATTCAATGATACCCCACTTAACATAGTTCATCCACTTTTGTTTTTTTCTTTTTCACGATACGTATGGCGTCTTGTTGTCGCCATATTAAATTTTTATTACTGTCATGTCTTTAGTGACACTCGAACAAGATCAAAATTGCCTCACGCGTTTGGTCTCTAGAGTGCCACAAAGGAACAAACAAACATACGTTGATAAACACATTACTCACATTTGCTTCGCGCAGTCGGTTAATAAAGATAATATTACCTCCTTTTTTGGAGAATTATCTAGATACATTTTCATAGTGCGGAAAATGTATAATTCTCCGCCGGACAGAGGCGACGGGCTAAGTTGGACTCATGGGCTATGATGACTAAAAATTGTAGGTACTTGCCTTCTCATGCACTATAGTCGAGCCATGGGACTCGTCGCCACGACCCCGATATAGGATGTAGTAGTAGAATTTTCAAAGGCAACGCGACAATTAGCAATCATGCACGCCACCTACCGGGGCCAATATCGGACGTTTCTTATTCTACGAAAATATACAAGCCGAGTAAAGTAGACACTAGAAAATTCATTATTCGCGGGACCCAGAACTAAAACGCAGCTTAATGAATAAAAATAAAATATTTTTGCAATCAAGCTGGCATTTCTATTTTACAGAAATCCTGCAAGAGAATGAAAGGGTAATTTGATCATTTTGCCATTTTGCAGCAATTAGCAGTTTTCTAAACAATGCAAACACAGACTCAGTGATAGGAGAATTTTTACCGTCTATCACGCTACCACAATCTCTGATTGGCATTGCGTAGTATTGTATATAATACTTATATACTTTTTTTTTGTAAATACATACTTATAATACATAAGAAACACCCAGACAAACACAAATACTCATGTTTTTATGAACAGCAGTCCGGCACTCGAACCGCTAGACCATAGAGGTCGTCAAAATATATATAATATAGGTAAAAATATATATATAGTATAGGTACCAAGAACTTAATTTTCTCTAAATACTCTTCATGAAGATGTTTGTAATTACACCTATGGTACATACCCCTATGGGGAATCGTAGCAAGTGGCGTTCTTTAGTTTCTGCCTAGAAACTAAAGAACGCCACTTGCTACGATTCTTGCATACTTCTTTCACTTCGACCACATTCATACATCTTGTCATAAAGACACGCCGGTTGCGAGCACCTATGTTACATCTATAAAAAGCAAGAGAAAGCTTATGCCCAGTAGTGGGACTCTTGCGCTAAATTATTTATTTTTCATCAACATTGGGAAGTGACTTATTCGTGGCAAACCTTATCTCCTAAGAATTGTGTTAGTACTTATAGATCACAAGCGTCTATAAATAACATAATTTATTGCTAAATTGTTTCTGCAAGATCGACATGAATAACTTAGCTGAAAGATGAGCTGGCCAAATTCAATATCATAATGTTATTGTTGGTTCACGTTCTTCCCCATATTTCATGGGAATCTGCCAAGCGTGGTACAATATCCGATTTGGAAATGATATATGGTCGTAATCTGTCCATTATATTTTTACTTGCATTGTTGGTGTGACGAAGGTGGAAAACTTGATCTGTGAGTACTTTTAAGAAGCTACTGACTATTTAATCTTTTTTATGGTTTTCATGGGTTTATTTTTTTAGTAGTGCAAATAGAAGTAAGAGCCAATTCTTGCTACTGTACATTTGGTCTGGCAACTACCAGTTTAACGTTTATATATTTTGTAGTATTATCGATAGTTTTGTTAGTATCGATGTTTTGGTGAAGGATAACTCTATTGTAGAGTTCTATTAAGGTGGCAAACAAGCATATGGCTCACCTTATGGTAAGCGGTTACAGTAGCCTATAGACGCTTGCAACACCAGGAGTATCACTTGCGGGTTGCCGACCCTGTATTGAAAGAGGAATATAGTTAGGTTGGCGGTATAAGGGTCAAAGTCCCCCCACTGCCAATACAACGTTTCCTCGTGGAGTACAGTTTTATTGTAAAAATAAAATCTTTTATCCAATGCACTGTTTATCAGTCGTTCGAATAACTTTTTTATATCCTTAGCTCAGGCTTTATGCACAGCATCATGCGATTTTACCTAATAAACAATAAAACACATAAAAATTAGGACTGTATACCGACACATCACGCTACCTTACCTTACCTTACCTTAGGTACCTTAAAATATATCCTTTTATCTGCCCTCGTCCTCATCACTTGAGAAACCATTATTTGAATCTGATTCACAGTAGATAATTAGTATTCACGTATATAATTTTCACGTATTGTCAAATTACCATACCGTACTCAACTCTATCCGCTAGTTCCGAGGCCGTACTCCATTTACTCAGTAAAATATAGCACCTGCAATGCTATTCCACGTGCCACCGTTGAATATTGATGCATCTCACGGCGCCTTGTCGGGAATCCAGATCGTATGCCTGGCGACGACAACACCAGATATAATTCAGAGCCTTATGATTTTGCCTTAAGAGCATGTTTCAAATATAATTGTAAAATAACATATAAAAGAAGACTTCATGGTGCTGTGGTCCACCAATCGGCTGCTATGTTAAAGGTCACAGGTTCGATCCTCGCACTTTATTTCGGATGCTACATTGCATTTGTAAATCCTATTCCTTAATAAAACAACACTTTAAGGCAACCGATAGGGGTTTCTAGAGCTCCTGTCGCGCCGTTTCATCTGACCTATTTCCATCTATTCCCATTTCTGTATGTAAATAGGTCTTTTAAATATACTTTCTTCTTCTGGTGTCCATTTAAAACTGTCTCATCAAAGTTGATGAGTTATTTTTTAGAGACAGTAGGTTTTTTGACCGGCAGTTGTCATACATTATTTAATATAAAACATACCATCACGCCTGTATTCCCCGAACGGTTAGGCAGAGGTGTACTAATGTACACCCACATTTCGCCGGTATGTTTTAGGTCCTATGTAATAGGGGGCGAGCCTATTGCCACTAACCGGGCACAAATCCAGACTCCGAGCTGCTACTGAGAATTTCATAGAAAAACTCCATAACACTTTGCTCGACCTGGGGATCGAACCCAGGACCTCTAGCGTAGCAGTCGCGCTTAGAACCACTAGACTAATTAGGCAATATTTAATATATTTAATATATTTTGTGTTTTTCTTCTATGCCTCGGAGAGCACGTAAAGCCGTCGGTTTCGGTTATCATACGAACATCTATGACAATCGTTCGTGATAGTTAGAAACCCAAAAAGCCTGACAACCAGTCTATCCTCAGGACATTGTTATAACCCAGGAATTGGGATGCAGAGGTCTGATGGCAGTTGCTTTGTGTAAAATACTGATATTCAGCCGCAACTGGATAAACTGGAAGCCGATCCTAACTTAATTGGGAAAAGTTTCGGAGGATAATTTTATATATTTTGTGAAACATCATTAACCCAATTAATTATTGTTGCAAGTAACGGACAATGAAATGAATAAAATGACACAAACTGAAACCCAGAGCCCACTCGGCTTTATTTGTTAATTATGCCTCATTTTAAATGTTTTTAGTCAATTTTATTGCAACAAAAAAAAACTACTCAGTTTGTAGTCGTTAAGGTACTACTATGAGATTTGATGTGGTTTGGTCACAAAGGTATTGGGTCTGACATGGGGTTCCAGAGCTACTTGCTTTTAATAAAAAATATAATTTTGTTCTTAATGCGAATATTAGTGCATGAGGCTTTTCCAAGTGTGGAAAATTGTTAGTGCTGTCTCTTGCCCCTGGTGATTGCCAAAAGTTACGTTTAACATATTTTTCCACCAATAGGGGTCTACTCCTATTGGTAGGGTGGTTACCTTCTGGTAAGATAAGCTTTCTAAAACTTCGAGCCCTTACATAAATATTATTTATTTCCATGAAACACCTATCTGCTTTCCATATAAATATTGCCACATCATCAACACATTTAGTTTCCCACTGCTGGGCGGTCTTCTCTCAGAATACTATTGTCCATCCTGGTCTATATCTTTGATTTGGTCCTTGACAAAAAAAATATTAAATAGATCACGTTACACCGCACGAAACACAAAATTTCATAATATCTTCTCCTGTAAGTTCAGTGAGAAATGACATTGTTGTGCTTATTCTACATTAATGCAATTTATCAACTTGAAACTTGCCGCATACTTACACGAAACTAAGTTTCTAGTTGTGTTCACGTTAATTATTATAACTTAACGTTCAAGTTTCAAAGGAATATCGGGAGTTCCGAATTAATATAGAAATAAAGTTATTTTATTCCTTTCAAAGTGAAAAACTGTATTTGATGTACTTCAATCCTAATAACCTAATACTAAAAATTCATCTATAAAGACCGAACTAGCCTAAACCATCTCATTCTGAAAGGAGATCAATGACACTGTATATAGGCTAATTAATGATGATGATGAAATGCCGAACTTAAATGTCAACAAATAACGGATATACAACGTCAGGTTGAGGGCACAATAGGCTCGTTAAGTGTTGCCTCCGATTACTGCTTCTTATCTCCACAAAGAACGTGTACTTACTCTCTGCATAACATACGATCAGTTGAAAGAGAAAGAGTACTGACTAGAAATTATGTTAAGGTCCCAGCCATTTAAAGTTAGACTTTATTTTTTTAAAAGCTTTTTCTTTTTAGGGATTTCAAGTCTTTCCGAGCCAATCAGGATTTCTCAACCTTTTTCTAGCGCAGACCTTCGGTGGACCTGCACTAGAACAAGTCGCTCCACCTTTCGTAGTAGGGTTTATCAAAGGTAGAGCTCTATAGAGATTGGCAAAACTAAGTTCTTTTCTTTCCCCATGCTTTAAATACATTAGCCCATTCTCGGGGAATCTTATTGTAAGTATTATAAAATAAAAGGAATACAATAATTAAGTAGTCTTGTAAGTTTTAAAACTAGTCAAGTCGTGAGAGAAACTTATTCACCCATGAATTGGCTACCTGACTGAGATTATTCAGTACCCAACCTCGTACGTAAGTCTTATATTATTTACTGCATATAACGTACGGCCATCGATTGCAATGTGTGCACTGGCAACTCTACAACATACCAAGAAGGCCCACAATGTATGAGCAAACTTAAACACCACAATGTTGTATAAGAATAATTATATGAAGTAGGTCAAAATAAGAAGAAAGATAGAAAAACGAAAATAAAATATTCTCTATCGCATCAGTATTTACATTATCAGTATTACACTATTGTTTCTGATGATCACGACCCCGTTGCGTTCAGTAGCAGGTAGGTATAGGGGATCGCAAAGCATTCTATAAATAAGACCTGCATGCAAATATTTTAGTTAAGCTGATATAAAATTTTGATAAAATAAGTGGGTCCCGGCAGTAAAAAAAAACATGAAACGATGAGTTAGACAGTTTATGAAATAATTAAATTGACTAACCCAGGATACCCTAGTCAAAACTGTATGTCATATCGTCAAATGCGGAAGTTTTTTGTCAGTTGAAGTTGATGACAAACTTTAGCAATTGAGTCTTCTGTCTCATATTTATTGATGGTCGCAAGTGAGATGCATAGTTAGGTATGAAGTACACACTAGTCGTTATCGGAGCTTGCTGTGTCCAATCGCTATCGTATAATTGACATCACGTGTCTACGTATTGAGATTCAGAGGTAATCCTCTAAAACCAGACGGATCGGTAGCTATTATATGTCCCACAAAGGGACGTGAAGCACAAGGGACTATAAAATTAGATTGTATCCATGATAGAGCAGAGCAGAACAAGCTGAAGTAGGACAGGGCTGACTGTGTCTGTCAGCCATATCGGTAATATCATAGATGATCGACCGTCCTAATGGACGTTGGAGCTCAGCCTTCCATAGAAGACCTGGAAATGCTTCAAAGGACGCTCCCTAACCGGTGATAGATCAATGACGTGACAGTTAATGGTAAAGGTCATCACGCCTGTATTCCCTAAAGGGTTAGGCAAAGGTATACTAACAGTTTGCCGGTATATTTAGGTTCACGTAATAAGGGCGAGCCTATTGCCATTAACCGGGCACAAACCCAAACTCCAAGCTGCTACTGAAAATTTCATAAAAAAAAACTCAATAAATCTACTCGACCTGGGAATCGAACCCAGGACCTCTAGAGTAGCTGTCGCGCTTAGCGCTAGCTGCGTCTTTCAACTGAAAAAACCACTAACAATTTCAGATCGAAATCAAATCCACTTCACGCTCGGCATGCACTCTGTGTGTCACCTCGGTTTGTACACGTACATTATAACAAAACTAGAATATATTGACCTCTTATGCTATAGAAACTCCCTCCTCCGCTAGGCTAGCTCAACATATGACGTGCGGTTGACTGTACAAATATCTTAATTTATTAGGTACATTTTCCCAGACTACAGAAACATCTTCAAGTCAATCCCTGGTGTTGTCTATTGATAAATCATCCAATAACGAGGATTTTATTCCCCGCAGAGAGGCCATTGTTTCTTCTTGTGAAGACTTGAGATCTCCCTAGGGACGAAAGGTTGACCTTTTCGGAATTGATCCGGAGAAAACATTGTACCGACTCGTACCACTACTGCATGCGATATTTATTGAGATGAGACAAAAGTAGGTATGTCAAAATCTTCAATGTTAAAGTTATGTACGATTTTGGACAATTCATAAGGTTAGTATATAGTCTATATACTTATTTACATCAGACTTATAACCATCATAACCGGGAGTTAAAGAATGCAGTCACTGTGGCCGAGAACGGCTAGATGGGATCATCATCATAATCTACCTATTTCTGTTAAGTCGTGCAGGCAGGTAGTGTAATGTGTGTGTAATATGTGGCCTGCAGGCGATTGAATTGGGGGACTCCGCCGCCCGACCAGATAATGGCCCCAGTAGGCAGCACGCATGCTCATCACACGCGTGCCTTCTGATAGGATGCAGGGCAAAGTCTTGCTAATTGTCCAGCGAGTGCTGGATAACAGCCTGTCCTGGTCGTGGTGAATTTCACGAATCCCATGGACTATAGTGCAAGTGCGGTTTTTAGTGGGTACGAGTTCGACATACCCTGCCGCCTTCCCAGATGGCGGATGATCCTTAAGGATTTTCCATTCTATAAAAAAAGTAGCGGTAATATAGGTACTTGTGTTGTAAAAACTAATTTCAATTTCTTTATCAATATTCACACTGTACAAATCGGTCTAAAACGCGAGGAATTAAATTCAAATCACTTTAATTATTGGTTCCAGTAAATTTCACTAGTACTGTACTTAATGACATTAGTTGTGGATACTGGTGGCCTCTATTTCGTAATTGCAGAGTATTGAACACAGAGTATTACACAAATGGAGTAGTCATTGTGTGGGAACACAGGCTTCGCAGTCTACTCTTTAATTTTTAATCGCGTACTTTTTAAGACTTGAGATATTTAAGTAAGTGAACATTTTATAGATAACGGCCTCAGCCCCAGAAGGATAAGAAACCCTTTCAATGTTTGTCTTTCTTATAAAAAAGGTTTTTTGCGTTCCAATAAAATAGTAATATAATGTAGTTTAAAAACATTAAAAAAAATACCAGTCAGCCACGAAGATACACTTGGGGCTCGGAAGTGCGATTATAAAAAAGATTACGTATGATTTTATAATAATGCTTTCACTTTATTAGAATCTCGTTCTTTTTGAAAAATATTTGACTCGCACAGTGAATCGTCCATACAGTCACGGTAACTCTTTAATTTTAATTTCTCCGTGCAAATTTGCCTAGATTTACAGAATCAATACTGGTTGCAGCGTTTGGAAAGTTACTGCCCCGGGATGGCACAATGATTGTTGCAATAAGATATTAGTGGGCATGATATTCAATGAATGCTACTCAGCGGTGTCAGTAATGCTCCGAATAGAGGTGTGATTGGTGTTATTAAATAATACATTTTAGGGTCATCATCTTCCTAACCTTTTCTCAAGTATTTTGAGGTCGCCTTCTAGTTTCTAGTCTTTTAACCTCTTAACGACGTATGTGTATGTGTAACCAATCCCAACTTAGTCATTTGTATTATACATTAAATTTCATTGTTTTTGACTTGATACATCTAATTCCGTAAATCTTTGTGACAAGTTTTGTCAGTTGCTTAGCATCCTCTTATAGATTTTATTAAATCAAAATCCAGGCCTACCACTGCAAGACCAAAGGATACGGTGAGCTCGTTCTGCGTGAATCGGTTTTCCAATAACTAACAAAAATGTAGGTAATTATTACATCAAGACGCCCACCACCTCAGTCTACCCGTGACCATGGACGCTGTAAATGGTCCGAATCGTCCAGATTAATAATAGCTTCTGCCCGCGGTTTCCTCCGCATCCCAAACGGTTTAATGAGACAGAAGGTATATAGAATAATCTTTTATATGTATGTCCTTCTTCAAGGTCAAATCTATATCTGTACCAAGTGTTATCAAAATTGCCTCAATTGTTTAGGGGTGACACCGTAACAGACAGACAGATAGAGTTACGTTTGCATTTATAATATTAGTAGGGCAGTAGGGATTCCAAAAAATACCGAACCATTTAACCAAACCTGTTACCCAAATCCTTATTTGACTGAAACTCAAAAGCTAATATTTTTTAATTCATTATCCAAAGATGGCACGTCCTGATTAGCGAACTTTCCCCATTTTACCCACGGCGAACAAACCTACGATAGAGAATCTAATCTATAATTTCTTAATAATAGGCGGGGAGTCCGCTGAGCGGCGTCAGAGCGGAAAATTAGCTCCGAGGAGCTCCACGACTCGTTATAGCTCAGTAACGCTCAAACTCAGGGCGAATAAAACTTCCAATGCACTGCGTTTTTGTTACACTTCTCAATGAGTTTGTTTTAGAACGATGTCTTTAATAGGTTGGGGTGGGGGCGTGTGTTCCTCCTCATCCGCAAACCTAGGATCGCATGAACAATCAACAATTTTCGATTTTTGTTTTCAGGCAAGCTTTTTCCTTCATGACATTATTTTTTTTAACAGTAGTGAGTTTGAAAAGAACAAATGTAAAATATAAAGGTAAAATAATAATCTACTAAACAATGTTTGCGAACTATTAGATAAAATATTAATTAGTACCTACATCAAAACAAAGAGCAGTAGGTACAAACAATTTAATTTATTTCAGAATTCTAGTTGAAGTGAAATAAATTAGGAAAAAATATTCATTATTTTCTTTACACGTGACAATTATGAAAAAGAGACCTTTGTACTTTTTTCTCTGGAACCTTGAATTTATGTCTTAGGTGCTGTATGACAATCGGGACCGACAGCACGTCAGCTTGAAGATGATTTATGCTAGACTGTCCGACCTTGAACGTGATACGGATTTAAAAGACGAATATATTTTTAATTTGTCTTTATTTTATTATGTATCATGACATTATCAATTTTACACGACAAAATAAAAAAAAAAATATGAATATGAAAATAAATATCTCTTCGTGCTCTCCTCAAGGAAAAACAAATCATCCATCCATGTTTTGACTGCGACAAGTTTAACAAATGTGGTTACTATTTCCATTGAAATTTAACCCTTAATATAAAGCAATTAATTTTACCGCGACTTTAAACGACAGCAGAAAAGGTATGTACACTACAGCATTCTTAAAAGAATACTTTGACAAAGACATTAGTGAAATCGGATATGCGTAAGCAAATCCTTAAAAATTGTAAATCTTCAGAATAGTCTTGATTATTAACTTTTTGTTTTTTTTTATTAATAAAATCCACCAACTCTTAAATTTCAGTTAAAACATAAGATAATCAGATTTTAAATGCCAGCATTTAAAATCTGATTATCTTGCGAGTTTACGTCCACAATGATGTCTAATTTTTATTAAATGCAAATCCCACGTACGAGTATTTATTATTCCAGACATTCTAGAATGCTAATATTTTTAAGACGTAAAAGACGTATACTCAAAACAACCCAAAAAATCATTCATCCATATCAGCAGTATTCGTTTGATCATATCGAGGAACATGTCGTCAGAACGGGCCATTTGAATAATAGCGACGAGGCCACAATCCGACAGATTACGACACAATAACATGGTAGACGGCGGGGCAGATTCGGTGATACCCACTGCTTGCGACCACTTTGTGTGAACTCGTGACAATGGGCGAGATAAGCTGAGTGTAGGCTTTTACCATACACAGTGGTAGCATAAAGAGCATCGAGTGACTCAATCGAAATAATTTCGTCGCGGCATATTTAACCACCCATAATTCGCCGGTATGTCGTCGGTAGGTCCCGCGTAATAGGGGGCAAAAATATATCTAAACTCCGAGCAGCTACTGAGATTTTATAGAAACCTCAATAACACTTTACTCGACCAGGGAATCGAACCCAGACCTCTAGGGGCTAGCCCTAGAGGTCTGGGTTCGATTCCCAGTTAAGTGCTAACTTAAGACCAGTTCTGACGAGAAAGTATAAATAAAATAAATATAAATATTTTTGGGACATTTCACACAACACCATCTAGTCCCAAACTAAGCAGAGCTTGTACTATGGGTACTAGACAATGGATATAATACTTATATACTTTTTTTTTGTAAATACATACTTACAATACATAAGAAACACCCAGACAAACACAAATACTCATGTTTAATCCACACAAATATTTGTGTCTTGTGGGAATCGAACCCACGACCCCATGATCAGCAGTCCGGCACACGAACCACTAGACCACAGACGTCGTCAAAAGTATTGTTCCACTTTACCCCAACAAGCCACCCTATTGATCCTCCAAGTCCTTCCGACCATGGACACAGTGATGGCACCTAATATCTGATTAGGTTAGGTTAAAAAAAAAGGTTGTTGTGATGTTTGACATAAGAAAATTATAGATAGTAATACTAACTCATGTTTCTCATTAAGTGAAATTTATATGTTATTTCTTTTGAGAATAAAAGTCTTTAACCACAACTCTAATGTGCCAACCCTAGTGGGGCAGAATGCCCTAAAATCTATTTAGTTTGGCAGATTCCACTGCGAACTTTAAGCCATTCCACATTGCCCTACGAGTAGGGCGGCTTAGTGGGGCAAAATGGAATAATTCCCGAGAAATGGCTAAAGACGAAAATGCGCCAACAAAGTTATTTCACGGGACGCATGTTGCCCACAAATGAATGAATAGAGAACTAACAGCTGCATAGCACTGAGAGAATTAGCATTACATGCGTTATGTGCAAAGTTGGAAAGTTGAAGTCTGCCGCCATGGGAGTTTCCATAGTACCTGATTATCATACTATGGTAATCCGTTACATACCTTTTATAATACCCAAATACCCACCCACAGCCCACAGGTAAATATCTGACCACCAACCCTCAATACCTACTTAAAATTTCGCCACATGGATCCCGCGATCCACAACTCGGAATACCACCGGGATCCCAACTTCGGCGTAACTAAGCCTAACTTTAACAGACTAGCTTCAAATTCATGCGCCATGTGTGTTGAACACTCACGGTTTGTTCCTACCCATATTTCGATGGTGCGAAAGGCAGTTATTAAATTAAAAAGGTTTCGCTGTTCGCGATAAGGCCGCCCATTGTATGTTTTGAATTAAGTTGAGTCCTGATGAATTTTATTTTTGCAACCTACCACAATCTGTCAAATGTCTTTGATTGACTTTCAACTTTAATGCAAAACAATAAGGTTCATTTTCAATTGGGATAATTTGACAGTTTTGGATAGCTTGACCTGTTGGCGTCTGTACAATAAAGTATATTATTATTTAAATAAATAAATAAAATATTATTGTATGACTAAAACATAATATACTGTCACGCCTGTATTCCCTGAAGGATTAGTCAGAGATATACGTATATATTCGTACATAGTACAGTTCGCCGATTTAAATCTGTTTCATTCCCATGTAAATTATTTTATAAGTATTATTATTTAACTTCTATTCATTCACTTTAATAAACTGTAAATTATTTTGTTTATTTCGAAATAAGAATTCTTCCTGCAGGGTTACGTAAAGTAGTGTGCTAATAAACTTAAATGTTTTTAGGTCCCATGTAATAGGGAGTAACTCTATTGGCATTAACCTGACACAACTCTGCTTGAACTAGGAAAGGAAATCTGGACCTCACGCTCTGGAGTTCCACACATTTGCGACGAAAAGTCCAAAGAGGCAGTAAGAAAAAAATAAAAGGAACTGTATAATACCTATGTTCCGCGTAGACTGTAGGTATTGTCGTGAAAGTGAAGTGTCGCCACGCTGGGCTTTTGCGGGCTGACTCAATGAAAGGAGGTGACAAGGTGTGACCTTTCACCAGTCCATTAAGATGCATTGTTAATGTGCGGACTACCTCGCGTGTCCCTTGGCCTTTGCAAATTGAATTGTTAAAGTAGACTGCATGAAAGGTCTACTTAACGGTAGATTTATTGGCTTATAATGATGATACTGCGAAAAATATGCTGGACTGTTGCTGTGTTTTGATTCAGTAAGGTGACTGCCTTTTTACTATTAGGATTTATTAAAATATGGTTTAAGTAAGCTAAGTCTGCGGACAAAAAATAACAAATCATAACAAAAGATATGGCTATTTCAAAACTTATTTAACAGCTGCAGAGATTATAAAGGGGTACATGGAGGTACCTACTAGCCTACAGCAGCTAGATTCATTTAGCTGTTCTAACGGTACCTAATTTCCGACATAAGGTGAGATAGGTACTATAAAACATGTCTAATAATAAAGGAAATTATTATAATAGTAGTTATGCTCCTAGGTGGACGATCTCAGATTTTTATAATTGTTAAAGCTATTGGCAATACCTACGGCATTGCGAAGTATTGTAAAATCACTTCAAAGTAGCAGACGTAACTCTATGCTGCAGTGTTTAATCCTTGACATATCTCCGGTACAATGCACGGGCCGCTCCGTCACGATAACGGCGCGGCATCGTCCCGCGGCATTGTGTCCCCACGTCCCACGTCGCCGTCGCACGGTTGCGCGTCAACCGCATTGTTCCCGATATACCACTGCGCGCCTTTTGTTGTTCTGTTCCCTACGTATGTCCAATCAAATCGAAATTCTAACAGCGTCAACATAAGGTTAACTTTTCAATTATTTTTCCGAGTGGCGGACCACTGTAGACGTATGCACTCGATAGAAAAATAAAGGCAAATGAAAACAGTGATTCTTCAGCTCTTGTAACTTTGGTTGGATTTTATTTTTCCAACGGATCATAGTAAAAAAAGGGCAGAACATCGAACTGTAACTGTTGCACAGTTTTGTTTAAATTGTATCGCGCTTAGCTACAATAAAGTTAGTTAGTTAGCAGTTGAGCGGTATACCGGGATTGCGATTGATTGATTTTGAATTAGTATTCCACTATTAAGTATGTACTGGTAATGTTGCTGTACATTGGCATTGTGTGATGGTCTCTGAGAATCTAAAAGAAAATGTGAAGTTAACCCTATTAGGTATTTGAAGCTCAACGACCCATCGAGCGACTTAGACGTGCAGATTAATTTTATTTACTAATTTTATTTTATTTTATTCGAATAGTATAGTAACAGACTACAGACTAATACACACTCAATTATTCAATAAACACACAATACTTCAATCTGAAGTCCAATTATAACTACACACAACGTTCATTTGTTACAAAGTTTATATTCTTTTTTATTTAACATCACTGTTAGTGCACCTACCAATTTCTGTATCTGTATCACCCTAAGGTCGACTGGTAGAAAATGCCTTAGGCATTAAGTCCGCCTTTGTACTATGTGCTTAAAGAATTAAAATAAATAAATAAAGTTTCTGCTTGTACAATAAAGATATTTATATAAACATAAAATGACATGATTTTATTATTTGTCACTTCCATTATTGGGGGGCCTGGAGCTCTAAAATACAGGCCAAGGCTTAGTTTAGACTCCAGATCACCCACAAATTACAAATGTAAAAAATTGTCAACTTAAATACTAAAACTTGTGTAATTTGTGGAGATAAATAAAAACTTATTATTATTATTTATTTAAAAATTAACTTTATTAACTAAATTCTAAAACGGAGATAAATCATAGACAATTAAACCTTCTATAATTAACTAATTGTATTCGATAACCATCTTGGTTTACACAGATAACCGTACATATCTAAACTGTACAATCAAATCAAATTGAAACGTTTGCCGATAAACCGCTCTCCCGCGATCCTTTTAACGTTGGGTTAAGGTCCCAAATTATTGGTCAAAGTGAAAGGGTATTGTCCAAATTATAGTTTTTTTCCGACGAAAGGGATTTTTGGCGTACCTTTTCTTTAATAAATCAGAACATGCGGGTTACGTGATCATATTATGAAGTACAAGAAGATAAATATTCCGCTAACTACTCCGAATTTAACATAAAATCTTGTATTTTTTTTTAAACTAAAGGTTTATACTTTTAGTTTAAAAAAAACGTGCGTGTATTGGCGTGCCGTGATGCGCCAGAAGCTATCAGATGAAAACACTTATGATCATAGACACCTCATTATAATCACATGTCGTGTCGTGTAAATATGTGAACCCCACTGGTTTAAATAAAAATGTACTGACTGTTGGAATGACCCACGGATATATTTTAAGTCCGATAAGTTCTATTGCCATAGAACAGGTACAAATGTAGGCTCCAAGCTACTGAAAATTTCATACTAAAATCCAATAACACTGCTCGATCTGGGAATCGAACCAATGAGGCAGTCCTTTTAAATATCTATATGAACGATAAATTATAGATATCTGCAATTGTATTATTAAAAAAATGGAAACTTTGTGATACTGCCCGTAAATCCTTACCAAAATTGGGAAACTACAAATCATAGCGAAACATTACAATATGAGTGGAACAATACCGGCCCAAAACAATGGAACTGCCATCAACACCTTTCATTAACGCCGGTTATATGTCAGTAACTTTTGTCGGGTCGAACAGTTCACAACACAAGTTGGTCAACTGCCTAGATTACGATCTAGGACAGATTTCCTAGGACGACAAAGTTTATCGGTCATTGTATAGCTGTCATGTGCCTACGCAAATTTCCTGCTTATTAATAGCGTTGGTTTGTTGACCGGCCGTATTACAATTATACATATTTGATTCTATAAAGTGTAAGCATGTGTGACTCAATTAATGTGTGCATCTATCGACAGAGAGCTGATTCAGCTTTCTCCTCTTAAGTCTGTTATCATTAAGAAACGAACATAAGTGGGCAGACTCAACGAGCTATGGGTGTACTTTAGTAAACCTATGCTTTACCCTTTGGGGAATACAAGCGTGAGGGTGGGCCCAGATATTATGTTATAAAATTTAAATAAGAAAAACATTCCAGAACTGAATTCGATAGCTCTGTCAAGACACAACCTAGGCTCAATCCTAACTTATATCAATATTTTAGGCATCCACGACCTATACTAGGTATAATAAAAACATTCACCTATCATCAGATCAAAAATCAAATGTTTGATTTTCCGCTAAACGAATTCAAACATACAAAGGCCTCGTAATCGAAAATTACGTATTAAAACGCGTAGTCTGAACACTCTTATCAACGTCTCATATGAAGCCGCAAACTGGTAGACTAATATGACTTCATACTTATACTTACATAACTTCGATTATTTTCAGTACAGACTAGCAAAGAGATCCTAGACCTACGTGGAAAGTTGTCCTCCCTGCCATAAGGGTTACTGTCAACTTTTGACTTTGAAACAATACCTTTTATATCGCATTGCAGCCTTCAAGCAGCATTCTACTTAAGGGTTAAAATGACTATAGTATGTTTTTATGGAACAATCATCTAAGAAGTATCAAATGAATAGAAAAATTCGAAATCAGCTTGTACTATCACTATTCCTTTCAATAGTTCCTACTTAAGAGTCATATCCTTAATAGAATTATTCCATCTAAATTACTTCCATGCATTATGTATAAAGTCTCCCAGTTCGTAAAGTTACTATTGACAAGTACTTCGGTCTCATTGTTCCAGATAATATCGAAAACTACGACGATTTGTATAATTCTTTCAGTTTTCTTGTGGAAAGCGAATGTCTCTATAATGAGCCAACAAGTTTCTAACTCACTTTTATTTGTTCCGATGTCATCGGCTTTGAGTTTTTTTTTGTTGTTTTATTATGTGTGTTTTCTTATAAAACTGGCAGGAATTGGGTAGTACTTGCCTTTTTTTGTATCAAATGAATGCCCTGTTTAATGACATCTATCGATAACCTTTTTATACATTTATCATATCACCCACACGACTCCACCACGTGTTACATACACGTGTCACGAATATTCGTGACATTCTTGACGTCACCACGAACCAACGTTGTAAGATAATACCTGTGGTAAGCTTATTTCCTACTCTACCATAGGTTGTAACCAGTGTTGCCGTTGCTGGTGATCTTCCATACAATTTAGAAGATTTATAATTCGAAATAAATATTAAATAAATTGCTTAGTAGAAAAAACACGAGATAAAAATTCCCACCTAGCATTTTTATCTCATGCTTTTCATCATTTCGTTTAAAAAAGGAAACTGTATACCTACTAATACTAATTCATAATTGCTTCATTACAGAAACAAGCAAGCGAAAAAATGCATTTTGGTTTACATAACAACATATCAAACGTCACACTGTCGGTAACGTCACTCCGAACCAATCACGTGATCTTTTTGTGAGGAAAAACCTTCAAAAGGCTGCCGGCCTGCTGGGGGCAGGCTGGGTTATATGGGATTTGTACCGCGCTAAAACCATGCAGATGTCCAATGTCTATCTGTCTATCTCAATACGTTTTCACAACTAAGAAGAACTAATTTTAAAGAATTTTGGTAAAGAGATGGATTGGAACTTGGAAAAGGAAACAGCCTGAGATATGAACGTATGACTTCTATCATGTGTTATGATGATGTAAAATAAAATATAGAATAAACAAATAGGTAGTATATATAACTTTTGTCTCAAAACAACTTTTAGGACGCTTGTGAAGCCGTAGGCAACAGCTAGTGTAAACTAAAATCAAAGGCAACATTTTAAAGAATAGAACCGCCCGATAATTGTATCCATTCAACGGTCGACATTACGCAAATCAGTTGTGAAGTGGCCAGGCCCTCCGGGGCGGATAACGACAACCTTTTTATAGGACCCATTTGATATTCGAATGATAGGCACATATGCGCCGCGGTGCCAAGCACGGGCCCGTGTGCGCGTAGCTCGTAAACATTACGTTATAGAAGCAGAGAGCGGGGAGGTACGGTGTGTACTAACGGGACCCAGATATTGGAAGCTATATGAAGTATGTTCATATTGCATATTACATATTGCTGCGGTTCATATACTCTCTCTATTTACTTAAGTGGTTTGATATTTTGATATGCAGAATTTCACTCCCTACTCCCTAGATTCAATTCGATTACGCATTATGAAATTTTAATTTTTCGTTCAGCAGCCTAATAACATTTATACTGCAAAGTTGAACCGTAGGCGTCTTCTTTGAGTTACTCTTTTTAACTTTAAATTACAAAATCTTTTTATATTGTGCTGCTATGGATTATTCTAATATACCACCAAGACTGTGAAGTAATAGCATACTAACTATAAATTTAACTTTAAATAAAGGATTTTTTTTAAATTATCTTAGAAAGTTATTTTTATTCCAAAAAACATCGCATCGGTACCTATATCTGACACTGGACATCTTACTGAACGTGTATTAATATTTTTATTCGCATGAGCAACAGCGATGTTTGGTTTATTTATGCGAAATTATAGCGGTCAATAGCGCTCGCGTATTACAGTGTTTTGCATGATACGGCCTGTTCGTGGCTGTATACTTATGTACTTGTATGTACTGGCGTGTTACAACAGTACCTACCGCCATAATCTCGAGCAACACTTTACCGTTTTGTGGTCTTGCCTGGTTTTATATGTTTAATTTCGCTTCACAGGCAATATGAAACTGTCTTTGTGAAGTAGCAATGGGAAAATTCGATTTTCAAAAGCCTTGGTACTTTAAGGGCATTATCCAAAACGGAACTGTTAAAGAGAGGTAGCCACTTGTCATTGGCAAAATGCACAAACCGTGCGAAGCCATTAAAAACAAGATACGTATTTTATTCGTCGTCGTACGTCTATTATTTGATCTGTGGTATTTGTCCGAAACGGTTTCGTAAGCTTTATCTCATAGGTAATATACATAACTGATTTATTTATTTTTGGAAAACCAACAGCTATACAAAAAAAAAAAAATTGTTTAGGAAACATTAAGCCAATTATAGGTTTTCACGGATAGTAAATAAAGAACGTGATCATACAAAATATAGACCTGTAAAGGGTAAAGCACAGCTATTGCGCATGTATCAAAAATGATGTTAAAAACGTTTACTTTGATAGTTTAATTCGATTTTCTTGTTGGTAAACAAGAATATCTGGTGCTAATGCGACGTGAAGGATGACTTAAATACCTAATGATTAAAATTAAAATAGATTTATACAAAGTTCTTCAAGAGCCAGATACTATTCTTTAAGTATTTTAAGCTTGAAAACAAAGAACAGAAGACGTAAATTACACAAGAATCTAAATCTAAAGATTTGTATGTTATATATGTACTCGTAACTAGGCAAAATAGTTTACATGTAAAAATGTAAACTACTCACAAAGTTAAAACGGTCCGTTTTAACTTTGTTTGAAATCGGTGGTTTACATGAAATATTATTTGTTAAAATAAATCAATACCCAATCAGTGCTTAATTGTGAAAACACTCATTAAATTTTCAATCACGAAAATATGAATAAATTAAAATATTTACTTAATCAAAATCTACCAGCACTAGAAATAAAATTTCATTTCATGGAAAAAGTTACGCCCATTACGAAGTATACAATATTCTAAAATAAGTTTACCAGAAAAATAAATGCTACTTACTGAATTTTCAAAACTGTTTCCAGAAAGACGAATTTCCAAGCAGCGTTCAACAGTCAGGCTTTACGTGCACTCGAAAAAGAAAACTGAAATGTTCAGTTTTGGTTAAAAAGGGAAAAAGTACTGATTAGTTTCGGTTTCCAACAATCAGAATATCAGAATGTAGGAATTTAATCAACTTATTTCTAGAAGCGCCTTTGTTGAATATTGAAACGAACGAACGGAAATTTGTAACAATATTTAATGTAGACTAATTGGATTTAGAATTTTGCAACACGTATATAACTAAAGTTTCGGTTTGTAATTTTATTTGTTGCATAATTTATCTGCAGTAATTGTATGTATATACAATTAATTGCATATTATAATAATTGATGAATTTTACCAGCAAATTAGCCTTTTAAATTGATTTTATTATCATTAACAAGTTAAGACAAACTATTTCCAAATATATAATTTAAACATAATTATTCGTGAATTTAAACACATTAAATAATAATAAGATAACGTTTTCCGGGCTTCAAATATAAAACCCCCGAATCCGCTATCATACTTCCAAACAAAAGAAAACTACAACCTCCTCTATTCTTATTTTCATCACAAATCACAGTACCTACTCTCTTCCTCCCCATCGGTCCCCCCAAAATTATTAAGTGTAATAGGCGATTGTGTAACAAAGATAGGTAATATTTCATCCCCCTTCCCGTGTGTGTCCACTACAAGTTATGCCCCCGGCGTGAGTTTCCTTGGAACAAACTTAGTCCCTCCGCCCAGCTGGTGATTTAATTATGAGGTACATGCATAATGTTGTTCACTAAAGTTTGCGGTGTTTTTGAGGTGTGACGCACATATCGCCTTTCACTTTAAAACATCGCAAACTTTATAATCCTGGTACAAAATGTTAATTAAGTAGAAGCGTTAACGTCAAAGTTATAACGTTTAAGTGCCTGCGATTTTTTATAAACATAAAATACAGCACATACCATCACGCCTGTACTCCGCAAAAAGATAGGCAGTGATGTACTAATTTACACCCACAGTTCGCTTGTAAGTTTAGGTCCCAAGGAATGTTTTTTTCCCATTCCATTTTTTTTTCCAAAATCGATACTCCGAGCAGCTACTGTGAATGTTGTAAAACAACCTAGTAACACTTTTCTCGAACTGGGAATCAAACCCAGGACCTCTAGCGTAGCAGTTCACGCTTATGACCTAGTGGTCATATAATGTATAAATACAATATAATAAAAAAATCTCTAAAGCCTAGTGGCTAATGAGAATTTTAGAAAATAAGAAGTAGAGAATTTTTTATATTTTGAGCAATATGCAGTCAGTAACTATGTGGGCAGACGCACATTTTGAAATTAGAGATATCTTAGTCTGCGGCGCCGTTTTCAGAAGCCGGATCCCGTTAGCAGGCATAGCCACAGGCACTAGCTACCTATTCATATGCTATATGTTGTATTATTTTCTATTTCGTGGGACAAGCGTCCCTGCCGCAAATACGTTCTGATAAATCACGATATATTGGTGGGTTCACCTTACATATTCAATATCGGAACTGGTATCTGCCATGGAATAACCAACTTTGAATTTAAGTCATAAGGTTGATTTTTTTCTGGTATGTATCCAGTGTGTTATTGTCTTGGCAGGGCTGCCACGCACTATGAATATGTTAGGTGTTACACTACTTTCTATCGGGATATAGAGACGACATGTGTCGAACGAGCTCCTATTTGTTTACACCGTATCTTATGCTGTCATTTTCCTTCTATAAAATATGTGGCTCGTGCAATCTTGATATCTCAAGATTCTTTGCAGGTAAACAACTATACTCATGTTTGAGATATTTCTTATAATATTTCTTTAGTACTGATAGCCTGAGGACAAACCCTTGCCAAGTTGCCGTACTACATTATATACCTTTAATTTATGTACGTAACTGCTAATGTCCCGGCATTGATTCTCGGGTTGAGCAAAGTGTCAATGGGAATTCTCATAAGCAGCTCGGAGAGCCCAGTTACTGTTCCTATCACATAAGACTCAAAAAAATACACGTGAGTATAAAAAATAACACCTCTGCCTCAGCCTAACCCTTCGAGAAATACAAGCGCAATAGTTCTATCATAAGCGCGATGGTCTCATCCAGGAGTAGTCACTTTAATGCGGTCAATCTAGTGTGGACTGACCGACGTACATCGAGACTCCAGCCTGTAAATCAATATGTGTAATCAGACCCATTTACATTGCGTATGCATACATTGGTACCTCAAAGAGCTTAGAAGCCTAAGGAGCTACACAAACGTGGAGACTGTTTTCGTTGCAACCGAGGGAAATCACTGGTAATCGCAATTTCTACACCTGCACTTTGTGATAAATGTAGAGGAAAATAAAATATTCAAATACAGTTTTCTTTATTGGACACATCAAACAACTGGCGGTTGTGTGTATATTTCCGTAGGGCCTATAAAGTCCTGAAAATGTTAATTTAGCTTTAAAGAAAATAAGAAGCATTGAACAGTCACCGTCGGAGAAAACGACGAGGATGATGATAATAATTATATATAATTATTGATTGTATTAATTATAATTATGATGTTGATTATATTGATTATGTGATGATTATAATACATGTCCTCATATAGTCCATAGATTTAGTTAACTCTTAATAACTTTATAAATACTAAAGTAATAGAAGTTTTGATAGCTTAAACTTCTCCACGAAAATATCAAAATTGGTCTTGTAAGTTAAACAATCACAATTCAATACAACAAAGAATAAATCTCTTTTTATTTTCCTCACGCCATTGCTTTGTTCTTAAGCCAGCGATGTAAGTGGGAAGTGACAGGCTGTTCCACTCCGCTAACTTAAATCGAACATCACTAGCACACGGGCTTCACTTAACCTACACAACTCCAAAGATAAGACACTCAATAAACACAATTCCATGACTGGAAGATGTGAATAAAGAATAAAATTACTTTATAAACATGTATGTGGAAGAAAACGTCTTAAAATGCTATTTATTGAGTGACATTGATATGTTATCGAATCAATTAACATTAACAATCTATCGTGCTAGGCAACTGTGTTTATCCCTTTTACAAACATCTAATTTAGTCACTATGGTTAACTTGCAACATTTTCCTCCCTCTATCTCCTACACAGCTAGCTTAGCTAAGTATACCACAACCACATACCGCTTTGGATGCATTCAAAAAGCTTCAACTTCCTAAGAATATTCATCCCGCGCGTCCTTAAGCCGTCAATTTTAACCTGCTGACTAATCTATTAAAAAAATATATAGGTAAAAGAAAAGACATCTCCCACACTAGGGACCAAGCCCGGTGTCGCGGAGAACTTTTCAAACATAATTAACGGACTCAAAGTATACCCAGGCTCGAAAATGTTATCTGTGGACCACACAAAGATTTCTTTTCACTCATAGCTGAGCTTTTGTTGTTCCACTCCCATACTCTTTTACGTGTTATGTTATTATGTTCGTTCTACGATGAAAACAATCGACCACCTGTTTATGTTGGCATAGTAAAAAAACTCCTTGCATTGCATCTAGGATTTGATCCAATGATGTGCACTCAGTGTAGGCTCAGTGATCATCATTAACGACTCAACTGGATCCATAAGTTCCTCTTTCTCCATAATCAGTATCTATCATTCGTAGACTAACTCATTTTTGCATCCTAAGGTTAGAAATGACTACAACAAATCAATTCCCAACCAACGAATTTAGATTTCCAACAAATCTAGCTAAAATCCAAGAGAGTAAACTTCTAAAATTCAATTAATGTTATCTAGCCTGAATATTCAATTAAGTCACGATGATACAGGCCAACGATCTGGAACTCATAGAATATTAATTGTTTACGCCATTTATATGTCTAGGCTATGTTGTGGTCTCCATGCTTGTCAGATTTTCCGTAATATTATTCGAAGTATTTTACATTGAGTAAATGCAGTTGCATATAATCTGCAGGGGGCCTTTGTGATGTTTATGATGATGTACAACTTGGCAATTCAGATAGCCAAGATATACATGGTAAATATACATCTTGTACATGTATAATGTCATCTACAATGTAGATACACCTTTCAAGTGTCGACTGTAGTAAGTGCATACATTAATCGAGTCGACAGTTTCAAACTCTCACACGCAGTACTTTACCGTTTAGCATTATAACAAAACATAACATACTATTACGTATTACCCTGAAGGGTTAAGTAGAGGTGTACCATTGTACACCAACAGTTCGCCGGTATATTTAGGTCCCATGCGATAGAAGGCGAGCCTATTGTTATTTACTTACCGGACACAAACCCAAACTCCGAGCTTCTACTGAGAATTTCATAGAAAACCTAATAACATTGATCGACCTGGGAATCGAACCTCTAGCGTAGCAGTCGCGCTTAAGATAAGGATAATGAGGCAATCAGTAGTTAGTAGTTAAAATATACATTTATTTCAGCTTAGACCAATCATAATATTAAATATGCTATCTGGGGCAGGCAACATGTCCAGTAAGTGCTGTTATCAACTAAAGCTATACGACATTCTTCTAGCTACCTATCGACAGATTCATTCACGCCTTTGCGATTCCTCCTGATTGTATAAACACAGATTAATAAAATGTAGCCTGAAGATTCTACTATATTGATACACCCAAAAGATTTAGAACTTATCAATTAGGATCATAGAATATTAATTCGTTTGTGCTGTTATTGTTAGGGCTTTAATTAAGTGATGTCTGGACGGATCTGTCACTGGCGACGTGCCAATTATTAGTCTCGGCGTGTAATTAGGTCATTATTTCTCGAATATTTGAGAGCTGCTATCAGAAAAATAGACCCTAATTGGCTGTCTTTTCTGAAGAAAGTATGTAATTGTTGTCGGGGATTAGAATTGAAACACCATTTGCTTTAACTGTGTAGGGAGCCATTGAGCTATTGTGTGGAGACTTTTTGAAGACTAGAGTAGTCTAGCAATCAAATTTAGGCAAGTATGACTTGCGGCTAGACAGCGCTAATAAAGAGCGCCTAATAAAAAAAATTATCTCGATAGTGCTAGTTGTCTAGTTAGCTAGGTTTGGTTCCCATGTCGATTAATGTTATTAGGTTTTCTATGAAATTCTCAGTAGCAGCTCGGAGTTTGAGTTTGTGTCCGGTTAATGGCAATAGGCTCGCCCCCTATTCACATGGGACCTAAATATACCGGCGAACCGTGGGTGTACATCGGTACACCTCTGCATAACCCTTCGGGGAATACAGGATTGATGGTATGTAATAACAAAAAATAATTAAAGATATAACCACATCCCACTTAAGAACTTCCCAGCAGCACACCGCAACACATACACATATCTACGCGTTACAAAAGGTAGTGTAGCTTTGACAAACGATCATTAGATGCAGCCAGGCGACGTCATTAGCCAGACACTCGACACCCCTCCTAGACCCCCTTTCACCCCGCTTCACCCCTAAGCGTCATTATAAAATATCCCACACGCCGACGCGTTATAACAAATGCGTTATAAAAACTACGTCCTCATTGAAATATGAGGTTAAACTCATTTATGTGCGGAGGTTGCTTTATGCGGAGTTGGATGTTGGACTTTCATAAAAATATTTTCACTTTTGAATGCGGTTCCTTTTCCAAATTATAATAAAAACTGGAAATAAAATTTACCTGCTAATCAATAGAAAACTCATGGGTACAGTGCAAAGAAAAAATACAAAAAAGGCCTAGAATTCGACTGACACACTTAAGGTACTAACACCTTGTTCATAATATTCATCTGACTTTTCGAAATGTATCATCATATACATAATGTGAGTTATGCATTCATTCACAGCTTTCATTTCTGCTAACATTGGCAGAATAAACATCGTACAAGAAAAGAGTGAATATTAAGAGCTTTCCAAAAATGTAGTTCCAAACATGTGTGTAAAGTCTGCAAACCTGTATTTGGCCTGCGTGATGGACTTTGGACTAATCTCATTCTGAGATTTAACAGAACTCTGAAAAAAAACGCCGAATCAAAACTCAGAGAATCATTGTCTCTCCAGATATAGAATAGTAACAAATATGTAGGGCAGTCTGAAATGGCCTTTTGAAGAAATATTATTATATTTGCAAACATATTTATGAAATTTTATGGGGCTCGTAGCTAAGTTACAACTATGCTGATCAACTGACAGAAAAGGTTAAGCTGAACTAGCCGCGGTCAGTCTATGGATGGGTACCATTCTTAACACATCGAGATCCAACAGTGCCTCGGAGAGCACGTAAAGCCGTCGGTCCCGTTTGTCATACGAACACCTATGACATTCCTTAATGGTAGTCAGAAGCTCAAAAAGCCTAATAACCATTTATATTATATCAGGGTATCGACCCTATCGTAGTCGGGAAAAAGCTTAGAGGATGATGACGATTTATGATTTTTTATGACAGAAGTAAAACATGTTTTTATTAAATGCAATATTTTTTAAACGGAAGGCTTAAAACTATACGAGTAATTTTATTATCGTACAGATGTACACTAAATGTTCTCTTTGTACGTCATAAACAGTAAACTGTTTAAAACAAACTAACCGAACCAGGTTTATAAAGTAAGCAAGCTAAACCAAAAGCTAGTTTTAAATCAAAATTAACACTAGAGTAATTCGTGAAAATTAAACATAATTTTGTAAAACAATTCTCACTCGTTGACGTTGTCTACGACAGCCGTAGCGCGCGCTACGAAAACGCTACGATTTAATTAATGCATTTCCAGAAAACGGGTTAAAAGCTTTGTTTGACGCACAAATGAGCCCAGTCTTGTTATGTTACTTTGTGTTACGTAATGTGGACTATAAGATTGTGATATTTTCCATCTTATGAAATTACAATTCTTATTTCTTTATTTTGTTAGGGCTTTGAGTCGATATTCAACTAGTATATATTATTTAGGTATGTTTATAATCAATCCTTGGCCGCCTCAAATAAGGACACCGCTAGTATAATCTAGAAGATACTAATGTCTAGCGTTTACATAATATACATTTTAAAGATAATCTTGTATATAATCGTTCCACGCCTATTTACATATTATAATGATTAGCCAAGTGTGTCGACTGATCCACTATTTCACTAAATCAACGTACTATTTCAATTCAAATAATGTATCAAACGTATTTTCAAATGACACCAAATACGAATTATGTATATATTTACAACAACACAGTCAGCGCTTTGATGGCGCCACTATTTGCGATCCAATCGTGTTGTAATATTAATTAACAACCTTTGTTTGCGTCCCGTTGTGACCAATTGTTCACACAATGGCCCATGTAAGCCATTTTGCCTTTTGTTCTAATATGATTGTACGTATAGTAACTATATTTTCTTTTATCTATGTCTTAAAAAACTTTGGCCTACACTCAGTTTTCTTATATCTAATACACTAATCTCACATGTTTCTTTTCCCTTCTAAAAAGACCTTAAGCAACTGTTATCTTTATATAGGCATGTCTTTGTTGATTATAATGAATCTTACACATTTCCAAACCACACGTAGTGTATTCAACCGTGGCGTAGAAAACATATCTCATTTCACTGTAGGTAACACAATAACATGGTAGAACACGTACAATACAAATTTCTTATTACGAGTATATAATTACACGCCCATTCAATCTTTTCACGTGTCTTACATAATTAGTGCACATCGTTACGCCAATGCGCTCTAGCCCTTACATGCCACTCTTCGAGTGAACAAGCCTTTAGAGCGTGCTACGTACGTCATTTTATTTCCTAATAAGTGCGTTACCAATGGTTGTGGTTGGAAGATGTACAAGTGGTTTTAAAGTCCAAAATATAATTAATTAAACTATGTTGTACAAATCTTGGCTTATAAGTCAATTATTCATTAATAGACTTATATGTTGGCTTATGATCTGGGAATCAAACAGAACGACACTAGAGACAAACACGACTAATGAAGTTAGAGTATGGTAGATAGACCAAAATTAAAACCCATCAAACATCAAATTTTTCAGGCCTGTTTTATCAAACAGAAAGCCTTAGTTCGAGCAAGCTATCGATCAGCTTTCAAGATAAGGTCAAGATAACATTCATCAGGTCAACTTTAATTAACAATCTGCCTGTCAATCAAATATTTCATCGTCAGTCTCAAAATAAATGTAGATACAATTTCTAGATTGAATTAACTGTTTACAACATGTAGATAATCTTGTTTTCTCCACATTCGCTCAACTTCAAAGGCTTCATAATTGAAACTGAGAGACTTGTTGTAGTAAGCTACGTATTCAGCTAGGTACATCTCAGTTGCAATATTGGAAAAGTTTACATCAATTTCATTCGTCAAATATTTTCTCAGCTAGTTTTCAATGAATTACTTTGGAAAAGTTAAATTTGGTTTTTGTTTAAACGTTGGTGAATGAAATTCGAGAGGAATATTAATAATGTTATGGTTAGTTTGGGCTAAGTGGAAGGATGGATCATAAGTAAATATTATCTACTATTATTTTATAGTTTTATTGGTTATGGTGGTAATTCGTTATGAGGTTTTGGGTTTGATTTCACATTTAAATTACAATTATGTTGAATTCAGTTAGCCACACCAATAAAATAGATCACATAGTGTGGTAGGTCTGTATGATGATATTCTCCTCCTCACTATCGCAGGACTGTTCGGTGACTGATACTGGGCTGAATGATTATTGTGGTAAATTTCTTCTTTACATCTGTGACATCTGCTATTCCGCACTAGGTCAGAGTGGTGGCTATTGAGAGGACACAGTGCCCCCCTCCATGTGCTGACGGGTGGGTAAGTATCCCACACTCCCCGGTCTAACCCCCGTAGAACGGTAGCCTTTTGAAAGTTTCCCCCCTTATCTAAAGCCTTATCCATATTATTTTGAGAGTAGACTTGAACACAACAGTGAGACAGAATGGGCCCAATTGTTATTACTAATAATTAAATTACACTATTGATACTTACACCTACACAACTTTTCCTATCTATAAGTAACGTGCCAAAATTATACAAATTAAATGCTACCAAAACTTTAATCGCTTCACTTCGGAGCCTCCGTTTAAAACCGAACCGTTTAACTATTCCAGACTAAGTTGTACAGTTTGGCTGGCCAGTTAGCCGCTTTAGCGCTGTATCGGCGATTAGCAACTCTCTTGCTTCGCTGCACCATACATTGTTACCGTTCGGCCACTTGATTAGAGGTGCTGGGTACATTACCCGAGCTTAACTATGTTGGGAATTCAGTTCCTATATGTACGGGTTTTGGAAAAGCTATTTGATTTTAGTTTCATTTGATTAGGCGACATAAAATAGTAAAATCGAAATGACAGTCACTAAGAGGATTTGCAACAGTGTTTCTCCATACGTTATTCCTTTGTAGAGTTTGTTAGTCCGACGAAGGAGGTGCTTTCATTTTGTAAATAATTAGACCTAAGACCATCGCTATGCAATGCAAACTAAAATAGTTTTCAAGAAAGTATAACATGCTCAGAGTGATTCAAGTCTCGATCCATCCAGTTGATGTTAACCATCCGCTTTAAATAAAAAAAAAAAAACACAAAATCATTTTGTTTATTATATGTAAAGCAACATTTTTTGTTAAAAAACAAAATTATGAATGAAGGCCTTCTGTAATAAAAAGTTTCCAAGATATCGTGAATGTGATTTTTTTTTATAAAGGTCAACATTATTGTCGATTTTTTGGGACGGTACATAATTATGTTCTTGAGTTTTTATTTTCGAAGAAGTATAATTTACTTCAACGACGTCTGTGGTCTAGTAGTTCGAGAGTCCGCCTGCTGATCATGAGGTCGTGGACTCTATTTCTACAGGATACAAATACTTACGCTATGAACATAAGCGTTTGTGTTTATCTGGGTGTTTCTTATGCATTAAGTATGTATTTATAAAAAAAAGTATATATGTATTATATCCATTGTCTAGTACCCATAGTACAAGCTCTGCTTAGTTTGGGACCAGATGGTGCTGTGTAAAATGTCTCAAATATTTATTTATTTACCGTAGTATTTGAGGTGGAACTTGTCTCAGTATGCAACGCTTTTTGCATAAAATAAAACGCTAAAATACAAACGCTACATAAAATTAACTGTAACAACCAGCTATTCAAACATGATCGTCCAAAACGCGTCGTAAAAATCACTGTACCATTGAGAGTTATGGTCGCCAAGCGGGACGCACCCCATCCTATCGCGCATATCAGTTAGTGTCCGACTTCGTACCACTAGTCGTCCAAATAGTTAATTCTAATCGCTTTGTTCTAAGACCGGGGGGTCAAGACAGGAGCTGGGGGCTAGGGGTCTGCTTTGTGCTGATCCCCTCAGGAATGGAATTGTACATAAGTGTCTAAATTGTACTTGTAGTTGGACTGAATTGGAAGCGCTTCTGGAATGTTTTGCGGCGCCTGACATGCAAGGGAGGAAAGTAATATCACGCTGTGAATCGCAACGGAAATGTTTATTAAGTCAGTGTTCAGTGCTGGTCACAAAACAAACACCCTAGATACTACACCACTAAACTTGTACATGCAGTACAGGAATAAAAATCAGCCTCACGATTTATATACGCTATTTGGTTTATCATTAAGTCACGGCGTAAAGTACTACAGTGTAGCTTGTGCCGACAGAATCGATAAATAAAAGGAATTCTTTTTTTTTCTTTTAGTTTAAAGATGCTATTATTCACAACAAATATTTTTTAAAAAATGTGTTGAAGCTGTTTGGAAAGAAACACAGTAATTAGGCCTATTTACTTTTGAATATTATCGCCTGCCATGTTACAGTAAAAAAAAAACTTAATCGAAATAAAACTACTTTTTACGGATTTTATCGCGTTATATTGATATTATTAACCGTCAGTCGGACGTCGGGATTAATAATATCAATATAACGCGATAAAATCCGTAAAAAGTAGTTTTATTTCAATGTATAATATTCGCGTATATGTCAGAAATCAATATAAAAACTTAATTGTTTCAGTATCTCGGTAGATTGCCGGGGCACTACTGTTGCCCGAGGTAAGGATGTTGCGTTTCTCCGTTTACGTTAATATTGCCTGTCACAAAAACGTAGGTATGTTTTGAACAAAAATCTTAAGTTTAGTTTTTTTTTTTGTAGCCATAAAAAAGCTCTTATTTATAATATTATCATCAACCCATATACTGTCCCACTGCTGGGAACGGGCTCCTCTCACAGAATGAGAGATTAGACTATAACGCACCACGCTGGCCTAGTGCGGGTTGGCAGACTTCACACGCCGTCGAGAAAATCTCTAAGGCATTCAGGTTTCCTCACGATGATTTTCTTCACCGTTTTAGCAAGTGATTATTAATTATTAATACGCACTTGATTTCGAAAAGACAGAGGTGCGTGCCTTGAATTCCAACTCGAGACCAATGGTTATACCACTAGGCTTTCACTGCATTTATAATATACATATAATTATATTATTAATATTATTAAAAGAATGTAGTGTCCAACTGTATGGCAAAGGCCTCCCCAATGTTCGACTTATCTAAGCATTTTTTTATTATTTGTATAAAATTTTACGTAACATAAATTAACTGACAGAAATGTGTTGCTGGGGAGTATGTTGCGCCGCTTCTTCTTCCCAGTTAAAACACTAGGAAGCGGTGAAGCGCGGCGCTTTGGGGGCTGTCTTAATTTAAAAATGACGTTCAAAAATACTACCTAGTATGTCTATCTTGAATAAATTATTTTGACTATGACTTTGACTAGGGAAGCTTCCCATAACAACTGCGGTACTTTGAAGATCCTCACAATTAGAAGTAAGATAGGATGCACGTACTAGAATAGAACATTGTATTATAAGTAATAATATTATGTTGATACATTTCAATTAAAAACAAAACAGTGACAGAAATAAAAATGTTCAAACAATTATTTCTACTACACAGAAAGGATTATGGGTACTAGGAATGAGAAAAATATTACATTCTTTAGGTTGGCTAATTATTTAATATACTGATTAAAGAATGCTATCAGAATTTACGAATTCAAATGAAAAACGAACCTGATGCCATGTTCCCTCATTCTCTTCATTCAAGTTGATTTAATTTTTTTAAAGCCCGTATGAGTCGGGTATTATTATTTTCTTAGTATCGAGTAATTCTATTGACAAAGAACGTTGGTCATGGCCCCATTTTTCTAGGAACGTGAGTTGTGAACATAATACCGACTATCCATTTTCGTGACAACAATATCTTCACATGAAATACTGACTTATTTATTATACTTATAATAGTCCCCATTCGATACTGCCTAGCAACGAGTATTTCATCTTTAATTTATTCCTGTCGTTACGTCTACAAATAAAAATTCCATCGATATGAATATAATAATATTTATAATATTATAATTATTTTATAATATTTTTGGGACATTTGACACAACACCATCTAGTCCCAAACTATGCAGAGCTTGTACTATGGGTACTAGACAATGGATATAATACTTACATACTTTTTTTTTTGTAAATACATACTTATAATACATAAGAACACAAATATTTGTGTCCTGTGGGAATCGAACCAACGACCCTATGATCAGCAGTCCGGCACTCGAACCGCTGGACCACAGAGGTCGTCATGAGGAGGTCGTCATGAAGTATGCTCAACTGTCTCATTAGCCTATTGGTCTTGAGCGCGACTGCTACATGCTAATTTACAATAGCAATTCAGAGTTTTGATTTATGCGAGGTTAATGGGAATAAATTCCATCGATCCCTATTACATGGGATAAAATCAAAGTCAAAATTATTTATACAATATAGACTACTGGGTTATTACCCAGTTCATTTTGAACGTCATTTTTACGTTTAAGACAGCCCCAAAACGCCTGCCCTTCACCGGACTTAAACATACTGGCGAATTGTGCATGTACATTACACACCTCTGCCTAACCCTTCAGGGAATACAGGCGTGATACTATGTAATGTGATGAACTATGTATTTATTGGCACATTTTTTCATTAACTGAGCTCATAATGAATATAATACAAGACCTGCACCTTGAATAAAACTTTAAACGATGCCGCTTAATATCAGACTGCTCTCATTTTGTAAGGTGACACGTTCACACAAATATGCATAATATATTATGTTGCTTTCTAGATACTGTAAATTACAGTATAAGATAATACCGTTTTTAACAAAACATATCTAATTATTTACGAGAAGTGATTAAAATATTATTCACACTTCTAGGAACCAGGTCAATTGATTATAGTAATCATTTTAATTTAATTTAACGCCGTTCTGTTTTAATTTTGCATCACAACTAAACTCTGTTTATTATATCATTAGACAAATAACGAGTAAATAAAGACAGTTATTGTGTTATACTAAATAAATTATTGAATTTTATATCATACCTATATTTATTTGTAAATGGTAAATAGATTAGTATGTAATATTGTATTCGTGAAATAACCGTTATTTGTCTAACGTTATAATGAATGAAGTGTAGAAGAGAGAAAAAGAATAAATAACTAAAGCTTATATTATATAAAAATACCAGGAAACTAGAACAGGACGGAAACTATTATGTAAGCAAGTAAATCTATTACTAGGCTTCAAACTTTGTACTACTAAATGAGACGTTCAGTCATAGTTTAAGACTGAGCTAGCCCAAAATTCCCGCTTTCACGGTGTTCAATAGAACGTTCTAGGGAGCCAGCAAATCTTACCTTCGGTTTGTTAAAAGATAAGGATTCCTTTCATTGTGCGGTCCAGTCCAAACCAAATGACTCCCGCCACAGCTAAATTCACGTTCTGTGAAATTGAAATCCACATTTCTTCTTTGTAATCTTAAAGTCAATATTATTGTAGTGGTATTTTTTTTTCTACCACTAAATTCAACAACTAACAAACTGAAACTGCTTGCCCGAACCCTTACAATTATTATTCTATGGGCGTTCTTACAAGAAACTTACTGTTTAGTTTTAGCTGAACCAAATAAAAAGTCAATAAAGTACAAATAAATCAGCCTGTCTACGTAATAAAGAAATCTAACTAAGTCGACTAAAGCAAAGGCCTATGCAGACTGTGGAGGTCACGTTATATTCAAACTTTAACTTATCAACCTGAGCAAATTGACAACATTGGTTCAGGTTGAATTCTTAGAAACGTGGCTATTTGAAATTTTATCAATTTAAATTCGTTGCGAGTTCAGATTATCAGAAAACTAAATTACTGTAATTGTACATTTTCATTTCATATTCTGGAGGTATTGAATTGAAAATGTATTTATTTAAATATAGTTACCTACTGTTTTGATTTTCATACCAAGCAGCTTTTTTAAATCATTTACCATTTTCACTATATAATATGACAGGTAAATTACAGGTATTACAGGTAATTTCAGTTTAAAAACCCTCTGATTACAAATTACAATTTTAGTCTCGCTTTCTTTAAGCTTGCACATTACATAGACAGCAAACTGTGAGGCGGTAATGAGCTAAGTTATTTACAATGACATGTAAAGGTTCAAGGTCACAAAAATACACACAGAGACAAGTTTACTACGCCCACTAGCCCACCATCCACCACAAAAGTTAATGTCTGCAGGCCATTTCACGACCATCGTCACCGGGAACAGCCTCCATAACCATTACCATAACGAGCACGAAAAAACGTTAAGAGAAACTGTCGCCACAAGCGAAACTCTTTCTTTGATTAAAATATTTTTGACTGGCGCCATGAGTTCAAACTACACTATCGAATCAAACAATGGGTCCAGATTGCCAACTGTACACACATTCACGCCTAATACAATTAAGACTGCAATGCAAACAATAGCCTACATTGCAGGAAAGAAGTTCTTGGATTTAGTCATCAAGGGCAACATGATTTCTTCTTCCGGTTTAGTCAAAACTACTCGTAATCAATTTCTCCAGTCGGAAGTAATTTGGACCGGATTGAAGAGTTTCGACTGTAAAATACATAGATAGAGCCCCTTTGTATCGTGTGATAATTCTTATATTTACCTGTTCCCCGTGAAAGCTGGGGCTTATATCGGACGCATTCTGATTAAAACTTCACGGTGGTTCTTTCAGCAATTTATTGCCACAAAATTCACTCCCAACTGTAACGCAACAGTATATACACACCCTTTCCCGTTGTGTTTTACTTAAACGGCATTCTAAACTCCAGGGATTTGCGTCAGCGGACCGGCAAGCAATTTAAATGTATTTTTAAAACCTCTCATATTAAAATACTATTTTCTCTTTGTAATAGAAATTTAGCTGCAAATGGAAAATTAAGAGATTACGCTCACTGTGACGTCACATTTGTAATTTTCAATTTAGTTTAAGGCTGCAGAGAAAATTGAATTCAGTGTTTTACACGTAGGTTATATGAACTGGAAAGTTAGGATGATTGTTTGTTTGTTATTCGATCACAGCATAACGTCGGTTTTAATTAATTTGGTACATGCTATAGTGTGTGCCAACAGATTTAACTTATTATTTACAAAGAATTCAAGTTCCTATCCGCCTTAGGAATCTGTTCCTGTTTATATTTTTTTATGTAGGTATCTGAACAGATCCACATAAAAATGAAGAATAAAATGAACCAAATTGCAAAGAATTCAAGCTAGTGCAGTTGGGTTTTGTTGTATACCTGCTGCGTATCGGTTCTATCCGCATATAATAAAACTGAAACAAATAGTGCCATGTATGCGGAATATTCACATTTATCAACATCGATTCGCATTTTCTTTTTGATAGCTCTTCTCATTTTCTCATGTAATCATCTGCGTTACTGCATACTTCGTACAAAATAATTATTTTAAAATAATAAAATGCGAATCGAAACTGATAAATGTGATTCAGGCCTTCTCGTATGACTGTTTTATATGCTTGTAAATATCCATTTTGTAACAGAAAGGTTCGATTTCATATTATTTTAATCAACTCTTGTTATTTTATTTCGGTGCTTTGATGAACTGAACAAAAAGTTTTCAATTCATTGACATAATAAACATTTGATTGATGAGTTTCACAAAAACATTATTGGGCTCCGATGTTACAAACAATGCTCGCTTCGATAAATTTAGTTAAATAAAATTTATGCCCATTTTGTTTTGTCATGAAAATATTCCATTTCAGTAAATATTCACGCCTACACCTCCGAATAGTTAGGCAGAGGTTCGTCGACATGTTTTAGGTCTCATCTAATTGGCGCCCGCTTATTGCCATTAACTGGGCACAAATTTAAACTTCCAGCTGCTACTGAGAATTTCATAGAAAATCCAACAACAGTTTGCTCTCAACTTTCAATCGAACTCAAGACTCTCAACAGCCACACTTGCAACAGATAGACTTATGAGGCAATTCCATAGTTTTATTCTTCCAATATTTCGAGCCTTTTAACGTATCTACAGCGAAAAGTAAAAGAACAAGTGCATTCGGTTTTGCCTGGTAGTGATTTTCTCGCAAAATTTACCAGTCCTAGTCAGTAGTTGGCGTGTTACAGGAAATTTAATTATGAAGTCAGTTACCGACTACAAACAGAACAAGAGCCAGTGGCTGAATGACTTGATACTGTTATTTGTATATGCGAACAGTATACCTGGCTATGAAATCTTTTTACAGTGCTGAATACCAATATTAATTATGATTATAATTAAGTATTTTTTATATGAATTGTTTTGAACCCCTAGTTAGGAGCAGTAACCTAACAATCAAATCTACATCATTTTATAAACAATGGAAAAGGAAGGACTCAATTGATTTATTTACACTGACAGCTTAACAAAAAAATGTACCTAATAGAGGCCGTAAGTCAATTACATCACTATACATCACTTATAGCTATTGAATAAATTAAATGTTATGTGTATATAATAATAATAATATATATAGATAAATATATTAAAGTTTGGTACAATATTCATCATCATCATCAACCCATATACTGTCTCACTGCTGGGCACGGGTCTCCTCTCACAGAATGAGAGGGCCTAGTGTGCGGGTTGGTAGACTTCACAATACAATATTACTAGTATTTATTTATTATACTTGGCATGCTAAAAATTTTTAAAGATATACAATTTAGAGAAAGAAAAATTCGATCAGGTAGGGTTTTTAAACTGCGTCTCTTTACAATATTACTGTTTACTTTCTTTGTTTTAATGTAGGCTTTCTCCCTTTAGCATGAACATTTCGCGTGTAAGGCCGCGGCCTCCGTTACGACTGGCAACCCTCCGGCTGTACCCTAATCATGTTACGTAATAGTAATTGGAAACTGCCACGTTTGATATTTGAAACGCCATTGAAGCTATAGGATCCAGTTGTACTAACAAGTTTAGCTAGAAATTACCGGGGACTGTTCTATAGGGATCATTTGTAATAATTTGGTTGCTGGATCATGTATGGAGAAGAAAGAATCTAGTTGCGTCTGTATTAGCTAAAAACTGGATAGAACAAATTTATTTTAAGTCCTATGTAATAAAGGCTATGGCCATTTTTCGAATCCAAACTCCAAGCAGTTATGCATTACTTATACATTCCTACGTACGTTTTTGTACATTATGAAAGTAGTAAATTTATTTTTATTTTATTACATGGCTTGTACCCAATAAAAAATAGCTCATCTTTGGAAATACATGTTGGGGTACACTTGCAGGAGATGCTTAACTTGGGAAGGTAAGCTGCACTTATAAATGAATGCATGGTTGAGGAATATTATTTAAACGTGATGAGTACCCTTCGTAGACTGCTTCTGGTAGTCCCGAACGCGACTGCTAAGCGTAAGTATCTGTTTCACGAACCTTGGAGTTTGGTCTGTGATACATACCCTCAAACTGAGTACATCAATACAACTTAATCCTTCTTGGATCAGTATCCAAGAGTGATGAGTGATGGCATGATGATGACAATGATGATGACCCTTCATAGATTTGAGACCATGACTACTTATAATTTGTTATGAAATAACACTACTTTGTGCATTTTCCTACAGCATAAGAGTAGTAAGTAGAACCTGCGTCTTCTGCGTGGTGGTATAACCTGAATACGCACATTTTAATTCTGCCCGCGTCAAATATTTCCTTCGCTAAAATGACTTTAAAATCTTAGCATGGAAAATGCAAAAAAATATAATAATTTCATTAATCTAATTGTGTTATGACTCTGAATCACAGTTTGAATTACGGGTTCGCTCGGATATCACAAATCATACCAAATGGACACGTTGCAAGATAAGTCTTGAACAAACACTTTTGGTGAACTTGTTCATTATGATCTTTTGTATTTTTCTGACCTTTGTGTTTTATTGTGTTCCATGAACATCGGTTCTTGTTGTATCTAAATAAACTTCTGTAGTGTAGTGTAGTAGAAAATACCCATTTCAAATCTGAACGACGATTAATGTGCAATCAGCTTAATTTATTTATGACAAATGTACGTGTTGCCATATAATAACCCCTACAGTTTCTCAACATCATTTAAAAAAGCTCAACATCCATAAGCTGGCACCAAAGATCTTCAAAACTTTCTACAGTTGCTTGTGATCCAAAATATCTAAAGTAAAAATACACGATAAAAATACACGATAAAAATACAACATTAATAATATAATAATATATATATAATATATTTTTTGGGACATTTTACACAACACCATCTAGTCCCAAACTAAGCAGAGCTTGTACTATGGGTACTAGACAATGGATATAATACTTATATACTTTTTTTTTTGTAAATACATACGTATAATACATAAGAAACACCCAGATAAACACAAATACTCATGTTTTATCCACACAAATATTTGTGTCCTGTGGGAATCGAACCCACGACCCCATGATCAGCAGTCCGGCACTCGAACCGCTAGACCACAGAGGTCATAATCCTTATTTCCACACTGCCCTTTAGAATGCCACAGCATGCATTTAATAATCATTCAGATACCTTTACAAGTCAATGATTTTTAGTACATGATAGTGCCGGAATTTTAAATCTGGTTGATCCTCCATAATGGTTACATCATGAACTGGATCTGTCAACTGATGAAAAAAAGGTTGATTAGGATGAAGGATTATTGAGGTATTGCGAGCAGACTGAACGATAGGCTTCTTTTTTATTTGTTTGTAATGGGAATTATACGATATCAGTGTAAATGGCTTGTTGGTCTTTCTGATCCTATAAATAAATGATATTTATATGACAGATACTGTTTAGAATATGATAATCACAGTTTCCTGAATAATTATAAACGTTTTACTTAAAAAACGAGCCAAAAGACATCTACGAAATGCTACCAGTCCGAACTGCCTTAGTAGTTAGGTATATTTAAAAGAGCTCCTTATATCCTGCTTGACTGCAATGTTATCCATTGCTCTGCAGTGCTGCAATTGTTCGCGTTCTTCCCTGGCTCTCCCCCTGTTCTCCGAGGAATTAATGATGCTTCGCAGAACTAGGACACTTTTAATTGATTCTCGTTTAATTGGGGCTTTTATTAGAAGCAGTAAAATATTTGGAAGGCGGTAAACGTTTTAAAAATGTGGTTGATATATTATTTTGCCTTTTACGTTTGAAATAGATAAATGTCACGTTGAGGAGAAAATAAGTAGGCATCAATATTTGTGTAAAGATTTACCATTAAGCATTACGGACTAAGTAAAATAAAATATTTTGTGAATAGGTACTCAAATGTAGGCGCTTGTTTTTTTTAATGTTTTTATTTCAGTTCTAAAAACGAATACCTACTCCGACTTTCTCAGTTAATTCCAGTTTCGTTGAGACATCGGTCCTTTTTGAACTATTATTCAATAATCGTTTGCCGATTTATGGACTGCACACATGGACTTCACACAACAGCCATTGATTCTTACACAACTCTGGGCCAGTGGTATACTTCCTACTCCACATGCTATGTTGTTGACTGCGACCCCACATAAATTATCCAGAGTGTACTCAAGTAGGGCAAACATTGTATTTGTATCAACAAAATATCGTCCATCATTGTTCTATCGCACAAGTCGACCACCGCGATCCTGTACCCATTACAGTAATTGAATTGCGAACAATTTGTTTCCTTTGAAGAAATTGTTTATATCATAACAACACCATTTACCGATGCTGAATCGATTCTTAATCTCTGTGAAATAAGCCACAAGGTTGCTTTTCGTGCAGAGATTGGTTTTAGAAGTGTAACTGGACACTGGTTCTAGAACCATTCGGAAGTATTCGGATTTTGATTTATACCCGATAACGGAATTCGCTTATACCCATGAATGCGTAACAGGAGAATGCGGGCGCGGGAAATTTATGCCGCTTCTTGTTTCGACTTTAAGTGGTATTGAGATAAGCGACGCCATGGCGATTGAATGGGATTAAAAGACCAAGAAATATGGTTGGAATACGACCGTTTTGCCGGAGAATCTTCAAAGGAAATCATTATGAGTTACTGCGTGAGTTCTTTGGGTGCGAATCCCAACTTTATAGAAACGTATGAGAGGTATTTCTACTTCATTCATTCATTCATGTAAGTAAGTTGGATGTACTCATACTGAAATTGAATACCAACACAACATTTGCATTCAGAAAAGTAAATGCAAAGAGGGATATAATAATCGCCAAACATGTAATGAACGTAAACATTCGCAGACATAACAATTAAGATGGCCGACATAATTGCTTTATATCCTCACTCGACACACTATGACCTCCGGCGTTTAGCGCACAGTTAGCGGCCACGCTAACTTGTAATAGAGTTTATGTCGACTTGTTAACATACATAGACGTCTGGTGCCAAGTCATAACACTCGTCGCTATAAATTTCGTGAAACGTTTTATACTACCTAATCGCTTCACGAGCCATAGATTCTATGCTAGAGGTTCACTTATCGCACTTATTCTGAATAATTTCAATCCGCCTACCATCACGCCTGTAATCCTCGACAGCCTAAGCAGAAGTGTACTGATGTACCTACATCATACATACATACGAACTGTATAGGTTACCACTTACCATCGAAGGCCATTTCAAAAATTGCCCTGCATTGAAACACTCACTTGTTTGCTAATATCCTATGTCTGGACTTTAAAAGAGACTTTAATTCTCTGAGTTTGTTTCGGTGTTTCTTCTCAAAGGTCGTCAGTTAGGAAATGCCGGATTCATGTAGCTTAAAAAAAATTAAAACATTGACTTGTAAAAGTGTCTTTAATAGATCTATTTGCAGAAATAAATATTATTTATCATCAGGCAGAATTCATGCTTGTTTGGCACTTTAGAAGTATAATATTCTATATGGCCCTGAAATGAGTTAGACTAATTTCACCGCTTACATTTAAACAAATATCACGACAAAGATGGTCCTCGACAAGAGACAATACTGAATATCATATCCGCGTTATCTCGTCACGCTTGCACTTCGCACAAAGTTGTCCACACTCCAAACTTTTACACATAAAACGTACAGTAACGCGAGTTAGTCGAAAGCGGGTGATATGAAAGCGAGTGCGCTGACGTCACAAGTTGGTCAACATGCCGCGATGAGGCCGCGGAGTGAAGTTATGAAGCGGTGATGTGGTGTTTGGAGTTAAATGCGTTGGGAAATCACTTCGCACCCTCACATAATATTTTGTGCAAATATACTGCTATACACTAGTTTTTACAATAACAATTATTATGTAGCCATTTGGAAGTCTTATCATTACTGACGAAACTGAGGACAAAAAGAAATAAGTACTTATACTTATTCCTAACCCTTTGAGAAATACAGGCATGATAGTACAATAATGTACCTATGTTAATGGATTTCTCTTCAGCGCTTCAACACCTCTAAACTCTGTTTGACAAAACAGGGATGTTGGTCTAGCTGTCTGTCTGCGAAATCGTAACTCCTAAAATGGTTTAAGTAATCTTTGGCTCAAAACAAAGTTCGTGTCGTGAACATCAAAATATTGTAATCGTAGAAATGTTGTTCGACTTAGCTGCTCTAGCATAATAATCCTTGCACCCAAAAACCTTCGCAACGCGTTAGCAATGATTATCGACGTACCTAGATCTCATAGCTAATTTAGCACACACCTGGCGCACCTGTAAAGTGCTAGACGTGAGTAAACGATGACGTCACCACCAGCTCGCACTTACCTCCAAACCTTTGCGATATTAATCTCCTTGAACGCTGCTTAAGTACGACAGCAGATTAAGCGTAGATTCACTAAAATGGCGGAAACTCTATATTAAGGATCATATTCACAGTTAGGGGCTCGTGGCTAAATCAAAAGTATACGATTATATCAATCTGCCACAAAACCGACGCCGCCCAGTCAAATTCTGAAAACCCATAAATCTTTTAGCCTCGAAGAGACAAAAGTTCCGCTTTACTGGGTTTAGCCTTTGGTTTGTGATCACGTCGGACTAACCGTCGACTGCCTTACTTTAGGTTGCTGATAATTGCTGCTAGCAACTAGCAATAACAAAAGAAATATGGGTAAGTACTACGGTTCGCCATCTGCAAATTCTGAAGGTCGATGCCATAATCTTGTCAACACATTTTTCTCAAAGGTGCATCGTGCAAACCCGCTAATTCTATGGCGGTACAAAGTCAAAGTTCAAGGCACCGTGTGTGAGCAAAACGTGACGATTCGCCGGGCCGCGAGCTTAGCTCACACCTCCATATTTACAGCCCTTTGCCAAACAATCCTCTAACATAATTAAATAACAGAATAACATCTTAAGAACGCCTTTAAAACAAGTGGTACTTAACTACCATTTTTTACAGTTTTGGATTTAAATTCGAATGGATCTCTCTATGCCTCTTTATATCCCTTTTAGTTGCCCCTTATTTTGAAAGTGTATAATAATATCTACACAAAATTTAATAACTTGGTTTACCTCATAGTTTTTGCATAAATTGACGTGCGCCGCGTTGCGGGACGTTGCGGTGTGATGCGACGCGGCGCCACGCAATGATTAACGAGCAAATTGTGAATACTCACTTGAGCGTTATCCCTCATAGTTCCGGAGTTAGTGTGAGATATTTTGTATAAGTTTAAAATTTGACTTTGACAAAAATTACAAGCATCCTTTATTTTTATAGCTTTTATATTTGCTCAATCTGTTATAATTTTGAATCATACATTTTACTTCTTGGACAAAGTGAGAATATAATTCTACCACTAAAATAGTCCTATAAAAATATACAATAACAAATTGCAAACATGATGGGCTTCGTGCAACCAAATGATTAAATTTTCGTTGTTTCTATCTTTTGTAAACTCAAAGTATATAATAGTTTACTTGACAGATTGAACTTTACATATATCCGTCACAAATCAGATCTCTCAGACAATTTATTGCAGTTTTCCAATATGGCAATCAGTCTCCAAACATATCGTTCTTTCCGTAATGCTTGTAGCATTTGTAGCTATTGTAGCATTAAATCTAGAAACAAAATACAACATGCCTCCCAGACTGGACGCTAATGACGCCTTCATAGTTAATACAAATGGCGAAAATTATCGACTTATTTGCAATCCAGATGATATGCAATATCCAGCTCCGGAACTACTCGTATAATGTGATACTCGGCCTGTCTACACACATTATTTATTCAACCTCTAACAACGCCTATATCGTAACAAGTCTAGTCTAAGCACTGAAGGTCTTGTTACTTCGTACTAGATTAAATATGAATCTTTACACCAGGGCAGGTGTTCTGGGCTTAACTTAATGATGAGACAGAATTTGGTAAGGTTGTATAATATTTTAACAACGATTTTGAAGTGTCGATCGGGCAGCCTCTGAGCAACCAATGTGTAAAATTGTGTGTAAATTTGAACAGATTTGCATGCCTTTACAGATCATTTTAGTAAATAAATATTTGTGATTGCACGATTGGCATAACAGTTACGGTGGTCACCTCGCCACTACTATTTCGCCGGTTATTATGGGTTCGATTCCCATCCGAGATAAATATTTATGTGATCCATAGATATTTTATTTCGTATGCGTGTAAAGTCCCCCGCGACATACTCCGCGCGTTTGTTCCCTAGTGCGTGAGCTGTCTTTTTTTTCAATATAGAAATCCTAGCTTGTAAATATTGCTTCTTTTATTATAACAAAACTTATATTCGATCTTTCGTTAACTAAAGTGGATATTACGGATCTGAATTTAAATTCATTCAACTGTGCGGCTAGTTAGCAGTTTAATGAACATATTCGTACCTAGATACATGATAAATTTACTATCACACCGTTTATCTCCGAAGGGTTAAACACAGGTGTAATATAGACCCACAGTTCGCAATTATGTTTTACGTTCCATATAATCTAGCCTCCGAGCTGGAAATCGAATAATTGCTTGACCTGGGAATTGTATCTAGGACCTCACATCGGACACTAGACCGATGAAGTAGGTTAGTTACTACACTGGTTTATTTAGTAATTGGGCTATATGGCTAATGTTTCTGATAACTATAGCAAAATCGCTACTTATATCGCCAAAGTAACATGAATGTTCGACCCCAGTGAACAGAATCGTTACGGCGATTTCCCAAACGTAATCTATCAATACTTCGGCACACATTACACCTGGGACGGGAATACATAAGGAGCATCCAACTATGATCACTCGCTTCCCGGAATATTGATATTAAGATCACCATTTTCTTCACATTTAATTTTAATGACACATAATATGTGTGTATGCAAGCATATTGTGTCTTCGAAATTTATTTGGGGTTTTAAAATTATTTAACTGTGTTTTTTTAGTGCAAATCGTAATATTATGCCTACAAATCTCAGGGGATAAAACAAGGGTATAAGAACGTATCATATCTATCACATCCACCAGCAGTGGAACGTGTAGGTATTATTGTTTTTCCATCATCGTGCACCATTTTTAAATGAAGATTATAAGACCCTTCACACTCATCAGTATCGTATTTGTTCATTAATTTAAAATTGTTCAGACAGATATGGTTTTAATTATTTAATTCTCGTATATAGTTGTGTGTCTAGCTCTGAAGATTTACTCTGTGTTAATCCCTGTTCTAAACTGGCCTTCAGCGACACCATAGCCGATTCGGATGTTGCAAGCAGGCCTAAAACCTGCTAACTGATCTAATCTAGTGATCGACCACGTCTCTGTGCCATATGCCATCACTAACACACATCGACGACCTGGTAGTGGTCGCTGGGAGGCGTTGGATGCTGACGGCAAATAACCAGTCCTTGTGGAAGTATATGGGGGAGGCCTTTGTTCAGTAGTGGACCTCTTATGCCTGATATGATGATGATGAAGATGTGGAAACACTGGCATCACGTCGGGGTCACCAGTGTGGGTTACACTGGCATCACTTCGGGGTCACCAGTGTGGAGAGGCGAGGTGTATTGCCCCTCCGACGTAAAGGGAGGATCCTCCAACCAGGCGGGTGTTTTGCCTGGCGGGCCACGGCCCGACGGTTGATGTCGGGCGGTTGTATATATGCAACTTGTCGTTGCGAATGTTGCTTGCGCGATTCAGGCCTTCGTAGTTCTATGTAGCGCGGTAGATGTCGCTACATCACTCCCCCCCGAGACCGGAGGTCGATGATCCAGATGAGTCAGCGGTCAGTGCGTCTGAAGAGCTTGCCAGTGCCAGGAGTGCGAGTTCCAGTGAGTCGGAACGGATGCCGCGTAGTCCACAGTGAGTCGGGACTGTGAGCGGTGAGTGCGATGAGTCCCCAGTGAGTCGGGGCGATGCTTGTTGCTGCGTAGTCCTCAGTGAGTCGAGGTGGTGCAGTGAAGCGTAGCGTAGTGGCTGGCTGCTGCGTCGACCAGGAGAGACGGCCTCTGCTTGTTGACCGGCCGAAGTGCAGTGTGCTGTGCCAAGTCGCTGATGTCGGCTGAGGGTTCTGACCAGGCTGCATGTCTTGCTGCAGGCATGTGGTCAGGCTGCCCGTTGAAGCCGGAAGAGTGCTGGCTGGCTGTGTGACTCGCTGCTCGATCCGTTGAAGGCTGCTGTGAGCGGAAGGTGATGACGAAGATACTGGTCTCCGGAAGGCTGCGCTGATGTTCTCGCTCGGGGTCACCAGTGTGGAAACACTGGGATCACGTCGGGGTCACCAATGTGGAGAGGCGACGAGAGGTTTCCCCTCCGACGAAAAGGGAGGATCCTCCAACCAGGCGGGTGTTGTGCCTGGCGGGCCACGGCCCGACGGTTGATGTCGGGCGGTTGTATATATGCAACCCTGCATATCGGACACTACAGCTATATATTGGTCTAATTTGTGTTTTGGTCTTCAAGGTACCAGGTACCCTTACTTTGTGGTTCTTGTTTCATGCAAATGCATGAAACAAGAACCACAAAGTAAGGGTACCTGATATGAAAAGACGTTACATTGTTATCATTTAATAAAGTTCGCTAGCTTTTTGCTTGCACAACAAAAAACTAGCAAGACCCGCATAGTATGAGGATTATTAATACGCTCGACGCTCCCAGCACGCCATCATCACACTCACCCCACACACTAGAAACGTGCGTAGGACGATACTGAAACGTTACGAGACCCTGTTAAATCAAAATACACAAATGGTTCGCGCGCTGCGGTTGCAAGTTTAATCAAGTTAAAATTCTGACCGAAACCGATGCCGAATATTTTAATAAAACGCTGAAAGGGACTTTGTTACTAATATTATTGAGATAGGTATTTAAAGAATCCCAAATACCTACCTGTTAGTCAATTTATTTTGATATCGAATTTGGTTCAAATTTTACGTGAGTTTCAGAAGCGTATGAAAACGTATTTGGTACAGGCAGCAGTGATTTTTGCAGTAGGTACCCATATGTATATACATACATGATATCCGTTGACTAAAATTTACATAATTAAAATCTATTATATTATACTATATTTCGTAGAAATATACCTAACATTTATTTAAACTAAGTAACTTAATCTAAATCCATAAGTTATTACTGTAGATTAACTAAGATTTAGTCGCAATATCTATCTCTGAAAATTATATAATTGAAAAAGAAATCAGCGACTCTTAGTTCAATAAGTACACTACAAAAATATACCTACTTTTTTATTTAAACTCTTAGAATATAACAACTGTTAGATTGAATGACAAGAATTATGCATATCTAATTAATTAATTAAAAATACGTTTAATTGAATTGATAATAAATAATTATTATTATACATATATATTTCACAGGGTCTAGAAATATTGGAAATTAGGCCTATGGTGAGCTAAATTTCGATGGGTGAGACCACAACTGTTTAAAATGCAGGCTCCAGAACTGAGCCCAGTTTGAATCAACAAGAATTTGTCCCTAACGAATTTGTAACAGAGTTCTGTAATGTCCTTCAGAAATTATCATGAATTAAGGTTGTTCAGCAGTGATAGCCTAGCGGTATGACCATTGGACTGCCAAGTCGAAGGTCTCGAGTTCGAACCCAAGGCACGCACCTCTGACTTTTCGAATTCATGTGCGTAATAATAATGTTTTTTGTCGGTATGGAATATCTCCTTTATTACAGTGCGAAGTACTCGAAAGGATCATATCTAGTCGTACTTAACTTGATATATACCTACATAGAATAAAAGATAACATACCTACCATCGTTTTTGGTCAAAACTTACGAAAATGCAAAAGAAAGTTTTTATCAGAAAATCATACATTTAATAACATTACAGCGGTCCATAGATATCAATTTAAGTTGTTTTTTTTTTTAAATAAACAAATATAAAAAAGGCATGGCTTCGCATGCATAAGTGCTAAATACAATAACATTAAAAATTAATGTACCATATCAATACTATAACAAAAAAATCTCCTTTCCCCAACTGAACTGGATGTGATCAAATTACTAGGATTATACCCGTATGTTCGCCTCCAGCACTGTGAAGTCTTTGAATTGGTGTTAATCCGTTCGCAACCGTCTGCACATACGGTACATAACTGGGAAATCAGCGTTAAGGTCAGACTAATTGCCAAATTTTGGACTTTTCAACGGTTACTCATAACTACAAGTAGGTAGCTTAGAAATGATTTGATTTGTATAATTTCTATCTCTTTAACTGGAACTACTTTGATATTTGGTTTAAGAATACTTCTATTTAGCAGGGATGCCAATTTAACAAAAAATGATGTCAAAAATTATGTGTAGGTATTATTATAATTCTGTGAGAAAATATAATAAAATTGGATTTATGTTAAATATTTGTATGCCACTCCGTAGCAGGACACAGAGACGCTATTGTTTAATTAACCATCTGTTTTTTACCTGTGTAGGTACACAAATAAATGCACTTGATTTGATTTGAGAGAACAGTGTTTGGAACTAAAAAGGTGCGACCTTGGTGAGACATATCTACCTAATACCTTATTAGAAGCGTCGGTTCTAACATCAACCGCTATTACGGGCATTTTTGCAAAACTGTATCATATAGAGTAGGTCCCTCAAGACTCACTTCAGTGTAACCGAGCCCGGATGCTCATTGAGTCGTCTCCGCTGGTGACAAATGAGTCGTCGGTGGCTAATTACCAGGCCCGCACCACATAATTATTTACACATCAACTGCGGAAGACGCCCCAATCATTAATATTGTTACCACTCCAAGTACAGCAAATACAGATTGTATTTGCGATAGATAGATACACTGTCTAGTGGTTTGAATGTCAATCTATAGCTATAGCTTGGTGATAAGGAGCGAATACGGCGTAGTGCCCATACCTTTTTACATACAGATCTTATTCTAGGCTTCTTATTATACCTATTATTTTGTTGTACGATTTGACGGTGGATTTAAAAAAAATCTTAAAAAACAGCCTGACCATTAAGTACGAACATGACCAAAACAAAATTAAATTAATCAGTCGAGCTGTTCTCAGGTGATGCCCCGTAATACATGAGGCAATAACTTTTTATGTATGTAGATTTGACCAGGGTATTACACCCATGCCGTTGATAAAACCCCGAGTATTAGTGTCCAATTGATGCTTGCGGCTATATAAATCTACGGGTGCTACCTACTTTTGATTCAATTAGTGTCTACCGATCGATGACGAAATCAAAATATTTATATTATTCCATCGGTTGTCCATCAATCGCAGTAAGACGGTCGATGCACACATTGCGTGTCAATTGACAAGTTCGACTATCAACGTGAATCACCTTAACCTTTCATCAATCACACATGGTGGAACAAATTGTCCCTCCGTCGACACTGGTACACAATTGGAACGCGACAAGTATCGGTATTCGCTCTCGGTACCTACTCGACGAGCCGTTCGATATTAGCATAGCTCAGTTCGCGAGTTTACCATTACTGGGTAATACCGCGAAATTCGCTTACTCCCTAATTAAATTTTGATATCGACCGCGAAAATTGCATTTCATCTCATAAGATGTGCTCTCTAATTAACGTAAGAGTAGGTAAGTACTTAGCTTGTAAACATAAAATAAATAATAATCTATGAAATGTTTGTCTGAGACCAGTATTTTATTAAATTACCATGAAGTTATGAACTTTACAACTATAAAACCGCAAAGTGACCTGGAAATGTTTGAGTAATCGATGTACTTACTCATCGTATCGCGAGTTTCTATTTCTAAAGTGATTTAATTAGATTTGTCACAACTTTAATGACTAATTTGAAGGATTGCTGTCCTGTTACATAGATGACCTGTTATTTAAAAATAAACAACAAGCTTTAATATGTTAAGAAATCGTAAGTAAAATTGAATGTTAATGGTGATTAAAAACCCTGATCATTATGCCAATGCTAACACTAAAACAGATTCCATTTACAGAGATAAAAATATAAATTCAGTTTACACATTGATAGGTATAGATATAGTTCACAATCCTGAATATTTAAAAATATATTAGAAAAGGAGTTCAAACAGTTATTTTTCATTGTAGGTATCCTAACTGGCATTGATGCATTTTCAATGTTGACATTGAATTTTATTATTATTTTAAGTCCGATATAAAAATGATAAATTGAGACAAATTTGTTATAATATATTATTAGCAGAGACATTACTCACATATTTGCTACTACTACTATGTCTGAACTTTAAAATAAAAAAGGTATGATTGTTTCTTATGAGATGTCGAAAGTTAGGAAATGCCAGGGCCATCTAGCTTTTACTAAGAAAGTACACAGGCTCGACGAAAATATCCGTGAAACATACGGAGCACACACTCGACGCAACGGTATGGCGAGGTGAATGTGAAGGAGAAAAAAAATTCTAAGAAAAAACATAATTTAAAGGCTCCGGGTGCTCCTGTGTATTTCGGGTCCATTCTCTTGTGGACCTGTTTTACAACAACTAAATATAAGCTATAAGACCCACTTTTACACAAAACACCCTGACTAATATAAGCAAAACATATTTCACTTTCACTTACGCACAACCCTGCTTAGAATAATATAAAATAAAAAATAACACGTTATCAATTTACTCGCAGCTTTTACTAAGAAAAACAAGGAAAGTCAACGTAAATAAGGAGGGAACATTTTCTTAACAATACATCAGCCGCAGCGTCTATTAGGAACATTGTCAAAACACAACACGTTTGAAAGGCAAAGCATGTAAACAAACAGACATAAAGCCTATGAAAAAGCAATACGTCCAAGTGTTTGATAAAAGCGATGCAAATAAATATTTTCCTGCCCATCGACGGGTTCTTTGCATAAATTTCAGTTATGGTAAGACATTTGTCAATGGATAATGCTGTTCCAGCGATATTCATGGTTCGAAGAGGTCGTATATCGCCGCCTGCATACATCTCTGCGGGAATGCCGAATGTACGATAAATATGATATACGAGTGTCCTAAGGCTGTGTATATTTCCATTTGGCGTTAAAGATAGAGGCAATTATTGGCCCTTAATATGTTTTGTATGATAATTCGGCGTATTACAGCGAACACGAATAAAGAAGGTATATAAAATGGTTTTTTGATGTGATTACGTCTGGGTACTTTATGGAACTTGAAATAAAATGTATGAAAACGTATGAAGTAAATTATAATGTTGAGAAAAATTTGTAAGCTTCGTTTCATTTTGTTACATCGTTTTCTTCATAGGTTGTACTTTCTGAAATGACATTTATTTTAATGATGTACCTACCTATGAACTTACGCTTAAATTTCTTGAACTTTTATTTTAAAATTTTAACTTTCTGAATTATTTTTAACAATAAATGACGTACTTTTTCCTCACAAGCAAACAGGATTCATGGTAGACACGAGATCAATGAATGAGGAACTATTTCTTTGCCAATTCTCGCTTACCGAAAATCTAAATTATATCAACATTAAGCAAACTGAAAATATAAAAAAAGAAAACAAAAATAAGTCGATGCGAAGTGTGGACACGGGGAAATCGGAATGATTGTCGACAGGCGGTTTACTTGGGACGGAAGGTAATCCGGGATGATACAGACACAGAGATTTGTACGATAATGAGATCCACTGCCATGAGCCGAGAGCCAGTGGTGGCTGATTCAGTGGAAGTAAGTACGCTGTCATCTGTGGCTCATTTGATTATGGTTTATGCTGATGAGGAAACGAGTGCTTGTATTGACATTTGTTTCTTTCTCATTAAGACTTCTGTTGCTGTCTTCGTGGATTTTTCTTATAATAATTATGTGCGATTGCAATTAAGCATTTTAATATCTTATATTGTATACTTCTTATAATTTATGCAAAATTATCAAACATTTAAAATCAACCTTATTTATGGCTCAGATCACTATAAAAAATTCTTCAGTTTTAAAAAATATATACATATCTACCATCACGCCTGCATTCCCCGAAGGTTTAGGCGTATCAATTTACACCCACACTTCGCCGGTATGTTTAAGTCCCATTTAATAGGGGGTGAGCCTATTGTCATTAACCGGGCACAAATCCACACTCCCAACTGCTACCGAGATTTTTTTTAATAACAATTACAACACGTTACTCGACCTGAAGCGTAGAAATTGATCTCATTCACTCTGACATAAAAAAAATCTGAAACTGTGATTCGACCTTTAATTTGAAATGTATCGCCCGTCATTCTTCACCGGGTGTTCGCTCATTCGTAGGTACGGCCATATTCTTTTGACGACGGTGACGTGATAGACGCCACGGAAATTGCATATTACTTGCCTAATAGCAAACCTATAAAGAAAAATGCGAATGGGAGAGAGGCGTAGGCGAGTGAGTGTGTACCTATACGTTTTATGCGACTTGCATGATCAGCGAGTCAGTTTGGTTTCGACGCAGGCCAGTGAGCCAGAACAGCGGTGTTCCGCGAGTAGTGTAGTAAGTATGCACTGGGTAGGTACCTACCTATTTATTCAAACCTTTCGAGTTTTCCAGTATCTATGTCTATCTATCTACTAGGTACTACCGCAAAGTAAATCGAAGCCATACTAAATCAAACTACCATAATTATATGAGTCATCCGTAAAAGATATACCAACCAAAACTGTTACGTCAGCTGATCTGAAGTGCTAGTCTAGATTTTATTTATTGTTTTTATCAATTTATTGTTTTTATCAAAATTGTATTGATACTGTTCGACTTGGCCAAACCGACGCTGGGCGCTTATAAGTCTCCAAAAGTTAATATTTATAGTTTTATCTACAAGATCCTTGGACAATGTTTCAACAAACCCTCATATATAATGTAAACAGTCCCTACCTAGTTTCCAATATCTTAGACCACAGCTTGCAAGCTAACTGCATAAAATGTAGTGAATATTGTAATTAAGTAGGGAAGCAAATGTTAGTTTTGCTAACGGAACACCTCTCCCCCTCGACTCACTCCGCCGCCCACCTCCTTCGGTGTCGGCTAATTAGCAAGCACTGTTTTCTACAAACAATAAAACTTCCCTGAAACAAAAAAACACTAGTCGATGGTTGCGTATGGTAAGAATCTTAAAGACGTCTATACATCTAGCTAGGTGTTAGGCTCGTCATTTTACTTCTATCAAAATGTTTCCCCATATGGAGACCAAATATTACACCCAGACTTTTAATAAAGGTAGTGGTTTAAATGTGGACGTCCAATCACTGGGGGCATTGTCCCTATGTAACATGGAGCACCTTAGAATCAAGGGTGGAATAGTACGAGTACTAATATAGACCTGCTCTACTGTCAAATAAGAATTTAAAGTAAAAAGTGTGAGCGTATTTGCCACAATCAGGGTGCCATCACTGAGTCTTGTTTGGTATTCTGGCGTACACCATGACACGACATTTTTGTTGCTACACTTATAAAGTGTTAAGAAAAGCAGTAACTACAGGAAAATTTATGTTGCCTAAACAAAGCATAACTATTATTTTGTATAGAATCGGAGATAAGTACTTACACTGAATTTAAAAAATAGATTACCTATAATATGTACCTACTAGATTCAGGCTTATGGAAACTTAAAATAAGGTTTAGTACCTACCCATGACACTGAACAACCTACATTCTATAACTAAAGAATCTTCTTTTACAAAACTAAAATCTAAATAGGTACCTGTGCATTTGAATTAAGTAGGTCGGAAACTTGGCACTGAGTTGGTACTACATATACCTGATTTCTTTTTTATTTGTTCGCAGCCAAGCTCCGATTTTGGGACATTAAGTAGCATATGAGTATGTCCGCTGAATTGTCAAGCTTGGGTTGTAACAGAATAATTTATAGCCCAATGCTCAGATACAAACAAGTGGGAGAAATAAGCTTACCAATATAATGTGTTTTGAAGTACCTGTCAGTTTGATCACAAAAAAATCACACTGTGTGTTTTTTTTGTGTGCATTAAAGTAGTTATATATTTCACTTATTAAATAAAAACTGTATTGTTTATAATCTCAATCAAGATTTAAATCAATGATTTATGTGCTCCGCATTCTCTTTTCGCAGAAACATCACAGCACTGCACTCGCTTTTGGTTTCAAAAGCCGCATAGCACGAACAAAATAAAAAATAAAACTCACTTTGCAATATTAGTTCAATTTCGATTCGATACCAAAATGCATGCATACATAAAACGTTTATGTTAGGTGCACATACTGAGAAGCGCAAACAGTTCAATTTTTCTTTAGAATTGAAAGGATTTTTGGATTGTGTTCGGCAGTTTGCGAGTTATAATGATGTTTGTGTGCCAAACGCAGTGCGGCCGGCGAACAATGGACGCCCAATTTATATCTCAAGATGTGACAAACGGGAAGCCGATAGACGCATGGTCCAACTTTATGGTGCAAGCCATTTATACCATGTTACTGAAGACACTGACTATGAAAGAATGCAATTTACTCGTACTTCGCATATCAAATGTAAGTAGGTGACTAGGTACTCTTAATACGCTCCTTGCCTTCTAAGAAAACTTATCAACGTAAGGTTATAGACAGAAAATGTTAGACGTTGGACATTATTACGTAATCCTGTGAGTAAATATGACAACTAAACAGGCCATACATGGTCCTGTTTGCAGCTTTTGTCGAGTGTAACTAACTACCTATACAACAAATATTTTGAAATCTTAACTACTTTTTATATTCTACCAAATCTGATGACGAATGACGTTTTAATACGACGCATTATCAGAAACTGTACCGAGATACTACTAGCTATGTAGATGTAGTTCCAACCTACCGGCAACCGGCCGACTACCTACCTATACTTAATTACATAAACAAAATAATTATGTCCCTAGACACAATGCAGCACATTCTCGTACTAAACCTAGTTAGGCTTGTAATTTAATAGTTATCAATATAATAATACCATGCTAACCAGATATCGATATACTTAATAGTGATAAACGATACAGTGGTAAGAGTAGTAGATATATCTGATATAAGAACTCGTAGCTTCACTTGTACATATTTAGAATTTCCATTGTAAGTTCTATGTCTAAGAATGACGGATTCCTTACTACACATAGATTAGATAGGTTACCTGTATGCGGATAATAATAATACTTTATTGTTTCAATAATACGTTACAATTGTTGGGACACTAGCCTACACACTAGGATTCCCTGTGTCATGGAGGCTAGTCAACGCGGATCAACAGAATCTATCGGATTTTTTCACTTGTACAACACTTTTCTCCCCAGACGTGCGGAAATAAGTTTATGTCATGATGATCAATCCTAGAGTAATAAATAAATGATTGTTTTTTACTTCTACTACAAATTAACTTGTTCAATAGCTTAAAGTTCTAGTTGGCGTGTTACAGTTACTTATACTTTTGTTGACTTATAAAATGAAGGTAGCCCGCACCCCGGATGTCGCATTGTGTAAGATCACAATATTTCTCATCGCATTGGATCATCTTAACTTATGCTCTAAGTTAGTTATAAAGTGCACTTAACTCAACTTAGCTGTGCTTGGGAATACCAAGTTGTGGGAGTTTGTTCGTTATAATAAACTTTTGCACCGAAATGTTGCTAACTATGACTGCACTGTGAAAAGAAACGTAAAGGTACTTCTGAACTAGTAAGCGGGTACTATTGTACCAACACGATAAACATCGCGGGCTTAGCGATAGCGATAGTTACTTGCAGCCTAGGTAGGTCATCTAGAGCAAATAATATTGATACCGTTTTGACCTAAACGGGGCATGGCGTTCAGAGTGGGGCCTTTTTAAACACGTGAATGCGAATCTAGTAGGTATCGGATCCCAATGAGAGGTTGCCAGGTTTAGACTCTGACCGTAAATCTTGGACCCGACTGAACCAGTTCCGTTCTAACCATGGGAAAACTAACCACCATCTCCATAAATGGGGATTAAGGGAATCATCACAGTGCGATTGCGGAGCACCTGACCAGACCCTGTCGCATGTGGTAAATGAATCCCCTCTTAGTTGTTTTCCCGGTGGAATGTCGGAAGTCCACAAACTCACACCAGCCGCCGCAACCTGGCTGAAAACCTTAGATATAGACATTTGATCCATGCAGGACGACTGCCATACGCAATGATGATGAATATTAAGTTTTGAGAAACCTTTATAAACGTTATCTCTACGAATAGATTGTTTAAAGATTTTTTGTTGATGGAATAGATATGAAGTACTAGCACAAATGTATTATCCGGTCACAAAGTAAACCAATATGCGAGGTTCAGTGTGTAAAACGTAGTAGACATCAATCTCGTGAAGCGGCTGAGCGAGGGTATGACGGACCCGTGAAATGCATCCGCCCGCCGCACACAGCGCATCCAGCCACCACACAGGCATGAATGGAAGATGAACTACGAACAGTGTTTAAAAAGAATCTGGTTTAAAAGGTAAGTAGAACAAGAAACGTATAAAGATCTAAATCGGATCGAAGGATAAAATTCGCGCGTGAGTTAAAATTAAAAAGTTTTTAATGATTTGATGATTTTGATATGATGACTTATAAAAACAAAATTATAAACCTACCACGTATTTTACACAATAAAGCTATGGTTGTTCGTTTTCGTGTAACATGTGATACCTACAAACACAATAAAATCCAAAAAGAATAAACTTGGGTAGTTACCTACTTGATTGATTTTTGATTGAATAACCGTAACCGAGTGCTTCAGGATCGTCAAACTAATCGAGAATACCAGTCAACGTAGGTTGGGTACGTACCTACGTTGACTGGTATTCTCGATTAGTTTACTGTTCTACATATGGAGAGGTAGCAATCCCCCTCTCCATATCTAGAACAGTAGGTATGACTAACAAGATCCAACACCAGTTTAGCTAAAATCAGAAGCATTCAAACAAGGTTTAACAGCAGTCTATCGACCAACTTTATCAAAGTCAGATTGTTTAATGAAAATAATTATAATTCTAGGGTACTTACCTACCTCCCAACACCAAAACATCGAACTCCAATGAATGCTGAATTCGCTGCTGCCGTTTGCTGTTACGGTCTGCCGTCTGACTACATGTTTATCAAAAAATTGCCTTAAAATTGACAAGGGATCTCGTAGTTACGTAATAATTTTATTGCACTGGTTTGCAAGGTGAAGGCACATCGAGACCCCACCGTGTATCTGAGAGCATTCATGACGTGTTTGTCAGGTTATTATACCTTAGGTAGGTATAATAACCTGACAAACAGTTATCGTTTGCATATCGGTATAGCCCCTAAATTACGCTGCGGAGGTCTCATGGTAGCTTAGTGTAAAACACAAATTTTGGTCACCGCCGTAGTAAACCAACTCCAACATAATTGGTAAAAGGCTAGGCAAATGATGATTGACAAATACTGGGAGTATTAGGTATTTGTCACTTGAAGAAAAGAAAACATTAATTAGATACCAACTTACACCTTTGTGGAATCCACGCAATAGAAGCAATTATAGATGGGTTCTTTCAGTTCCAAACCACATAAATTCACAACACACTCAAACACAAATGAAAACCATTGTCCACTATAAATAAGAAAATTGATAGAATTTAGGCACGTGGGTACATAAATACCTACTTAGTTAACGTATTCCAAATAACAAAAAATATTGATCACACGCGTTTTTCACTTGACAGCCGACTCCCGCGCTTTCGGCTGCATACCGTGCGGCGACCTTCGTGACCTCGTCGGCATGAAACACGGAATAGTGCACAGATAATAAAAATATTATGTCATTCATAATTATTTTCATTGCTCAATAAACAAATACCCTTATTTAGATGTAATGTGCAATAAAAATATTTTATTATATTCTAAAACAAATACAAGTAGGTATCTGGTAAAATTTAAATAGCATTATTTAAAAGTATCACGTCATACCTAGTGTTTATTTAGAGAACCAAACTTGGCCGGAGCGATTTCGGTTGTTACTTCGCGCGAAAAACTGCTGCTGTAGAGCATTACTTACCTATTTACTGTTCCGCGTTCCGCTGCTCTTCGAGGTTTACTTTTGTTCATAAAATAATCCTAGGTATTTAATTCTCGTATTTAAAAAAATAGGATGAATACGCTGTCAAGCTCACTATGACAACTCCAAAAGAAAAAGCTTTCTTTTTTTGAATTTCAAGGTTCTTTTCGGCTTTCCACCCTAACGAGAAGATTGGAGATGTCTTAAATAATTGGTCAGTGGGTCGTTGCAATCTGAACTCAATGGACAAGTATTAAGTATCACAAACGAGTTTTAAAATTTCAACTAAAATTGTTACCTTAACCTTCTGTGAATTTTAAACGTGTATGGGGGTGCTGGCCAACCCCCTGTACCCGAGTTCCCTCACCTCTCATCTGTGTAATATAATTCTATTTGCAGTTCCCGATTTGTATGTTTCAGGTGTTGCAGGCTAGGCTAGGCTAGGGGTCTGCGCTGCGTATCTCACTTAATTCCAGCTTCTAATAGATCAACCAAGGCGTACCTACCTAACTTTGTAATATTAGGTACCTGTATTTTAAAGAAAACAAACACGTTAAGCCATCGAGCGTCGCATATTTCAGAAGTTCCCCCAAATATGTTTATTAAATCAATAAGACAAGACAATACATTAGCTGACTTAGATACGGAATAGTGTCTCATTTTTCTTATTTAAAACCAAACAATTTATATAGGTTGTCGCAGTGATTGAAGAAATTTGATGTTTACCTTCTAGATATCAAATTAATAATATAAAAATAAGTTGTTGCGTAAAAATTGTATAACATGCGATAACCCACATATAATTGTGGTTTATCATAACATAAACATTTTAGTACGAATGAATTAAATATAAACACTCTATTCGTCGACATTTGTCTGTAAACCTATGAGACAGACAGTACAACTATACATATATCATAATTATAAAAAATTGTTATAACCATGGGTCACCTTACACCAGAAGAGAAAAACTTTTATAAAGAAAATGGTTACATAATTCTGAAGAATGTGCTCCCTGAAGAGGAATTAAGTGCTATCACTGAAGAATACGAGAAATTATTTGAAAGGAAAAACCAGGAGAAGATGGAGAGTTCTTGGGTGGGGAGTGACGCTGATGATAGAAAGAATAACACTGGCCACACTGTAAGTTAGGAAGTGAGTTATAGTTTAACTTAAGTGACGAATACTTATAAACCGAAGTGTTTTGAAAAAGTCCTACGTACCTTTATCTTGATTTTTGTTGTGTATATGCATATTCACATTGAAACAGTGCATAAATCCGGCATCTATAAGAGCCCCACATACTCGTAAGTACTATTTGGTAGTGGAAGGTTACAATGGGATACATTGCAATAGGTACCTACCTATTTTAATTGAATAATGCTGGTCGATTGATTGTCGAGTGCGTTCAGTCGACTAGGTTCCTAATAAAACATGGAATAAGCTTTCGCATTCGCCTCTGCTCTATTGGACACCAAGATTATGCCTACAAATATTGGTCTTCTAGGTAAAAGGAATACATAACCTACAATACCACCACGCTGTGTTCAACTTTTTCCTGTTTAACAAACGCCTTCTGGATGCCCTAGAAGACATCATGGAGACCAGCAACATCGCGCTTCACCACAGTAAGGCCCATTTCAAGCCACCTGAGAAGGGAGCTGCCTATCCTATGCATCAGGTGAGAGACTACTTCTATTATCTTATCATGATGTCGTCGTGTGAACTAGGAAATTGTAATCCACACATACCTAACCTTATATGTATAATACTAATCTGTAGGTAATACGAATTTTATTTGTTAGTTCTGGAAACCTCGTTTTAGCGAGCATCTAGGTAAGATAAAGTAGCAACTCTTCTACCTACCTGTTATTCAGTTTGCCAAACTGATTACGCAATAACGTTCTTTATATGATTATGCACAGATGTTGTGTCATATGTACCGCCTAGATATCCCAAATAAAAACATTTTGATTTGATTCAGGACTACCACTATTTTCCGTACAAGAACGACTCTATGGTGGCGGCCTTCCTGCACCTGGATGCTGCAGGACCTAACAACGGCGGCCTTTTTGTGTATCCTGGCTCTCACAAGCTGGGCCCGCAAGAGGACGTAGGGGCTAAGGAGTCTAACTTCCACTACGTCGATCAGGTAACAAGCCAGATGAGTAATCAGTTATTGTTACTATATGATATCATAGATTTAAAGACCTACAATACAATTTTCCTACTTATCATTGCAGACAAAATTTCCTGTAGAAAAAGCAACCCCAGTGATAGCGGACCGCGGTGACGTGGTGGTATTCTCATACCTGTTGGTGCACGGTAGCACTCCCAACACGTCCAGTGGACCGCGGCGCATGCTACTGATGCAGGCGGCTGGTGCTGATGACGAGCCCCTCGGCCACCAGCCCCTAAGGCCCGGCCAAGGCTGGCTGCTAAGGGGTGTCAATGTTAATAGGGACGCAAGCATTTCGAAGAGATTTGAAAGTAACTGACGGTTATGACGTCTTTAATGTCCTCACTCACTGATGTAATGAATCTTATTCATTATAGACATTACAGGCGCATGCTCCCGGTGAGAGAGCAGTTTTACCGATTTGTCGAATTAAATGTTTTCAACCAAAATTATTCCATGACAGAAGATTATTTGAATCTTAAAAAATAAATTCCAATCGAATAAAAATATAATACATTTTATGCTTTGTTTTCCAGCAAAACCTTACTGAAATCGCAATAGTCCGGGCGGTACCTGCGTTGCATTTTAGATAGTTATTCGCAATTCCGTGGGATTTACTTAAAATCTTCTCTTATTAACACTTCCACAGCCTCTCCCATCCAAACCCACCGGTACTTGAGCAGACTTTTGGTACACTGATTAACTGCACAAGTCCACACACACAGTCTACTGCCCATATTCAAATCAGCCGTGGTACTAAAGGGTATATTGATCTATGCGTTGTAGGTACTATGATTTTATAATTTGCAACGCTACCTCCCTCCCGAGCTACAAGCAATGAACGCTTACCTACCTACCGTAGTAATATTCTGTTAGTAGGTAAATACTCCTTTGTTTTTAAACCACATCGTAATGAACGCCGTACGAGAGAGAATTTAACAGAGCACACTGAAAATAACATGCTAAAAAACTAAGCATACTGTTACAGTGGAAAAAGCAATAACTTGATACTGTTTATTAGACACGAAGCGGTTTGGTTTGCCAAGAAACAACAAAATATAAAAACTAAAGTACCAACCCCTTTTGTAAAACATACTTACTTAATAAACTAGGATTTTTTAAGTTTTTGCTAAGTAAATTTTGATTGGAACCCATGTAGTCGTGGAAGCGAGCCAGATTTTCGACCCCATTGGTTTTGATTCTCATCCTAAATTTAGTTCTTAAAACTTGAAAACAGATGGCCTTTTATTTAGATAGATAGGTAGGTACGAACTTTCAGTTCAGTTACTTAAAACATTAGCGTAAACATTTAAATAAAATCGGTAGGTACTTCAAATATCATGTTTTTATGCTGAAATGAGCACGAAATATTCCGGCAGGATATGAGTGGTACAATCAAAATGTGTTAGTTACGCATTCTTACCTTGCCACAGACGTGACGGAAGGCTACCATTTAATGTTGTTTTCGCACAAAAAAACCCACAAGAAGGTTCCCTGTAATCAGTATTCTATCAACGGAGGCTGGCAGCGCGTTGTTTTTGTTCATCCCAGCTAATGAGCATTATAAACGTGATGAAAGACCCATGTCTGTCATTTCTTACCTTTAACGATGAACGTATTAGTGGAAGATACGCCGAGAAGGATTGACGACATCTGTTTTAAGTGTGTTGTATTGTAAGTGTGCTTATAACAATAAAATGTCTGTTTATAACAATAAAATGGGTCCTACCCAGAAGCTAAAAAAACATAAAGGTAAACTAACAACAATTAGCTCTCCTAAGAATTCTACAAAATAAAGAGTTAGAGAAATAATGTTGGAGCCCAGTTTTTTTAAATGACTGAGGGTAATATTGCTATTATTGGTAATATTTGCTATTGTTAAAAATAAAATATCAAAACTGAATACCTTATTGATACATTGCCAGTTTTTATTCAAATAGCATATCAATTGCAGCATTTTTTATATTTAACCGAATCCAACATTATTATTTCCCGGCTAACAATTTCCTCGAATAAATAATAAATAGAGAAAAAGCGTGTCCTCTTTACAAAAGCACAGTCGGGTATCGGGAAAAGAATTGCGCGAGGCCCAGTACGCGGCCCTCGATCACCGGCCGGACCCCGCAGATAAAGCCCTAATGTATGACCGGCGATTACTTACGTGTATAAGAAAACCCTCGACAACTATTTCGTCTGCTGACAAGGAAAAAATAATGTTTCCTTCACCTTACAGCTTAATCAAATGAGCGTTTTATTTGAAACAAGGGTTTAGTCGGCTCTTCTTCAGTCAGCAAAAATAACAATTTCTACGCATAAAAATTGTTATATCGATTAAAGAGTTGACAAAAACCTGATGATGATAAAGGTCATTGCTTCTCCGTTTACATATAGTAAAAGACTTAAACCCAGCTGTACCCAACCACAGCCATCCATTCAGCTCGAACACAACCCACATATTACGCCAACTTATGTACATGTGGTATGTTTGTGCAGACGTGCCGATGCGCGCCATAACTCACGCGGCACAAGATGGCTGCCGTGGGGACACCATTAATATTCGTCAGACCACCGAGCACGTGGGTTGGTTGGCCTGACCCTTCCTTGAGTACCTACAACTAAATGTATACATTGTTTTCAGGTACCTATGCATAGGTATGGTCATGCAGATACTCTTGTTTCGCAATAACTTTAACTTATCAGCATAACTCTTTAACTTATCACATAATTATATTCCTTTAATCAAAAAGGTGGCCTCTCCTAGAAAGCAATCGTTTACAGACACAAACGCGCATAGCAATAACTGTAGAACAATGAAATTATTTGTTGGGAAAATTATAAGCAAAGTGCAGAATCCATTCATTAATAGATTTTTAGTAGGTACTTACATAACAGGTTAATGAAGAAGCTATGTGAAGTAAGTATATTTATTTACTATTTTTATTGCTACTTATTGGCTTCTATACTCACTGGGTCACTCCTCTTATCCCCAAGAGGTCTTAGACAAAAAGGGCACAGGGGCTAAGAGCATTAATGTGCTAAAAAACGATAATGCGATAAATATCGATATCAAACTACTTACATACCTTTTTCGTAATTTTAAGAAATTATAATTTTAAAGAAAAACCTCGATGTATTAGTGGAGGACAACAAGAAAAAATCATATTGACCTCGAAATTGTTTTAAGGGACAATAGAAATAAAACCGTGTTGGCCTGCAGTGGGGGCAAAGAAATTGGGTGACAAGAGAAATAACCCTTTTAACTGTTTATTCCGTCATAGTTCTTTACGTTGTTCTTTTTTCCACGAGGCCTTTTTCTTATACATATTTATTCACCGTCTAAAAAAATAAAATTGTACAATTATATTAATAGAATACGTGGAAAAATGCAAGTCTTAAAAACATATTAAAAACATTTCATTTCATTTATTCACAAAAAAATAACAATTGTTTCTGAACAATGTATAATCTCTAATATTATAAAATTGTAAAGGACCTGTGTCTGTACAGACGCCAGCAGGACAAGCTATCCAAAACTATCAAATTTTCCCAATTGAACATGAACCTTACAGTTTTGTAATAAAGTTGAAAATCTATCAAAGAAATTCGACAGATTGGGGTAGCTTGATGTGCTGGCCTCTGTACCCAAAACCGAAAATGTGATTTACGGAATTCTTGTCGTTTATTGTAAAAACGTATATTTAAAAATTTAAAAAAACCCGACGAAAAAAAACAAAACGTCAGGAACGTAGCGTCTTTAACAGGCGGGACCCATTAAAAATCTAATCCAGATCAAATTTTCCCAATAATGGGTCCCGAATGTTAAAGTCGCTGTGTTCCTGACGTCTTGTTCTTTTTAATTTTACACTTTTTTTATAATTATTTTTCACCGATTTTATACGAACTTATAACAGATTCTTTAAGACATTTTCAAAACTTATAATAAAGCCATGGCTTTTCTAGATCCTAAATGATCATTCGAAATGAAAAATGATAAGAGAAACGAACTAAAGATGATATTCAAATACCTATTCAATAAGACCCCACTGCGTCTTGACTCAAGTTCAATTTCATAAACCCAACTAAATATATTATTAATAAAAGAAAAATCGATTGATTGAGAGATATTAGGCTATAGTCCACCTCGCTGACTGAGTGCGGGTTGGTAGACTCACGCTGTGTAAGTCTTTCTAGAGCGTTCCCTCCCTTTATATTTGTAATTGCTTTTACAAAAGAAATTCAAATGAGTGAACAAAGAAATAGTGAATTAAAACAAATGGCTACTAGTATTGCTTTGTTCTTTTTTGAAAGCATCTCGTAAAGGAAAGATTGCCAATATATATTTGCTAATATATATTGGCAATATATATTAGCAATATATATTTACTCTGAATAAATGATACACAACTTTTTTTTTTTTTCATCTTCACAATATATCGCCATTTTGAAGTTTTGTTAGTGTCGTTTCTTTACTAAAGAATCTCGCAACATTAAAACAAATCGATTGACGTAGTAAGAATAATCAAAATCGGCTCACTGGTCTCGTAGAGTGCCACAAAGGAACATACATAAATACATAGGCTGATAAACACATTACATATCGACATATTGCATCGCGCAGTCGGGCAAAAATTAGGGTACATCTTATCCTTATTTCTTATTTTTTCAAGAAAAAGGTCATCACATTCACTGGAGCACTTACCCGATATTCCAAGCAGAATCCACTCCCGTTCTCGTAGTGGGATAACTTGAATAATAGGTTTCGTAATAAGTACTAATATAGGACTTCATCCTCTCAGCTACTGTAGAGGCATCCCACAGAGGCTTGAAGTCGTCTTCTACCAACCTGCACTTACCTATATAAACCAACACCCATCCTGAAATAAATATTAGCATAATTATTAGGACTGCCTTATTGACTTCGTATTTGCATTTGCAGTAATAAAGCTACTTACTTATCAGTAACTCTATCAGGAATAATTGAGAGTTCTCATTAAATGATGGAGAAGCAGTGATACCCTGGTTATTATAGCGCAGCCAATACATGTTCCTCCACGTTTCGCGAATTAATGCGCAGATCAGAAATTGATTGTCTTGCTTAAACGATGCAGGGATATATTATTATCATGAAGAAATCTCTTTATATAAAACGACTCCATAAAGTTCTTAAAGCCTAATCCTAAAACTACTTCTACATTTACGTGAGCGAAGCCGCGGGCAAAAACCGGTATAAATACAGGTTGTTTGGTAGAACGTTGAACATACGAAAATGGTGGTTAGTTGGGGTCATCTGCTACCCACTGGGCCCAAATTATTTAACCTTGGCCGCACCGTTTTTTTTTACTTTTTTTTAATTTCACAGAAAATTATCAGTTTTTTATCAATTTAAATTCGAATATCTTTACTTGTGATGGGTAAAACAGGCAGGATGTTGTTTTGTATTAATGTCTAATTGCATTCAAAGTTATGCATCGTATTTTTTTACATCTTTTTGTACCTTTAAAGACTCATAACTTTTTTTTCCCATTAAAATCTGTACCTAACAATAATTTTATGAGAGTCTGCTACAATTAGACATTAATACAAAACAACATCCTGCCTGTTTTACCCGTCACAAGTAAAGGTATTCGAATTTAAAGTTAAAAAAAACTGGTAATTTTCTGTGAAATTAAAAAAAGAAAAAAAAAAACGGTGCGGCCAAGGTCAAATAATTTGGGCCAAGTGGGTAGCAGATGACCCCAACTAACCACCATTTTCGTATGTTCAACGTTCTACCAAACATCCTGTATAATGTGAATTTGTTTTAAAAAAAACAACACACGGACACGGTCACCTTTTTTGTTTATTGGGGGAAACCTTCAAAAGGCTGTCTGTCTACGGGGATAGGACCGGGGAGTGTGGGATTCTTACCCAGTAAAACCACCCCGGTAACCACCGGATAAGAAGACACAGTACCTACCTCCATGTGCTGATACATGGAGGTAGGCACTGTCTTCTTAATAGACGTATCTTAATATCGTATTTGCATCTTATATTCCTTATCGACTGTAATTAATGGAAATGGAATGTCTATAGTTGACTGTATCCAACCAATAACACGCACACCGCAGGACTCCGGCAACTGAACATCATTATACAACACGGACCATATATTCCACTACACAAAACATTCAGGGTACCTCTGGCTCGGCCAACTTGAAGAAGAATAAAAACAACACTTACGACCCTTATTATCGAAGCGGTCGCGACACTGAGCGTCTAGGAACTGGCAATACGTGTCGAAGGTCTTAAAGCCAGGGTTAAGGTCGTCTCCGGGTTTACCAGTGCAGTATATTCTCCAGAGGCAGCCATTGAGCTCGGCGTAATGCGAAAAGTGTGCACATACATGCTTTATCCTAGAAACAAATATTTAGTAACAATTTTATATCAATTACATACCGGTCGAGACTAATTGATTTCCTATAGGTATTGTGTTTGATGGGTTAAGTTCTTAGGATAAGAAAACCGACTTTTAGCATTTTGGGGTGTACCTTTAGAATGGATGATAATTTTTTAAGTGGATGTTTACCAAGCAATCCAAGTTATACCGTGGGAGAGCCATTCTTCGGCACGAATGGGCCGGCTCGACCGGAGTGATACCACGGCCTCACAGAAAACCAGCGTGAAACAACGTTTACGTTGTGTTTCGCTGAGTGAGTGAGGATACCGGAGGCCCAAACCCCCTAACCCCCCCTATGATGGTGTGACCTTGGGGGAAGACCTGAGGTCAACAGATTAGGAAGTAGGTGGGTTAATGAAACATCTGTTCACATTTAACAAATATAATATAATCTTGCTTCCTGCACTACGGTTTTTAAGCAAAGTAGATTTAGGTACACTGGCCTGACGGAATTAGGATTCCAGGTTCAGCTGTAGTTCCCCAATCCGGCAGCAACTCTGACCGGAGGATGTTCTCCCGGAGTCTGTGTCTCTCTATCGTCTTGGAAGCTTCTGGTAGGACGTGGAGTCACTCAAGCTTCTGCTAGGACGTGGAGTCGCTCAAGCTTCTGGTAGGACGTCGAGACGCTCAATGAAGGTAGAAGTGGATCCTGGAATCGTAGGGTTGTGGCCATTAGCAAGCGTAACTTTAATCCGGAAGGGTAGCGTGCCGCAAGTCTAGGTCCAGTAACCTTTCTACTTTTAATGGGGATCGCTAAGCAGCACTACAGCGGAAGGGAATGGAGTAAGAACAGGTACACATAGCTTTAGGTTAAGCTTAGCACAAGAACAATGTAAATAGGACTTGCAAATAGAATATAACTTTACTGCACTACAGGGAATAACAACAAGCATGGTCGTAGGTTTGGATTTAAGCACTTAATTACATAACATGAGAACTCACCCCAGCGGGATCGAATAACAGCACTGATTTTAAATTTAAAACGGCCGTTATTATTGTAACGGTTTAAACAGATAGGTGCGATGCGGGCGCACGTTCAAGTGTCCACAGAAGTCTGTCCGTCACTCACTGGCGAACGAAGAAGATCCGAATGCCGCCGCTCGTAACCGAAGACTGACATCGGAAGCATTCGTTTTTAGAGATATGCATACTAGACTGCGCGTGATAGGAAGCCCTAGCGCGATATTATTTTTTGTTTAGGTTCCGTATGTTTCTTTATGTATTATTAAGTTTGTTTGTTTATTATTATTAGTATTTACAATTAGTTAATTAGATTTATAATATTTGTTTAATTATAATTAGTTTGTAAGGTTGCATCCTGTTGCAACGTTACAATGGCGCGGTTGAAAAATCGTTTGCTACCCCAGGAGGGTACCAACTGCGCTAGCGTTGGAGAATCCCTCTCTGGGCGTCCGCGTTCAGGACACAACGCACCTGAACGTGGACGCCCAGGCTGCCCCTCGTACTCTGGGGAGGGGGGGGGGGGCAAAACTGCGCTCAACAATGCCCGAGGCAAGAGCAGAAATACCTTGGCACCCCCTGCCACACTGGCTGTGGACTTCTGCAATATCAGGGGATTACATACCAATCTTAATGCTGTCCACCACCACCTCGAGACAGCAAAGCTGGCCTTGCTCTTCCTGACCGAGACGCAGATATCGTCTCCAACAGACACATCCTACCTTATCTACCCTGGGTACGGACTTGAACACTCCTTTTTGTCCAAGGCCGGAGTGTGCGTGTACATTAGAGACGATATCAGTTCTCGTCGCCGCAGGAATCTTGAAGGTCCTCTCCATCTTATGGCTCCGTGTAGCTAGCGACGACCATCCCCGCATCTATGCTTGCCTTTATAGGTCCCACAGCGGTGATACCGAAACTGACCGACTCATTGAGCACATCCAAATGGCTTCAGACTTTGTGCAGCAACAGACTCCATCAGCAGAAATCGTTTTTCTTGGCAATTTTAATGCCCACCATGCTGACTGGCTCGGTTCAAGTAAGACCGAACATGCGGGGAGAGCTGTCCACGACTTCGCCCTGGCATATGGCCTGACACAACTGGTCACCACACCCACGCGAATCCCAGATGTGGAGAGCCATAAGCCTTCACTGTTGGACCTTCTGCTGACTTCTCATCCGGACGGTTAAGAGGTATCCGTAGGCGCCCCACTTGGTTCCTCAGACCATTGCCTTGTCCGGAGTACGGTGCCTCTCACGTGCTCGCCGCGTTCAAGAGTTGCACGCAGCCGCCGTGTGTGGCACTACAAGTCAGCAGATTGTAATGGGATGCGGTCCTTCTTTGCGTCCTACCCTTGGAGACAGGTTTGCTTCTCACCGGATGATCCCAATGCCGCTGCTGATTCTGTTACTGATGTGGTGCTGCAGGGTATGGAACTTTTCATTCCATCATCTGTGGTCCCCATTAGTGGCAGATTCCGACCTTGGTTCGGTTCATCCTCCAAAAAAGCTTCTCGCAGGAAGCAGGAAGCTTACCGAGTCTGGGCTGGTGCGGTGGCGGCACGGTATGTAAATACCAGCGCACTAAAAAGTAGTACAACTTTGCCTCCAGGTCCTACAAAAGAGACATTGCAAGGGCGAAGTCGAAGCACATCGGTAGAATTGGCGAGAGGCTTGAGCGTCTTCCTTCGGGAACTCGTACGTTCTGGTCACTTGCCAAAGCTATCGAAGGCAATTTCTATAAGCCATCCTTTCCACCTCTACACATGGGAAATGATTCGTTGGCCCACAACGCAAAAGAGAAAGCCGATCTTCTTGGCAAACTCTTTGCGTCCAACTCGACCTTGGATGACGGGGGACAAGAGCCGCCTACAATACCGCGGATCGAGGGTGGTATGCCGGATATCCGGTTCCACCAACGCGCAGTGCGTTTAGCACTTCTTTCCCTCGAAATCCATAAGTCGAGTGGGCCTGACGGAATCCCTCCTGTTGTGTTGAAGATGTGCGCGCATAACCTCCCTTTTCTCGAAGATAATGGAGTCCATTGTCAACTGCCAGCTCCTTCGGTTCTTAGAAGATCATCAGCTACTTAGTGACCAGCAGTACGGCTTTCGTAAGGGTCGGTCGGCTGGTGATCTTCTAGTATACCTGACACATCGTTGGGCACAGGCGATCGAGACTAAGGGGGAAGCCTTGGCGGTCAGTTTGGACATAGCGAAGGTCTTCGATCGGGTATGGCACAAAGCGCTTCTTTCGAAGCTCCCTTCCTATGGGCTTCCCGAGAAACTATGCGAATGGGTCACCAGCTTTCTTGCCGACAGAAGCATAAAGGTCGTAGTAGACGGTGAATGCTCTGACTCTATGTTTATAAATGCTGGTGTCCCTCAAGGCTGTGTACTATCGCCTACTCTATTCCTCCTCCATATCAATGACCTGTTGCAAACCTGCGGCATTCATTGTTATGCGGATGACAGCACAGGCGATACTTTCTATACCGGCCGCGCTAACATTTCTCGGGAAAACGTCATCGAGAGCCGAAACAAACTTGTGTCTGAAATTGAGACCATTATAGAGAAAGTCTCTAGAGTGGGGCAGACTTAATTTGGTCCAATTTAATCCCACAAAGACGCAAGCTTGCGTATTCACCGCCAAAAAACTCCCGTTGGTCATTTCACCTCGTTTTGAGAGCATCCCCTTAACTGCCTCAACCAGTATTGGAATACTTGGTGTCGACATATCGAATGAAGTCCAATTCCGCGGTCATTTAGAGGGCAAGGCTAAATTAGCCTCAAAGAAGCTTGGCGTGCTCAATAGATCGAGACGGTATTTCACTCCGGCCCACCGCCTACTACTTTATAAGGCGCAGGTCCGGCCCCATATGGAATACTGTTCGCATCTCTGGGCAGGGGCACCCCAGTACCAACTTCTCCCTCTGGACCGCATCCAATGGAGAGCGATTGGAATCGTCGACTGCCAAGATATTTCAAACCGGCTAGACCCCTTGGCGCTGCGTAGAGATGTGCCCTCGCTATGCATCTTCTATCGCATGTACTATGGGGAATGCTCCGAGGAATTGTTCGGATCCCTGCTGCTACTTTCCGCCATCGTTCCACGCGACAGCAGTTCCATCCACATCATCTAGATGGTTGGCAGTCCACTACTGTGCGTTTCTCTAGAAACTTTCTGCCTCGCACAACTAAACTGTGGAATAAACTGTCGCCTGCAGTATTTCCGGACCAATATCACCTTCAAACCTTCAAAAAAAGAGCGTACTCCCTTTTAAAGGCCGGCAACGCGCTTGTGACTCCTCTGGTGTTGCGGGTGGATCGGTCTGCTCGATTGCCCCCTATCACATAAAAAAAAAAAAAAAAAAACCTACAGCACAAAAAAAAAGATTAGTTCGCTAAAGAGACCCTGACAATAGAAACACAATATTGATTCGACCCTGGATTGCTTGGTAAACATCCACTTAAATAATGATCATCCATTCTAAAGGTACAGTCAACAAAAGAGATTGGTATACAGGTAGCGAACGAAATCTGCATCTTTACACAGATTGTGATTTAAATAATTACCCGTCAAAGGGTTTGATGTGGAGCAACTTACAATACCTGCATTTTGCCACATATTGCGTGATACATTATTACACAATCTTTAACAAAACACAGATCTTTAATTAGCTGCCTGTATACTTAACTCTTTTGTCGACCGTACATCCCAAAATGCTCGAAGTCGGCTATGCTCGAGGCCGGTTATAGAAAAACAATTGATTCGACCCTGTTGAGGCATCGGGTCGAATCAATTGTTTCTATTGTGTTTGTTTGTTCTGTTCTATCTTGTCAGGTCAAATAATATTGTGTACCTATTCGTAATACATAAACCTATAATGTTATAATACGGTGGTTACGTGCAGCTACCACAGCTGCGCCTTTCATTTACTACTTAGGTATATTCTTTAAACGGATTAATTTAAAATACTTAAATGTCAGTCTAAGTACCTCTGAAGAACATAGTTACACTCGTCACCACAGATCGTGGGCTTTTTCGTCGTCGGTATATCAGGGTGCAGTGTCGTAGTGGAGAGCACCCACTCCCCGTCTGCCCAGTACGGCTCATAACCCTGATTGGGATTGTATGGAAATTCCTTTTTTTTTTCTACGTTTAACATGAATTGCCTGAAGTCCCTCTGTGGTGGCCTGGAAGACGAATCAAGACTATAATTACAACGTTGGCCGTATTTTCTGGTTTATTTTAACTTTGCCATATTCCAAAACAATTAAATTTATGATTTATTTTAAGAAAAACCTAATCTAACAATCAAGTCTGTACAAAATACGTTTATTCAAAACTTATTGTAGGCAATTGCTTAATTGATTAGAGACGAAACAATACCAACTATTTATTTTTTAAACAAATCTTGAGATGGCTATGACTAATTAATCTTCACTAAAGCTGTTAATTAAACGCATACAATTGTTCTTACCATTTTAATTTCTGTAATGGAAGGTAGGCGTGAAACAGCCGGTTTTAGAAACCAACTAGGTACAACATATAATCATCAATTATTCCAGAAATAATTTTACTTAAAAAAAAGGAAAAGCGGCTCTTTCATAGCGTGTGGTCATTGAAAGAACCACCACACTTTATGAAAGAGCCAACCAATTACATATTTAAATAATGTTTCTCCAAAAATTGAAGAACATTGATACTTTATATCAAAATAGGTACTATACTAATACTAAGTGTAACATTATAAGCCTTTCAATTAGGTAGGACCCTAATAATATGAGAACACTAGTATTCATTGTTCGAAAGAAAATATTCTAAAATATTTATTAATCTTCCAAAAATATCCTTATCATATTATGAAGGTAATGATGATGATTAATAGCCAGGCCGCAGGACGCAGCAAGCTGGGCGCAGATATACTGAATAGACTGCAAGACGTTACCAACGTAGTTGGTGAAAATTGTGAAAATCAGTTTGTGTGTTTTTTTTTCTTCTTCGGTTCTTATACTTAATCTTAATATTTCTTCTCCATCCACATAACCGAAGCCGCGGTCCAGCTAGTATTTTAATTTGCACAACGCACAATTTAAACAGGTGGCTATTGATATTATATATACATATAGGCATTAAGACGGGATTATAAAAAAATCTAGTGGTTTGGGAAAAAGATCAACATGGGTAGCAACGGAGTTACAGGTCTAGAATAAATAAGGAAAACACCATGGAACTATTGACATATACTACAAGATAGAGAAAGACACAGAACATAAAAGTTTAAATAATTCAATACAGTGAAAAAGACCAAAGAACACATAGCTAAGTGACAGAGTTGAAAATATTTTTCCATCGGCAACTTAGGAGCTCGAATTAAAGAAATTTACCTTTGACTTCATCACCGAATCATTATTCCTAGAGGCTACGCAATAATAATTAAACTTAAGTTTTACTTTAGTATTAGGTAAGTCTTACCTTTGGGCATTACGTAGCACGACGCACCAGTGCACTGAAAATAGAAAAGTGAGTTTTACAAATTATCTACAAGTTAGTAGTAAGTACAAAATGACGTGAAATTTACTACAAAATACGGCCTAAAGCTTAGTTTAGGATTCGTACCGACTAAAAACGGCACTCCTTGAGTCGTTGCCCATTCGCTATGGGATTCGTGATATTCGCCACCACCGTGACAGGGTGTATCCGGTAAAGTAACCGAACGACATCAAGGGACAAAGCCTAGCTACGAAAACACAATGTATCAGAGAAGTAATGGTTCTCTCCCGTTCCATCGCCTCCGTTACAAGCATAACTTGCTTGTAGTAAGAGGCAGCGGCTTGCCACGTGCTCGCTCTCTCTCTCTACTAGATCTTATTCCATCTGGAAGTATGAGTACACCACCTACTACCGCCACTAGATCACAGCGCTGCTCTGCCCGAGGTAAGCATAGCTCCAGCGTGTGATGGGTCGTGTCCTCAGTGACAGTAACAATCAAATACAAAAATAAATCTAGTAAGATCATAAGCTGACGAAAGAAAGAAATTAAGTTACAGTAGGTTTTTTTGTTACGAGAGAAATAATTATGTAAATTTATTATAAATACAATAAATTATTTATACTATTACAAAAAGATACTAACAACACACCACAAACAAAATCGCAAAAACCTTCTTCATAATATAAATTAAGTAACAACAAGAAAACATTGATTTAACTACATCCAACAAATTTTTAATCAAAACGAAATTAATAACACAAATCTAATCAACCGGTTTATTTCCACGACATAGTTGAACAAGAGGTCTATTTTTTTTTTTGTCTATCTGTCTCTAATTGGAATTAAGTCGTCATCGTATCAGTTTCATAGTGTTTTTATAGTAAAAACTGTCAAAGCATTATTAGCAGATATTCATCGCCTCGACAATTTCTCAACCAGCAAGGTCAAAATCTCATGCGTGGAGTGATACAAACTTGACGGATGCTTCATGCTTACAGTGACAGTGTTAGTGTTATGTTTTGATAGGTCCCGTCGTATCGTGAGTAAAAAGATGCAAAAGATCTGCATAATACCCTGACCAAGAATAACTAGCTGTGTACAAATGTGTATTTGTGCAATAATCGAACCCTTTTTTTGAAAATCCTCATGGACTTCCGCTGCCCGGGGAGGCGGCGGGGCGTGTCGGACTCCACCCAGACTGGGTGACCTACCGACTAAAAACCTCAGTGTTCTTTCTCGCACCTACTGCGTCGGTGGCTACGGGAACAGACTTTCCGCGGCCTCCGACTGGTGATGGCCCGCCGTTTTTTTTCTATTAAAATATCTTATTAATAAAATCTGTCAGTTGTTTTTTTTTTAATAACTTATTAATAAAAGGTAAAATATATTATTACATATAAACATTAAACATATTTACTTATAGTTATTTAGAAAAGGAAAAATACGACCGCGGGCAGGATTCGAACCTGCGTCTTGTGGTTCAGTACACCAGACGCTATGACCACTAAGCCACCGCGATACCTACCCGTCATGTCGAATTTTTCCTTCACATATTGAATTTACGTCTTTATGGTGACGTCAGTAACACCTATTGAAATGCAAGTTTTTTTTTGCTTTTCAACCGACACAACTTACTTTACAGTCAGTTCAATGCCGAAAGATGCCACCTTACCTTCTAACTATCTTTTTTTTTGTATATTTTTGGCATTTTCCATGCTAAGATTTTAAAGTTATTTAGAAAAGGAAAAATACGACCGCGGGCAGGATTCGAACCTGCGTCTTCTGGTTCAGTACACCAGACGCTATGACCACTAAGCCACCGCGATACCTACCCGTCATGTCGAATTTTTCCTTCACATATTGAAAATGCCAAAAATATACAAAAAAAAAAAGATAGTTAGAAGGTAAGGTGGCATCGTTCGGCATTGAACTAACTAATAGCCATGTAACGTAGATATAACTTGGTTGTAATATCATTATATAGGGCTACCTACATTAACTGTTATCCTCTTAACCGGCGGAATCTAGTAACAGAGCAGTGGCGGGTGGATTCAAAGTAATTTAATGGTAATTTATTCAAAAGGCCCATATTTCGGAATCTCCTTCAAAGGGCTTCTATTACTGTGAGACGCTTACTTCTAACAATTACATCTATTTTCAAACAGCTGCCTAATCTATTATAGTTCGGGTATATATTCCAATGTTTCAAATTAGTTTATTCTAATAGCGTCTGATTTCCGGATCAAAATAATAATTCAACATCAATCAAGTAGGTATACATTACCATCGACGATAAAATATAGAAAGCAGTCTATCCAAGTCATTTCATCATCAACACTTTCCTGTACCCCTGTTGAGATATATATAGACTAGTACTAGTTTCATATTAACAAATAATTTTCTTTGTTGTAAATCATGCCCGCAAGTAAGATCTTTTTGAAGTATTTGCCCTTATAATTTTAATAATATTATAAGACCTCTATAAACTATAAGGTCACGGCCACTAGGCTACAAGGGAGTGCCCCAACCACAAAAACAATAAATTGTGTGAAATCTTTTTCGGATCCATACATTTAATTTAATATTTTTTAGGATTTTTTTATTCTATTGCTTTCTACTCTATTATCCTGAATCCGTCCTATGCTAGAACATAATTATACTTTCTAGAAAGAAAGAAACAAAAATATTTATTGATACAGTCTTAGACAATGTACACAAAATATTAAAAACATGATGGATCTTCTCTCTTTTACTATTTTATGTCCTACTTAAATCTACGCTAATATGTTCAATGCTACCGTTCTATGTTACAGTACCCTTCTTTTTACCCACAGCACCTACCCTGCTATACTTGATGTCTATTTCTTATCATACAGCCCCTGGGGGGGTTTATCGCTGCAGAATCCCACGTAGCGTTGGTAGTTGGTGTTAGCATTCATGAAGGCAACGATGAAGTTCCTCGCTCTGTCGTGAAGATGGTGACGCTCAAACTCTACGATCTCGCGGTAACATTTGCCTCTATACAAAATCATCCAGCCTAAAATAAAAACTTATTGTAAATACTCAGGTTAAGAACCAAAATACACATTTTCCAGAGACCAGTTCCAGTTTACCAATCGTATTCATTGCGGACGCCACTATTAATTATTGTTGGTACAGTCATCATAAGATATACCTGGACGTACAAACTGTTCAAAATGACTTTATCAGTGAAATAATTCATTTATAACTGCATGGTAGTTCCGATATATTTGGAGCTGTGTGACTGGAGCATCGCACTCGCCTTAGCTTTATATTATACGAGTGAAGAAAGAGTGCGTTTCTGGTTGGTACCTACATTGCATAAACCATCTGATAATCTACTGAATTTCTATGAAGACACTAAAAGTAATAAAAAAAAAGTTTACGCAGAATGCCGCTGCAGTCCTCGCTTCTGAGCTGACAGTAATTTTCAAACGTCTTATACTCGTAGAATTTGTTTCTGGCACATAGCATACCATACCTGCATGAGGAGATGAATTTAATTATTATTACTTTAATAATTTATTTTTATCAATAATAATCGAACTCGAGACATACCTCGGTCTGTAGGTGACTTGGGCATTAATACCACAGTCCACTCCACTGATCTAAGTGTCTGTGTTGCTAGCACATTTCATATTCAAACAGTTTCCGAAAGTAACAGGTCCAAATCCTAGATCCAATTTACCACAAACCTGCAGCGTTCCATCTATATGATCACTGCTCGAAAAGGTGTTATTTACGAATATAGTTATATTTATGAATATTTATTGCAGCGTTCCAAGCTATATGATGACTACTCGAAAATATTTACGAATATTGTTATATTAATGAATATTGATATGTATAAAAGGTCATACTGACTCGCTGTATACTTTAGAGCATCGGGTCCCACACATGAAGTTCGCGTCAGACTTGTTGGACGGGCGGGGATCGAACACCCAATCCCCGTCCTCCCAATACGGCTCGTACCCGTACGTAGGATCATAGTTAACCCCTCGGTCCGGACCTCCCTCTAGGCTGGGTAAGTCCTCCAGGTCGATTTGGGGTTTACCCGGCTGCGGCTGTGCCTGTCTAACAATTTGAAACAACAGTTAATAATTAACACTGCTGGGCACTCTCAAAATAAGAAGAATTAGGCTAGCGATAGGATAGTCCACCACACTAGCCTAATGCAGGTTGGTAAACTTCACATGCCAGCGAGAATGTATGCTGGTTTCCTCACGATGTTTCATTATTAATCCCTATAATATCCTTACTAAATGCGAAAACTGTTGACTTGTTACGCTTTCTCGCCTAAACCGTTGACTCGATTTTGATGAAATTTGATACAGAGATAGGAATACGGTTGAAACCGCGGGCGACTACTAGTACTCACATCATTGCTGTAGTCAGCGGTGGATCGGATTCTAACTTGAGACCTACGACTTGGCAGACCAATGTTCATATCACTACATTATTACTACTTATACTGGAAGCCGACCCCAACATATTTGGGGAAAAGGCTAGGATGATGATGGATAGGACAACTATTTTTCCGATTCCATTCCCACAGGACACCAATAATTTTCAAAAGTGGTTCGTATGGAGAAGAACCGGCAAGCAACTACATATAAACACTCTTTAAAAAAATCATGATTACAGTCATGTTCATCTCGGTTTACAATCTGAATAGTTCATTATGCCGTTTGATGTGTACTAATAAATTAATCCAGTATAATAAACAAAAAAAAAAGATTGCCATTGACTGGTTACATGGTGCTGATGGAACATACATAGCTTCAATGTGGTTAGAAAGCGGTTAGGCAGATGATGATCACCGTACATCACAAAACATCTCGTAGGTACAATACCTTCGATTGATACAAGACTTCTGTTGCCAAAATCTGAAGCTTCCGACCTGCACCCATCTGCCACCCACACAATGACTTCTGGTTCGATTCTTTGCCTTTTGCTGATAATCGAAGCTCTTCGCATTCAATACTGACAGCCATTCCACTGACAAACCAATGGAGGTATGTAAACAATAGTGATGTTACCAGCAGTGATAAAAGTGTATCACTGAGACATGATTGAAGACCATTATCTCTTGTGTGCCAATAAAAGCAAGCTGCGATCACCAATCAAATTTAGAACAGTTCTTTTTAAAGGTTCCTTAAGAAGTCATTTTGCAATAAACGAATAAAAAATATAACTTACTCATAAACAATATTAAAACAATAATTAAATGTAGATTAATATCCATAGTTTCTAAAACGCATTCATTCATCACATGGAGTTTGCAAGTCACACAATCTAATTTATATTTATCTGTATCCTTAAAACTATAAAGGCGTTGGCACTCGTGCATTTATCTATGCATCATTTAACATGCAGCAAGTGAAATGAAATCATCAAATACAACGTATCAGCATTACAATTCTATTACTTCTTTTGAATTGGACGTCAATCAAGTTTGTTACTGCGAACATAACTGTGACCCATCATCTTTATGTTTTAGAAACGTTCTAAAGTTAATTGCATTTAGTTTTACGATGTACAGCTATTATAATTCGTAGTTATTCTCCTTATCAATAAACAGATGCAATAACAATATTATATCATTACAATGTTCATTTTCTTTACGTAATCGTATATCGTATAAGAAGAGGTAAATTTTCTACATTGTTATCTTCTAATATTTTTATCATTGAAACCTAGGTATATAATATCAACTGTCAAAAAAACAACTAAAAATGATGTAGGTAATCGTTAGAAGCATGCAATGCTGATTTTTGTGAATTTATAGTACCCTGTAGTGACCAGCGGGCCTGCTGCACTCGAGAAATTATTGATGAATGTTATTATTGAAGAGCGAAAGAACGAACCTACATAGTATGAAAAAAATAGACAGTGTTGGTACTACCTCTCTACGTCTGCCATTATAATTATCACCATCTACTAAAAAAGCGAAGTATCCCCAGAGAATTTAAAAACAAGGAAAGGAGCTAGCATGACGGGCTCCACGGGCGGCGCATCAAGCCAAATCTAAGCAAGCTCTGAATACGAAATTACCTCCTCAGCTAATGCGTAATTTTCGCGTTGAATAAATTATAAACGACAGTATTTTGTTCTTAAAAAAGGTAACGAAACCTTTTAAAAGAACTTCTTAAATCCCAGGGCGGGCTTCTGTATAATTCAATTACATAAATTCACGACTGACGACTGAATTCTGAATAAGAAATTATTGAAATGGCAACAGGTAACTTGATTTACTGAAAGGCCTGACTGGGGGCTATTTCACTGGATCTTTTTTTTTAGTTTCACGGCTCATTATCGACGAACGAATCGACTCTGAAGGTCGAGAATCTAATTTCGAGTATCTCGATTTTTTGCGAAGATTATCGAAGGATTAATATATAATTTAGATTGGAAGATTTAAAACGTTTCATAATTGGGACATCATTGTCGTACACATAACTACATTACACGTTTAGTTACAGTTGTCTATTTATCATCGCGTCGTAATTGGGTTTGCATTTTAACATGAGTATTCGCGCGTAGAGGCGACTATTCGCTTCGACGCCTCAGTATTATTCGATTGGCTGGCAAGGAACGTTGGATGTGTTCAAGCGATTGCAAAACCACACTGTATCGGAACAGCTTCGGACTGCGAATTCTAATTAAAATCTTTTGAGATTACTTGAGAAAAAAGCGCAGTAGATAATATTTTAACTAGTTAACAATTCCTTAAACGTACTAATAATGCTTACAAAACTGCCGGAAACCACCAAAAGAAATGGCTTAATAATTATGGTACAGACCTGGGTTGGACTGGATAGAAAAGGCAGATAATTGCGTAATTAAAACCGGCACGAATCTTGAGCGCTGACCTTCATCTGCGCAGAAGTGAACTATCGCGTCTGTTTAGCGGTATGACGTGAGGGCGAAGCGACACAATTCGATTATGTGATTGGATCATTACGCGGCGCGTTATGACCGCCAATCATGATTGGTTCTCAGTTCTTCATGGGCGAATCCAATCCCTACCCTCTCGCCGAGCCCTCAAGATCCGTGTCCGTTGATCAGTGTATACAAGTGGAGGTCCACAGTGGGTTGATACCTCACGGAGTGAAGCCCGTGACGGTGGTATGCGAGCAAAATACTTAACTCGCGTCAGTGACGTAGCTGACTATCCAAGATAATGGGTATTTTTAGGCTAATAGTTATATCTGAGTTTACATCCATACTCTGAGACATTTTAAAGAACTTCTTTATAACGCTATTAAACGTAGTTTAAGTCAACATATTTCAAATGTTGGAACAATAACATATTTGAAACCAATCTTCATGGCGCTCGCACCCACACAAATAATTTATTTCAATTCCTCTCAATGAGTTACATTCCAAGGCGATTGTAAATTTTCTTGAGCTTAGTAGAGCCGGGCTTAGTTGTTACCGGTAAATACTTAAGTAAGTAAGCACGTAAGCATTACATAAGTATTTGATTTGCGTAACAACGCGCGCACGGGAATCGGCACATGGCGGAATAATTATTATTTGCCTCAGAAACAGACCTATTTGCGTAAGACCCAAGCGAACCTTGTGTAAATATATTTTGCCGTGTAATGTCTTCATTATAAATAATTAATTAGAAATTATTACATCCGTAATGTACACGTTCCTATGTATATTCAAAATCCCGGAATTCATTTGGAGTTGTATCTTTCAAAACTATCTCCTTTCACAGAATACCTATATACTTGTTGAACTGTCAAGAGTAGAAGTATCATATTCATATCATAGTAATAACGTATGCAAACGGATAGTATTTCTGCGTCTCGTTCACTTCCTTCTTCATGTCGGCCACCAGAGAAGAGTTGTGAATCCGAAACGTATCGCGAGCTCGCGGTAGCAGTTTGATGGTAAACACTAATATCAGTAACTATAACATACAGATGAACATAAAATATGTATGTAGCGGGAAGGTGCGCGGGTTCGTGTCAACACACGACCGTTATAAGAAAGCAATATCGTAGTGTTTGCACCGCCCGCGCCCTAGCCGCGCCGCGCCGCGCCGCGCCGCCCGCCCTCCGACTGTTGTTTGCCCCACTCCGGATCATTTATCTTTTGTTTAATTTGTATCAATATCGAGCCGGTGTGTTTGCGCGCCGTGATTTCTTTGCTGTGCAGTTAAACAGAACATTACTCTTGGGTGTTTGTATGGAGTCGTTGTGCACAAACAAACTCGGTGCAAGCCGGGTACGAGTACAATAACAATCGGCGTATACATATTTTTCCTTTCAGTATTACTACTACTGCAATGGGTGAGGGGAAACACATGTTCACTTTAAATTTATTCTAAGTAATGTGTTCTGGTATTATATAGGTAGGTATGTATGTTTTCTAGACGACTTATAAAAAAGTAAAGTTCTGTACATATAATGGTCTTTTTAATATCTTTATAGTAACTTGGAGTATATTATGTAATAAGCCTAATACGCTATCCGCATATTTGTGAAAAAGAGAAATTATTTACTTATGTGTAAATAGTCTGTAGTTAAATTTAAATAAAAACCTATTTTTTCTTAAAAAGCAATACATTATATAAAGCTTATAATAATAACAAAGTTAAAAAAATAGTCATAAAGTTCCTCCTCTCTCCTATTTTATTCTCCTATTTGCCGCACTGACAAGGCCCACACATGTTTCTATAATATTATTGTAACATCTATTTAACTTGTGGAGTGCAATAAATGTATGGAGTATTGAGTACAGTCAAACGGGGTGAATAGGGACGCAGGGGTGAAACGAAACAAAACTTTGAGTGATTTTTAGCTTTAATTATTATAGTTTGTTGGAAAAAATAACTCTAATATTGTTTTAAAATAATAAAAAACCATTAGAAGACCTTGTGGGCATCGAACTATAATAATTAAAGCTAAAAATCCCTTTCAAAGTTTTGTCTCAATTCACCCCTGCATTACTTACTTTCACCCCGTTTGACGGTATATTATTATATATTATACGTAATGTACCTACTTAGGCAGACTTTCAGGGTGTTTCATAGTTTTTTTTTTACTATTTCTGACCTAGGCATACAAGAAATAATTTTATCAATGAATCATTTCACCCAGTGGTGTAGAAAATGAAAAACTATATTAACGACAATATAATATGACACGTACTGTACGGTACCTAGACTCTCGTCTTTCTCTCGAAAGAAATATTGAAGTTTGGACTACTTGTAATTTCAGGCACGTCGTAAAAGACTGCCAGGGGAAATGGTTTCTGTTTTATGTTCTAGTTAATAGATTTGTTAAGCGAGGGGTAGAGAACAACACTGCATACCTACTTAGTTATATCAACGGTTCTTCTAAAGAAACCTGTTATCAGCCGGCGAAGTACGAATTTGACTGGCCCTTTTGAAACGAAGTTCCTTAAACGAAGATCCTCGGAACGTTTGGTTCCGTCCAGCGTAGTTCGGATATTGGTGATACACTGGCGTATCCCCACCGCCATACTTGTTTCCGTCATGAGAGCTGACCCCAGCAGAGTTAAGATATAAATAAAATAAATAAATATTTTTGGGACATTTTACACAACACCATCTAGTCCCAAACTAAGCAGAGCTTGTACTATGGGTACTAGACAATGGATATAATACTTATATACTTTTTTTATGTAAATACATACTTATATAATACATAAGAAACATCCAGACAAACACAAATACTCATGTTTTACCCACACAAATATTTGTGTCTTGTGGGAATCGAACCCACGACCCCATGATCAGCAGTCCGGCACACGAACCACTAGACCACAGACGATCCATATCAATTACATTCAGAGTTGAAGAAAAGGCCTGAGGAACTTCATGACGGGGTCCCCTACCAAACACATTTTATTCTCACCTCTTATTGCTAAAATCTGAGTGTGGCTTTATACCTTACTGCTTTGTTAGCTCGAACTTGACAAAGTTACTCATTTTTCTCAAGCTATTTCAAGTACTTAACATAAAAGTACCTACCTACTTACAACGATTTCAACCCCAAGCTCGGAGGTGTCCCGACAGACACCCTATATTTCCAGTTGCCGGTCTATAAACTAATATTATCTACTTATGTAGATATTATTATTTTTTAATGTGTATATCTAACTAGGTACCTTTGCCCTATATGTCACGGTCATTGGATTCGTGACTTTCTTCACGACCGTGACAGGATATGTATCAAAAGATGTGTACCCAGGTAAAGATAAAGGCCTGCAGGCTACAGGGAAAGAAATATCGAGAAAACTAACTTTTTTTGTTAGCTGTATGAGAAGAAGCCTCGTACGATAAATTGATAGAACACCAGGTTGACAGTCTGTAAGTCAACAGTCACACAGGTGGCTCCGCTCGACATAACGGTCATTAAATTAAAACGACAAAGATGAACATAACTCAGGGAACTCATATCATAATTCTCAACAAAGTCGCTGGCTTGTAATTCGGCTGCACGTGTCCCGTTCTCTGTGATATATCGCCGGGATTCTGGGCGGGAATAATTTTTCCCTCGCCTTTTCAAATTCACCCGGCCCGCTGGCTGTTCACACATGACAAATTGCATGCACTTATATTATACATCTACACACTTGACACACAAATTATCTTTATTGACTCACTGACACATAAATCTTAGTTTAGTAGGCTTATATTTATAGTAGAGGTTTTTGTCTGGATCAGCAAAATATTTATTAGCTATGTAAGGTTCAATAATAATAATATTATTTTTCTATAGGTATAGATAGCATCGCTTAACCCTACGTTAATTGTATTTAAACCATTGTTATTGGTGTCGTACTGAATTTAGAACAGTTTTAAGTCCGTCACTAATTTATCTGGTTGTCACGCTAGAGAAAGGGAAATAAGCGGGAGATACGCAAAAACTGGACAAACACGGCAAGTCCATTAGTGCTCACTCAAACCGTTTCTTCTTTTTTCCTTAAACCGTTTTGACCTTTCTATTCGGTGTTTCGATCTGTCTCCGAAACAATTAAAGCTTCGCGAAATCTAGAGAAGATTCTATGAATCTGAATAATAGTGAACAGATCTACTTTAAAATACAGATACAATATAACGTAATGTCAAAAAACACTGTTTACACACTCGCTTACCCATATCGCATCATAAAGCATCTGCCCTCTCCATGGTTAACCAAAGAAATAAAAAGTATTATGGATAAAAAAGTGATAGCTAAATCAAAGTATAAGTGTAGACCCACTTCTCTAAACTTGGAGAGGTATGTAAATATTAGAAATCACTGCAATAAGGTGTGTAGGAATGCTCAACGCCAACACATCCACAGTTCGATCGAAAATGGTGATTCAGCGAAAGTTTGGAAATTTCTGAGATCAATGGGAATCGGAAAATCGCGTCAAGATACAATCCCCAACAACTTAAATATTGATTTATTAAATCAACATTTCTCTTCCTCGTCCTTTTTTGACAGGACAATTAAAGCCAAAACACTTTTTAATCTTTCCACTCTTCCGACTCCCGATTATTCCCCGTTTGTCTTTAATCAATTCTCTGATTGTGATGTTAAGAAGAGCATTTTATCTATAACTTCTAATGCAGTTGGAAGTGACTCAGTTAGCCGTAATATGATCCTTCTTATCTTGGACGGAATCCTTCCTGTCATTTGTCATATCCTTAACCATTCGATATCCAGCGGTGTTTTTCCAAATGCTTGGAAAGACGCCCAGATTACTCCTTTACCAAAAAAACCCAATCCCACATCCTTTTCCGAATATCGTCCTATTTCCATCCTTCCATTCTTATCTAAGGTCCTAGAACGTCTTATTCACAAACAATTAAGCACATTCCTCTCCACGAATAGACTTCTGAATCCTTTCCAATCTGGTTTCCGTCCTGGTCACAGTACTGCCACAGCTCTGGTTAATATTACGGAAGACATCAGGTTAGGTATGGAGGATGGAAAGTTATCGGTACTTGCATTGCTAGATTTTAGCAATGCTTTCAATACCGTTGACTTTGACATCTTACTTACCATTCTGAGCTCTCTTAACATATCTCCAACGGCAATTGATTGGTTTCGTAGTTACCTGACTGGCCGTCGGCAACGTATTCGCATTGAAGAACATTCTCTTCATGGTGTGATACAGTAGCTGGCGTGCCTCAGGGTGGCGTTTTATCCCCATTACTCTTCGCAATATTTATTAATTCAATATCTAATCAACTTCTTTCATCCTACCACCTATATTTAGATGATCTTCAAATTTACTCACAAGCACCACTGGAGCATTTATCGGAAGCTATCCATATAATTAATAAAGATTTTTCTTTAATATCTGAGTGGAGCAAATGCTATGGACTCAGTGTTAACCCGTCTAAGACACAGGCAATCATTATTGGTAGCTCACGAATGGTTTCAAAGTTGGATTGGTTCCGTCTCCCCCAGTTTATCTTTGATGGCATCCAAATTCCTGTGAGTGACCAAGTTAAAAACTTAGGGTTAATCATGGACAAAACCTTAACATGGGGTCCGCAGTTGCAGGAAACTAGCCGTCGTATGTTTGCGTCAGCAGGATCCTTGAGACGACTACGCAACTTTCTTCCAACTGCCACTAAGATTGCGCTTGCACAATCTCTCCTCTTGCCTGTCCTTGACTATGCCGATGTCAGCTATCTTGATCTCACCGAGGACCAATTCAATAAGCTTGAGCGTCTCCAAAATTTTTGCATAAGATTCATATTTGGTTTACGCAAATATGATCACGTATCAGAATTTCGTACTAAGCTCAAGTGGCTTCCAATTCGCCTTCGTCGGAATGCTCACATTCTTCGTTACTTTATAGTATTCTTTTCAATCCTGCAACACCCGCTTACCTTAAAACACGATTTGAGTTCGTCTGTGATACACATTTGCGATCCTTACGATCATCAGAGAACTTAAAACTAAAGATGCCTATGCACGCCACAAATTTTGTTGATCATTCTTTTACTGTTCAGGCCACTCGTCTATGGAATGCTCTGCCGGTTTCTGTGAGACGTGCCCAAACACAGGCATCTTTTAAAAAAATGGTAAAGGAACATTACTTGGCTACTTGTACGTGAATTTGTTATAGTATTCTCTTTATGCAAAAATAATATATATTGTATGTATTTATATACATTATTAATATTTATTTTATTAGATATTTATTTTATTTTATTCTTGTTTGAATATATATATATATATATTATCTATCTATCTACGACTATTAAGCACACAACCGCCCGTTACCCGTTTCTTACATGACTTGTCCATCCCATGGTTGTCTGTAAGAAACTGCTTTAAGCGATAAGACCGCCAATTGTAGATACATTATGTGACGTTTGTTTTCTTTTTGTAATTTTCTCTGTATTGTGTTATACAATAAAGAATATTCTATCTATCTATCGCATACAGATTTCCCACTGCATGTCCTATGCTAGGTAGTAAACTTACCTTCATAATAGGGCCAGAGCCCATTCGTCCCCTAAAATTCGTCCCCCAGCATAAAAGTTGTGGATTCGGCCCCTATATAGGTGCCCATTGGTCTCCTGGTAGGGGACCAATTAATATTTTAATAAAAAATATTATTTTTAAGGTACCCATTCGTCCCCTCTAATATATATGTTACTGTAAAAGCTCGAACTACGGTAAATCTTAAGATTTAAGTGTAAGTCTTAGGATTTACCGACATGACTTGGTAAATGTAAATATTTCTGAAAATACGACGATTTTTTCGAGCTTTTACCATTCGAATTCAGTATATGCTAGGTTTTACCACTGTCCACTGGTAGATGTTGGATTGAATATAAATTTGATGATGGTTTGAATATAAATTTATTATATTAATAAACGGAATATAATAAACCGCGTATCAAAAATACTGATTGAGCGACAAAATTATTGGTTAAGCAGCAAAATACAGATATCGGTTAAGTTAGGTTAGAACTGTGACCACACAACGCACGAGCCGAGCGAGCGAAGCGAGCGGTGCCGCGGCAGCGGCCGGCGAGTGCCAGAACCAAATCTGAATGTCTTGGGCGGCAAGCTACAAGTCAATGCGCTGAGCACGTTATGACATGGTTTGTTTTTCAACATTTACCGTGCATTAATGTAAATCCTAAGATTTACCAACGGAATGGTGGTAAAAGTTCGAATCGCAAACCTTTTGGGACATTTACCATTAGGAATTGGTAGATCTTAGGTTTTACTGGAATATCTTAGGATTTACTGCAGTTCGAGCTTTTACAGTAACATATATACAATATAAGTTAAAGATTCGGCACCTATTCAGGTGCCTATTGGTCCCCTGAGATAAAATTAGCTATATTTTATATAAGAAACGGTTAACATAGTACACTTGTGAACAGTTTATTAACGGAATTAATTTAATAAATCATAACAGATCATTGAAAAAAGAGCTATGATGAATGATAATCCGTCATGATAATAATATAACCTGTCGATAGGCTTACGATGTAAAATTGTCTCTCTACGAATGGCTTGTTAAAAAAACGGGTTACAAAATAGATAAGGTGTTTTGTTTGTATGTTATGGCTGCCTCGGTGACATATTGGTTCTTGAAAGTGACTGCGAATACGAGACTGTTCAATGTGTCTTTGGTCTTTTATTAAATGAAGTTCACCTAACGAAATAAACAATACTGTTAATATTATAATAATAATATTTTTATATTATTTAGAAAAGGAAAAATACGACCGCGGGCAGGATTCGAACCTGCGTCTTCTGGTTCGGTACACCAGACGCTATGACCACTAAGCCACCGCGATACCTACCCGTCATGTCGAATTTTTCCTTCACATATTGAATTTACGTCTTTATGGTGACGTCAGTAACACCTATTGAAATGCAAGTTTTTGCTTTTCAACCGACACAACTTACTTTACAGTTAGTTAAATGCCGAACGATGCCACCTTACCTTCTAACTATCTTTTTGTATATTTTTGGCATTTTCCATGCTAAGATTTTAAAGTTATTTAGAAAAGGAAAAATACGACCGCGGGCAGGATTCGAACCTGCGTCTTCTGGTTCGGTACACCAGACGCTATGACCACTAAGCCACCGCGATACCTACCCGTCATGTCGAATTTTTCCTTCACATATTGAATTTACGTCTTTATGGTCATAGCGTCTGGTGTACCGAACCAGAAGACGCAGGTTCGAATCCTGCCCGCGGTCGTATTTTTCCTTTTCTAAATAACTTTAAAATCTTAGCACGGAAAATGCCAAAAATATACAAAAAGATAATATTTTTATATTTTTAGATTTAAGTTATTATGATTTTGCATGTATGTAGTTGGTAAATATACAAAAAAATAAAAAGTGATTATTTACTGTTGATATTTGTGTTCTATTTTTTTGCATATTTTATATTTAATGTTGATTTATATGATGGTCAATCAAGGTTGATTTTTGTAAAAGAGTTGTATTTTGTTAGTTTCTAGGACATTGTGATTTTGCATGTGTATTTGTTAGTAAAAATGTTGGTTTTACATAGTTGATAAAGACTGATTTTACTTTTTATATTTCTTTTATACAAAGTTATTGTGATATTGCATTATTTTGTAGATCTCTTTGACTGTACAAAGTACTAACAATTAATTGTTATTTTTGTTATATTGGTATTGATATTTGGTTATTTGTTTGTACACTGGATGTAAATTAATCTAAAATTACTCAGTTATTACTGGGATTTTATTTAAATAGTTACACAGTTTTATTTTACTGCATAAAGATATTATAGTTATCATATATTTTGCTAAATATTTACAAATGTACAAGAAACCAAAAGTTGATTAATTATTTTGAAGACTTACTTAATGCCTAGAGCCTAGAGGCATTTTATTAAACTTAATTTATTTTATTTGATATTTTATTTTATTTTATTTATTAGGTTTATCAACGATTGTTTACACTCATACAAAACAACAAGAATACATAACACAATTAAATAAGTTTAGTGTAACAATCAATTAAAGATAAGCACTGCATGCATAACATTAAATCAACATCAGACAGATTAGAATTAACAGTTATTTACAAATTATTATTCATTTAATAAGATATTAATGAGACAGGATTAGGTATTAAGTTATTAATTATACAAAATATAAGATAGCAACAAACAATCAGAATAGCAATCAAGAATGGTAGGGGATACAAACTTTACAGTATCTTATATAGGATCCTGCGGAACTTGTTAAGCGTGACAGCATAGACGTCAACACAGTCACTGTAGCTATTAAGCAGCTTACATATAGATATAAACATGATATCTACCGAATTACTATATTTTTTATTTTACCCTTTTCTGCGCGACTGTACCAGGACTACCAAGCTGCAGTATATACATATACATGTACTTATATTAGAAGAATGAATAAAAATAAATATTCTTCAGAGGACGAATGGACCTCTCAAAAGTTCCAGGGGACGAGTGGGCACAGGGTGCGAATCTTAGGGGAGGAATGGGCTCTGACCCCATAATAATTATGTCAAAACACTGAAACAGTTATAAATTCTCAAAACGAAATAATGTGTGTCTACCAACACTCAATAAAGCCCAATACTAAACTGCGTCCTACGTCACAAGTAGCAAACTTTAAAAGTACAACACTGCACTACTCCTACGCTACATTATGCAGTTCACTTCCAGAAAATGTCGAATGACGTCACAGATTTATGATTATGACACTCCAAATGCTGTTTTATATTTTATTTGAACTAAATGCATTCAGTAATATTTTTGTAAAATGGAAGAATGCGGTGAGAACAACCTTTGTCGCGCTATTAAAGTAAGCTCTCTTGTTAACGGCGCGGGTAGCATCATTTTATGTATATACGTAACTGTTGTCATATTCAACGTGATTATAAATACTAGTACACTTTGTCATGTTGACCTTTTCTCTTTAATTATGTAGATGTTAAGGTTATTCCACTTAATACTAAAACTCGATACCTTCTGCGCTGATAAAATCTCAGTAGGTAGGTACTCTGTTCGCTACCTACCGGGTGGTACCTAAGCGAATTATGGGTAAAGCGGGGTTGCACCTCCGACTCTATAAAAACATTCTTGAAGTAGGTTAGGAAAGTACCTACTATGAGCAAATTGGGGTTTGGCCAATTGATAACACTTATTGAAAGTAACCTTTTTTTTAATATGAGAAATCCTCATGGATCCTCACCCGGGGAGGTGGCAGGATATGTCGGCCTCGTACTGACTAAAAACTTGCCTTCTTCACCTGCCCTATTTTCATGGTCATGAGATCCGCGAAATTCGCCACGACCATGACAAGCTGTGGTCCAGTAGTTGCTGGACCCCGTCGATACGCGGCGCCTTTTCTCATCCTATTTTGATTTAGCCAAATCTGTTCTGCTAGCTATAATAGAGCTACAAAGAGTGAATTTTGTATAAAACACCACAAAAATCAAGAATAAAAGTACCTACTAAACAAATTCACGAAACTGGGAAGAAATTACGACAAATTACATTCCAGTCACATCGAAACATAAAAATAAATACGAATAAGTTCCAAATTACCAAAAAAATTTTCCATCACATTAGTCTTGTTGCATAGGGAAAACATAATCAAACCCTCAGAAATCCAAAATTCTATAAACCCAATTCTAAAGCCCACCCCACCCTGTTTTTTTAAGTAATTACCTACTTCCGATTATATGGCAAATTATGCAGAACAAAGACTTTTAATACAAATATTATATGTAAACCCATTTCCATAAACACAATTTTACAACTATCGCATTTATTCAATTTTTTACATAAACACAGCCATGGACATTCGTCAGTCCAATAAATCACTGTCCGTAATACTATGTCCGAAATTATACTAACGTAAATCATAAAAAATGTCTGGAGCGGTCATCAGGCGGAGATAGTGGAGGACAAGTCCACATCAATCAAACTTAGCGTCGGAAAGGCGCGACTGATACGAAACGAAGGTAGGGACATTTCAGTACTTTAAATTTAAGCTATTTTTGGAGTTTAAGAGCGCAAATTGTGTTCTTATTACTTAACTACAGTTTTTTATTACGCAAGACTCAGCAATACATTTGACTACATCGCGTAGTACCTATTTGGTAAATTTTTATCACGTCAAAGATTATGCCGGGTCGACAGACGGCTAGCTCTGCACTCTGTCCGTTCCATCCTCCTCACTTTTTGATCGCTTCGTCATATTATATTCAGGTCGTGTATTGAACACGCAGCAACACGTCTCTACTCTTCACAAGTCAAAGATCTTATGAAATTGCCGAATTTGGGCAATCTTTTCGTTCAGCCTATTTACAAGAACTTGTACCAAAATTTTACAATGACAAGATATTAGGTATGTAACGGTTTACCGTAAGAAAATCTATCTATTTAGAATGTAGTAGAGAAATTGTAGATACACTAGAAAAAAAGAAAGAAAGAAACATTTATTCAGCTGCAAATTAGACATGTAACTTATATACAATTTTTATATTAAAACAAAAGTAACACTAGATTTCTTAACTTTGTTGTTTAATAGTGAATTTGTAATACTCAGAGATTTCCTCTTAGCAATCCAATATCACTTATACACAGACATATGAAAATGCAAAGGCTAGATAGGGATTCGATCTGAGAGGATTCCAATACGATGTGCTGTCAAAATGCGTCTACTTACACCTGAGCACTAGAAAATCTTAATTATAGACCCGACAATCGAAGTTATCAAACGCCATGATAAACGCATTAAGTACTTATGAGATAATAGGCAATATAACCTACCAATATTGGTTATCATGGTAACACCTAATGGATTCAAATCTATTTGATCCGTTTAATCTCCAACGCAACGGTATTACACTTTCCAAGACGTGATGCCGTCTCGTGCAATATTATTGTGTACTACAGTGCAGTACCTAATGCAATTGATCTGAACACATCTATACCTACAGAAAGACGATATAAATCGATGCGGGCCGAATCCATAACAGCACTGCAGCAGAGTTGGAACTCCGCCGAGAAATCCAACGGCTAATTAAACCCAAAGATGTAGCTTGTACCTTTAGCCCAAAGCCGTAACCTTTCCGCAGCATAAACGAGAGTGCGGTGGGTATACACCGTAGATAGATGTATATTGCAAACCATATCTCGTCTCGAATTAATTTAATCCCATCGGTAAATTGTGAACTTGAGATGTACTTTGTTTACAACGCCAATCAGAAGTTTTTGATATTCAACGCGGCACCGGCGCAGTGCCGCAGACAACGCTGCGACAAGCTTAATAAGTATTCATCTGCGGAGTGCGCGCGAATCCACGGGGACGTAAAAGTATCTCTTGAATAAACGTTTAACTTGGAGATTGGAGCTGTTATTCCGCAAGGTGGGACCTCCGCCGCTATGAATTCTTACAACGCTAATGTTCAGCGACGCAGTTTTATTGCATTACCAATAAAATATAAAATAGCATAATTATAATATCGTTATGTCGCGTCCGCAGTACACGATCAATTCCAGATATTAAAGCGGCGGCTTCGAATAGTAAAAGTTTTATTTCCCGCGAGGTGAGGCCGACCTATGAGGAATGTTTATAGTGCACACGTAATAGAATTTTTACCTGACGATGAATGTTCTCTCTAGACTTAGTGTATTGTTGGTATTCTCTCGACGCCCCTCTATAATGTTAGTCAGTAAGTGTTCGCGATGTTTTACATAACATTATAGTGTAAAGTATTTACGTTGTAAAGCTCTCGCTTGTATGATAAGTTCGTGGAAGAAAAGGATAAGCGTGTTACTTTCATATTCAGCAGTCGTGTGGCACACACTTAACTAAACGTTATTGAACTCTGCTTTTATTTCTCCTAACTTTTAATTAAGCAACTAAAAAATTACCTTAATTCCCATCTCTTTATTCGGACCTGGGTGCAGCAGGTAGCGTGTGCTACTATTTTGGTGATGGCAATAATTCTTCAAGGGAGTACATAAGGGTGTTCCATGGAATTCGCTCGAACACACCGATTCACCGCAACTCTAATTGCAATAGTTAGCAAAGTGCCTAAGAACAGAAATTAAAGCAGTAAATAAACTTATTGTAAGCATTTACTTACATAAATTAAATTTTACAAAATCCCAGGAGTACCTTCTGCCATCAAAAGATAAATTATGTAGGTACGTCGAAGTCTGCAAGCTCCATTGATTCCTATAACTGGTAACCGGGACGCGCCGCCGCCGCCGGCCCTCAACGACCGTCGAGAACTTCCGCGAACTTTAGTTGCGCAGTCACCATTGAGTATACAGTTATTATCCGTAACACTGATACTTTTGAAGAAAATAACAAATATTTCAGAAAAATCAATAAGGACTTTTTCGTTACCTTTGCACTTTTCAATGGTCACTTGATGATACATTTTAAATTTTTCTTAAACGAGGATTATTGTCATTCAGCCACCTAGCATAACTAAACAAATTACCTAAATATACCTACTTTTAAGCTAGCTGCAAATACAAGTTCTCCATTTACAAACTAAGCTTTGACTCAAATACCTACTAAAGTGGGAGAGCGATAATAGAACAAACGATGTGGCGAGCAGTGTGCCACGTCGTAAATACGCGCAGGTAAAGGGACGCGGTTCGCGACATATGGCGCGCGGAACATAGCCATCCTCACCGTGCTAAGGCATTAACTGATCATTAGGACGCGGTGTAAATAACTGCTCGTGCAAAGCGAAATAAGATACTTTTGCAAGAGGATAAAATGTTTGAAATGTTGTGGGGAAAGGATTTTATTTATTGTAACCGACACAATATACGAGACAAAGTGTCACATAACAGTCAAGCTCAACTGTGGTATTATTATTTTAAACCTTGAGTTTTGCTACATGACTAATAGAATGCAAGCTTCTCATTTATTACTTTAATGACGAGGTATTAGTACGATAGCCACCACAAGTAGCTGTACCTATTCTGTTTAACGGGGCATGGGTGCTGGGAGACATATGATAAGCAAATACGCGTCACCTCGCGCACATAAATAAATATTCTTGAACAATTTTAGACAGCCCATCTTCTTTTTATATCCCTAAGGTGGCAAACAAGCATACGGCCGACCTGATAGTAAGCGGTTACCGTAGCCTATAACCGCTTGTAACACCAGGGTTATCATCATTGCGAGTTGCCGACCCTGTAAAACGAAAGGGGAATAGTTGGGTTGGCAGTATAAGGATCAAAGTAAACTGCCAACACAACGTTTCCTCGTGGAGAACTGGCAACCTTGCTCACCGTAAGGAACACAACACAGCTCAAAACTGTTTTATTTCACTTCGATGTTCTGCAAGGCGGAGGTAATTCCCCCATCGGGCGGCTCTAATTTGAGTGGAATTACTCCCACTATTTTAAGAGAGGTAAGGCTACCTCTCTTAAAATATAGTCCCAAACTAAGCAGAGCTTGTAAAAACCCAGGCAAACACAAACACTTATGTTCATCACATAAATATTTGTGTCCTGTGGGAATTGAACCCATGACCTCGTGATCAGCAGTCCGAGCCACTAGACCACAGACGTCATCATATCAAATTTGGAATTAAATCTAAAACTTTAATAATCTAAACAAATATTACTTACAAGACAACATAATATAAGCACCAAATTCCCAATATATGCAATGTTAAGGCACTGTAACATATCCAAACGTAGCCTAATACAGCTATTCAAATGAATATATGGGACTAAATAAAACAACAAATTAGAATGAGACTCTTTATTCTAGAACTATTTACATACACACCTTATTAACTTTCCACAGCTCTGAAATTAAAGTAACAGTTTACAATCTAGGCTGGCATCATGTAGCCGCAGACATTTAATATTCATACAAAGAAAAAATTCTAATACGAACTCTTAATACGAACTTATAATACTTTATTCCATGAAGTTTGTAATTGCTTATACATGCTGCATGTAATTGCATTGTTGAATTGTTATAGTAATGTAATGATAAAGAGAAATAGTGATGTGAGTCATTAGCCATTGTGTAATATCTAAGTTGATTCGAACACTACAGAAGAAGTCGTATTTCGTTTGTTAACCTTACCCGAAAATCTCGAATAAGCAAATTACCAACCAAGTCTTTGTACTTACTCGTATGATAGATACGTGATATAAACTCATCGATTTCATTCTGACCAAACTGAACACAGTTTTTCAGCTAGTTCAAATTAACGACAGAAATAATAAACTAAATAATTTGTTTAGCTTTAATCGCATATAAGCGATGCACCATTTGGCTCCTACTCTTTTAAAAGGTAACTAATAATAACAACAAATTAATTCTAAGGTCCTAAATAGTCCGTTTAACATCCTATCATTCAAGTTTGTTTGAAATGTTAAAAGGCACATTGACTTACTTATCCAAATTTCTTACAACCATACACACAGACTTACTTTCTAGTTTCTATAACTGCTTAACGTTAAACATCTTTGTAAAAAAATATAAGCTATCAGGTATAATTATCTTTCTGAGCAGTCGAAACGGAATGTTAAAAATTAAGAAATATTATAAATATTTCTTACTTTTTGAAACATGCCAAACTACATTAACCAATAGCACCTAAATTACAACTATGTACTTCTTCGTTTCATTGTGCTTCTCTCAAGTTGTACTCAAATAGCTACGCAGTACTGACTTGCGGGGGCCTCCAACCGTGTTAAAATCGCTAACAACTGTTCTATTTTTTTTTTCTTATTTATGCAACTTTGCCTGTGTCATAGTTTAGAAATACTATGTTCCGACATCTCTGATGGCCAGATGGTTATATTACTAGTAGTGTACAAATAAGTTAGGTCAGCCTTATCGTCGCGAGTTGACTGTCCGCGAGACGGTCGACATGCCGTCCACGAACCGCGTCCGAAACAACACGTTGGCGTTGTTGAACATACCATCTTTTAGCGATACTATTATAAACTGGAACAGAAAATAACATTTTAATAACATGGGAGACCTAAATTGAGCACTTGTTGGTTGAATAGAGTTACGTGTTAATATGATCGTTTTGTGATTGAGAGGGAGGGATGGTGCTTTATACACTAAATAGAGCTGTCCCTTTCTCACAAGCCAAAACTGATCGCGTTAACACGCTGTGATACGGCCTCTGATAAATTTCCTTACAACACAATGTGTAAAATGTAATATAAAAAAAAATATTTTCCAATAAATTTGATGATGTCATCGTGGAGTGGTTGTCTAGTCTCATTCTCAATAAGAATATTTTGGAATAGACATTTACGGTTAATCAAACAACATTGGATGTCATAATTAGATTAATCATTGTTGTATGTTTAGTGTCATATAATCAATCACTCAATATTTACATTGCATTCCACAGACGGCATTACTGCGCACGATCTTAAAAAAAATGTATGAAAATAATTACCGTACTATACAAATTAGGTTCATTAAATGCTTTTGTGATAGTTTATGCACACCTTATAATCAAATATCCGGAGTTCGAAACGAACCGAATAATTAAGAAATGTTATATGTATATAAAATGTGGATCCCAATTTCTGTTGTTTTAAATATTAATTTGGGCATTGCGTATCAGTTTGAATCAAACGGGCTACATTTGTTTTAAATTACAGAAGTTTAAAATCATGATTTTTATATTGATAATTATTGTAACTCGGATCAAATTTCCACATTTCTATAATTTCATTAACTCACGCTATACAACAGCAATCCTATTGTAAGAACTTTTATTAAATATTTATTGCGCTGAATTAAACGTTTTATATGACAGTATTATCAATTTCACATATTCACTAATCTTTACTGTAGGACAAAAATGACTATAAAACAAAATTAAAATCAATTAAAAAACAAGGGAGTTATAAGAAATTAAGAATGCTATGCTATGCTAGACAGAGAGCGTAGGTACTATAGCAACAAATAATTTCAAATGTTAAGTGCGCCATACACATTCTATACTAACACATTTTGCGAAAGGGATAGGACAGATTAAAGGGGTTTAAACCCCACCCCCACCAAAACATTAAACGTTTGTATCTTAGAACTTTAATAGTCGATTTAATATTTCTTGCAATAGACAAATCATTATTTATTACACTTTCCACTAAGCTGTAAGTTTTAAGAAATCAAACACTAGTCCACCATCCTATTATTAAAAGAATTGTACTAAAAAGTAACCATCAAGTTTCTACCGCTTTTTCCCCCAAAAAAAAAATTATCAAGTTCAACCTTCTTTGACATTTCTTTGATATGTCGCGACTCGCGAGCTTATATTATACCTATAACCTAATTAAACTTATGGTGCTACAATTGTTGTGTATATTTTTCTATTAATGTGTGGATTGTGTTAATTTGTTTTAAATAAATGTTATTTTCTTCTTCTTCTTCATTTCACTTTGATATTTTGGTCTCAATATGAAAATTTTCGAATAATATGAAATAAAAAACTAAAATGAATTATTATTTTGTGGAGAGGCGAGGTGTGTCCCTCCAGCCAAAGAGAGGATCCTCCAACCAGGCGGGTGTTTTGCCTGGCGGACCACGGCCCGACGATAGATGTCGGGCGGTTGTATATATGATGCAACTTGCGTTGCGAATGTTGCTTGCGCGAGTCAGGATTTTGTAGTTCCATGTAGCGCGGTAGATGCTGCTACAGTTCAAATGAGTCGGTTAATTTTAAATTGTTTAAATAGTGTAATGATTTTGATTACCTGTGAATGCTTGAAGTGTTCTTTGAGCATCTGTCCGATGTTCTGCGTGTGCGAGAGGTCGAGCGCGGCGTCGACCTCGTCGAGGATGTAGAGCGGCGCCGGCTTGAACAGCAGCATGGCCAGCACCAGCGACAGCGCCACCAGCGAGCGCTGCCCGCCCGACAGCTCGCCCAGCGACTCCTTCCACGTGTTGTTGAACCCCACCTTCACCTGCTCATTCGTACCAAATCGTTTACATCTTACTCGCTGCTTTATGTTACTCTGTGTAATGAAGAATCTGATTTTTAGAGGACATTTACATGACATGTTTAAATAATTAATTCTATTGAGGTTCACTAATGGTCTCGGCAGCTAAAATCACTATCTCCATCGTATAAGCTTTCGAAAACTTTTGTTTTGACTGACTCGTACCTCAAGTCCGTCGAGCACGGAGAGTCCGTCGGGCGGCTTGAGCCTAGCCTGAGCACCCGGCAACAGCGTGCTGAAAATGGAGCCGAAGTCCCGATTCACTTGCTCACATGCTGTCACTAGCGTCTTCTTCTTCTTCTCGTCTAGTTCTGCCATCACTTGCACTAACTTTGCTCGGTCGGCTTCTACTATTTGTTTTTTGCGCATCACATCTTGATACTGCGAACATAAGTTACCATGTGTCAATTTTTCGTCTTGAGTAAAAACAGATTCATCCGGGCCCTACAGTGTATGTCCAAGTGACAGTCACAGGTCACCTGATTGATAGGTATTAGCAGCACATTTTCCTGTTGGTGGTGGGTGTTCGTAATGGGCTGGCCGCCTGTGTACTGTGTACTGTGTAGTGTGGACTGTATACTGTAGGTACCTGCTCCTCCTCCTTGCCGAGCAGCGTGTGCGCGCGCGCGTTGAGTCCGCGCGCGAGCTTGTCGCGGCGCGAGCGCAGCTGCTCCAGGCGCGCGCCCGCCACGTGCGCCTGGCCGCCTGTGTACTGTGTACTGTGTACTGTGTAGTGTGGACTGTATACTGTAGGTACCTGCTCCTCCTCCTTGCCGAGCAGCGTGTGCGCGCGCGCGTTGAGTCCGCGCGCGAGCTTGTCGCGGCGCGAGCGCAGCTGCTCCAGGCGCGCGCCCGCCACGTGCGCCTGGCCGCCTGTGTACTGTGTACTGTGTACTGTGTAGTGTGGACTGTATACTGTAGGTACCTGCTCCTCCTCCTTGCCGAGCAGCGTGTGCGCGCGCGCGTTGAGTCCGCGCGCGAGCTTGTCGCGGCGCGAGCGCAGCTGCTCCAGGCGCGCGCCCGCCACGTGCGCCTGGCCGCCTGTGTACTGTGTACTGTGTACTGTGTAGTGTGGACTGTATACTGTAGGTACCTGCTCCTCCTCCTTGCCGAGCAGCGTGTGCGCGCGCGCGTTGAGTCCGCGCGCGAGCTTGTCGCGGCGCGAGCGCAGCTGCTCCAGGCGCGCGCCCGCCACGTGCGCCTGGCCGCCTGTGTACTGTGTACTGTGTACTGTGTAGTGTGGACTGTATACTGTAGGTACCTACCTGCTCCTCCTCCTTGCCGAGCAGCGTGTGCGCGCGCGCGTTGAGTCCGCGCGCGAGCTTGTCGCGGCGCGAGCGCAGCTGCTCCAGGCGCGCGTCCGCCACGTGCGCCTGGCCGCCTGTGTACTGTGTACTGTGTACTGTGTAGTGTGGACTGTATACTGTAGGTACCTGCTCCTCCTCCTTGCCGAGCAGCGTGTGCGCGCGCGCGTTGAGTCCGCGCGCGAGCTTGTCGCGGCGCGAGCGCAGCTGCTCCAGGCGCGCGCCCGCCACGTGCGCCTGGCCGCCTGTGTACTGTGTACTGTGTACTGTGTAGTGTGGACTGTATACTGTAGGTACCTGCTCCTCCTCCTTGCCGAGCAGCGTGTGCGCGCGCGCGTTGAGTCCGCGCGCGAGCTTATCGCGGCGCGAGCGCAGCTGCTCCAGGCGCGCGCCCGCCACGTGCGCCTGGCCGCCTGTGTACTGTGTACTGTGCACTGTGTACTGTGTACTGTGTACTGTGGACTGTATACTGTAGGTACCTGCTCCTCCTCCTTGCCGAGCAGCACGTGCGCGCGCGCGTTGAGTCCGCGCGCGAGCTTGTCGCGGCGCGAGCGCAGCTGCTCCAGGCGCGCGCCCGCCACGTGCGCCTGGCCGCCTGTGTACTGTGTACTGTGTACTGTGTACTGTGTACTGTGTACTGTGTACTGTGTACTGTGTACTGTGTACTGTGTACTGTGTACTGTGTACTGTGTACTGTGTACTGTGTACTGTGTACTGTGTACTGTGTACTGTGTAGTGTGTACTGTGTACTGTGGACTGTATACTGTAGGTACCTGCTCCTCCTCCTTGCCGAGCAGCGTGTGCGCGCGCGCGTTGAGTCCGCGCGCGAGCTTGTCGCGGCGCGAGCGCAGCTGCTCCAGGCGCGCGCCCGCCACGTGCGCCTGCGCCGCCTGTGTACTGTGTAGTGTGTACTGTGTAGTGTGGACTGTATACTGTAGGTACCTACCTGCTCCTCCTCCTTGCCGAGCAGCGTGTGCGCGCGCGCGTTGAGTCCGCGCGCGAGCTTGTCGCGGCGCGAGCGCAGCTGCTCCAGGCGCGCGCCCGCCACGTGCGCCTGGCCGCCTGTGTACTGTGTACTGTGTACTGTGTAGTGTGGACTGTATACTGTAGGTACCTGCTCCTCCTCCTTGCCGAGCAGCGTGTGCGCGCGCGCGTTGAGTCCGCGCGCGAGCTTATCGCGGCGCGAGCGCAGCTGCTCCAGGCGCGCGCCCGCCACGTGCGCCTGGCCGCCTGTGTACTGTGTACTGTGCACTGTGTACTGTGTACTGTGTACTGTGGACTGTATACTGTAGGTACCTGCTCCTCCTCCTTGCCGAGCAGCACGTGCGCGCGCGCGTTGAGTCCGCGCGCGAGCTTGTCGCGGCGCGAGCGCAGCTGCTCCAGGCGCGCGCCCGCCACGTGCGCCTGGCCGCCTGTGTACTGTGTACTGTGTACTGTGTACTGTGTACTGTGTACTGTGTACTGTGTACTGTGTACTGTGTACTGTGTACTGTGTACTGTGTACTGTGTACTGTGTACTGTGTACTGTGTACTGTGTAGTGTGTACTGTGTACTGTGGACTGTATACTGTAGGTACCTGCTCCTCCTCCTTGCCGAGCAGCGTGTGCGCGCGCGCGTTGAGTCCGCGCGCGAGCTTGTCGCGGCGCGAGCGCAGCTGCTCCAGGCGCGCGCCCGCCACGTGCGCCTGCGCCGCCTGTGTACTGTGTAGTGTGTACTGTGTAGTGTGGACTGTATACTGTAGGTACCTACCTGCTCCTCCTCCTTGCCGAGCAGCGTGTGCGCGCGCGCGTTGAGTCCGCGCGCGAGCTTGTCGCGGCGCGAGCGCAGCTGCTCCAGGCGCGCGCCCGCCACGTGCGCCTGGCCGCCTGTGTACTGTGTACTGTGTACTGTGTAGTGTGGACTGTATACTGTAGGTACCTGCTCCTCCTCCTTGCCGAGCAGCGTGTGCGCGCGCGCGTTGAGTCCGCGCGCGAGCTTGTCGCGGCGCGAGCGCAGCTGCTCCAGGCGCGCGCCCGCCACGTGCGCCTGGCCGCCTGTGTACTGTGTACTGTGTACTGTGTACTGTGTAGTGTGGACTGTATACTGTAGGTACCTGCTCCTCCTCCTTGCCGAGCAGCGTGTGCGCGCGCGCGTTGAGTCCGCGCGCGAGCTTGTCGCGGCGCGAGCGCAGCTGCTCCAGGCGCGCGCCCGCCACGTGCGCCTGGCCGCCTGTGTACTGTGTACTGTGTACTGTGTACTGTGTACTGTGTACTGTGTACTGTGTAGTGTGTACTGTGTACTGTGGACTGTATACTGTAGGTACCTGCTCCTCCTCCTTGCCGAGCAGCGTGTGCGCGCGCGCGTTGAGTCCGCGCGCGAGCTTGTCGCGGCGCGAGCGCAGCTGCTCCAGGCGCGCGCCCGCCACGTGCGCCTGGCCGCCTGTGTACTGTGTACTGTGTACTGTGTAGTGTGGACTGTATACTGTAGGTACCTGCTCCTCCTCCTTGCCGAGCAGCGTGTGCGCGCGCGCGTTGAGTCCGCGCGCGAGCTTGTCGCGGCGCGAGCGCAGCTGCTCCAGGCGCGCGCCCGCCACGTGCGCCTGGCCGCCTGTGTACTGTGTACTGTGTACTGTGTAGTGTGGACTGTATACTGTAGGTACCTGCTCCTCCTCCTTGCCGAGCAGCGTGTGCGCGCGCGCGTTGAGTCCGCGCGCGAGCTTGTCGCGGCGCGAGCGCAGCTGCTCCAGGCGCGCGCCCGCCACGTGCGCCTGGCCGTCTGTGTACTGTGTACTGTGTACTGTGTAGTGTGGACTGTATACTGTAGGTACCTGCTCCTCCTCCTTGCCGAGCAGCGTGTGCGCGCGCGCGTTGAGTCCGCGCGCGAGCTTGTCGCGGCGCGAGCGCAGCTGCTCCAGGCGCGCGCCCGCCACGTGCGCCTGGCCGCCTGTGTACTGTGTACTGTGTACTGTGTAGTGTGGACTGTATACTGTAGGTACCTGCTCCTCCTCCTTGCCGAGCAGCGTGTGCGCGCGCGCGTTGAGTCCGCGCGCGAGCTTGTCGCGGCGCGAGCGCAGCTGCTCCAGGCGCGCGCCCGCCACGTGCGCCTGCGCCGCCTCGAAGTCGAACATGCCGCCCGCCGCACCAAAATATTCGCGCTCCGACGAGATCCACGAGTTCTCGTCCTCCAGTGCTATTATCTAAACGGAAAGAATTATCTAAAGAAAAATCTCATCAAAACCAAATGTAATACCTATCGTAAAGTAACGCTGCTGACGCATTAGATTAACATTACGAACAGGCGCACGATTGTGTTAACGCATGGCTTAGCGCGACGCAACAGTCGTCTCCCCTCACCCAGTCAGTCGTTAGTATAGAAACAATATTATGTAATTAGTATATCTGGTACCAGTATATTATACAGTATACAGTATGTTACAAAACTATCCGTAAAGCCGAGAGGAGGTTAAATGAAGTCCATTCACAATATTTAAAAACCGTAGTAACGCTGTATAACATACCCTAAAAAAAGGAGAACAACAACATTTATGTATGAAAACTTTGATTATAGACTTGTCTAGATGGAGCAATGCAAACAAACGACACGCGAAAACCGTCCCCAATTGCGGGATATGTGTGAGTACCGCTTGTGTACTTATTGTAGTCAAACTGTCAAGGTGTGCGTGTTTAGGGATGCCTGCTCCAAATTATTAACTTACCTTTTCTCCATTATTTAATGGGATGACAGTTAAATGAAATAGGCTGAATAAAGTAATTATTTTTTGTTTTATTTATTTTAGTAAAAACAAAAAATATAATGAAAAAATATATACAGCAATTTATAGATCAATATCCATCTTATTTGTTTCCGGAATAGTTTTTTTTTTCTATTTCATTTCGTGTCCGCTGTATGTCTCTCCAGTCTTAAGAAATCTGAAACCCAAAATATTAGAAAGAACTAAAAAAGAACACTATTTAGTGAATGACTTCATTTATTTTGTGAAGGCAAGTTATCATTTACTGATCAAATAAATTAAGTAGGTAATTATTAAAATAATAAAATTTTCTCCTGATCGAAAGATGATGACTGATATTTGCATTTTATATCCTATAGTTTCGCCAAATCTCCCTTGTAATAAATTGACAACACCGGCTAATCTGTCGAACCTACAAATTAACGAATTGAAAAATAATGTTTTCTTATAATAATAGAGGTTAAATAACAAAACTTACCGATGTAATGTGATCTTAGTGTAAATAAACGGTTTTCCCACATAATTGCGACACAATTTGACAGCACATACATAATTAATTATTTTTCGAGAACTAGATCTTCTTCTTCTTCTTAGATCTCGCAAAGGCGTTCGACACAGTTGCAATTCCCATACTACTAAAGAAGCTGGAGTTCATCGGTATCAGAGGGCTACCTTTGAAATGGTTTGAAACATATTTAAATAATAGACTTCAGTATGTAAAAGTGGAAGATCACATTAGTAGTCCAAAGTATATAACATTTGGAGTTCCACAGGGAAGCGTTCTTGGCCCAACATTGTTCACCATCTACATAAATGATATACACCGCACGATTGATTGTAATGCTGACATCATATGCTATGCCGATGACACGGTCGTTATATTTCACAGCAAATCTTGGGAATCAGCATACGAAGAAGCTCAAAACAGCATGAACTGTATTAAACGATGGCTTGACTATAATCTACTTTCGCTTAATATACAAAAAACTAATTACATATGTTTTTATAAAACCCAGGTATCAGCGCCTAAATCTCCGCTTAGCATTAAAATCCACTCTGGAACCTGTAATGGGTGTAATTTAACCTTGTGCACGTGCGACAAAATTAAAAGATTGGAACATATTAAATACCTGGGGATTTTGATTGACCAGCGGCTATCATTCAAACCCCATATTGAGTGTGTTGCTAAGCGTACCAGGAGACTGATTCATATAATGAAACTCCTGCGTAACACTAGCAACAAAAAAATTCTACATCTCGTTTATGTGGCATTATGTGAGTCAATCTTGTGTTATTGTATAACGGTCTGGGGAGGAGTTGGCATTACCAATATGATATTAATTGAAAGAGCTCAGCGATCTATTTTGAAGGTCATGTACAGAAAACCATTTAGGTTTTCTACAGATCGCTTATACAAAGAAGCCTCAACACTAACTGTTCGTCAGTTATACATCCTCAAAATAGTATTGAAACAACATAAAAAAATTATACAGACACCGGAATACTCTGGACTTCTGAAACGCCGTGTATTTAGGTGTCCGTCTATTAGAGTCAATACGACCTTTGCTCAGCGTATGCAAGAGTTTATGCTTAGTCATATATACAACAAAATAGTAAAAATATGTGATATCAATAACTGTAAAACAAGGCAAGTCAAAGCAATCGTGCAGAAAAGACTGTTAGCCTTATCCTACTCAGATTCGGAGTCTATTATAAGGGTAATTTCGTAATACAATATACCATACACATTCAAACTCATACCAACACCCCTTACTCACTCTCCCTCTCATACTACCCCATATGTACGTAACATCCAAAATTTTGCATTTACTATTATTGTTATTAATATTGCTAGTATTTGTATGTGCTGCTTTTCTTTTTCCCTTTTTTTTTATAATTCATAAAAATGCTCCTACTGTAATTAATAGCTGTAAGATAATAATCTCTAGTATCGCCTCCGAATGCTGTTAATATAATCATGGTAACACCACTCCAGGACTCCACGAGACAAACTTGATCTAGTGTGGAGTTCATAAGTATGTTTTAGGAAATGTATGAATCTTATTTGGTAAATAAACGATTATTATTATTAACTCGACACCCTGAAGTGATCCAAATGACACTAACGTAAGTGAGAAGAGAGTCTACCAATTTTAGTAGACTTTGTTTGGGCCGTTCTATACGTGTCAATGTGGCATCTAGACAAGTATAATAATATAATCTAAGTATGAAAAATATAAAAACTATTAAAGTAGACAATTATTACATAAAATACGTATGTAGGCCTTTCTGTTAAATAATCTAGTTCCCTGACATGACAGCTGACAAAATTTGGCTTTGATAATTAATTATATTTTTACGGGGTATTTTGTAACACGTTGTATAGAAATGTGGCCCATAATACACGTAACACGCGCACAGACAGAATAAATGAATCCTTACCCTTTTCTGACAGTCTACCGACTCGGTCTCCAGCTCTTTGATCTTGAAGTCCAGCTCCTTGATCTTGAGCTCGATGTCTCCATTAGTCTTTTTAAGCTGTTCCTTTTTTTGGAGTAAGCAAGATATTTCCGTGTTGCGACCTGCTATCTCTGTCTTCTGCCGTTTGATGCGAGCTTGCATCTCTTTCACTGCTTCCTGTTGAGGAATGTTATTCAAAAATTGTATAATAATACAGTATTAGCAACGAAACTGAAGTTGTATGCAAGTGCATGTGCAGAAATCATAACGATAATAACGGATGCGACATCATTCACTGTTACATTCCGCCTAATCGTTGCTGCTCATTTATTTCGAAACAACTTTCGATATTTTTGTAAAATAACACTTTTTTATGCGACCTGTGCGACGGCGTCTCGGAAAGGCTGACCTTCGTTTGTTTGCTAGTAAAACTCTCGTAACTTACCGAAGCCTCGTCATGTTCCTGTTTGGCCTTGTCCAAGCTCTCGTGCAGCGCAGCAGCGGCAGCTTTGGTCTCAACCAGCTGCTGCTTGCTAGTAGCCACAGCTTGCTGCAACTCTGACACCTCCAGTTTAAGGGTTTCCAGCTCCTGTTCACGCTGTTTCCACGAGCTGCCGTGATGTTCTGCGTCCTTTTTGGCTTTTTTCAAGGCTTCTTCTGCTTTCTTGAACTCTCTGGTTACAAATAATGAATGTAATTATTAAGTCATAGTATAGGTTATAAATATACAGGGTGTCCCAGAACGTGACAATAAGACGGCAACAGGGGAAAGGCCTACTAATGGCGAACCCAGTAAAAAAATCAATAATTGATTTTTTCGCTAGGGTTCCCAAGTAACAGCCATTTAAAAAAGACAAAAATACCACCCTGAGTTAAATTTTTGGCAGAATGACTACAGTTTTATTACTGTCGCGGAATATCAAATAGCTACACTAATTATTTTCAAATCAAAGCAGATCCAAAAATACAAATTTTCAAAATCATCGGTAGTATTTCTAATTTACTATCACTCAACTTTGACTGATCATGCTGAAAGAATAATTAACTAAGCTGACAAGGCAAGTTTGACCAAAAGATGGCCCATTCGTCACGTTCTGGGGCATCCTGTATGGGGTCGCAGTTGTGTTCGTGAGGATTATAAATTCATAATTTAGTTTTAAGGTTCAATGCAGAGTTCGCCAAATCAAAAATCCACTCTAAGGTATACGAATGTGAAATTATAGTAAATTTAAACTTTGAAAGCCTCTCCTGTAAAGTTGTAAAGTTTGCATTTTGGCCTATGTCCATGGACATAGGCCAAAATGGAGGAGAGAGGATTTTTATTGGGTAATAAATAGAATAGATTAATATAATTAGGCACTTTATATATTTTTATATACAGTTACTAGTGTGGTTTGCGACCCTCGTAAGCTCCGGCCTCAAATACAAACTCGCTAGTAATCTGTCTTTCTCTCGAAACTGGACCGAACTTATATTTTTAAATTTTTTTGTAAGTACCAGAACTCCTTTTCAGAAAGAGAGAAAGAAAGAAAAAGAAAAGAAAGAAATATCATTTCATATTTCTTTTTAACATTTTCTTTCGGTTTGCACAATGGAATAGACCTCGCTCGATCGACCTCAAATACAACCGCTCGCCTATGTTGTAACGCGAAATCGTCATCAACCTAAACAACATACTGTCCTCACTGACCTCTCTCGATGCCCCTTGATGTCCCGCACTTTGCTCTCCAGTTCTCTGGCTCTCGCGGCAGTTTCCTGCTGCGTCACTTTATCACGCTCTACGGCAGCAGTCAACTCTTCTACCTATGACAAATACAGAATCAAATATTTATTTATGACGATTACATTCTTCTTCTTCTTCAGTCTGTAGTGATTCAAATTCCATAGGGCTGTGAGGGGTGAGGGGTGAGGGTGAGGGGTGAGGTATGGAGCGTACCTGAGCGCGGAGAGCTTGTATCTTCGCGTGAGGGTGAGGAGTGAGGTGTGGAGCGTACCTGAGCGCGGAGAGCTTGTATCTCCGCGTGAGGGTGGGTGGTGAGGTGTGGAGCGTACCTGAGCGCGGAGAGCTTGTATCTCCGCGTGAGGGTGAGTGGTGAGGTGTGGAGCGTACCTGAGCGCGGAGAGCTTGTATCTCCGCGTGAGGGTGAGTGGTGAGGTGTGGAGCGTACCTGAGCGCGGAGAGCTTGTATCTCCGCGTGAGGGTGAGTGGTGAGATGTGGAGCGTACCTGAGCGCGGAGAGCTTGTATCTCCGCGTGAGGGTGAGTGGTGAGGTGTGGAGCGTACCTGAGCGCGGAGAGCTTGTACCTCCGCGTGAGGGTGAGTGGTGAGGTGTGGAGCGTACCTGAGCGCGGAGAGCTTGTATCTCCGCGTGAGGGTGAGTGGTGAGGTGTGGAGCGTACCTGAGCGCGGAGAGCTTGTATCTCCGCGTGAGGGTGAGTGGTGAGGTGTGGAGCGTACCTGAGCGCGGAGAACTTGTATCTCCGCGTGAGGGTGAGTGGTGAGGTGTGGAGCGTACCTGAGCGCGGAGAGCTTGTATCTCCGCGTGAGGGTGAGTGGTGAGGTGTGGAGCGTACCTGAGCGCGGAGAGCTTGTATCTCCGCGTGAGGGTGAGTGGTGAGGTGTGGAGCGTACCTGAGCGCGGAGAGCTTGTATCTCCGCGTGAGGGTGAGTGGTGAGGTGTGGAGCGTACCTGAGCGCGGAGAGCTTGTATCTCCGCGTGAGGGTGAGTGGTGAGGTGTGGAGCGTACCTGAGCGCGGAGAGCTTGTATCTCCGCGTGAGGGTGAGTGGTGAGGTGTGGAGCGTACCTGAGCGCGGAGAGCTTGTATCTCCGCGTGAGGGTGAGTGGTGAGGTGTGGAGCGTACCTGAGCGCGGAGAGCTTGTATCTCCGCGTGAGGGTGAGTGGTGAGGTGTGGAGCGTACCTGAGCGCGGAGAGCTTGTATCTCCGCGTGAGGGTGAGTGGTGAGGTGTGGAGCGTACCTGAGCGCGGAGAGCTTGTATCTCCGCGTGAGTGTGCGCGTGCGCAGTGGTGGCCAGCCGCGCCTTCACCACGCTCAGCTCGTGAGACATTATCTCGTACCTATACACAAACAAATACTAAATGCACAACACATTCATCAAACATTTCCTTCGTGAAAGTCCATAATAAAATCAATTAATTCTACTATGTTGCAACACAATTCTAGTTACTTTTGTTGCATGGAGGTGTATTTCTCGGAAGCCTGCTGCATGGATTGCAATTCAGCTTTGCATTGCGACAGATTTTCATTGACCGTCTTAAAATCTTCTTCCAACGCTTTCAGCTCTTGAAGCTGCACTAGCACCGAGCCTCCCTAAAGAAAATGGTGTGATTAGGGCTTTAGTAAATGTATCCAATAAATACTATTTATTATAATTGCTAAAACACATTATTAATTTTCTAATTACAGGTCTCGTTATTCTCGTTATAAGGTAAGAAAATTGTAATAATATAGCGACATAATGATGGTCATGTGAGTATTATATATTTTTGATGTTGGTAGATAGTGCACCTTGACCCTGGCGCCCCCGGAGAGCGTGCCGGAGGGGTCGAACACGTCTCCGTCGAGCGTGACACAGCGGCGGCGCACGGCCGGGTGGAACGTCACGCGCTTGGCTGTCTCCAGGTCACGACACACCAGCGTGCCGCCGAACACCCACGCCATGGCCGGCCGCAGTCGGCTCTCGAACGAGATCAGGTCCAGCGCCAGCTGCACGTTCTCGGGACCACCGCCCTACGACATAACATCAACATGCATCTAATTCAAAACTACAACTAGTCGACCAAAATTAATACTTACAATGAAAGCCACCGATCATGCAAACGGCTAGACACAGACAGACTAACCCTGAAGGATACTGCTAGACACATAACACTTACAATCTGCTGCGCGAGGCGCACTGTTTGCTTATCGATAACGTGTCCGCTGATCTTGTTGAGCGGGATGATGGTGGTGCGCTGCTGGAGCTGACCACGTTGTAGCAGCAGTTTGCTCGTCACTTCAGTGTCCACCACCACGTTGTATAGCTGCGATAAGTTTAACAAGTAGTCAACTACTTACCTCATCGCGACAAATAGCCAGTAAATATCGGAATCTTATTCTAACAATGTGATGATAATAGCTATTTTCGTATGCTTCGTTGGATAACTTCTTGTAATTTTCATGATAATAAAATTGCAAGTAATAATTTTAACACAACATCAACATGGCCATCAGGCCATGTTGAGGCCATCAAAGATGCAGGCTACACCTAGTTTACAATAGGTAAAAATATTTTTCCAGAAATATAATAATATTACATAGCTATTATATATTTATTATATTATTAGTTAAAAAAAACTAAAAACACGCTTTTATAGAAAATCAAACTAAAAAATTGGTAAATTTAATAAATTTGAATTAAGAATAGTGTAAATAAGAAAAAAATGAATTTTATTATAAAAAAGCGTGGGGTGCATGGCGTCAATGGTTATAAATATTTTATTGACAGATATGAGTAGAAGGAATATCTTTTTGATAATATCTTAAAAATCACCCCATGCTTTTACCGTTTACAATTTATATTTTCCGATAATTTAGTTAATTTGAATAAATCAAAGACCATTCCAATATTGTAGCCTTTATAATTGATATTAATTCCATTGGCTACACTGGTGTTACCTACAAAATTAAACTCCTATATCTTATATATGTACACAGTTTTAAGCAATAAATAATAAATATCTTTGACTTCGAAACTCACCCGACCACCAGCGGCCGTTTCCAAAGCGGTGCAGTATATTGGATCGCATACATCTATCAGTCTACAGATAGTACCTGAAACAGACAACTTTATTGGATCGCATACATCTATCAGTCAGTCTGTTATGAAACCACATTAAAAGCGGAACCAATACTTCGCAGTTACAGTTGTAATGTATAGGCTTTATTGCAGGCTGTATATCTGTAATCTTCACATGACGACATCTCTCCAGTTTGAAAAACTATTATGTGAAAAATCCACAAGACATGCTCAAAATAAGTACCAGAAACCCTTCTAGGGTCGAAGTCAGGTTCCGGCGGCGAGTACTTAAAGTTGCAGCGCTGCAGCTTGGCGGCCAGCCCGTCCAGCGCGTCCCGCCGGCTGCGCGCCGCTGCCTGCAGCGCCCGCACCTGCTCCGACACCTGCGCCTGCCGCTCCGCGCTGAACTTCACGAGCGACAGCTCCGCCTGGGGAATCATAATCAATCTCTACGACGCTGTGCCTTGCTACCTTCTGATGATGACACTGGGATAAACAATATTGTTTGAGTTCCACCGAAAGTGTTAGAAAGGAACTTTCATGCTGAAACTATGCCATAATATCAGTCCGTCCGTTTGCACTGTCTGACAGCACTGACCACAATAAGATTAGGAAAATATACACAGATTAAGAGTCACAGTCTCCTGACCTCCAGTTGATCTAGCTGCGCCTGCTGCCTGCCTATATTCTCCTGATCCCGTTGGAACTGCGAGTTGCTGCTCTTGAACTCTTTTTCCAATGTCTTCAGACGAGTCTCCGCGTGTTTTTTCTCCATCGTGCTCTGGGCGATGCGGGTGGATGCTTCTGAAGCCTCTTGTTTTGCAGCTAGGGTAATAGGGCGGAGGTAACAGTTAAAAGCTAACCTAATCCGAAAAAATGCTTTCCTGAAAATCCCAGGAAACTGAATCGACTATAACCTAATTTTTGTGACCAGCACTAATATATTCAGTACTTTCAATTTCCATGAAATCAATCCGACAAAAATGATGTTACTAAGTACCCGTACAAAGTGACGGGTAAATGCAAGTTTATACTAAAAATTCAAGCAAGCTGTATTTTATGCTTTTGTACTCAAATGTTATTGTAAAAGGTAAAAAAACTGGTAAAAAAAAGGTTGTTAAATAAATCTGAACGGGGAATCTTGAAAGAAAGAAGAACCTTTTATTTGACCAGCGCAGAGATACAAATAATCAAATAATAACGATAATAATTATGAAAAATAAAAAAAAACGCCGAATCTTCTGCAAACTATTTACCTATGAGTTGATCTTGCAGTGACTCTGAAGCCCCCTCGAGACCAGTGCTGACAGCGAGGAACTTCTGCTGCGCCTCTGCCAATGCTGTATTGCTGGCCTCACTCGCTGTGCGGAGATTTTCGAAAGTGGATTCAACCTGACAAGAAATATAATACCATGTAATTAATTATTAAATGTAAATATGGGATAGAATTAAAAGCAACTACTATTGTACAGTTCAAATTCAAAATGCATTTGAACTGTACTATAGTCACTGTATGACAAAAAAATATCAATTTGTATGGCCTACCTACACTTGACATCTGATCTAAGTATCGTACACTATCGGTAACTGAAATAGACTACATCCAAACTGTGGTAGTGGTAGTGGTAGTGGTAGTGGTAGTGGTAGTGGTAGTGACCTGGTGTAAGGCATTAGCCTTGGCGGCGAGCGCGGCCTCGTCATCGGCGAGGGCGCGCTGCAGCAGGCGGGCGCGCTTCTCGTGTGACGTCAGCGCCTCCCGCTCCGCCTTGTGCGCTGACGACGCCGACGCTTCTGTCTTCTCCAACGTCTGCAGCTCTGTTTCTAGCTCCTTGAGGACGTTGCCACTCTCCTGGAAGACATTGCAAAGATTACGTGAAGGAAGAAAACAAAGAGAATAAATTGACGACCTTCACTATTAAACTGAATATTGAAAATATTGCACCCATATCATTGGTAAAAGGACTACTCCATTAGGATATTCTCAGACAGCATGGCAGTCCTACAAGCCCTGAACAGCTACACGACAAATACTGGGCTAATATACGAATACCACCAAAGGTTAAGGATCAGGTAAGTGCTCAAAACAGAATAACCATACAATGGATCAAAGGTCACAGCGACTCCCGCGGAAATGACACAGCAGACGAACTCGCCAGAAGGGGATCCGCCACGGATGCCGTGGGTCTCGAACCCATAGTACCCCTCCCCTTCGGCCAGATACACACCATGGTGAGACAACCACCAGGAAAAGGCACGACACATACTGGATGAACCACGGCGAGTGCAGGTAAGGCAAGGAGGCTCTCCCTGCCATTGACGGCCGAATCACTAAGCAGTTACTACGACTGTCAAAACAACACCTGAGGACAGTCACCGCTGCTCTTACCGGCCATGGTTTTTTCAATAAACATCTCTCTGTTATAGGAGTCACAGACAGCCCCCTCTGCAGAGGCGGCCTGGAGGAAGAATAGACAGCGGCCCACATGCTTCTGCACTGTCCTGTGGTCGCTACATACAGGGCAAAGTACCTCGGTAACCCGAGCACTCTCCGAGAAGCTGTCAGCAACATTAAACGCCTGGCGGCTTTTCTCAAAGAGTTAGGGTGGTTGGAATGAACCACTTATTCCCACCCGCACGCAAAATACGCGCTTTGTCGTGGAGTTGCGGAAACCAGCCCGCTATACCATACCATACCATACCCATATCATTGTACATGTGAGGCTGACGGGTACAAACAAACACCTCTTAAATTTTTTCTATTCATCATAAATCTGCAAATGGGATTTGAAGGTCAACAAAAAATAACTTTAGCACTTAAACTGCTATCAATAATTCAGAATCATGTTAAACGTGTTGAGTGCCAAGTGCAATATTTCATCCACAAGCCATGGAGTTTCGTGTCAGATTCTTTCATTTACTTTTTGGAACCATGCAACTAGTGCTAATATTTCATAAACATTCGTAAAGGCTTATTTGAAATAAAAACAATTCAAAGGCTTATTTTAAATAAAAACAATTTGAATTTGAAGAATCTATACCCTACACAAGAAACATAGGTATATAAGAGTAAAAAATCTGACCTCATCCAGTTTCTTGTTGAGGTCAGAGACTTGCTTATCTAAATTCTTGACCTCCTTATCATTGTGCTTTATTTTATCCTTTTTACTTTTAATATCGTCCTGCACTTCAGTTAATTTGGCTTCAGCTTCCTTTGCACTCTCCTGGGCTGTCACATACCTAAAATTAAAAACACATTTATTGCCATATTATTGCGATATTATCTGTGATAATTACCAAGATAAATACTTATACAACATCATTATTAGTATATGCGAAACCTGAAACACGTGTCTAGTATTTTTATGTAAATAATCTATATACAAAATTTCAAAACTTGTATCATGAAAAATCACAAAGTTATAAGCTTGTTAAGTTACCTGGTTGTCCGTACAAAAACATGCTCACCACGCGAAGGCGCCATTTCTTAAACGAACACTACCTATGCTTTTTACATACGATAGGTACAGATCAACCGAAATGCCGTGCGCTCGCGGTCGCGCTCTCGTTTTGTACCTACTTATCTGAACGGGAGCGACATACGTGCACACTTCCCTATAGCTGCCGGGCGACTGAAGTGGTTGGTTCACCCCCGGGCCCCGCCCGCCCCACTGCGCCCGCGCTGGGCGCTCAGTGTGTCGTGTCAGTGACCTGTGTTGCGCGCATATGATTGCGGATAGGTACTTAGTGTCGCTCGGTGTCCTACTCGTAACATTTTTTAAATGTTTTTGGGACAAAATATAACATGATGTAAAAATTATTGGAATCGATTCAGTTACTGATTCTGAACAAACTATATTCAGGTTTCGCATATACTAATAATGACGATGTATAATTGATAAATGTAATTGAAGTATTCGGTTAATTATGCAAATATGCAAAGTCCTTTAAATTAAAAGTTAATCATAAATAGTCAGTAGGTTGAAACAAAGATTGTCTTGATTGTGAAATAACAACAATTGTTATCTTTATAATTACATGGAGTATTATAATCTTGAGTATTACTAACACTTCAAACCATAGGTCCTTTAGCAGATGCAATCAAATGTTCAGAATGGTAGATAAATAAATGGGCTAAATAATATAATACATTACAAAAATATATTACAAAAATCATTGGAAGAAAGAATGAATCCACTTCAGAACTAGCTTAAAAACCTGTATTTCAGCACTCTGCGCCACTCCCCGCAATAACTAATGTGATAATTATCAAATAAAACAGAAAAAGAAACAAGTTACAATAATAATCTAGAAGAAAATTAATTATAATATACACAAATTAAATATCTCTTAGTGTATAGTGTGCATGAATGTGTGTTACATGTGGATGTGTCGATGGTATTTGATATAATAAAATAACATGAATAAGTTATTATTTACCTACATTAACCTGATACAGTAACCTGATAATTTTTAGAATGGTAGTTTCAACTCAGACTAAGACTCAGTTGAGTACCTACAGCCTACTCGACAGCATGATTTATCAGGCTTATTTATTTGAAAATGATGTTTGGAATACTCTATACTATGAGTATGATAGCCTTTTAGACTTACTTATAAGCTACATATAATCTGGTAAGGTTCTCCAACTCCCTCACAACTTTCTGGTACTCTTGAAACTGTGATCGTTCGTCTTGTAACTTTTGTAGTTTTGGTGCTATGTCCTCTCTTATGATCTGAAACAAAGCACTGTGTAAAGTGTACCTAGGAAGTTTAGGTTATAATAAAATAGTTTTGTTTGTTTATAAAGTACATATTTTTTTTGTGTTTCTAGGTCACTAAAATATAAATTTTCTTTAATTAATTTGAGGATGGTATATTTTTGGAACAACTTATTTGACTTTAATTAATACACTAAATCACATTTGGTTACAGCACTCTAAAACAACACATTCATTATAGGAAATGTGTTGTTTCAGTAATTGCTTGCTTGCTGGATAAATTAGTGTTTAATTGCACTACAAATAGATAGTTGAACCTGTTGAATATGTTTTGCAGAAAATAAATAACACACCTCATTGAGTTCTCTTAGTTTGGCATCTTTCTTCTCAATAGTCTTCTGTGCAGCTTGTTTCTTTGCTTCATACATCCTTGTACCTGCTGCTTCCTCCACCATGGACAGGATCTAATTGAGTAAAAAAACATTTATAATACAGTAGTTTACTGTAGTAACATCGTCAATTTAATATTGATTGTTGCAACTATAGATAAAATTACCTCCAATCAACTCATCCAGTAAACATAACATATAACAAAGTAAAACATAAAACTAAATAGGTACCTCAGGTGGTTTCATGTTCAACACCTTTGTGATCCTGCCCTGCATGATGAGGAAGTGCGGGTTGTTCACATTCAGCTGCACAGAGCAGAACAGATCTGACACCCTCTTGTTCTGAACATTTATTCCATTGATCAGGTACTTGTTCTTACCACCCATCACAACCTGCCAAGTATGTGAAAGTTTTACTAATTAAATAGTTTGCATTAATTTCAAAGTTATAAGTTATATATTGGTGCGAAAGTGAGTACTTTTGCTGACGACACAGTCATTCTCGCCGTTGATAAAATGGCTGCTAAAGATAAACGTCTGATCTGCTTCAAAATAGCCAGGACAACATCTCAGCTTGGCTTAAGAAGTGGCGTATTAGAGCCAATGAAACCAAATCAGTCCATGTCACCTACACATTAAGGAAAGAGACTTGCCCACCGGTCACCTTAAAATAATGTTGTTATACCACAGGCTGAAGAAGCAAAATATCTTGGACTATATTTAGACAGACAACTTACCTGGAAAAAACACATTTCCACTAAGCGCAAAGCACTCGGCCTGCAACTCAGGAAATATTATTGGCTGCTAAATAGAAATTCGCACCTATCGCTTGAATACAAATTACTCATATATAAATGCATTATGAAGCCGACTTGGACATATGGAATTCAGCTATGGGGCACCGCAGCAAATTCCAATATAGAAATCTTGCAGAGGTATCAATCGAAACTCCTAAGAATTATAACTGATTCACCATGGTACATAACCAATGAGAGGCTGCACTACGATTTAGCTGATGAAACTGAGAATCAAATTCTCAAGACTCAAAAGGAAAACATCATTGGACCTATGTTAATGGCATAGCAGAAACAAGGACATGCAATGTCCTCTTCACTGAAGGGGCCATGTCACTGGATGTGGACCACAAACAATAACTCCAATCGTAAAACTACTTGCTGAATCTCCATGATGAGACAGATTGCAGTAGAAATCATATAAAAGAAAAAAAAAAGATATATATTAAAAAAAATTCAAAGGGGTTTGCGCTAGCTAAGCAACAATAACATAAGTCACAAATATTAATAACACACTGCCACTTGAAAACAATTTTAATTTTAATTGTAAAACTATTTTTTCTTTTATAATTATGTTGTGTGACAGGTTAACTCATTGAGACATTCAAACGGCTGATGCTGTCAAAACAATTCTTTATAATAAGAAAAAAATATCATTAGCATATTAATATTGCCTACGGGATAGATAAATAAGGCTGGAAAGGCTCTTGATGCAATTTTGTAGTAGGACTGGAATAAATTGGTCGAGATATGATAGCAGATCTCCATATAAAATTATGGTATTCAGTGGTATGTGGTTAGAGGAAGCTGAACCTGGTATAATTAAGAAACAGCAAGATGGTGATGAAACAGTTTCAGACCTATATCAGTTACATAAAAGTAAAGAAAATACCTGTCTAGTAACAGTGATCTCATTTTGAGTCTCATAGCCGATTGGGCACTGCCTCTTGTCTCTGTTGTCAAAGGTAATACTAACAGTGGCTTTTGTGATGCCAGCCTGACCTTGCTTGTAGATCAAATCTTGCAAACTGCTTGCACGCACCTGTAACATTCACATAGAACTATTACTTACTACATGTTATGAGAAATTCAAACAGGGTCGATGATTAATTTGTCAATAGGATAATTAGGATTGTATAACGCAGGTAGAAAGAGATTGTTAATAGAAGAATAAAATTATTATGTTCGGCAGAGTCCAGCTCTTGCACTGTACATTCGCTGGCGGGAAAAACATAATTACACCAACACAATGTTTACAAACAAATGTGACAAATAGGTACTTACGTTCGACAAATTAGTAATTCCCAAGACAAAACATATGGAATCCAGTATATTAGACTTTCCTGTGCCATTCAGACCAGTGATAGCATTGAACTCCGCGTCAAAACCGGGAACCTCCATACGATTCCCATAAGATTTGAATCCGTCTAACACTATAGACTTGATATACATCTTGGCGCCCACAAATTCATGCGATTCATCGACGAGTACCTTAGAAAAAATTACGCTTTTGGATCAGCTTAAATAAATTTTATCAACGACGAAACTAATACATAAATTCCGCGGGAGCCGTTGAAAAACGCTATACTTTGACATTGTATTTTAACTGTCATTACTGTCAACCGTTGATTTCAGCCAACAGCCGCACAGCGATGCTAAATAAGCGATTAGCGAAAGAGGATTTTATTTAGTCTAGTTTTAGTTTCTTTTTAATTTAGGTTTGTCAGAACCTAGTCTAGATAAGTTTATTTAAATTGTTATCTAATTGTTAATTTAATGTTGGAAATATACCGCACAGACTAAAATTTAAATAAATCAAAACCCCCACTGCAACAGAACAGACAATTTAAATTAAAATAAAAGTAATGCACTAAAAAAACATCGAAGCAAGATTGATAATACAAAGCAAAGTAAAATAAAATAAACGATAAAGCTACAACAAAGTAAGCTTAATTCTAATAAGAGATGTCATTTATGAGCTGAAACATTGTAATAATTTTCATATTTTTTTATTTCAATTAGACTACTATTTCGCGCCTAAGATGCGACTTTTTTTTGCAAACACCATAGCTACTTGAGTTTTTAAGGCGAAATAACGTTAACATGTGAAATTAATCCAACCATTTGGATTTTAATCCAACCATTTGGATTTTTGAAATATTTACGCAAAAAATATAACCCTTCCTTGGCAGTCGCGTAAAAATACTGAATAATTTATTTGTTTACTTTACTATATACTTTTATGTAACGGTATACATAATAAATAATTTATATTATAATATAACGGTATGTAAAGTATAGAAACATATTAAATCACATAAATTCTATTTGTGTACTATTCTATTCTACTGTAATGAAACGCAAGCTATTGATCCGTTCCGTTGACGTTCCATTTCTTTCTATTTGTTTGTTAGATTTACACATGACGTTTCTTTCTTGACTCTTGTTTCGTTCGGTTTGAATTTTATTTTGCGTACTTACATAAATTTAATTTCCATAATGGATTATAATAGTACAGGCGCAATGAGGAGTCCTTTTTCTCCTCGATTAAGGCAATCAATCACAGGGCGAAGGCCTCTTGGCTTATCCTCAGCAAAAAAGAACCAAAGGTTTGTGACATTCATAACCTATTCCACTTATTTTTAATATAAAATAAAATGTGAATGAAATAATAAGATGTAACTTGTTGTGTGCAGTAAATTTATGCAGCCTCCAAATGAGCAAGCTGGTGATGTCGTGTACAAGACTCCAATAACAACAATAGAGACTTATGGAATGCCCCTCCCTGTAATGGTCACAGAAGCCCTTACATTTGGTAAAAACAATTGCTGTTAATATTCGAGTTACAATGATTTTCTTATCCATTATCATGGAACTGAAAATATTAACTAAACATACTATATTCTTGCAGCTAGTGGTGAAGTGAGTGTACGACTATCTCCTTGTGGTTGGTGCTGGGTAGTGTCAGGGCGCCGCATCGTTTCCTGGCCCCGTACTCCCAACACATCCAGCACTGCCTCACCTGCACCTTCCAGCACCATAGCTAGAGAGCTTACATTGCCACAGACTGACCTAGCCCACAAAGCTGATCTGGTGGTGCTGTTCTATGAAGATGGTGCTCAGGTAAATTAAGCCCAGAACTTTGCCACTTCCACAACAATGTTGTAACAACATATTTTTTAATAAACATTTCCCACATCCCATATAATTAAAAACCTGATAATGAAAGCTTATGTAATTATAAGGTATATCAGAAAGACTACAGAGTATAATGTCATAGAATATTTTTTATGGTATGGTATAGTGGGCTGGTTTCTGCAAATCCATGATAAAGCACTATATTATGCGTGTACAGGCATGGTAATGTTATTATAATTTCCTCACAGATGCCATCCTGTATTGGCGTATCTCCTGAGGGCACAGTCCGCTACTGGCCTTCAGTGGGCCAGGAGGGTGTGTATGTAGATGTCTCCTGTGAATTAGCTGGCCAGGAGTGTGAGAAGCTAGGAGACTACACACCAGAAGGATTGGTGCTGGCCACCACTACTTGCACAGTGGTTCTACTCAACCCTACCATTGTTGGTAAGTAGATGGTTGAAACTAATAGTAGTTCCTTGAAGCTAGATGTATATGAATCTTTTGGTACTTGGCCATTACTAAATTATGTGAGAATGTACTATTAGATGTATAGAGTTAGCAAAATTGTGTGATCACATTACAAGTGCTTGCAAGTCTCCCATTTCATTTGATGTAGTAGAGTATTTATAACTGATAAAATATTTTTTAGAAATATCTATCTATTAAAATACTTTTATATGTAGGTAAACCACATATAAAAGTAGTAATTGAAATTGGTTTGTAATAAATGTGAGATTGCAGAGAATCAATAGTTGTACCTTATTTATGTACAAGTTTCTTGTAGACGGTCGTGCAACGGTGACTTGTCGCACTCTCCGGCCGCCCAGCGGGTGGCTCGGTGGTATCGGGCGGCGCGTCTCCTTACTCTTCTTTGGATCGATGCCTGCACATGCAGACACAGTAAGGAATAGTATTTTATACATGATTATTATTATTATCAATATAGAATGTGGCACAAGTAGAGGTTTTGTTTATTGTCAGTAGTGACATAGTATTGGTTTGATACAGAAGCTCGTAGGCGTGGTAGTGTTGCCGGGCTCGGAGGGCTCGGAGGGCTCGGAGAGCACGATCGCGCTGGTGTCGGGCGGGCCGGCGCTGCAGCTGTGGCGCGGCGCCGACCTGTACGAGCACTCCCTGCGCCGCGCGCTCACCGACCACCTCGCGCCGCACGGTAACTGCTGCTGCTACTGCTACTGCTGCTGCAGCACCAGCCTACTCACATATACGCTTGGATGCTAAGATAATGTTGGCCTACGGCAGCACCCTTTAATAATTGTGTTCCAATTTGCAGGTGATGTAAACAGCTTAGAGATAATGGCTTTGGATGTCCGTGCAAGTGGTAACAATGGTCTGCTGCTGCTCATAGCCACCGTCAACATAGCCAGGTCGCCCGAAATGAGATATGCTATTGGTAAGTTAGAACTAGACCTAGACAACGGGTTTGTTACACTCCGTCAGTTATTTTGGATAGCATCAAACATTTACTATGAAATTTTAAGCCACATTTCAAGATCGATTTTTTACCATGATAATATATTATTATATTAAATGTTGTTGTTTTATTGCATTAAACGATTCATTATTATCACGGATTATTGTTACAAAGCTATTAATACCGCTGAGCATGTCGCATGTCGTAACCAGTGTGTTGTTGTGCAGCGCACATCTGCGTGGCGGAGGCGGGACGGCCTCGTGTGACGTCACTGGCGGGAGTGCGGGGCGCGGCGGGGGGCGCGGACGAGCCGCCGCGCTTCCTGCCGCTGCCGCACCGCGCCCTGCTCTACACCTCCAAGTACATCGCCATCGTCTCCAGTCAGTATCCCTCCACACACCGCCGCAAGCCCTACCGGAACGTGTTGTTGCGGTTGAGAAGCAGAGATACTCTACACTTTAAATACCGCTATCCTTTTCTTCTATCCAATAATGATTGCGCTAACACGTTACGGTACGGCCGAACTATGTCAAGTCGGGCTGCACTTGAAAGATTTCACCTAAAATCCCTATTACCTTGTACAGCCAGCGTATCGAACGACAAGATGGACTACATAGACGTGTCGTCGGAGGGCGACAGGCTGCTGGGCGCGGAGCTGTGCGGCGGAGTGCCGCTGCTGTTCAGCCACAAGCATGGCGTGCTGGCGCTCAGCCAGCCCGACACTGTACTCGCCACGCCGTCAGTATACCGCACACTAGTCTTGTTGTACTCAACACACTGCATATTGTTCTTCTGTTTGACCTCTTGTTTATTTGTGCAGATCTATGTGCGAAAGCCCAATGGGGTCACCTTGTCCGTCTGACATGTACGACGGCAATCTATCACTGTACGAAATTGATCCGCATGAGGTAAGTATCCTGATAAAATCCAGACTTGTACCTGATGACTTGTGTGTTAATGTTTGGTACATTTTCACTCCAGTTCCTATTCTAAAATAATTTTCGCTCCTACTAGTCCAAAAATGCGTCTCAAATAGACCAGAAGTACGAAAAGCGACATCGATTCATGGTGGACACCGTGGGCCCGAATGAAACGCTTTAAGTCTACTTTTATCATGCGTACCGCTCAAAAATTTGGAGTGAGTTTCCCGAGTGCGTCATCCTTGATAGCAGCTAGTGCTAGGGTGTCTTTAAATCTTGAGTGAATCGATTTCTTCTAGGCAAGCGCGATCCATCGTAGACCGCAGTGTCGCTTAACATCAGGCGAACTGGCAGTCAAGAGTAGACTTACAAAAATAAAAATAAAACGATACATCATCATTTTGTGTCTTCATCATCTGTGAATTATGAAAGCGCTCATTAAAGATGAAGAAGATCACGCACTGTTTTTCTCACGACGTCTTGGTATCAGGTGAGTATGGTGACGACGGATGCGTGCGGCAAGCTGAAAACGGCGTTCCTGTTCCACGTGCGGCGCGAGCCCGCCGCCTGCCGCGCGCTGCTGGACGCGCTGTGGCCGCCCGCCAGGGACCATGCCGAGCGTGACCGCGCCGAGCGTGACGGCGAGCGTGACGTGGACGCGCAGCTGGACCGCAGCGTGTTGCGCATCGCGCGTGACATGCTCGACGACATCCCCGCCGGCGACCCCAGGTGCGCTATCTTACTCACATAACACTTTATTTTTTATTTTTACACCAACAAACACTAAATACTGATTCAAACGTGTGCTCTAAAACAGTTATAGTATTTCTATGCGTTTCAAATAAGAATAGGACTGGCCCCCAGGCATCTTGTGACGTCATAGCTGTCAATTCAGACCAGCTAAGTAGGGTGAACAGAACAGATATTTTTGAAATAATAATAATTTATAGGTATTTAAAATATTCCACTGACTGATATTTAGGATAAAATCAGATATTTTATACCCTGTGTTTTTAATAAATAAAAAAACTATAGTTATCGTCGTCTTGAAAAAAATCCCCTTTTTTGATTCCTTTATTATTATTTTTGATTCATTTAACATGTTGATTTCTGACATTTACGCGAATATACATTGCAATAAAACTACTTTTTACGGATTTTATCGCGTATATTGATATTATTAATCCCGACGTTTCGGACCCTTTATTGCGTCCATGGTCACGGGTAGACTGAGGTGGTGGGCGTCTTGATGATATAATTACTGACAGCTACCCTACATTTTTTTATTGTTACATGATCAATGACATTTATTACTAATTATTAATTAAACGTCGAAACGTCGGGATTAATAATATCAATATACGCGATAAAATCCGTAAAAAGTAGTTTCATTTAACATGGTTAATTTCTTTTTGCCAATCGTCACTAGCAATTTTTTCCATTCATTCATTTCATTCCAGTGTTAGATTTCTTCTAATTATTGTTGGACATTATTGTCAGCCACCCTCTCTAGGTAGGCCGCATACTTTCCACAATAGTGTCATATTGTACTATGAATCGAGCGGAAGTAGACGCCAGGTTGTTGACGCGAATGCGCCGGCAGATGGAAGCAGCGCGGCGGTGGCGGCGCGGCCACGAACATCTGCCTGGGCAGCTCGGCGGCGCTGCAGCTGGCGGCCCAGCTGCGCGACAAGCAGCGCGCCTTCTCGTTGTTCTGCGAGTTCCTGCGCGCCGTGGGACTGTGGCAGCGGCTCGGCCTCGTCACTAGCGGTACTACCACTCACCACTCACCACTCACCACTCACCACTCACCACTCACCACACACCACACACCTCACAACTCACAACTACACGCGTAACGCAATCAATGCACACCACGCTTTCCTATTATACAATACCTGCTAACATATTGATTTCTGACATTTACGCGAATATTATACATTGAAATAAAACTACTTTTTACGTCTACCCATGACCAAAGGGTAAAGGCTCCGAAACGTCGGGATTAATAATATCAATATTCAATATAACGCGATAAAATCCGTAAAAAGTAGTTTTATTTCAACGATACCTGCCTCTGAGAACAGTCTCGCACTATAATATACACTATTATATACTCCTCCAACCATTTATTGTATTTTTGACAGTTCGAATTCTAATCAATTACTGATGTCCTAATGCGTTACCGATTCGATTTCTAATAACAATCGGATCGGATTTATGGAAAAGTTTTAATCAATTTAACACATTGCTACTTTATTTTTGCTTCACATTTTGTATTGTTTTATAAATATACCCATCCAAGTGTTTAAAATACTATATTTTGTATATTAAAGTATACCTTTTTTGATAACATCAATCAGGCAGTTCATAGTCATAGACACATAGACAACATGCCACTGGCATCATCAACATTGTCACTGTCACTCGAAGACACCTCTATGCTAATCACTGTGTTTCCTTTACATGGTCCATACGTTGAGTTGGGTGTTTATATACCTCCGTATTGATTTAAGTTTAAATTCATATGTTTAAGGCTTTTTTAGCTGATGTGTAACTATAGTAAGTCTAAACGATTATTTTCGATTCATTAATTTGAATTGAATGCATTCGATCCCGAGATGTGTGAGAGTGACTTCTACGAACATTTGTACGTAGTTCCGTACTGCTTTAGCTTATAATTATAGTTATGTATTTACTGTGCAGAATATTTAATATTTAACCAAAACACTATTTGAGGCATATCTGTTATATATACATAAGAAAATTCTATATAGAATTAGATAGTGATATTTGAAAACATTGTAGAGTCAGGCGGTGGTGTAGTGAGTACTGAGAGTGCGTTGGGCGCGCTGGCCGAACAGCTCACTATCGCTATTACGCTGAGGAAGTTGCAGCAGGGTGGAGACGCGCAGCTTATTGATTCCGCAATATATCAAGTATGTACCTAAGTAGTATATTCCTGCAGTTTTGTGATTTAAAATAAAATTATGATGTCTGTCGGTGTGAATGAAAAATTATGTCTTTTTTCTTTAATATATAATTCTGCTGTACTTGTGTATGTCACTGAACTCCTCCTAAACGGCTGGACCGATGTGAATGATTCTTTTTGTATTCGTTTGTGTGGCGCCCTGGATGGTTTAGATTCACAAATCAGCTCGGCAGATGGCGCTGCAGTCGGTATCTAGTTTATTTATCTATACTGCATCTAAACGGTTGGACATGCAGGACAACGTTATTTATAAAGCTTTTTGTTGTTTTCTATAACACGGCCTCATCATTTCGGCCAAAAGTTTATCGGCGTCCGTCACGCTTCAACCTAATCACATTGTTTGACAGGTGGTATGCGGTGAAAACCCTGAAGTAGAAGAAGATCCCGAGGTAGAGGCTGCGCTGTCGTCGGGCGCGCTGTCTCCTGCGGATGTGTGCTACCGGCGCGTGACGTGCGTGTGGGCCGTGCTGCGCGCGCTGGCCAGGGCGCTGGCGACGCAACCCGCGCACGACGCACGCGCCGCCGCCAGACACGCCGCGCACACCCTCAACATACTCACCGTCAGTACCTACCTGACTACCTGTACAGCCCAGTGACGCTATGTATGTATGTATATTATTATGTGTGTGTATGTTTTGCAGAGCGTGCTGAGCAGCGTGCACAAGACGCGTGCGGCGTGGCAGGCGGGCGGGCGCGCGCCGCTGGGCCCACAGCTCGGCCCGCGCGCGCCACTGGGCCCGCAGCTCGGCCCGCGCGCACTGCTTTCCGCACTCACAGACTTACACAAACGAGCTATTACGTTAGTCTCATTTATATCTTAAACCTTTTTATAATCTTAACAAAATTATTCTCAATACACACATTTTTTTTACAAACACTAAACATACAATTTTAATCCCAATTATTAATCATTACGTAACGTCGTTTTAAACATTACTGACATCATTCATCGAAATATCAATACAATTTTCAAGAGCGAGCACTGTATCATCAGCGCAAATTTCATTGCGATAATCCGCACGATAATCGTATATGTTTCCAGTCAATGTGCGCACAACTGCCCCGAGCCGACGCTGCGCGCGCAGGTGTACGAGGCGTGCTCGGCGCTGGCTGACCTGATCCTCACGGATGCAGAGCACCTCAATTCCTCCTCGCACACACAGCATATCTACGAGAAGATACGCAGGGAGGTCATACAACCATTCAGTGAGTCAATATGCCTTTATAATTATTAAATAAGTTAAGTACTATGGTTAAAAGCTCCCTTTCCCCCCTCCTATATGTCTTAGCTGTGAATTTCAGTGAGTTTAGAAGTGAAACAATGTTATAGTGTTGGTCTGTTCTTGTAAGCATTGTGTTCATCTCTCCCATCTTATTGTCAAAGTTGTTTCGTTTATCACTTGAAGGAACTTCTTAATATATTAATCGTATACATACTACATACATGATCGATTGACCATGTGTTTTATTTTTAGTTGATGAAGGCCAAATAGAGCGTGCTGCAGTGTTGGCTGAAAAGTTCAAAGATTTTGAGCTACTGATAGAGATGTGTGTCAAGAATGATGATATGGATAAATTGTACTCTTATATTGACAAGTATTCTAATGAGGTAAGTGATAAAATATTGTGAGATGAGAGAAGGTTGTGGTGAAATAAAGATTCTTCTAAATTTTTTTTAAGGGCTTTGTCGCTGTGCGATATGGTCGTCCCGTTAACAAAATTCGAATATATTAGTAATAATTACAATGTATAATGTTTTCAGACCTAGTTCCGCTAACTTGTATAGCATTCTGGCTTGCTTTGATATCGGATTCTTTTAGATAATGGTTATGTTTTTAATCGTCCGTGAGAGAATAATTTTTATTTGGTGTACTTTTGGTTTCGTTTTCCATCTGTTGATTGACTAATTTTTTTATCATAATGATACGAACGAAAAGGATGGAAAAGGATGTCACCAAAATCTGCCCAAATTATGTACTGAGGGTACACTTATTTGAAAAAAAAAAAAAAAAAAAAAAAACAATTCCCTGTATTACGCTGGTTAAAACTTTAGTCATACTTTTTTATGCTTACTAGAGGATGAGAAATAATTACTTTAAATTTTGAAAAAGTGCACGTCATTGTTAAGTGTATGTGTTTTTATAGTAAAAACTGTCAACTTGATAGCTATTTGTTGTCAGTGTCAGTTTTGGAAAGTCAAACGCACGCAATTTTGGTATATTGTTATCAGTTTCGTATTGATTTCATAGTAAAAATTGTCAACTTGACAGCTGTCATGTACCTCAGGTACAAATTTGGGCTGAGTTGTATGGACTTTTGATGATGTCCTTTATACGGGGGAAGAAGATTAGTGAAGCATGTGTGGTGTTACTTAGGGTATGGCGGAGATAACGTTCGCGTGGTTGTCGTCGCGCGGCGGACGGTGCTGGTGTGTGGTGGTGAGAGGGCTGGGCCCGCGCGTGCCGGCCCGCCTGCTGGCCTGGCTGCGCGCCGCCCCGGCCGCCTCGCCCCGCGCACAGCTCCGGGCGCTGCACCTGCTCCACGCCGGACAACCAGAACCCGCCGCGCACGCACTCGCTGACATGGCAGACGACGAACTGTACTCCGTCAACAGACTCACCGTAACACATCATTATATTATAATCATTTCACTTCTCACAACACTTTAGTCGTTATCTTTTACATTAATCATTTAACTCACATAAGAATATACGTCATTCATAAAAATAAAACAATATAGTCACCCACGTATACCATCAACACAAAAAAATTCGCAAATAATAAGTAATCACCTGAAAAACTAAATTTTCCATAAAAAATATTTCACAAATATGAGACACTAGCATTTAATAAACACAACAAAGAAAAGCATCAAAGAGCGCGCAACGGTAAATTCTTTCGAACAAACAGAACTTGCAAACACGATAATAAATATTATTACCGTATTACAAGTATACCGCAATCAACACGCGACGTCCTATATACCTATCTCACTCAATCGCACTATTACGCCCGCCATTGTTGTAATACACTTTTATGTGTATTACTTTATTAAAACTTCTTGACAACCCTACAAAAATAGACAATTAATGTAAAAAATCTCTGTAATACTATGATCAAACTGGGTATTACCAACATTATTATTGATAAACCTAAATCATAATGATTCCAGACTACGGCAGCCCTGGGAAAACTATGCTTAGTAGCGGCAGGCGAGAACCCCGAGGGTTCTGCTACTTGGCAGCGTCTGTCAGCGCGCGCGGCGCTGGCCGAGCAGCACGGCGCTCTGCCTCGGGAGCTGCGCCTGCACCACGGACTGGACGAACACGACACCAGGGTGCTGCCGCCTGAAGATCTCGTACAGGTACCTACGATGCGGAAACTACTTGATAGATTCATTTAAACTTTTTATAGAAACATTCGAATACATACGTGCCTGTTTTCATAAAATCGAGCCATAGCGAAGCATGGCCAAGTCTAGCTGTTATGATATCAAATAATTTTATTTTTACTATTTCCTGTAACAGTTCAGTCGCAAGTATTCGACATTGAAATTAAGTAGGTATTATTACTTTTAAAACTTCTTCGTTAAAGATCTTGTAATGTAGATATTACAAGATCTTTTATTATAAACGACAGTGGCGACGCAATCAGATAAGTTTATATTATACTACTTTGTTTGACTTATGTATTTCACGTTATGTTTTTTTTTTATAGATGTATATCGACTCGGAAAGCAAATCACTAACAGAATACGACTACAAGAAGGCGTTGGACTTGACTGATTACATAGAGGACATGGAGCGAAGAGACGAACTGCGTCTCCGGGTGAGTTATTGATCACTAGCTGAGAGAGAGAGTGTATGGTGTGTAGTAGTCATTAGGGTCGCATTTATTAGTTATATACTATCGCTATAAGTAGCAATATGAGACTGTATTGAATTTTAATAACAGGTACTATTATCATCGATATCAATATTAGCTGGGATACTGGGCATGGGTTTCCAATTGCATCATCTTTGTATGAAATCTGGGTTAGGATTCATACTTTTTTAGGCAATCGCTGACACTTTTTTTGTAGTACTCAGAATCCTCCTGTATTGTCTGTTACCTGGAGAAGACTTTAGGGTATGTCCGACTCCAACTAAAAACCGCACTTGTCTTCCCTTGCCCTATAATAGTCGAGGTTATGAGATTCATAAAATTTGCCACGCTCATGACAGACTGTGGTCCAGCAGTTGCTGCACCTCTATAAGGTGGAGGCCTGGCCTCGCAAACTATTGCTACGTGCGTGTGGTCACGCGCCGGTCACGCATGTCTTCGTACTGTGCCTCTTGGTCTGACATGGTCGGGCAGTACTAGTCAGTCAGCCCGGCTCTTTTCACGTGTGAAAGATATTTAGGAATTCTATGGTGTAATTTTAATAATGTTATAGACATTTAAGTTGATTGTTTATAGTGAAATTGATATATGAAAGTGTCAAGGGATACAAGTAAGTATTAATACATTATTCTTAATCTAAAGTTTATAATTCTCTTAGTAGAACGATATTTTTAGATTTAACCTACAAGTAGGTTTCAGAATATAATTAAGTATTGTTCGAGTGGGAAATATGGAAGGGATAAGTTCATCACTTTTACTCTACAACTGGGTTATTCAATTTGTACAAAATGTTGGCGCCTGATAACATTAGCATAGCAATATACAACGCCAGACAAACAACATTTCCCGCAATGATATTGTATCATTTATCAAACTTATAGACGAACAAACCCTTAATAGCAAATCCGTAGAATGTAGGACTCTAGTCGCTGACCCTCGGTAGCAGCTATAATTCTCGTGTAATATATTAACGTCACATACCAATACGCCTGTGTTCTCTGAGGATTTCTACTTCTTCCGTCCATTTTCCCAACTAAATTTGGGTCGTCTTCCAGTCTAACCAGATGCGGCTAAATATAAGTATTTTACACGAAGCAACTGTCATCAGACTTCCGCAACCCAATTTCTGGGCAATACCAATATCCTAAGAATCTTAGGTTATATAGACTGGTTGTTAGGCTTTATTGGGCTTCTGACTACTACTAACTATTAATAGTAATAATAATATTTATTCAAAGTCAAATGTTTTATTTCAATTAGACCATTAAAATAGCACTTTTGAAAAGTCAAAACTAGTTGCACGGTTCCAAGAAGTGGGTCTTAACGGGAGAAGAACCGGCAAGAAACTCATTTGACACTCTTTTTAAAGAAACATGATTGTTGGATCCTCAGCTCGGTGGAGAAAGTAGAAAGACTAGTGGACTGTATAATAGATTTAATCTTAGGCAATTCTCGCTAACAAAAATATATTAGTCGGTTGCGGTGTGCGTTGGTCGTGTGCTCACGCCGTTGGATCGCTGTTAAGAGTGTCCGTAGTGGGGCGCAACGGTCCGCTCCGCCCGCGCCTCCCTCGTTCCAGTTCACGCGTGAACATGATTACAATGTTAATTTAGTTTAAAATTTTTGTTAAGAATAGTTACTGAGAGCAATGCAGTTTGATGTGTACCTACTATATTTTCTCACCACAATATTGATTGTCATAGATTTCCGCGTGACAATTGGGACCGACGGCTTTACGTGGTCTCGGAGTCACGGAGGGGTCTCAATATGTTAACAATGGTCACCCACCCACAGACAGAATTTGAGGATTTAAAATGTAGATATAATATAGAATGTGTGCCCTTGTGTGTTGTTAGGTGTGGTGTGCGAGTGTGCTTGCGGACGACTGGTCGCAGTGTAGAGTGGAGGCGCCGCTGGACGAGCTGCACAACAAGACATTCTTCCGTCTCATCGACCTCGTGCACGTCATGGGTGACTATCATAATGCTTACTCTTATATTTAATCATACGACTTACACTCGTGACATCAACGCAGTTGCACCGCGGATACTCCATATAAACTTTTCGATATCAATACCTATTCTAACTGCACAATATTCAATATGATATTCGTACACATTCAAAAATGTGTGCATAAATAAATGAGATTACTTTTGTACCCACATGTACTTGTAAGAACATATTGTATGTGCATAGTGTCATCTTAGTTCGCGTTCTCATCCAGATTAATCCAAATCCAAAAATCCACCGCGATAAGGCCGCTCATTGTATCTATCTATTGTCTTCAAAATATTAATTCCTTAGTGTACTTAGTGAATATATAAATAAATAAATAATCTTGTCATACCATCCAACCCCACAACGTACGAATGTACAGAGGCCAGCACATCAAGCTACCCCAATCTGTCAAATTTCTTTGATAGATTTTCAACTTTAATACAAAAAAATAAGGTTCATATTCGATTAGCAAAAGTTTGACAGTTTTGGGTAGCTGTAGTAGTACCTGCTAGCGTCTACGTACATGATCGTTGTTTTGATGATGCAATAAGGATGTATTGTTTGTGTGTGAGGCGGTGACCTGGAGCTGCTGCTGCCGCCGCTGGAGGACATCCTGACGGCGCGGGAGCTGGCGGAGCTGGTGTCGGACGCTCGCGTGCACTTCCTCGTCAAGTACGGCTACGAGTGCGTCGCCGCCGCCAGCCTCTCCGGATAACACGCTCCTGCTACTCTACACTGCTGCACGTTAACACTGTCCTACATTACATTATACTTAACTAATACCCATCTACCTATCTGTCAGTTAAATGTTGTTAAATCTCTATCCGGAAAAATACTCCGTCAGCCGCAACCAGCATAAAGTCCATACATTTTGTAGTGGTTGCGGCTGACTCAGTATTTTGTCACACCACGGACACCATTGACACAGTAAATATATTAATTTACTGTGTGTATTATATAACCTAAAGCAATACAGAAACTACGTACAAGCATTCGTAACGGCACACTCACTCAAACGCGCGAGACTCCTAAGCGATAGTTTATTGTAGTGTCAGTCACCGGAGCATGTCGAGACGTAGGGTCACGTTTTACTTTTATCTTATGCGGCACAGACCGTACACCAATATTTTAAAAAAATATCACCAATTAATTTATTGAGTGTAGGGTCTCGAGTTCGAATCCCAGGCACAGGACTTCGAAATGATGATTATTAATAATTATCACTCGCTTAACTTTTTGGTTATTTAACTGATTGCTTTTAAAATCGATATCTTGAGGTCTGTCTTCTCCGATAACGAAGCCGTTATCAGAATAACAAAAAGCTTTAAACCAATTCTTTACCATCTCTTCATCTAAAAGATTCACACAGAAAAAGTACAAACGTTAACCGAAGTTCCGAAAATTTGATGGTTTTTTAATTACTTAACTTCTATATATTTTAAAAAACAAAGTCGGGTTAATTACACCATTCATAACTCAAGAACGGCTGGACCGATTCGCATTAAATTTAGTACACAATTAGTATACCTTCAAAGTGGGACAGAGTAATCCACTTCTGTTCACTGTAATTGTGTATTAAACTACATAGTTGAGTAAATACCTCCCCGAGGAATTAGTTCACTAGGAGCTTTACTACCAATTCAAAAATAAACACTAAATAACTCCCTCATTAAATTCTACACTAGATCATGAATATTAGGTATAAATAGAGTAAGATACACATTAAAATTAGTTATGTAAGTACAATTATCTAGATAGGGCCTTATTCCAAAATGCTTCAGTAAACGTCTATTTTAAGTATGTGTCCTTTTCATTTTGATTTAAAAAAGTGAAAAGGGCCAAGAAATATACATTATCCTGTTTAACTGCCTCTAAGTTGATAGGGACTGAGCGTTTTGGAATAAGGGGTTAGGGTATACATAATTTTACGATAATTCCCGCTACGGCTGGGTTATCAAATCGCGTCCGGCTGACAATATTTTGTCTTGATCTTACACCTTGATAAGTTACCCACCACTTTATATGTTGTAAGCTTACGGAATAAAATATTGCACAAGTTTCGTTCTGTAAGCGTACTCGTCATGTTATTACTTAATAATTTGAAGTAAACATGACAAGTATCTTATAGCGAGACAAAAAGTGTCAGCTGTGTACGCAATAAATAACTCACCATTCGATGATGTGCAGTCAGACTGATTTAGATGTAAGTACTTAGTGTTAGTTTGGAACATAATCTATACACGATGAATATTTCTGGTTTATGTTTTACTATGTGTACTCCGTGTTTTATAGCAACCTTATGAGAAGTTTATTTTAAATAACGAATCTATACTCTAATAGAGTAATATTACATACCTATCTTAATAATATAATACGAAATAATAAATTTTATTTTTTAATTTAGAATTCTTTTTGTATAGATATGATCCAATTTTAGTTTATAGTTCTAATTGATAGAGTCAAGGCTTAAAATTGATATGAGAGTGCGATAAAAATACGGAAACATTTACAAGCATGATTACTTCAAGTCAGGGTACCTCCCAGGGCTGCCAGATGTACGAGTACTCATACGATTTCTTGGCATTTTTACTTATGTACGATCGCTAGACCAAGATCGTACGGAAAATATACGATTTTTATATATTAGAAAACATTTCATAAATAAATAAACGTCATCCGCCGGTAAGCAAGAATTTCAGGGAATTCCCCTGATTTCCATTTCTACCTAAGGCGTGCCTAGATCTACTTGAATGAAGAATCTTATTTGTTTGTATTTTTATTAAACTTAATACTCCTAATAAAATAAACTTATATCAAAAACGTTACAACTGCATAATAGTATTCAATTACTTAGTAATGTTCTTGTTTCTCCGTTGGATGGGGGCCTGGTGATCTTTAATAGAGGCATTTATTACCTGAACAAACGAAAATTGTAGGAAGTTTAAGCCACCAAAAGAAACGAAAATTGTAGAAAGTTTAAGCCACCAAAAGAAATGTTAAAAATATGACCACAGAAAATTTGTATAAGTCTAACAAATAGGTTTATTGGATTTCTTTTCTAAAACTAAACGAATTTTAATATTTTAATAAAAACTTTGTATTTATACATACTTAAAAGGTTGTACGATCTTTTTATTTGAAAATTTCCTTGACATACGATTTTTTTGTAGTTTGTGTATGATCACACCTTTTTTGCACCTGGCAGCCCTGGTTTCCTTAAGAAAAAAAGCTGAGTAATAAACACGCAAAATCCACTCGTGGCTCATAAAGTATTAAGTATGGATAATAACGTCCAATTGGTTGGTCAATCATTTGTTTCGTTTGAAAAACTTGTTCAGGTTGAATCCTCCATTTCCTCGAAAGGCACAAATTTATTGACAGAAGGCGATCCACATTAGGTATTATAACATAATTCGAAAACAAAATCATAAATAAGACATAATATAAATACCCTAATATAATTGATTATCAGAATCCTTTTCATTAATAAGTGAAATAAGAATGTATGATTATTTCGCCGGTATAACCCGTGGGGTGCACAACCCTTACATTAATATAATAATACTAGATTAAGAACCGGTTCCTTAAAATTCCAAGCATCCAAATGGAGAGTAATGGAGGGGTGTCTCTGCACTTACTACCTTTTTGTCTACTACAGACATAGCATGACAACCGATTATTACATGCTACGGTGATCATGTTCGTAAGATAGGTTTTTAACTATCAGTGTAAACAGTAATTCATGAAAACTATGAAAACTTATTAGAATTATGAACAGACAATTTCGCCTAATTTGGACGTTATATTAATCCTGTTTTCTCAAGTTATAGTACAGTATTGTAGTCTGTGTCGGATCCAGGAAGACTGAAGACAAAGACTTATATGCGGCCGGCATAATAATATATTTTATGAAGCATGTCGATAAAGACTGAAGAACTTGTTCTGGATCCGCCACCCTTAATGTATGACCCTTAGGAGTAGTTTTAGTTCGTAGCTCAATGTATTTTAAAGAAACGTAATAGTACCTAGCCAGGAAAATTGTACCAACAGATTTGTAGTGTAGTTACGTCAATAATATTGTTTTTATTAGCTTACAAATCAAAGTACTGATAATACCGCGTCATATTTTCAATGCAAGTACCTACATAATATTTATTAATAATTATTGTAAATGGTTATATTAGTGGGTACTAATATAACCATTTGCAAAGACATTTAAATAAGTATAAACATTACGAGCGATAGCTATGAATGAAGACATCACGAACAAAATAATCTACTCTTTATAAGTGTCTATGTCATGCTGACTAATGTCATGAAATCAAATCAAATCGGGAGACGATTTTGTATGAAAATGTTCGCAATGTCCTCTCTTTAACCCTTTTAAACCTTTTTGTTAGTAGCTAAGTAGAAGATTCTATCATTATGATTAAAGGATCAATTAGCAGACACAACAAAAGACCATTGTTTCGTCCATCTGAAGGGTCATGGTTTCTAAGTAAAGACTGAGAGTTGATTGATACAATTTGACATTACAGTTTCACTGTTTACCTAACACAGTCATAATATAACTTTAACAATATAAATTAGTAAGTATCTCTCATTGGTCTAGTGGTAGAAAGTCTCGCCCTGCTGTATGCTGGTGCTGGGTTCGATTCCCAGAAGGAGCAAAATGGTAAATTAGTGGGTGTGTCTATGAAATAGATTTATTCCCGGTTAGAAACAAACCGGCGAACCGTAATGTACATCAGTACACCTCTGCCTAGCCCTTCCAAGGATATGGCGTGATTGATGGTACCGATGTTATGTTATGTTTATATTATAATATGTAGGTAAGTAATTAATTATAGCTATGCTTAACTTTCAATCTATAATTGTACATTCAAGTTATTCTCTTTTAATTATCAATGTTGATTTTGTTAATTTTGAACAACTTAGTATCATAATTTTGTTTAAAAATTATACTTATTTGTTGATCTGATTCCATGGAAATAAAAATTTTGTTAAAAAAATACCCATTGTTATCATTCTGATATCATTTTCCCCGTTTCCCGCCATTTCCCTGCATCGAGACACCGTGGCGTCCAATCGGCGGCAATGTGCCGGCAGCCGCGACCTGCGGCGCATGCGTGCTGCGACCACGACCGACTCTTTGTTTACCTTCACATCGACAGTAAAATTGTCGTAGTCGCGTCTCGGAAATCGTGCATATTTATTGCTCTGGGTTTGGATCAAAATCACTGAAATTAATTAGGTATTGAGTGAATTTGTATTATGTAGTGCAATCATCAAAATAAAGTTTATGTGCCTGGAAAATAAAAAAGGGTGTAAATTTTCGGTGAGCTACGTTGCCGGCTAAACTGTAAGTATATTTCTTTTATCATAAAATATCTATCGCCTCTATGTATGGGAATAAAAAATATTATTATTTTTTACCTAAAATGTGATTTTACCTACATAGGACAACCAACCCTAAGGCGACTCTCTGACCAGTTGAACTTCCAACATTTAGTACTTAGGTCGGTACTTATCCTCCGAATTTGCTTGTTTTTTGTGTATTAATTTTTACCAGTTTTCGGAAAATAAGTAGTAGTTAGATACTATAGGGTATGTATTTGCAGTATTTACAGATTTTAAGCACAATACGTAGGTACTAGTTAATTATATGTAATGAATTCGGGATACCTATGTGGCTGAAAGACTAGGCATATAACTAAGTACTTTGTTATGGGTAATCTTTATGAGTAAATTATTTCCTCATATTTATTTATTGCATTCCATAAATGAAATTTATTTCATGCAACATAATGGAATGGAATAAAAAATATCTAAATCTAGAACAAAACTGACACATTATTTCTCTGATCTAGGTACATTTCCTTGCTATGCTATCTACTATAAATTAGGTAACATGGAAGAATTTTCGATAAATTATGATCTAAGGGCAATGAGTAGACACCTACCTTGGTAGGTAGTACCTAACATATTAAACGAAGATCATTCTCCAGGCTTTTTCATAATCTTGGGGTACTGCCACGAAATCTGTGCAACCCAATTTCTGGGCAATACTGATCACTATAAACGATATTTATTTCTGTAAATAGATCTTTTAAAGACACTTTTTTATGTCAATATTTTACAATTTTTTTTTTAAGCTAGATGGCTCCGGCGTTTCCTAACTGACGACCTCTGAGAAGAAACGCCGAAACAAACTCAGAGAATCATAGTCTCTTTTAAAGTCCAGACATAAAATAGTAACAATTATGTGTCTTACAATATAGGGCAAAGTCTAAAATGGCCTTTTGAAGAAAGAGCCATAGCGGCTTTGAGTAGACCAGTCCCAACCGACGGCACGCATGCATCAGTCATTGTGTAGCTCAACCATAATTTGGGAGCTCAACAACCCGTCGCACGACAATACCAGATCAGAGGGACATTTGCGTAAGCCACATAAAAAAAAGGTTCAATATCGATATCCTACCTAAGTAGGTATATAAACTGATTGTCAGGATTTTCGGGTTTCTGACTATACATATTTACTAATATATAGCTACATAGGATGTGGATAAGGAGTGAAGTATACCTGATCAGTTTAGCATTACATACCTACCGTGTCTTTAATATTTCCTGGCCTGCAGTTAAAGGGTGAGTTAACGTCATTGGTCGCGTGTCGTCGTTAATTCAGAACGCTGTTCCCCAGTTAACCATGCCGGCCATATAGGTACCTAGTAACTAATTGGGACAATTCTCCACACGCCTGTTACTCCATATAGAATTTACCTAGGTAGGTACTTGCAATAATTTTCATTCGGTAGGTAGGTACTGCAGTATTCTCCCATTTTTTTATTGTTAACTTGAATTCTTTTGATTGATTAGTTTTGTTGTTAGATTGAAAGCATAAACAGAGTTAATACACACGACAAGACCGACGGGACAGTAAAACTATTTTTTTCCGACAAATAGTTTGACTGTGTCCCGTCGGTCGTGTGAAATTGTGATGTGGGTACCTACATGATGTGACTGTGGTAGTACAGATTAAGTAATATGGTAGCTAGCCAGGCGGATCACTTTCACTAAACACTTAGGGACTAGTAGTATTAGGTATAAGTAAGCGGGCAGTATTCTTTCTTGTACATACTTAATCACTTTCAGCTTCCACTACTTCCTAGTAGAAAGTAGTGGACCCCGAGATATTGTTGATTTTGTAGGAAGTTCCTACAACATCAACATCTCGGGTTGCGCCAATCGTTTGAGTAGCGATGACCCGCTCAGATTATCGACACGCTATATACCTAGGTAGTTAGCCGCCTCCATTACCTTGGAAACGACCTCAATGTTTCATATAGAATCTGATACCCGACACGAAACCTTTCCAGACGCGTTTCAGTACCTAAGTCGGGTTACCTGAATGGCTAAGAAACACTTCCAAGTTCTTAATTAATTAATCAAGCATGTGTCATGAAATATTTGTATTTGTTGGGTATTATGCACATTGGCCGGTCTATGAGAGTAAGCACATCACTACCTTGTGGATCATATTTTGGATGGTTGGCCGTTGCTTGTATAGCATGGCTTGCAGAGTCTTCGAAAAGGCTATAGTATCATCTGACCCAGCCGTTCTCCCATCTAGATACAACAATCTTCAATACATGACACTGAAGTGCAACTGGACCATGCAACAATCAAGTGACCATCTATCCCTTTGCCGCGGTGAGCCCGTGGATGGATGGACGCTGTTACAGAGCCGGAGTTACGGAGCCAAGTAGTCGGATCAACTTGAAGCCGATCAAAATAAATACATAATTATATGTCCTTTCACAGTCGCGAAAAGGCTAAAGAATGAAAACTAGTAACAGAGGGATGATACCTACTCACCTACTCCAAGTAGTTGGGTGCCAGCTCCTCAGTCTAGTAACTAAGTTATCGAACTCGATTACTTAATTATTTTATTCATTCTTATTACTCACATCCTGTGTAGGGGCAAAATTTTAAGTCTATCGCAGCCGATACTACGAATAACGAACTTATTTGCATGTCAGTTACATAAATTACGTTTAATACAACAGCTGTTATCTTTGTAAACTTCTCTTTGCAATTCTATACTTTCCTTTCTTTAAATTGATCGACTATAGTGAGTTAACTTATGGGCGCCATTATAAAGCATGTGACGTCATACAACCAGTCGCACACGTCATCGTATAGGGGTGTAATCATGGGGCGCAATGTGAGACGAGATTTCTCTATATATCTATATGTACCTATAATACAGTTTTCAGGATACAGTAGATGACGTCAACTGGACATAGAGCATAAGAAATAGATATCTATCAATGAGTTCCTTTCAATGTTAGGTTCCCGAGGGTTCTCTAAATATTATTTCATCATGAATAGTAGTTTAGAACAGCAATGTTTGTTAGAGGAGTAGCTACCTAAACCTAAAGAAGTATGCAGACAATAGAAACCGATAGCTCTATTACAGAATTATAAATATGAAGGTATAAGCCTAGCCAGCGATTAAGTAATAACAATGCGCAGGAGTCAGTTTCGTGGGAAAGTTGTCTACTTGTGTAGTCAATCAGCTAGGAGCGCCATTGCGTTGCCGAGCAGGCCAAACGTTTGTTTTTCTTGGTCTATTGTGTGCAAATTAACACAGTCTCGTCATAGCGCCAACTATAGACTGTCTAGTTGCTATTAACTGACATCTTTTTAAAATAAATGCTTAATTATTCGTGTCGAATAATAAAGTTATTGTACCTAGATTTTACTATCTTAATTACCACTTAACTTGTAAATATTCTATTTGGAAACAATTATTGTATCAGTACGCGGGTCTCCGGAACGGATGTAAAACGTTGAGCTAGTTCTATTCGGCAGAGTTTGTTCTTGGTCTGTGACCCAGACCAGACTTTGTGGCTTTGTGAAAACCCTTGTTTTCATGCAATGAGCAACAAAAATCAGGCCAAAATTGATTTTCCACCCACGTAAACCCTCATATTGTAAATATTTCATACTGAGATCGATAGAGCCGTTACTGATAACGCGGTCACAAAAAATAAATAAACTGTAATTTATTTACATTTTATGGTTTACAATAAATCATATTATTATTTAGCAAAGCCTTGAGAACTAATTTATTATGACAAGGTTGGGGCAAACTAACAGAGACTGTCTCTCCAGTGCCTTCTAAGGAAAACAACTGTAACAGTTATGTAAGACAGTTGGTAAAGAGAACACGCGCTAAACAGCACTTTAAGTAGGTACGGCTCATTCCAGTAAGGAGGATTTCCTCCATTGCATGAAATCACCAGATAAAGTGATGATCTGTCGACAGAGCCAGTGATAGCTTTGACCTCCGCGCCAGATGATTAGCTTATTAGGTACCTATCATCATTATCTCTTAATAAAACAGCAACACCCACTTACATAGTTTAGACTAAATTCAGGTCCCAGTTTGAACTGGACCTGTAAAATATCATGTAAATATATAGGTAGACAACTTAAGGTACTCTTACATACGGGAATACATAAGGAGACTATAAATGTATTATTTTAGGAATAGACTTCGATAATCCAATTACTTACCTGTACCTCTGCTCACCTAGTAAGTGCCTGCTAAATTATGGTAGATCTACTTCATTACCAAGTTTATAGTTTAGGTTAGTTTCCAGAACCTAAAAAGTTTTACTGTAACACAAATTTATCATAAATATACAATAATGATAAATTTGTGTTACAGTAAAACTTTTTATCAGATTTATCTGATCTAGTAATGAAAAGTGGTACTTATAGCATATTCTAGACCATGGCATTTCGCAATTATTAGGCAGATTTTAACTTCGATTACAAATAGCACGACTCACGTCGCTCAAGCGCTATTCCAACTTGTAGTGACTAAACTAACAGATCAATTTTATGCCCCAGGACAAAAGTGGGTTTATTGTTTTTCCTCAGGACTCTTTCAGATATTTGAGATTTTTATTTTCATATATTTTCTACCAATGAGCATCGCACTGTGCCTTTTAGCCAAAATCGAATGCGATGCATTCCACTATCGCCGTAGATCGCACGATTGCGCGATGCGCACGCGCATCCTACTGCATAATTCATTGGCTTTGTTTCGAGCCGCGCCCGGTTCCGCGAGCGCGATCCGCTTACATACACAGGATTTATTAGCTCATTCATATCGATTACAGCTCATCACTTTCTTATGGACAAAAAGGAAACGTAGAAATGACATAAAACATAATTTTGAATGGGAAACTTACATAAAAAAGAACATTTTAAGTTTTAAGGTCCAACGTAAAGCTGTTGTTATTTAAAACGTAGAGGTGTCAAATCGTGTTTCACTAATAAGCAACGTGTCGTCAATTCCTGCTGTAGGTACTACTGTAAAATTTAGGTAAATGTATCAACTTTAGTGCCCATGACCAACAAATTCCACTTTATGATAATTGAATACCTATACATTACATGAAGATGTCGTAATTTCCTAGAAACATGTTATAAATCTTAAGTTAAATATTTTAAATTATGTAACCCAATGTCGGTTATTTTCAGTACCTATACCTACGCGAGTTCTTTGGCCTTGTTGTGTAAGTAGGTATGTTAATTCAGCAAATAGTATAACGTCCCGGCACCCGAAAACAATTTATTTTACATTGTTTCTAATAACTTCCAAAAGTCAAGCTGCCCTGAAAAGGTAAAAACGTGATCTGAGTTTAAGTGAAAATTAATTCACTTTTAAGTTCATGCCTAAAATATGTATATACATAAACTACTAATTTAAAGACTGCTGCGACCGAGTTGCGTTGCGTTAGGATTTCAATATAAACTCCATATTAGACTTTTCTGTAGAGCGACACCACCGTATCGCAAAGTAAATAGGTAAAGTTGGCGAACCCACGCCTATATAATCTGTTTGTCAAGCCACGGGACAAGTAGAGCACCTACATAGATGTAGTAGTATATAGTATATTGATATAATGGTGTTGAATAAGGCATTATGTGGCTGCGAGGCAGCTGTGTGGTGACCGGACGCGGCTATTCAACGGGGAAGCGACGCCGACGCCGAGGCAATGCAAAAGGGGTTTTGTATAAAAACGGTCGTGCTATAGACACGTCTTTTATGAAGGACATGACTACAATAGCATAAAAGTTTGCACCTGTTATTCCAACTGTTACCGTAATGTGTATGGAGATTTTGTTGGGTGAATAAATCAGTATACAAACTCTTACAGTTAGTTGTATTTGTATTCTTACCTTAATTATTTGAAAATTGGTTAAGCATTGACACTGTAAGAAGTAAGTGTACGATAAGTTTGTATCTATGAAATTTTAAGATTCGAATTTGCTGTCTAGCAGGAGACCTACCCGGTGATAACTGATAACTTGTGCCGATAAAGGTATCATGTAGTTATCTGTAAGCCTTCAACCTTAAACAACGACAACATACCATCATCAACCCATACACTGTCCCACTGATGGGCACGGGTCTCCTCTCAGAATGAGAGGGATTAGGCTATAGTCCACCACGCTGGCCTAGTGCGGGTTGGCAGACTTCACAAACCGTCGAGAAAAATCTCTAAGGTATGCAGGTTTCCTCACGATATTTTCTTTCACCGTTTAAGCGAGTGATAATTAATTATTAATACGCACATGAATTCGAAAAGTCAGAGGTGCGTGCCTTGGGTTTGAACTCGAGACCTTCGACTTGGCAGTCCAATGGTCATACCACTAGGCTATCACGACAACATACGAATTTATTTTATTCCGTACCCGGTAATTCTGTGCTGAAAGAAATATTTATCGCCTTTGTTTTGGTCAGAGTTCTCATTATTTTTCAAATAACTGTTCTGGTATTAATTTTTTAAACAACTAGGTACGTAGGTAGCACAGTAGTCTAAAAGGTACAAGTTCAAGTATTCTACAGACTTCAAAATATCGACCCGACGTTACTCAGAATAGTTAGAGCGTTCTCTGGATGACGTCATCAGTACTGGATGAATGTGGGCTCATTATAGGTAATTATAATTATTGCCCCCTGTTATACTTATTACAATTCTTAATAAAATCTATATTATTATAGGTTTTTGTAGTTTATCAAACGCATTCGACACATCAATTATTCGCTAAATAATTCAAACCCAAGTAATTCAGCCAGACACCCGGTGACCTAGTTTCGTTAAACTTGGGGTCCCCACCTGCCCCTACTGTGAGACCCCTCTAAAAAGGGTGGACCGGTTCATTGACCTCTAGTCTGAAGGTCAACGTACCTTGTTACTTGGGTTACTTCTCTGATTTACCGAAATCATAATTATTCAGTTACAAGAAAAGTTAATTGTTTATTTGTTACAGCCATGTGAGCAATAAAAACCTTGTATGTGATAATTTTTATCAATTTTCAAAGATTCAAAATGTTACGAATAATTATACAGTTACAAGTAGTTAAGTAATAGTTCACATTCACACCCAAATCGTTACCGTACCTCGGTAACATGGATGCGGTCACCGTTAACGGAACTTTATCGATCAACCACCTTCGCTATCTGTGTTATTTACACACAGATGTATTTGCGAAAATAAAAGGACCCCCTTTCAGATTAGTAAACTCTTTCCAAATAACTCATTTTTTTAAAGAGCAAAACATCCTCATTGGTCGTTCAACTCCAGAGGAACCGAATTTGTCTTCTATTGCACTATGGTCCACGCCATGGGGCTCGTGATAACATTCTCTACGGTTCACCAAAATTTCCGAATCTGTGACTACATGATCTAACAATCTATCAGGTCCAATCCAGTCAGTCACGGTTCGCGGAAGCGGGTCCTGCATGACTCATTGGCACACTTCAGTGGAAAGCGAGACGGCGTGATATCAACTTCTTATGTCGATAGAGGTATAATAGCATGGAGTCATAATGTAATGGAGTGCTAAGCGGTGCTATCGGTGGTGTTTTAGATTATATCACTAACAGCACACTGAATAGATTTTAAGAGGTACTTAATTGTTTTGTGCCACCATTAACTGGTAACCTATAAAATATTAACATTTATTAGTCAATCACCAAGCCAAACAAAAAAAAATTAGGAAAGACCGAAATCCGAACTATCTCTGTTTTCCATTTGTGTCCTAATCTATGTTACTTAGTCAGAGAAGTCACGGTCCATGGGTTCAGTCGAACAGTGCCGAGTGACCGCCACACCTTCGCGTCCAGTGAAGCGTGTAGTCCCCACTTGTTGAACGTCGATGGCTTCTGATGCCGCTTCCATGGCCGTAAGATTGACTTTCACGTGCTGACCACCGCAAAATTCGTTTGCCGGGTGAGGCGCATTCGCGACGCTTGGTGGAAAACATAAATTGGCAAAAAACTTTCGATATGGTTTACTATATTTAAAAGGTTTACGTTTTATACTTAAAATAAGTCAATTTAAAATGATAGTTCTAGTAGTTACCAATTATGAGTAGTAGTAAACATTAGAAGTAAACATTATTTATTGCGGCTGTGAAATAGTGCCCATTTACCTAGATAATTTTAGATTACTAGAGACTAACTAATTTGGTCTTTGGTTTGTTCTAACTGTTCCTGGTGAATCACTAGCGCTTTTCGGTTATTTATTTAAATAACTCTGTCTCTAAAGATATTGAGCAGAATTATAAAATACACGTGATATCTAGCATATGGTGTATGGGAAACAAATTATAGTGATTAAATGGGTCATATATTACGAGTCGATACCTGAGAGCTACTTATGTTTCCAGCTGATTGATCGATGCGCAACACTGCGTAGGCACATGACACACTGATCCATAGTGGTTCCAAGAAGTCACTGTTTAGTAGCACTTATTTTTAACTAAGTAAGTAGGTAGAAGCTCTGTAAATGGTTTTGACCAGTATACCTTTCTTTTAAAGCGCTAATCAATTTGTTAACACCACTGCCTGTTTTAGGATAGAGGAGACGATTTGAGAGACACGGTAAAGAAGCAGAGTAATGCAGCCCTATGATGTGTTTGTTTTGTTTTCGTATTCATTCCTCGAAGCCGTAATCTAGGCAAAAAAGGCAAAGGTAAAGAAATGTCATAATATAGGTGGATGCTCTCGTTTAGAGAGAATAGCATCATGCAGTCTGCTTCAGCAGGAACACTACGGAGATAACGTTAAAATAGAACTCGCATCCTACACCTCGCACTTACCTGCCCAGTACAGAATAATAATACTAATAGATATTATTTTGTGTCAGTGTCCAGTAGAACCATTAGAACATAACCTAGATATGAAGTTTACACTGTCAATAATGTTTTTCTTAAAACTGTTACAACAAATCATGCCAACTGTTGCATTTAACCGATATCTACTCAATAAAAAATTAGTAAAAAAACTAGTAACTACAGCTAGTTATGCGCTTCATACCGTTACAGTAAAAAATAAGACCACAGCCCGCTACCGATAAACAAGAAGGTATTTCTAAGCATATACTTATTTATTTATTTTTTTTCAACAAAGTGCCATGAATTTCATTATAATTCTAATCAAAGGTATACTCAACTTTTGGAATGTTACTTTTCACACTAACGAGTACTAAAGAAAAGCCCCCTTTTAATATTTTTCTGTCAGAACTACTTGAAGCTGTAGTACCTACTTACCATATAGTACTTACACTTTGGGCATGGTTTATAAATTCTAAGCTTATCAGCGGTGAAACCGGCCATCAGTCACCGGTGCCATTCAACTTGACGCGCTCCACATGACGAAAGCGCGCCACTCGGGCTTGCCGAGAGCGATAAGATAGTGCTTATGTTACTAAATCGTACTACAGGCGCTTTTACACGTGAACGGGCATAGGTGTGCATAACTTGTTGATTAATGGAGAATGCTAAGTCTTCGTGCAAGCTACTGGTGTTTTTTCGTGCAAGCAATGGACAAGGAAGTCACCTAATACACGTCATATACCATGTCTCTGTCATTGTATAAAGATGAAGTGAGTTGCAAAATGATCAATACCAATTTACCAGTCCCCGTGGCGAGTTAATCGATAGACGTTTAATTTATTGAGTTTATTCGAAATCCAGGGTGCTACTGAGCTTCTTTTCTAAGAGAATACAACCCACACAGAAATTAGGCCCACGACTCGTATCAAAAGCGAAAAACTAAATTAGCACACGCATTTAAATATCGATCAATTCTCCAAATGTTTTGAAACACAATACCTATCACAGAACCTAAGCGACTAACCGAACCCCTCGTTTTTATAGTACAGATATATCTTTACACATTTTCTTCACATAAAACATCAAAGACGCACGCACACGATTGATAACCATAGGATCAACCGCTAAGTGGTGTCCAGTAGCCGTGGTGTGCATGACAGCGGAAGACGGTGTCGCCTTACAAAGTTGAAGACGTCCGCACTGACATACTTACACACATACACGGGCGATGCTTCTCCTTCTCGTACCATCTCTGGGGAGTAAAGGTTTCTTCGCTTAAAAGCAGTATTTTTCTTATATACAGTTTTCTCAGTATCTACTGTATCATCCACCAAGTGTTATTATAGCCTAGCGACCCGCCCTGGCTTCGCACAGGTACAAATAATTTATAATAAACATGTATTATACATATAAACCTTCCTCTTGAATCACTCTATCTATTAAAAAGAACCGCATCAAAATCCATGGCGTAATTTTAAAGATGAAGGTAAGCATACATAGGGACATACAGCGGGAAACGACTTTGTTTTAAACTATGTAGTGATGGTGCCAACCTAAACATAGCCTGCCAGTAGCACACAACCGGGAACCGGTGCCAGGAACACTGTCACGGCAACGAGGTTTTCAACCAAACTTTGGGCAGGATGTCATTGTAAAAGTCGGTCACCGTCATTGTAGCATATTCATTAGCAAAACAAACAGGTTTCTCTTCTTTTATCTTGTGCTGCTCGTCAGTTTTTCAATTCAAAGCTGGTGTTTTGTAGTGCTATAAATATGAGAATTCGTCATATTTTCAACAATTTTCAAATGGTTTTCTAGTAATCTCAAGGTGAACCGTATTTTTGGTTTACGACAATCTATTGGTAACAATTTATTTTAATGGCGGGATGAGTGGTTGGTTTATAGGCTAGTCCTTGGAAGCGCATTATCTGAAATCATCGAAACACTTCATATAGAGCCACTTAACACTGTCGTAAATCCCATTCACATAAAAAGTTTGGAGGTAATAAATTGGAGTATGTTCGAGTTTTTCCCCAGCTTGCTTGTTGATCAATTCAAATATTTATATCTTTGCAACAAAATATTTTACTATATAAATAAGTATTACAATACGGAGCTCAGGATTAGATTACATCTCCTCGATCCAATAAACACTCAATCTTTTTAAAATAAAGTTCTTGTCCCAATGCGGTATCATCACAACTTGAAAACTAAGCTTAATACTTTTAAGAACTTCGTATCCCCCGTTAAACTACTTAGGGATAATTTGTGTAACAGTAGCTCCATGGAAAATGAGTGAAGATAGAATGAAAATTCATCCCACATTAGCGTTGAATTATGATGGTCATGTGTGATTTATTTATTATACAATTTAACTAGAACGGTCATAGACCAATTACACTAATTAAATAGAATTAATTACATATTACATTCACAAAATTCAATAACTACTTACATTAAATATAAAATTAAAATTCACACCGATCATACATCCCGTGATGAGTAGTACTAGTAGTCTATTAAATTAACAGAAAAAATGAAAAAGCTGCTCCTAGCCTAGCTGCAGTTATTGTATTTCGACTATGTATTTTTAACTTCATTGGCTCCATTACCATAATTCTGAAATAATAATTGAATATTCCGCTTGTCCGCCTTAATCGTCCTACGTAATCGTTTGTAATATAGTTGATTTATGTAACCATATCTCTCAACATGTTTATAAGATCATAAGAAACACTGTTTACTATTAGCGTTTTCAAACATTGTGTTCTATTTACGAAGATTTCACAAAGATCTATGAAAACACACACATTGTGGCAACTCATTCTAATAATATCGATGGAATAATAATAATTCAGCATTTTAGTGTCCCAAAATCGGCTACTTTAAAATACGAGGGATGTGTTATTCCTCACGCTGATTTAGTGCAGATTAACAGACTTCGCTCTTACTTTGTTGCAGTTCATGTTTCGTCGCGGTCTTTTTCTGCACCTTTGATAATAATCTGACTGTAAACACTATAACGACATTTTCCATTTATTAAACGCTCTATTACCAAATAGTTTTATAATTGCTATGCTACTGTTGAACCACCGAAGTCTTAGGAAAGGTAATAAGTAGGTAGTTGATATTATAACGGACATTTCACAATAATTTTACATGGTTGATCAACGTTTTTTGCGTGGAAGTGTAGCGAAGGTCGTGTTTTTGTCGTTTGTAATCTGTCTTGGTTCAATTCGCACGAGGACTGCTACTTATCTGACAATAATATTCCTGTCTCCCGCTGGGTTTTCTTTTCAGCCGCAGTTTTTGCATCAGGTACTATATGTAGGAGGTATGTACCTATTTACCTAAGATTGTGCTGAAAGTTAATTTTATTGTTCTATTTGCTCTACTAGTGGTAAGGTAACGTCATCACAACACGGTTCTTGAGTCCAATTCGGTAGGCTAAATAATTTCTGCTAGAAAATTCTCCATTATTGGATTTGTGTGTGAGCTGGTTCTGTGCTGAACCCGAACACCACTGATGATGAGTGGGTGTACAACCACTACACTTCTTGAGATCTGCCTGATCTGATCTGCCCTTCGGAAAATACAAACAATGTAATTGAAGAATATTAGCTCTATATTGTTATACTACCTATTGTTCGGAAGATTATATTACTTTATGATGATATTTCAAGATTATGCGGTCTAATGATTGTTTGGTATGTTTTGCTAGGAGGAAAGATTCCTATCACAATAGGAAATGTTTTTAACTGACATAATGTAAGTTAGCAAGTAACTGTGTCAAATAGTTTAATCCAAGTCGTACGTGCCCAGGGACACGTAACAGGTCTTACACTACTGACCCAATAAACACTTACATACCGATTTTAATCATGCCCTTTATTTAGCTAGTAGCAACAATCCGTTGTTGACATAAATACACAAGATTCTTTCATGAGTAAGTGAAAAGCCCTGGTAAAGACTGATGCAATGACAGCATTTATGTTTAGGGAGTCTCATGAAAAACATTGGAACATGATTGATGATGGCATGGATTCTGTTGATTTGCCATTTAATAAAATCTGGAGATGGCCCTCCCTTATCACCTAGAGGCATAAAAAATAGCCCAGAGCCTATTCTCAGACCTACAAATATACACAAAAAACTTCATAAAAATCGGTCAAGCCGTTTAGGAGGAGTTCGGTAACAAACACTGTAACACGAGATTTTAATTAGATAACTGATATTATTCAAACAAACGATAAGGAAACTTGATGATAATATCTAAGTAGCTACCTACTACAGATGTTAAGTATACATCTCTTACGATTACAATTTTTGTCACGTTTTTTTATATTCACTCTGTTAATATTCTCATATCATTCATCCTAACGGACGTCATAGCGGATTCATTCCAGACATAATATAGAAAAAAACTCCATGATTCCGAGGAGTTTGACGTTAGGTTACTCATCGGGTAACATCATAACCTTTCCGAGTGCGCGGCGCGCGTTCGCAACGGTGCACGGTGAGTCCTAGCCGGTGTCGCACGCGCGTCGCATACGTTACACGACTGCACCGATGTGCATACGAACACTGAATCAACATCGATCACAGAAGGCCCACTAAAAAAACGATTGTAAATCTGCATCTAATCATGGACGCACAGAATTTGAATTGAGTTTTAGAGTAAGATGAATCAAGGGCCAGTAACTAAGTGGAGAATTTTGATGCTTGATTAAGCTCCTCATAAATTTCTGCCTAACGGACCACTCAAACAATCTACTTACTTATTTCACGTCAGTATTATTAGGGATGGGACTCATAATAGAAATACAGAGGGTACTCTCCCAAAGAGAATTCTTTTGAGAAACAGTGAAGCAGAGCACTACAAATGTGTTCATAGACGCCTCAGATCTTCAGTGTGCGTGCGGCGTCTCTCCGCAGACAATGGCTCACCTTCCATCTTGCTCCAAATGCCCTGTTAACTGCACACGCTGCACGCAAGGATTTGGTGGGCGCATCAGCAAACGCAGTCCGCGTTGCTGAATAGACTATTTGACAGGTTTTTAAAATCCATTTTATATTATGTAGTAGAGTTTAAGGAACCCAGTAAAAGTTGTTTTTTTTAATTCTGGTACATATTTGCTGAAAAATATCAAATTAAAAATTCAATATTTAAATAGCGCGCCAAAACGCTACTTTGACAATATGGCGCTGCAATGGGGTCGGTGACGTCACACGCTTGTATTCTGATCTGTGGTACATATCATCCACATACATTTGTTGCAAACAAAAATCGAAAGTGCGATTGGATTTAAATTTTATCAGTGAAATAAGTGACAAAATGAGTTACAAATGGTGTGCAGTTCCAAATGTACAAATACGTCGATAAAAACTCCGGAAAAACTATTTGTAAGTGTTCCAAAGAATGTCGAAGTACGCCGAAAGTTGAAACTTTCTCGCAGGGATCCTAATGACATAACGAATAGTACAAATATTTTCTTCTGTGAAGACCATTTCGATGTAAGTAAACATATTATATAAATTTTGTAATAATTAATTACATTCTGAATCTAAATATTTTCGTTATTGATTTGAGGTTATTATACCTCTAATGTTTATAACAGAATGTCTTGCAAATCACTTCGAATATTTCTGCTGTTTTCCATAATATTAGTTAAAAAGTGTAGCTACAGAGTCTTATGATTTCAATAAGTATTACACTAAAAGATCCCGACTATAATATATATATCCTATATAAGTTCGATGTAGAAGTTCATCATTATTTCACTTTCTTATGATATAATTTAAGTTACCGCTTAAGTGTTAGTATAATTACTTTGCTGTTTTCACATTTTTTAGCTCCGAAGTATAAAAGTCGGAATTATTTTTGAAAAACAATCCGACCATGATTGCGTCGACTTGGGGCAGGTTTCTGCTGTCGGCTTTTACAAAATCGTTGTCCATGGTAAAAGTACTTGACAGAATTTGTAAAATATTGCGAATAAATCACACAAAAACAATGAATAATACAGAAAATCTTATTAAAACAGTTTAGAAAGCTGATAAATCACAAGTAGACGCAAGTACGCAAACGAGGTTTCCAAGCTTGTGACGTCATCACAAACTCGACCAATCAGGAGCGTTTTGTGTCACGTGACAAACGTTAAAAAAATGCATTTCTTATTTACGGATTTTTAAATAAATTAGATATTATTTTCAAGTTACGTTTATAAAAAACCATTTTTAAACTCTTAATTTATACTGATAACAGTAATTGACACTTTATTTTTCGCATTGTCAAATAGTCTATTCTGGGCCGGACAAATATGAGCCTACAATATCTGATTATTATATTTTTTATTTACCATCGACACGCTAAGAAGAAGAAGAGTACTTGAGTAATTTTCTGTTGGACATGTCCTCAATGATATTTCTGGGTCGTATTGCCGTAAGACAGGACAATATAAACTCGAAAGTACACACAGGTACAATTGTAATGCAGCTATTTGTAAAACTTGCGGGTCCTATTGACTGCACGTACCGCAGCTAGTGCGTAGAAATCGCTACTGATTGCTGTTGGAATGTCATCAGTGGCAGTATGATATTTGTGTTGTGTGTAAGATAGGATCCCGCTGTGCAAATGTGCAATTATTATGAAGATATGGAGAGCACCTTGCATGTGGCAGAAGAAATTGATTTAGGTACATATCTATTATTCTTAGGACCTGCATGTTCGTATGGTGAAGAATTAAGACTAACTCTAAGATTAATTACGTAATTACATTAAATTTATTAAGAAAACTAGTCCGCTAGATAATGTCTGCATAACACAGCATAATTTAAACGTAGGTATTTACCTGTTTTTATTATGTATTATATATAATTTTAATGATGTCTTTTGTCACGTTCTATGCGTTTGAAGACCTTTCGAATCATCCCAAAGTTAGGCAATAAACCTTGAGTTGAGCTCATTGAAACTGTTCAATTTGTTCCGGACTTTCGGCGTATCGTTGACTGTTACTCCTTAGTTGGCAGTTTCACTTTGAGACCAGTAGTTACGTGACTAACGCACTAATTCCTTCTAATTTAAATTGGTACGTAGGCACAAAATTACAAAAATACCTTTGCGGTTGCCACTTGCCCCGACTTTTTGATACAAAGCAATAACCGCGATAAAAGAAGACAGCATGTGCTTATAATTCGTGTTCTTGTTACAGCTGACGAGGGTGTAACAAGTGCGGCCGGTCCGCGTGCGATGCTATGGTGTCGCGGCGGCAGCTGGGTGTGGTGGCGCCGCACGCGCGGCTCTGCGCCGGCGCAGCTCTGGTGCTCCTCTCGCTGCTGGCTGGCCCGGCCGCCACCGACGTCATCTTCAGGGTACCGGAAGTACTGGTGAAACATGTTTATTTTTATTATTAGTATTTAAATATCTGGTGTAGGTAAGCTGGTAGCTGTTTATAAGAGCGTGTGTTTCTAAAATCTCTCACGAAATACGAAAAAATATCTAGTCGCTCATTGTGAACTTGTGACATAAATATCTTATCGATTAATCTAATATTTCCTCTACTAAATTATAAACCAATTTGTCTTCTTGTTAACAGTACGGAACAGATCGTTTACAATACCCAAAAATAAAACACCATCTGAAAATCAATATCGTCATGTTTTGTCCTAGATCTAGTTCTAAATAGCTTTCTCTCCTAATACGAGTGGTACATGATGCAGGTGCGTCACGCGGCGGCCTCGAAGCCAGTAGGCACGGGCCGCGGCAACGGTAGCCGCGCCAACGACTCGGAGCACTGGGGCTCCGACGACACGCTGCTGGAGGTGCGCTACGAGGAGTTCTTTGTGGAGCACGACGTGTCCACCGCCGACGCGCGCCGCTCCGCCGCACAACTCAATGTCAACGACGGTAGCGTATCATTATTATTCATTCTATATTATTATTCGGCACTAGGCATTCTAACTACGACTTACTGGAGGCACTCAACTCCACTCTTAAACCAGCAGATAACGCGAATATTATACATTTAAATAAACTTATTTTTACTACAATGATTTTCGTCAATTTTGACGACCTCTGTGGTCTAGCGGTTCGAGTGCTGGACTGCTGATCATGGGGTCGTGGGTTCAATTCCCACAGGACACAAATATTTGTGTGGTTATAACATGAGTATTTGTGTTTGTCTGGGTGTTTCTTATGTATTATAAGTGTGTATTTACAAAAAAAAAGTATACTTATAAGTATTATATCCATTGTCTAGTACCCATAGTACAAGCTCTGCTTAGTTTGGGACTAGATGGTGTTGTGTAAAATGTCCCAAAAATATTATTATTATTATTATAATGTAGATTTCAGGATCCGACCAAATCAGTAAAAGTAATGAATAGATATACAAAGTACCTTACACCTTGGTCAAAACAATTGCAATCTACAGATAGTCCGTTTCATCATCATCAACCCATATACTGTCCCACTGCTGGGCACGGGTCTCCTCTCATATTGAGAGGGATTAGGCTGTAGTCCACCACGCTGGCCTAGTGCGGGTTGGCAGACTTCACAAACTGTCGAGAAAAATCTCTAAGGTATGCAGGTTTCCTCACGATGTTTTCCTTCACCGTTTAAGCCAGTGATAATTAATTATTAATACGCACATGAATTCGAAAAGTCAGAGGTGCGTGCCTTGGGTTCGAACTCGAGACCTTCGACTTGGCAGTCCAATGGTCATACCGCTAGGCTATCACTGCTGTTATAGTCCGTTTATTAACACGTAACAAACTGCAATAGTCATAGTATTACGAATTCAAGTGTTTCAACTGGTCGTAATTCGATAAGCTCGTCCTACACTGTTAGCCGAGTGAAGTGTGTGACGCAACGGCAATTGCTTGAGTTACATCAATTAAACACCACGAAACCCGCTCGCAAATCGGCACAAGGCTCAAGGATAACGGATTAAAAACATGTCCTCTGAGAGGTCATGGTAGAACATTTAATTGGAATTTGAATATGTGGTACGGAGTTCTTATGTCATTAAACTTGTTGATTCGTTGAAGAGTACCTAAAAGGTAATATAACTAGCTTTTGGTCATTGATTTGCAGAATATATTTGCAAAAATACACACATCGAAAGCGCCTTCCAAAATGTCTAATCCATGTAGAAGTCTGTTTAATATAGTTAGTTAAGGCAAACACTTTTCTAATGAAGAGTCCCACAGTGTCGATGACGACTATCTATCAAGTTCCTACCGGATCTGTTCCGGACTGAAGAAACGTAGGTGTTCTATTATCCAACCCAACAATGAGTAAGCGTGGTTCCATCTACTTTGGACTGGAAGTAACTATTTATAGCAGTGACTTCCTCTTAATTGATCCATCTGATACGCTCAGATATAATGTAATTGATAGTAAGCTCGCTCGGACGAATGGCGTTTAGGAAGATACCCTTCATTGAAAAATACTATGTGATAAACAGTTTATAATAGCTTTTATAACCAATCAACTTTATATTTTTCTTTTATATAACTTCCAGGTATTATTGCTTTGTGACGTTCGGTAAAGTACTTTGTGAAAATATATTATTTTACGGAATAACCCCACGCATTACTAACTAAGGCTGTGCCAGCGGTGCCCAGGCACAGGGCGCAGACCCCTCGCAGAAATAACCAGACCAGAACATTTTTCAAGGGCGCAATTATAGAAGCTCGCACCGGGAGTATAAAAGACGTGTTACGTTACGGCACTGCTCGGATTATAACACACTGAAGTAATACGGATAAACAGACTGATACCTCCTGAAGTTATTAGTGGTGGCGATGGCGAGATGGCAAGAACATACACACTGGTGTGCATGTTCTCGTGTGTCGTGTACATTTTTTAATAACATATTATATTCGGTGGATCTAGTTACAATATCTTCTATACCGATACGCATTTAAAAGATTTAGCTGTTACTTTATGTCTTACTGATTTTCTAAATATTAAGAATTATGATCCAGATCCTATAAATATTCTAAGATCATCTAGACATTTAAATATACTTAAGATTATGAGCGATATACATGTAACAAATTGCTCATATCTCACAAGTCATACGTCAGCCTGAAAAAGAGCGAAATCTAATAAAATCGGAATCAAAATTTTTGTGTAAAAATATTCCTAATTTCTTCCTAATTCTATAATACTTTTAAATCACATTTCCTTATCATCTTAAAAAGAATCTGGAGGAATTTCTAAGAACGAAATGAGCGCATTTACGTCGCCGTCATAAAAAATCTATACTGTCAAGCGCCTGTATCATTTAGAAGATTTGTTCATCCCATTAGACACCTCAGATCACATACGACATACCTTTGATACATGAGCAATATATACGGTACCTTATTCGATTGAAATGCAACCCTGATCATAAGTAACTATAGAAATGAGAATCTTAGTATAAGAAATATCTACACTGAATGAGTCACGCACGGGTCGGTTAATCGCGTAGTGTCGCCAAGGACTAATTAATTGGAGGAGCATTAATCGCGAGCCATCCGCATGTCTGATGTTATCACGTAGTCAAGGTTGGGGAATTAGGTGTAAAGTGCAGCTTTACTATCATTATTACTGTAATTGCGACGAGTGAGAAGTTGTACAGTAAAAATCACATAAGTAATTCTCAGGATAATAAGTTGCAGTGCCGTGGAATAGATAATCTAATAGTTCGTCAGAATTATATAGGAAACATGGTTTGTAGATATAAGTACTAATTATGTTTTGTATGACTATCGACTGACATGTTCCTTCACCAACCACTTAGAATAGCTGTAAGTTTTGTATTTGAACTTTTTTAAAAAAGGTACTTATGAATATTCCACCCGCGGCTTCGTCACGCGGCAAATCTTACGTCAGATTAATTGATTAAGTATTATTTTAAGTAAATAACTTTTGTGAAAAGTCGAAAACTTAGTCACGGTCTTTTATTGATTTATATCTTTACTTACATAACTTTTAACCGTTTGATGTTTTCATACCCAAGCATCTAAAAATTTATTTAAAAATGGATTTGCTCCGACGATTGCTATCTACTCATCCATTAACACAGGAATCTGTCGAGATTTACATTTGATCTATTTTATAAACAACATATATATTTTTTCTTTTAAATGTTGTACGGTTCGATTACTGCTAAGAATAGAGAAACGTTCCTTATCATCGAATACGTCATCATTTCATATCAGATTGAGTTAACTTCTGAATTGAGGCAATCTGAATTGATATTGTAAGAGCAATTTATAGTTTTTAAACTGCTTTTGATGGGACCTTCCACGGCGTCGTAACTATAGCTTAATACACCTGATTACGTACCTACCTAGTATTTCATTGGCTGACAACCACATATTTCATACTTGCATATGATTGATGGTATACATTACGTCTGATGCGAAGGTCGGCGGGCAGTCTCCTAACCGATAATTATGTACCCTGGCAAGGTCCGGGGGCGGGGAGCCGATCTGTCACACCATTGTCCACTGCCATTGTGTACCTACATGTGTATGTCAATGTTACGATACCTACGCACGTTGCAAGGATAAGCAATTTATTTAAATTTTCCGAAAAGTTGCGAGCTGTCTTTTTCATATATTTTTTTTACTCGTATACTGTTTTTTGACTTTTAAGTACTTATTAAATACTTAAGTAGGTACAAAGAACCGAATACTACCATGTTTCTAAAACCTTGTAAAGTTGTAACCCACCGGCGCGCGGCGGGCGGCCGGCTAACCGTAACAGCACCGCCCAATAAATTAACGTTATAGTATCGCAGCATATACATTAGTTTATTAATCCTTATGATTCAACAAGGAACCATTTTAGACAATGATTAGCCTTAGGTGGTCCTCGCCATCATTATGGTCGATACCCGGTCACTGGCTGTAAGGACACATCTATTTGGAGGTATTTGTGCCCAATCAAATCAACCTTCGATTTATCGCTTCAATAGCATGACCTTTGCGATGTTCATTGTATCGCGATCATCTTAAAAAAAAGCATTTTGTGATATTTTGACAAAGTTATAAGTAGATTTGATATTTTTTATCTGGATAATAAGGGGTTTACATATGTAATTAGTTATGTGAGTCGTTTTGGCCTGAAGTTTTATGGACTTGACTTCAATTTAAAGTATGTATATGATAATGTCACTTTTAGTTAACTATGTAATTTGTGATCTGATAAAATTAACGTAACGTAAGTTTTTAGAAACAAAAACCGCTACACCAGTACATACTTCCTAAGCCAAATATGGCAAGATATAACTTTGAATCGTCGACTGGAGAGCCCGCTTTCTGTTTTAGTCATCGTAATAATGCCTAGTTACCTATATAAACGGCACCCGGCCGGGTGAGGGGCTGGCGGGCGGCAGGCGCCCCTGTCCGTCTAGACCTGCGTGGGGCTATAAATCAATAGCCCGTGCCTGAGTGCACATGCGTCGAGGTGATGTAGGTAGGACCCACACTCCGCCGCTGCACCCCGCGCGCGAAGCTGTTCTCACATAAGCAGGTACCTAATTCATTTTAATATCCACCCCTAGTTCCCTTAAATATTAATTCTTACATTTTATTCGTTTCCTATTATTATGGATCTTAAAACGAGATAAGTACTTAGATTCCCAAACATTTCTTAGGATTTTAAATGTGTTCCCCACCGCACCCCATCCTACTTTATCTCAACTTCGCAATGCTAAAGCACTAAAGCAGGGCGATAACTATTTCAGTATGTCCGCTTCGTTTCGCCCTAGTTTTTCTATTTGAATAAACCTATATAATAAAAACTTCTGTTTTTGCGTTGTTTTTTAACGTTTTTCAAATGGTTTTGTAAATGGCATTACAGTATGTATTAATTACTGCCTTGTTTTATCTTAACTTGTCCCTGTATCACATGTATTCCCGTATCAGCTCGAAAATATTTTAAGTGTTACGTAATCGTAGACTTGTGGGTGATATTTCAAGCATCGAACAGGAAGATCGTATGACTAATAGTAGAGTTATAAAAATATTAACGCATTAGACCGCATTCGCACGTCCGAGTAAAGTCTGATTGCCACCTAAGTAGGTATGTAGCTCTAGCTGAATCGTTCGTATCGCTCCCCGGGACAGAACTAACTCGCTTCGCGTATAAAATACTACTTAGTTTTCCAAGACCTTGTTGTTGTATTGACTTTGAAAATGGACGTAACATTTATATGTAAGTATAATTCGAATAAATTAGATTTTTGAGTTTAGGGCTATCGCCTTTTTACAATCACCTGCAAATGTAACCATATCATCATATAAGGTTTTACTGTAGTTCTCCTAATCTGCGTGCTCTACGAAAGTGGCACAGGTAGACGATCATAAATTCATAATGTAATCATGCGTAGATTAGTACGGAATTGCGCTACGTTTCGTGACGTAGTAGATAGACCCTACGGCGTAGCACGGCGCTCGCTCGGCTTTTGATACAAGGCACGGTGTGACTCCAACCTAAAACCATTGTCATTGTTCACACGTGTACGTATGGTTTGATTTACATTCGTCATCCGAATCAATTGTTGTGTGGTGTTTGGTGCATAAACCAACACAAATTTTTGAGTCATTGGCTAGGTTGCAGGCGCACCCAAAGACACCATGTCCTTAGTTAAAGTGACAGGTACTGAAAATAGAATGTTTGTGTGTCGTGCAGTGCCAGAGAGTCGTCCTGGTTGTGGCAGCTGCAGCCAGCGCGAGCATGAGTACTGCGAGACTCGTGTGCTGGCGGACCACTGCTGCTGCGAGCGGCGCTTCGTGCCGGAGCCGTTCCCCTGGCTGCCGCACACGTGCTACGTGGGCGCCCGGCGCTGCCGCCCGCTCGCGCACGACTGCGCACAGTACGCGCGCCTGCGCGACTGCTGCTGCTATCGGAAGCTCGCCGAGCGATGTGAGTTTGCTCGCTATATCTTGACAGGTGCAGCTCTTTCGGCTGAATAGGCAATCTTCATCACTAAGAATGAAAATAGAATCTAAAACGTTACTTCGTTTCATCATAGATATGATTGTGTTGTATCAGCTGTCTAATAGCGAGGTGTTGTGATCTGCAGGGAAGGGCATCCTCTCCAAGTCGACGCGAATAGGCGTGGGCGGCGTGTCACTGCTGCTGCTGTCCATGCTGCTGTTCGTGGCGTACCTGTGACGTCAGCTGTCGCCGCGCGCTGCGCTCGCGCCGGCTCTCGTCTGAACACAGGCGCACACATTCAGCGCTGCTCGCTGCTCGCTGCTCGCTGCTCGCTGCTCGCTGCTCGCTGCTCCCTACATCATTCACCTCAACAAAAATAAAGTACCCAAGTCTTTGCGAACTATCTCAATTAATATTGCAACATAAAATCGACGTCTCTGTCACAATAGAATCTAATTAATTAAGCCCATTACTGAACACGAGTCGTCAGATATTGCGGGGAAATTAAGCTACGATACCGAATAATATGTTAAAAAAATATGTAGGTACACATTAAGTAGATAAATTATATTCATCTATAACAATGTAGTAGTAAAATAATTAACATGTAACTTTTACTATTTAATTAATATAAGAGCCCATATCTTTGCTGCTCCTGAAGGGGAAGTCATGTAGGTACTACCTAACAAATAAGAGCTTTGGTACATACACTTAGTTTACAGTTCGCTGAGCTTATTTACAACACCTTCGAGAATTTATGGAGCTCTAGTAGATATGCAGTTTCTTCTTGTTATTTTTAATAATCAAAAAGTTCTTATCCGCACATGAATTCAAAGTTTGTGCTCTAGCTGGATTGAAACTTGGATCACCATGCACGGCAGGCCGTTGCTCAAAACTATTACACCATCACGAGTTCAGTCACAATCAGGGGCGGATTTCACTACAGGCGGAGTAGGGCCGGGTCAAGCACGGCTAAATTTAGTTCTTTTTTCGTAGTCGCGTCCTCTGTGAACAAACACGTTTACGTTTAGAAACTCCAAAATTTGTCCATAGCATGAGCAGCTCGTAAAATAATATCCTTATGGAGATTCAATCAATCATCAATTTTCATGCTTGGCAAAGCGTAGGGAGCAGCATTCTTCCGTAGGCCTATATAGCCAAGGTTTCTTATCCGCTCCTGATCACAATATTGTAGGTATAGGTTATTCTCTACATCATTTATATTGGACATTTTAGGAGATTTCCTATAGTTAAATGACGATGTTATTGTATAAAATTAATTAGTTTCCCATAGTAGACATACGTATAATAATTACACGGTGGAGATTACAATACGACAATTTAATAAATGAACCTACAGTCTAAGCTGTTTTAAAGAAGCACTAAGTTTATAATAGATGTTAATTTTAATTATTTATTTTTTTTATTCACGATAGGCCTACGCTTGACCACTAGTTCGCCTGCTGTTAAGCGACACTGCGATCTACGGTGGAGCGCGCTTGCCTAGAAGAAACCGATTCACTCGAGATTTAAAGACACACAGATTATAGTTATTGGAGAAGAAGGCTCTCCACTCAGGAAGCTCATTCCACATTTCAGCGGTACGCATGATGGATCTTGATTTAAAGCGTTTCGATCGGGCTTTTGGGATGTCCACCATGAATCGATGACGCTTTTTCGTGCTTCTGGTCGTCCGATAGTAGAAAGGGCAAGGGGGTATAAGATCGTGGAGATCTGATGCACACTCTCCGAAATGCATCCGATAAAAAACTGACAAGCTAGCGACTTTGCGGCGATGTTCCAGACTCTGGAGTTTAGCTCGGACGAGCGAGTCGTTGCCAATGAGCTTCTTGGCGCGCTTCTCAACGGATTCCAAGGCCTCAAGCTGGAACTTAGCCGAACCATCCCAAAGGTGCGAACAGTACTCCATGCACGACCGAACTTGTGCTTGGTACAATATAAGCAATTGTTCCGGCGTGAAATAACGACGCACCCTTGAGAGGATACCCAGCTTTCTGGCAGCTACCTGAGCCTTGGACTCAATATAGGAGCCGAAGTTGAGGCTTGACGTCAGAGTAACGCCCAAGAGCTCAAGCCGATCAGTTACTTGAATAGATACATCTCGGAAAGTAGGAGCCAGTTGGAATGGGCTCTGGGCGTGATGGTATGATATGTTTTTCTACATATCATACCATCACGCTTGGTGTTATTTTTTTGTTATAAGTTAATATTGCTTCTTTAGACTAGTACCTGTAGGCTGTGGTTTTTATTATTGTCGTACTGTCGTCTCCACTCTGGAAGTATTTGTTTATATCATAACTAATTAAATGAATCATTGATTTAGCGGTTGCAAGCGTAGTTGTTTAGCGTGAGGTCGTAGGTTTGTTATTCAAAGTCGAGTGATTGCTGCAGTTACATTGGTCAGATAGTATAACGATCTTCACATTCATCTGTATAATTTAAAGGAATTATGTCCTCTTCTGATTGGTATACCCCTTAGGAATAGCTCTGTAAGTATATAAACTTATATGTTATATAAAATACCTATATAATGTAATATTATACTTATGTGTTTTCTTGTAATAATAATAAGAGCCGTACTGGGCAGGAGCCTCTTAAAAATTCAGAACATATAGTAGAATGTACATATAGTCGTTAACTTGAACTGTACAGTAGCTGTAAGTATTTTCATAATGTAATCAGTAGTATATTTACCATTTGAACTAGTCTAAGGTACAATTATAGAGTACGCTATCGTAGGTATCCTAATCATTATATTCGTCGTAATTTTTATCACTTATTAACTGAACACCTGTCGTAAAGATGTCTTTTTAACAGCAAATTATCGTGCAATTTTTAATTACGAAGATCTATTTTCCAACGATAAAAATGCTATTTATAATATTTTCTACATAATGTTGTCTATCACTATCTAGACAATGAACGCCTATCTCAGAAAATGCAAATGTTGAATTCGGAATTAAAAATCTGGCCTTAGTCCCCACTATAGTATGTAGTATGTATGTATGTATATCTATCTATATTTATAAAGCACCGATAATATACTAACGTCCCTGAAGTACAGAGGCCAGCACATCAAGCTACCACAATCTGTCAAAATTCTTTGATAGATTTTTAACTTTAATACAACATAATAAGGTTCATATTCAATTGGGAAAATTTGACAGTTTTGGATATCTTGACCTGCTGGCGTCTGTACAATATTAACAATGTTATTGATTTGAAAAGTACTATAAATGGAGTACCTAAATACACTTAATTTTTGAGTCATGAAAGATTTTCCGCATACCAACAATGTTTGAGTAGGTACAGTCAGCGTCAAATAGTTAGTGACACTCAGGGTATTCAAATAAATAGACGCAACCAAAAAGTCAATAATATCGGTACAAACAAAGTTTCCATATTGTTGTCAACATTATAGTCGCTCAAAAGGTCGAGACGTTTAAAATGTCACATAGATAGGTTCAGTCAAACCGCCATAAATATGGTTACAGTCATCCCGTCAACGGTATCCAAGCATTCTAAGTGGTCAAAAATATGGAACACATTAGAAAAATGAACTTTACTACTATATATTTTAAATATTCTTTCTCACATCAATTAATGTGAAAACATTTATACACAAAAATGAAAGGAATAGAAACTACTGCTGTCCTTTTCATTTTAAGCATGACGTCATAGACATGTCTTTTGTTTTCTAAAGAATTTCGTGCATAGCCGTTTACGATACTTAGCAATATACAGCTGACTGAAAATAGATGTACCTAAACCTCATTTATAATGAGTATGACTATATATCTCATAGTGCATAATTAAAATATATGATTTAATATCATGATCATTTTATTTTATTTTAATTAACAATGAACGTCGACAAAACTAGACTCGATAGTGCTTGCAAAAAAGAGGTGCAAAGTTTTCAACCTTATTGACTATTACTCAAAAACTGCAATTTTAAACATAAACAAGGTAATAGAGTGGATGAATAACTAAAAATAAGCAATAAAATAATGTCAATAAGGTCGATAATCACTTGCATTTTTTCAATTTTCTCTAGTTTTCGACTGCTTACCATCAGGCGGGCTGTGTGCTTGTTTATACATATATGTGCGAATATGAAGAAATGAGGATCTAGAGAGATGAGAATAATTCGATAGGTAACTACACGTAACATCTAAAACGATAGGTAGGTACATAAGGATATTCCCAGTTCATTTGAAATATCAGTTACGGAGACACCTTCCTCCCTCAAATATATAATTCGATGTTTTGTGGTGTCACTAATGCGTAGCTATATTTCTAGCTTGCTTTAGTTTTGCACTTGACATTGATATTACTGATAGATAAATAGAATGACATGCAAATAACACTACATTGCCTAAAGAGGTTTTCGTCTTTGGGAAACCGTTTATTTCTATAACATGCTGGTTTATTTTTCTAATGTGTTCCATATTTTTGAACACTTAGAATGCTTGGATACCATTGGCGGGATGACTGTTACCATATTTATGACGGTTTGACTGAACCTATCTATATGACGTTTTAAACGTCTCGACCTTTTGAGCGACTATAATGTTGACAACAATATGGAAACTTTGTTTGTACCGATATTATTGACTTTTTGGTTGCGTCTATTTATTTGAATACCCTGAGTGTCACTAACTATTTGACGCTGACTGTACTAGCTTCATAGTACAGTAAGTAATATCAAATCAAATATTATGTATGTATGTCGGCATGACAGAACAGTCGCGGTGGGTACTTTGTAGGTACTTTGTTAACATAATCGAGGTTCTCCCTGTATATGGTTACCTACATTTCCGGTTATTGGAATTTTCATGTCAAATCTCAATTGGTGAAGCTTCTAATGATTTTGGTCAAATTTTCACTGATGAACAGATGCAATTATCTACCAATTATTAATAGGTAGGTACTTAGAAGATAAAATTGAAATGCATGGTGTGCCCTTTGGTGTAGCGGTCGCGCGGCGGCTACTGAGCTCCTGAGTTCGACCTCTATGTCGGACAAGTGTTATTGGGGTTTTTGTATAAAATTCGTAGTAGCAGCTCTGAGATTGCATTTGTGCGCATTTAATGGCAATAGGCTTGCCGACTATTTATTCAAGTCAAAACATTCGTGAGGGCTGTGTAGGTATGTACCTACATAATGTACTTATATGAGTTAACCTCTGCCTATCCTCTGGGAATGTAGGTATGATGCCATGTAAAAGCACCATATTATATGTCTATATAATATGTTTAAAATATGAAGGTTACAGGCTAGGTTATAGTGCTACAGGTTAGGTTAGACCAAATTGTATTGCAAACGTTAGAATTGATCTCCAGGTGATCCTTGGGCATTTGAAATACAGGTACCTACGCGTCAAATCATCACATACCTAATTCTTAAACATCATGCTTATTATTACCACACGTTATCTCAGGAGTAGGTCTGGCTATGGGCATTCTCCTTTAATTTAATAAGTTAATAATAAAATTATTATTAATTAATATTTATTAATAAAAATATATTTGTTTAATACAGTATAGTCTCTAGTAAATAATAGGATAAAAGAGAATTTATAACTTGTATGTACTTCGGTACTCAGCGTACCATTACACTCTGGGGCAATTATCTTAGACTAGGCGATGACAGATATATAACCAATAGAATACAAACAACTGTTCTATCATTTTTTGTATTTTATTGCTTATTATAAACATATATACTGTTATCTTAGATGTAGGAGTAGGTAATACTTAAGTGTAATAAATAAGTACCTTATAACTGAGTAATAAGGTAGTTACTAGTAACCACCGAACAGGCCACGCGCTTCCACAAGTATGTCTAACGAACTATAATTAGCAAAGCATGGCACAAGCATAGTTCTATTATATAACACACTTTGGTTACTGTACAACTACAATTTTAATTAGAAACCTGCTATTTTACTGCTTACCTTATAATCTTCAATAAAATATCGTTACACTGTGAGTGCGAACAAACTACGATTCTTTCCTGTAAGGAAACTTAGTATAAGTAAGAATGTAAATATACATTTCCGATGGCTTCTGCTGAGCTTAATAAGTAGTGTTAGTGAAAGACATGACGGACAAAGAGATGTGATGTCTTCATCGCGCAGTATTGTTAAAGCCAAAGGTTCCAATGAGTGAATGTTAATTGTTTTAAAGTTTAATTATTTATTTTATTTCTCTAATTAGTAGAGTGAGGTGCTGCTCACACGCTGCAGTGAGAGCAGGTGCTCATGACTCCAACAAAGTAGGTACGACGTGTTCGACACGTCACGTTATTTTTTTAATTCATATTTTCGATCAATAGTTGTAAAAATTTTAATGATAGTTCATATATTATAACTACAGTAATATATTTATATTACACACTCTATTTTTAGTGCATATTCTAAAATAATATATTTCTTAATATTGATGGATGTTAGTATATTAAGAACAGACGCGTGATGGCACAATTATGAAGCTTGTAGCTAATACATAGGTATCAAATTCCGAAAAATCATTTCATATTATGTTAGGATGTTATGATTGTATAACTAAAACACGAAAGTACAGGCTACCAGGCAGAAAGTGTTGCCATAAGTGCCATCACTACGTTTGTTAGTTTATATTATTATACAGGGTGTTTGGTAGAACGTTGAACATACGAAAATGGTGGTTAGTTGGGGTCATCTGCTACCCACTGGGCCCAAATTACTTAACTTTGGCCGCATGGTTTTTTTTTACTTTTTTTTAATTTCACAGAAAATTATCAGTTTTTTTTTAATGCAAGTCAAAGTTATATGCATCGTATTTTTTTACATCTTTTTGTACCTTTAAAGACTCATAACTTTTTTTCCCATTAAAAGCAGATGACCCCAACTAACCACCATTTTCGTATGTTCAACGTTCTACCAAACATCCTGTATAGTGAGATCCAAAGAGTTCATGAAACGAGTAGATGTCTATGTTGTGTCGAAGTGTTAAGTAGTGTAAAGTAGTGTTACGTAGTGTTAAGTAGGTACCTAATTAATTACATTCTACATATTATGCAAGTGTCTCAGTTTACTATACACACTCCGTGTTGTACACTTTAATAATAATTAGAGAAGTATAATTGTCAGTCTTACTCGTAGTAATGTCATCGTTGTCAGTGAAATAAAAAGTTACCACTAACGAATGTGTTTGTTTTGCTAATGCATGTTACAAAGTTTTAATAAAAGTATTAAAGTATTTAATAAAGACGTGTTATGGTCCCCGTCACAATATTTAACTAAGAATATGAACTACCTATTCGTTATAAATTGAAATAAGTGAAGGTTAGTTTTTTAATTTTGGACACCCATTGATGACATACAATACATAGAAGTGTATGTATTTGTAGTGGTACCATACATACTCTTTACCTTACCTCCTTCACCACCGTTACCATTTTCCACTTTAGTGGGAGAGGAGGTCGGCAGACAGTAAAACCACGTGTCGATGTAAAAATGTGTATTTATTTAATTCGTGTTGATATTCTGCTTGATGGGGTAAGCAGCTGCGGTAAAAGTTTATCATTCCTAAAAATCTTCTAAGTTCTTGAACAGTCTGTGGTTTCGGATAGTTGACTATGGCTTGTTAACGTTCTTGAGTGGGATTGATTCCTTCTGACGACACTTCGTATCCCAGAAACTCGATGTTTTCCTTATCAAACTCGCACTTGTCAATGTTTAGACTGACGCCGTAGGTATTTAGGCGTTCGAGTACTAATTCTATGTGCCGATGACGTTCTTCTTTGTTTCTTGAATGTAGCAATAGATCGTCGAAAAAGCAGAAGACGATGTCGTCTAGTCCTCGTAGTACCTCGTGCATGAAGCGTTGAAAGGTTTGACCGGAATTTCTTAGGCCAAACGTCATACAGTTAAATTCGAAGAGACCGAAGGGTGTTATTATAGCTGTCTTCTGAGCGTTTTCTTTCGCAATAGGCACCCAAAAATATGCCATTTTTAGGTCGAGCTTGGAGAAGATCTTCTTGCCATGCAGCTGGTACGTCAAGTCTTGAATTCGAACGTATGATGGAAATGGGTATGGAAACCGTCTAACAGTCCGTGGGCCAGTCCGCTGCACGTAGTAAAGAAGAAGGATGGCTCACTGCGAGTATGTGGGGACTACAGAAGACTCAACGCCGTCACCGTGCCCGACCGATACCCCATACCTCGAATACCCCATCAAGCAGAATATCAACACGAAATAAATAAATACACATTTTTACATCGACACGTGGTTTTACTGTCTGCCGACCTCTCCCACTAAATATTATATGTTCGTCGTCGTTATTATAATTATTTGTTTACAATTTATAAATATCAGGGATACTTTACACAGCACGATGTAGTCCCAAACTAGAGCAGTTCCCAGAGCTTGTAACGTACTATGGGTACTAGACAATAAATACATACTTATATCCTTTTTTTTGTAAATTACTTATAATAGGTACATAGAACAGTCTCAGACAAACACAAACACTTATGTTCATGAACCAAATATTTTTGACCAATGGGAATCGAACCCACAACCTCAATCTGTATTCCGACGTTTAGTAGTCCGACACTCTAACCACTAGACCACAAAACGTCGTCATTATAATTTATTTGTATCGTATCAAAAATCAAGCAGTAAGATAGCTATAAAGACAGTGATCACTAATTAGAGCGATTTTCAGTAACATGGATACGAACCAGTACGTGTAGCAAATAAATAAGCCTGATAGTGATTATATCAACCATCTATGAAGAATCATCTATACTTATGTATATACCTAACATACTGTACTCAACTACGCGCTCTAGCTAAGCGTTAGCGCCTCTCTCAGTCAGGCTCACGGGTTTGTTCTATAACTAGCATTTGTAAACATATAGGTAGGTGGAGTACGCCGCCGTACAGTAGCCCGATTCACGTAATTAAAACCGTAGCGATATCGCAGCGACTTAATCGTTGAAACAGTTTTCCTATTCACATCCGTCAATCGGAGCTAATAGAAGTCGTCCTATTGATAAATCGTTGAACTGTGTGATACAAGGATTGTGTTGTTCTGTGTGTTCAACAATTTGAAAACGATTCGATCACGAATGTAAATAGGAAGACTGTTTCAACGATTAAGTCGCTGCGACATCGCTACAGTTTTAATTACGTGAATCGGGCTACAGGTAGGGTGCCGATTGAAACAAGCGTGGTGTAATAAATCAATATCCATCGCCCAACTGCACATGCGTCAAGTCGCAGCCTCCACACTCCGCGCGCCGTCGCCACTGACACTACACGTCAACACGCAGGTAATTAACATTTTAATATCTATATCAAGTGAGCCTCAATACATTACACCTATCCGTTCCATTTTCCCTAAAGCCTTAATTGAAAGCCGCACTATTTCATGTCTCTTTTCCATTGTATTCCTACTTAGATTTTTTGCGCGAAACATCGTCGTAACAACCGGCTAGATACATAATACATAGTATGTCGCCTGCATCAAACGTCCAGCTACTCACAGAATTTACTCACTTCATCACTCTCTGCGATCTTTGATGACGACGTCTGTGGTCTAGTGGTTCGCGTATCGGACTGCTGATCACGTGGGTCGTGGGTTCGATTCTCACAGGACATAAATTTTATGTGATGAACATAAGTATTTGTGTTTGTCTGGGTGTTTCTTATGTATTATAAGTATGTATTATTTACAAAAATAAGTGTATATGTATTATATCCATTGTCTAGTACCCACCTAGCCATAGTACGAAATCTATTTAGTTTAGAACTAGATAATGCTGTGTGAAATTGTCCGGAACATATTTATTTATTCATCTTCTCCTTTATTTAAAGAGGACTATGGAGCAGCAGCTCAGTGCTACCGTCAAATACCAGTTGTAGTTCAATATTAATGTCACTTGTTTCACTTATTATTAGTACTTATCTGTAATCTAAAAAAATAAACTTTTGTATGTATTTATTCTGTTTATTTATTTATGTATATAATGATAGAAGTTTCTATGAATATGTATTGTTGCAGTGCTTGTAAGTAGTTCTGAGTGCAATCAGAGCCATGAGTACTGCGAGGTTCTTGCGTTCGCGAACCACCGCTGCGAGCGCGAGCGGCGCCTCGTGCCGGGGCCGCACCGCGGGCGCCGCTCCCCCGCCGCCGCCGCCGCCGCCGGCCGAGTGGGCGCGCGATGCTGCTGAAGCGGCCGCCCGCTCGCGCACCACCGCTTCTGGTACCGGAAACTCGCAGATTGAGGTAAATGTGCCAAGTATTTAATATTACAATAGTTATAAGTACGTTTTAGATGTAACTTACCATAACAACGCACAAACACGCGGCAGGTTAGGTGTCTGAACATTCTAGAATCAGATTCAGAATTCATTTATTTGCATTTATTACAAATGTATACAGATAAGGTGTTGTATATGATAAATTGTCCCTATGCATTGTATCTTACGGCAAAATACTATTATACTAAGTATGATTATCAAGCCTACTACTACTGCCTAAACTACTTATTTCTATTATAACTCGGCACGAGTCTCCTCTCAAATTGAGAGCGATTATCAGTCCACCACGCTGGCATGTTGCAGGTTGGCAGGGTTCATATACCGTCCAGAAAAATCTCTAAAGCATGCGTGCAAGTTCCCTCACGATGTTTTTCCCTCACTGTTTAGCGTAAGCGAGTGTATAGCACACATGAATTCGAAAAGTCAGAGGGGCGTGCCTTGAATTCGATCTAGAAACCATTGACTTGGCAGTCGAATGGTCATATCACTGCTCTAAATATCATAATAAAATTAAATAAAATTAGGTAAGATCGAAGCTCCTGGAGTCAGTTGCAGGCATTTGCCCTACAGTGGGAAACAAAATAGGCAACACACAATTAAATAGGTTACAAATTATTATCATTCAGGAAGTAGGTATTAGGTAGGCATTTCAATTGTGTTAGCTAGCTTATTTTTAATGTTTGTGTGTAGCTGTGGCAATTTATACAGGTCGCATAAATGAAAAATATATTTTTATTAAGGTTGTTTTATACACACCGGTGAACAATAAGTTTTTATGTTGTGATCGTACTGGCCCCGTGCGGCATATACTATACACCATAGAATAGATCGAAATGGCTTTTTTTTTATTTGTTTTGACAAATGTTGGTACTACTGGAATATATATAGAACGTTAATTAATATTCTAACGTTAATTAATATTCTTATGGAAAATATTTTCTGCTTCAAAAAATATTTCCCTTTCGCTGCAGTTTCCCTAGAATATGAGCTGACCATGATGAGCTACCACGAATGTATTTATATTTACTTTTTTGAGAGGTTGGAGGAGGAGGACATAAGCGGACTTGTTTATTTTTAGGCACACATGGTCTGCATGATGTTTCTAGTCAATTGACTGTCAATTTGAATACCTAAAGGCCTACGCAGAACGGGACGGCATGGCAAGGGATTTAAATTTTTACCAATGGACATTAAAACGTATCAATATAGCAATACGACCTAAATTGCTTTAATTGAAATAAATTCCGTGGCATTGAAAGGGATTTTTCGATGCCACAGCATCATTCATTTTAAAGCATAGCAATTTATTTCGTATTGTTATATCGATACGTTTTAATGTCCAATGGTAAAAATTTAAATCCCTTGCCATGCCGTCCCGTTCTGCGTAGGCCTTAAAAATGTCGCTACAAATGTTGAGTTTCCAATTTGTTTTCCTGAATGGGTAGGTAGATATAAGAGTTAGTAAAAATGCATGACTTTTGTTTTTTGTAGATTTATTACTTTTATTTTAATATAATGTTGAGAACCTGTTCGTCTTTGATTATATACTTGTCTAGATGCCACATTGACACGTACAGAACGGCCCAAATAAAGTCTACTAAAATTGGTAGACTCTCTTCTCACTTACGTCAGTGTCATTTGGATCACTTCAGGGTGTGGAGTTCTCGAAAAATAATTAATTATGTCGGTATGTGCTGTCAAATTGTGTCGCAATTATGTGGGAAAACCGTATAATTACACTAAGATCACATTACATCGGTAAGTTTCGTTATTTAACCTCTATTATTTTATGAAAACATGATTTTTCAATTCGTTAATTTGTAGGTTCGACAGATTAGCCGGTGTTGTCAATTTATTACAAGGGAGATTTGGCGAAACTATGGGAGATAAAATGCAAATATCGGTCATCATCTTTCGATCAGGAGAAAATTTTATTATTTTAATAATTACCTACATAATTTATTTGATCAGTAAATAATAACTTGCCTTCACAAAATAAATGAAGTCATTCACTAAATAGTATTTTTGTTAGTTCTTTCTAATATTTTGGGTTTCAGATTTCTTAAGACTGGAGAGACATTATACAGCGGACACGAAATGAAATATAAAAAAAAACTATTCCGAAAACAAATACAAAGAGATGGATTTTGATCTATAAATTGCTGTATATATTTTTTCATTGTATTTATTGTTTTTATTAAATTAAATAAAACACTAATCTACAAAATAATTACTTTATTCAGCCTATTTCGTTTAACTGTCATCCCATTAAATAATGGAGAAAAGGTAAGTTAATAATTTGGAGCAGGCATCCCTAAACACGCACACCTTGACAGTTTGACTACAATAAGTACACAAGCGGTACTCACACATATCACGCAATTTGGCCCCAGTTTTCGCGTGTCGTTTGTTTGCATTGCTCCATCTAGACAAGTATATAATCAAAGCTGTTCGTACTTAGTTTTATAATTTAATTAAGTACTAGAGTAGTATAGTCCGCAAATAGCGACATTGGCTGATGATGAGGTCTGGAATAATTGATTATTCTTGTTCGAAGCATTTGTGTGACCATGCGGTATTCCCATTCGCAGGGAAGTTCATCCTCTGGAAGTCAACGCGAGTAAAGTATACGGGAAATTTCTTCGGCTGTCCTGCTTGTCCTTCTGCCGCGCCCACAAATTACTGCACACACAACTACGTACCTAACTACAGACGATTTACGTTTCATTAATAATATACATATAATCCAGTGTCACATGTCTATTATAATTTGCCAACCTACTTACACACTCGTTGTATTCGGTTTGATTAATTTAGTATTAGGATATAGGCCCTCATAATATCAGAAAAAAATTAAACATTGTCTGTAAATTCAAACCAAAATATATTCAGGTCTATGTTTTTCAATCGATATTGCTCACATTTTTGTAACTTGCACAGAATCTACTTGTAAATAAATTTGCTATAATTAGGAAAGAAGATATTGATTACTGATTTGTGTTATTTTAAAAGCAACTGTTTTATTAATCCTTCAATTTTTATGAGTATCGGAGGTCTTACGTAATTGTTGTAGCGTTTAATTGTATCATGTGATAAATCTTGAAGTTATTTTAAAGTGTGATTAAGTTAGATAATATTCTATAAGGTCTGAATAAGACATTAAAATAAACAAATTGATAAGATACTCTAAATCCGTAATGTGTACATAACATACAGTCAGCAACGTTTTGTGTATTTTCTAGTCACCAAGAAAAGTCTCTGAACGCGATGCAATCATCAAAACGCTTTGACATGTTTATTATCCACATATTACCTACCCAGTATTGTTACTTTTCAATATTTATATTCCATTTTTCTATATCTATGTATATTTTATTTATTATGATTGCGCTAGCTTAGTTCTATATGTATACCGAACCGGAAAACGCCAGGTTCTAGCCCTGCCGGCGACCAAATGACCAAAAATGCTTCGCAAAGCTCTACAGTAATAGTAAAATACCTTTAAAATACAGTTAGCCTTACCATTTCGAAGTTTAAAATGTCAATACCCACTTAAGGCTAATGAGCGTTTTGGAATAAGAGGGTAAGTAGGTATATAGAATAACAGGATATTAGAGTTTCTGAAATATCGTGATTAGTCGGAGAGTGAGTGATTGTTATTCGCTTTTATAATACCTATTTATTTATTTCACAACAGTTCAGCCAACAACAAACTTAAAAACTTACGAGCAATTCACATAGAAGTTACCTATCTAAGCTCAAGATTTGAAGGTCAATACCAGAATGCCTAATTAGGTGTGTGCCACCTGCCCATCCTTTGTCCTGTATCTTAGGAAGTTAGGAGTAGGTACTGACTCCTAAGAGACAAGTAGGACATTGGTCGGTGGTACTGTATTGCTGCGATTGTAGTATTGCGAAGCTAATAACGGCTGTGATTGTGTTAATATTATAAATTTAATATAATTTGATTGCATTGTAGTTGTACATAAACGGTAGCTGAAAGATTTAATTTAGTAAGGTGTCATGATAAATTTAAATTATTTAAATGACGACTTCTGTGGTCTAGTGGTTCAAGTTCCGGACTGCTGATCATAAGGTCGTGAGTTCGATTCCCACAGGACACAAATATTTATGTGACGAACTTAATTTAACTTTAACTTAAATTAACATTTATGTGGGTGTTTCGTATATACATATATTATAAGTATTTATTTAAAAAAACTAAAGAATATCCATTGTCTAGTACCCAAAGTACAAGTACAGCTCTGCTTAGTTTTAAAACGTCCCAATATATTTATTATTTATGACCTGTTTTTTCTACTCTGTGATTTATGAAAAAAGTTTCAGCGTACATTTTATTAATTCTTTAAAATAATAAAGTAATATTAGCTTAAGCTAATAGTAATAATACTTTATTATTTATAAATCATTATGACGCCATTCAAAGCGCTCGCAAAACAAGTATAAGTAAATTTATATTATTGTGTTACAAGATTTTCTGTCTTAAATTCTAAACTACATTGTAAAAAAGATTCGTACCTATCTATATTTTACGTATTTATGTACCTAACTATAATAATTATTACTTAATCTGTGCTGTAATAAATAATATTAACGATAAGTATTTATTAGTTATGTATCAATATGTAAGTTTCAACAATACTTGTAATATTACAAGTATGGTTCAAACTGACATAATTATACGTACAAGTTATTTAATTTAGTAACTTGCACTTATCATTACGAGTATGTCTAGTCTGTCTTTGATGTAAGTATAATAAAAGCTAACTACGCAATGCGTTATGGTGTGTTATTATTATTCTCTTTATTTATACTTATACATTTTTTTTTTTAATATTTCATCCTAACATAACATAAAAAATAAAACATTTAAAAATATAAAAAATTGAAATCCACCAGCATCAGGAGCAGGTCCAAGCTACCGGTGGTCAGGGCCCCAGAGAAAGAAACCTAACGATACGGGCCGTGTCCAAGAGTACTGCTTTCTGTATCAAGCCCTTGATCCAGCCACCCAACGAGAGCCTCCTTAGATGTTGGTCGAGGCTCTAGGCTATTAGGCCATTGGCTGACACAACGATTGGTACAATGATTGCTGAATTCACCTCCCACACATCGACAACCTCGTGTGCCAAATCAAGATACTTTATTTCTTTCTCTTTCTCGGCTTTCACGAGGTTCTCGTCATGCGGTACAGTGATGTCAACAATCATTGCACGACGCTCTAATCGATCTATCACTACAATATCAGGCTTATTGGCAACAATAGTCCTGTCTGTAATGATGGACCGGTCCCAGTACAATGTAACATGACCATTTTCGAGAACTGGGTCGGGCACATACTTGTAGTACGGTACTTCCGATTCCACAAGATTGTATTTCAAAGCGAGCTTTCAAGCCTCGACCCCCACACTTTCGCGGGATATACAGCCTCATTGCTGAGGAGCGTGGGTGATGCATTTGGTATGTAGTCAATAGTGTACGAACCTTCCTATCAAGGGTATCAAGTTCTGTTTGAGTCCACTTGAGTATGCCAAAGGATTACATCAAGACCCAACCATTGAAGGCACGCACCTTGTTTCCACCTGACAGAAGGCTTTTTAAGACCTTCGTCAGACGGCCAAAGAAGCGCTCTTGCAACGATTGTTTCATGTCAGCCTCGTTTATGCCTAGTGCCTCCTACATACCCAAGTACTTGTAAGTCTCCGTTGAGGCAAGTGATCTAAGTTGTGTGGAGTCTGAGAGTTGTATTCCCTCTGTACGAGCTACGCTGTACATTGACCTTTGCAGTAATTAGAACGAGTAGGTACGTCATAATGCACATCGCTAATAATAATAAATACCGACGCCCAAACCAGCTGCAGGGGAGTCGTCGGTGCAGTCGGGAACGTCGGGAGGCACACCTCAACAAGAACAGGTGAGTAATTTGAATATAACAGGACAGAAACAGGAACAACATAACAGCGAAGAAGAATCTAGAAACACAGAGGAGAATAATAGTAACAGGGACCCATCGCCTTCTTGTCAACAACAGAGTACTACACAGGGTCTAACAGCAAGTTGGACGACCTGCTACGTAAGCAATCGGCGAACTTCAAGGCTTTTATGAGAGCAGTTGCTAACATTCAAGTGGAGTTTATCACTGAAAAATGGGAATTTCAGGATGCGTTGCAAACATTACAAGCGCGTTGGTCTGCTATTGATAGTCTCCATTGGGAGATAGAGTGCGAGCTAAACGGAGACAGAAACGTAATATATGAAGAGCGCTACACGAGATTTGAAGGTCAATTTATTGACCTTAAGAAAGCTTTAAACACCAAGATGTGGTCCGGAGCTTATCGAGAAAAAACAACACCAAAGCTAGAAATACCAGCCTTTTACGGAAAATTCAATCAGTGGATTCCATTTAAAGATCTATTCACAGAGGCCATTCATAATTACACATGCATAGGTACAGCGCTATGCATGAAGAATTAACTATTTAAGGATTTACATGTTTTCTTTTAAATTTACTTTTACATTTGTTTTATATCTTTTCATTTTACATTTACATTTTTTACGTTGATGTTTAACATAATTATTTTCTTATTCTTGCAATTGTATTACTTTCTCAGTGGGCAATATGTACGAGCTACGCTGTACATTGACCTTTGCAGTAATTAGAACGAGTAGGTACGTCATAATGCACATCGCTATGTTTAGGTGTGGATTTCTCAATTCAATAAATAATTCAACAATGATGTAATTTAAGTAGTGACAATAAACGACTCAACTGAAACGTTCGTCTACTCATTCATAACATAAAAATTACATAACCTTACACAACATAACACATACAGAACATTTGCACTGTTGGGCATCGAACCCCAACACCCTCAGAATCTACAATCTCCCCTCGCTTTACATGCATGACTGCACATTTCTCCACACTGAATTCCATTCTGATGGAGTCACTGAAGGTTTTAGTTACCTTCAGTAAATCCATCAGATGTCGATCAGAGGGAGCAAAGAGTTTTAGGTCATCCATGTAAAGGAGGTGAGATATCACCTGACCACCCCGCCTCAACCGGTAGCCCAACCCTGACCTCTCTAGTAGTGTACTAAGAGGATTCAGGGCCAAGAAAAACCACAGAGGACTCAAACTTTCACCCTGAAATATACCACGCTCAATCCTGATTGGTTCACTGATTCTCTGAATTTGCTGGCATCCTGGGTAACGAAGGACTGTCCTCCATTGCCCCATGCATGACAACAGGAAGGTGCGAAGAGTAGCATCTACTTTATACAGCTCCAGCACCCTCATGAGCCACGCATGGGGCAAGGAGTCATAGGCCTTCTTGTAATCTATCCAGCATGTCGACAAGTTCTTTCTAAATCGGCGAACCTATTGGCTGTATCTATGAGGAGTAGCTCCTTAGTACCACGGGACCTGTTCCTACATCCATTTTGAGACGCAGACATTATTAAATTTTCATCAATATGATTACAAATTTTTGCCCTCAAAATGGATGTAAGAAGTTTATAGACCGTCGGTAAGCAGGTGATGGGTCTATAATTTTTGGGTTCCGTAGTACTATCAGATTTATGGAGCAGATGGGTAATTCCAGTAGTTAAAAAGTGTGGGAGCGTCCCAGTTTCTAAAGATGACTGGAATTGAGACGCCAAGCGAGCGTGAGAACTACGCAGCCTTTTTATCCAAAAACTATGCAGTCCATCCGGGCCAGGAGCTTTCCAGATCGGCATAGGGTGGACTGCATAGGCTACGTCTTGGGGGCTGATGACAATTTCCCCCATAACTGGTAGTGGTTCACACACTCGCTCTCCGTCACGTATCCAATCACCTTCGGTATGACTGTCCGGTACTGACCAGATGTTACGCCAGAATAAGCACATAGCGTCATCATCCGGCCAGCAGGCTTCACCCACACCATTATTAGGGCGCTCCCAAGCTCTATATACCCATCTTTGATCGCTTTGGAACGTACGATTCTGATAATACCGTTCCACGCGTCTTTTATACCTACGGATCCGATTTGCCCATGTATAAACCTTCTGTTTCAGGAAGTCGATGCGCTCAGTGACACAAGATACATAATCTCGGGGATTAATATCTGTCCCCGAAAATGCCCGTCTCACAAAGCGCATCACTTTTGGGCGAGTATTGCCCTCCCTGAAGATGAAGATTAGCTTACCTATGAGCGCTCTGGCCCCGTTGATACGCCGCTCAATCCTGCACTGCCAGGCTGGTACCGCTGGTTTCGGCCGTGTATCTCTATCATAGACTGGAAACCTAACGTGAGCTACACGGCATGCAGCAACCGCCGCACAGTACAGGATTGAATGGGTATCACTGAGATCTTCACTGCTGTCAAAATAATCTGACAGCATTGAATCCAGAGCACACACAAGCGCCAAGTTTTTATTATTCATGGGCAAACGAGGCAAACGTGGTCTAAATTCAGGTGGAACGGATCGAAACTCCAGAACCGCACCCTCCAAAACACTCCTCAACTGTTCACTACACTGGGTACTTACATTTGTAGCCATGTCATTGACAACCACATCAGCAGGGTCTGACTGTGGCAACATCACTGATCGTGTCACAGGTTGGTTAGAAATGTCACGACTACTCAGCATTTCGGAGCGTAACTGATCAAGCACGGAGTCATTCAACATATGATTACGCTGAATAACCCGCACCTGATCCGACAATCGTTGGGCCGACACGTTGATGGCTGGCTCAAACACCTGGAACGGAGAGAGCATCCGACCACGGTACGCAGTCAGGTTAGTTCCCCCCTCTGTAGCCCCAAAGTATGCGCGCATTATACTTTTATTAATGTCTGGTGTCCATCGCATGCGCTGCACACTCCCACCGGAAGCGGGGACCTTGTCCGAGGTCAGTGGCCTTGGTGGTCCTAAGCTATCCGGAGGCCGGCGTCCCCGCCGACGGGGGTGGCGACGTCGGCGGAGAGTAGTACTCGTCGCTAGAGCTCGACGCGACTGTAGCAGCGGGTGACGATGGTGCTAGGCACTGTTGGTGCCGCTGCGAGGCGGAGCTCAGCGACGGGTCCGGAGTTTTTGGGCGTGTTACTTGTGTCTTGGCTCTTAATATCCAATAATTATTCTCTTCCAAATTTTTCATGCGATGATGTTATTGTGACAGGTGTCATTAAAATTCGTCTTAGTATATTTATTATAAAATAGATACCAGTTCTAATTGTTTTCTTCTCCATGGTTATTTTGATTGATTATTTGTAATCGGAAGTATTTATAACTATTTAAAATTCAGTAAAAATGGTTGTAAAAATTTAATATTGTATGGAGGATTTTTTTGGATTGTTGACATGAAAAGTGTTGCCAAGTTTATTATTATTATTTTTATTATTATTTACAAATCATTACACTAAATTTTCAAATCATATTACAGAGGCTCAGCAACGGTTTAAACTCAAATTTCAATTACTCTAAACTGTAACACTTAAAGTACCTACCTAAGTATATTTTAGAAGAGACCATCATGTTTGAGTCTGTTGCGACGCGACGTTACTACGTTACACAGAACGGTGTACCAATCCAATCCAACCAAATACTAATAAAATTAGGTGCGCCGAAAATAAGATCAAAACCACTTGAATGATAATTAACGCCGAAAGTGGTAAATCGAAATTCAATGTCACTCTTCAAACGGTACGCGGCCTCGTAAATACAGATGCCGAAGTAGCCCAAGAATTTGAGACATTTATTACCAATGTTCCCTTAAAAATTACTGAATCTTTAAACTCGTCACCCGTAGAATTAATTATTTAAAATCAAAATAAATAAAAACTCGTCACGAAAGCAGTATCGTGATAAACACAATAGTCATGGAACGTGGCATATGCATATCGCATGGTTTTAAACACGCAAATCCATTAATGATACTTATATATTAATAATATCACCACCATATACTTATACTAATTTGTGGTTGGTTATCTCAATGAGACAATGCTTCAAGTCCACCATGTCAAACGTTGAACAAAACAGTGTACGAGCTGTCGACCCTCTCACGTGTCGCTCCAACCACCTGAATACTTGACCTGTGGCTCTCTGATACTTAGTTAATATAATAACAAATACTAAATTAAAATCTTTACTGCTCCTAAAATCTGATTATATTAATTACCGACAGAGAGATAACTATAATAATTATATGGCTATTATAATATTCAGTTCAACTATTGATATTGCGCGCAAATTGAACCTCTAAGTGTCTAATAAAAAATATTTCCGATTTGATCCGAAAAACAGTTAAGGCAACATTCTGAACTTACCTCATGCTAAAACTCAGTCACAGTAATAGTATACAAAGACTCAGGTCAGGCGTTTTAGAACCCACCTTTACCGCCAAGATGCGCACAGTGGACCCGGAGTTGTGGAGTCGCAAGGTGAAGAGGCCAGATATCCATGTGACGCAGGGGCTGCGGCTCGGGCAGCGCGCAACCTTCGGACTAGAGACACGGCTGCGCAGGAGTCTGCGCGACGCGGTTGACGAGTACTGGAACAACTGCTCGCTCGGAGCCGTCAAGTACTTCCACATAGACCGTACCTGCAAGTATGAGAGGTGAGGACTTATTTGAGACTAAATAAGTATACCGGTTAGTCCTTAGGAATACTAACACCATAATAACCAATTTACTCCACCTGTTGATGCTGCGAAAATTGCAGTGTTTCGTATTCTATGCTAGTTTGCGAGGCTTGAATTTATAGTCCAGCAAGACGTTGCGTTGTTGCGTGCCGGTTTCTGGGGCCATTATCCGGCCACAGCTCATGGCGGCCGGAGCTCTGTCTGCATCTGCACCCTCCGACGCCGAGTGCGTCTACTACGGATCGGAACAGAGGTGGATGCTTATCTTTTCCTTTCAAGTATTCCTAACCATACGCAGAAATTAATATTTTATTTAGACACCTAATTACGGATATTATACAGGTGAGTTTCCGACTACCTTCTCTCTCGGTTTAGAGTTCGTCACCTCATCCTCTTGGCGCTCACCGTGGTGCTCGGCATCGTGATGACCGCTCACAACTGCGCGAAACTGCACGGGCAGCCGCCGCTGACGGTGACGCAGCAGGCCTCCGACAACTCTATCGCCGCCTCCCGGTTCCCGGCCGTGGCGCTCTGCAGCTACAACGTCATCAGCAAGAGTGCGCTCAGGAACTACACGCGTTATTTATATACGTACGTATTAAATAATTAAGTATAATCATAAATCCTATCATAATTTATGCTACCTATGTTGGCAGTGCTGCGATTTACGCTGAAATAAGCGCTACTCCTAATAGAAATTGAGTTCATTGCGAATTGTCACAAGTTAACAACTTATGTGAGTTAATGCCTAACAATGTTTTGATCTAAAGTTGACTTGTTTAACTGTACGAAAGCTACCTTCAAAGCACAAATTAGAAAAATCTTAAACGAAGGCAAACAGCAAACAACCTAGCTCTTAGCTTTTTAGCATTGCTCCAACTACTAACTATATTGTACCAACTAAATCTTTCGGCGATTATCATCAGTAGACATATCTTTTCAGTGTAAATCATACATTATTGTTGTTGTTCGTTCGCATCCTCTAATATTAAACTAATCCTAGTTATACAAGGAAACCTATTATTAGCCATATTATATATTGTTATACTTTTTTGTAATATGTCATATGTGTCGCTGTTGGTTTTCTAAATAAATGAAAATAAATAAATTAATTAATCTAGCTAGCCTGGTTTTATACCCACCACCTGGGAACTATTTAATTAGTTATTAAGCAAAGGAAAAAATCGACCCCGGGCAGGATTCGAACCTGCGTGTTCTGGTTATGTACACCAGACGCTATGACCACTAAGCCACCGCGATACCTACCTGTCATCTCGAATTTTGCCTTCGCATTGTGAATTTACGTCTTTTGGTGACGTCGTCTTTATGGTTTGCTTAATAACTTTAAAATATTAGCATGGAAAATGCCTATTAAAAGATAACTATTTAATTACTTATTCAATATAGTAAAATAGTCTGCTTTAAATTTCAATTAGTTTAAAATTTTAATAGATTTTAGCCTCCACGTCTGTTATTGTCAGGCACCCTAAGAACAGACTATACCGCTATCGTGAGAGCGATATAGAACTAAATCTCCTGAACCTGGGAGCTCTGCTGACGCTGGCGCTGCCACCGATCAAAGTCGACTTTGAGAGGTTCTTACGCGACGTCGTGCCCGAGTTCAACATCACTGACATTATGTTTAAGGTATTACATAATATGCAGTAGTAAACTGGTCATGGTTGACGTAAGTTCTGTACTACTAAAATGTTTTGTGGTCGTTCGAGGTGGACGGCTGTTTCTAAAACTGATTCATTAGTCAATTTTCCAGGATAATTAACAATTATTATATAATAGAATAGAATAATAATAATTGGAAAGGATAAACTGTTAGTTATTGAGTTTTTCTATAAAGTAAACCTCGGAGTTTGCATTAATTGTGTTCCGATAATGACAATAAGCTCGCCCTCTATTACATGGGACCTAAACATACCGACGAAATGTGGTTGTATATTAATACATCTCTGCCTAAATTTTCGGGCGGTACATGAGGGAAGATTGTTATGTTATTCCTTTAAAATAATATTGAAGATTTAAGTACCAGCTTAACCCAGAAGTCTAATCACCAAAACGGTTGTGTCCAGCTGTCTCCCAATTGCTCGGTGATCCTGAAGCGCTGCAGCTGGCGCGGCAGGCTAGAGGACTGCGATAGTCTTTTCGCGGCCAGGCTCACAGCACTCGGCTTCTGCTGCGTCTTCAACTCACGATATCAGTAAGCGAGTTACGTTATACCACTATAGTTAGCATGAGTATAGTTAGTAAGGAAGGGTAGGAGGAATTCCATTTTCCGAGCTTTACCGATAGAGAGACTCGGGATAAACTGCCTCGTTAGCCTAGTGGTCCTAAGCGCAACTGCTGCTACGCTAAATGATTCGATTTCCACGAGCAGTGTTCTTGGTCTTTCCTATGAACTCCTCAACATTATGGAGCTCTAAGAACAATATACTCGTACTTTAATATTACGGGTGTGTATATTTTTTTCTTGGTTAAGGCCAGTAGACGTGGGCAGGGAGCCTGCAATGCTGGACTTAATCGGTCAGGACTACGGACTCGGCGTGGTCATCAAGGAGGAGCAGGATGACTTCACGTACGTGCGCCGACCTGCTTACGGTATGGAGGTGGGCATCAACCATAATGCTGTTAATAACACGAGTTAGATTGAATTCTAAATTGGACTGCATATCCTTTCGCCTGCAGCCGCCATTTTGCAAATTTTCTGGTACCTAACTGGCAGCCCCCTTCGTGGGTGGTCCCGTGATTTCGATATGCGCAGAATATTGATAAGAATTTAAATGTACCTATATACTTCGTTTTGGGCTATGTTCTTGAGCTCCTTTACTTCTTTGTATCTTTATATTCACAGATGTTATTATTCGCGGGCGATGAATACCCTCTGCTGGAGAGCGGTGACGTGCGCATGTATCCTCTCCAGCGCAACGCCTCTCTCTACTTCAAGATACGCTCGTACAGGCAGGAGCCCGCCGACGACATCCGGTACTACAGCGAAGAATGGGTAAACAACTGCAGACGTTGGATCGCATTGTTTGCTTGGTATATTTAGGTACCCACCGGAGCCGGGAGAGAGAAAACTAGGTTGATATAGGTAATTAATGAGCATGTTGTGTGGGTATTGTCGTGTAGCGCGGTTGCCGCATGCATGGCGGTGGGATGTCGTGGTGCCTGGCGGCGTGCCGGCGCGCGGCCGCCGCGGCGCTGTGCAGCTGTGTGCCCTACGCGCTGCGCCCGCAACGCGCCGCATCGCCCGAGTCCGCGCCCGCCGCCGCTACCGCCGCCGCGCCCGCTTGCACGCTCAGTGAGCTGGGCTGCCTCAACAAACACAGAGGTAAACATCGCGACCGACGGACGAGCCTGACTAATATCACATTTTTTTTTATCAAAGCATCCAATGTTCGACTTACAAGCCTGCTTCTTAGTTTATTGCCAACATAAGAAGCAGCTGAAAACGGTTCTACGCTAGTTGGAGGATGTGACAATAGATAAATTTAGTACTTATTTGGTGTTTTTAAGTGATATTCACGAACTCCTCCATTTTCGCTGCTAAATACTATGCAAACTAGGTCTGCTTGTGGCAATACCGAAAATCCCGAGATTAGCCAAGTATAGTCCCGGGATTTACGGGACCAGAAAACGGGCCGGATGGTTGTATTACCTACCTGTCACGTATGTACAGAGAAGTTCATGTACCTGTACCCCGGCACGTCGGCGCACGCGTCGCTGAGCGAGGAGATGCAGGACGCGCTGGACTGCTCGCACTGCCTCGTGCACTGCAAGCGACAACTCTACTCCGCCGAGATCTCGTACGCCTACTACACATTCAAACCACTCATCTTCCGCAACTTTCTGTCGTGAGTTCCTACCCAAATTCAAAAGAAAAAAGGATTTTCCATTTGAGAGTGATAAAATTAATTATTATTAAGCACATGATTTCGAAAGTCAGAGGTGCGTGCCTCGGATTCGAACACGTGACCTTTGACTTGGCAGTCCAATGGTTTATTAAATTGCGCAGTAGAAAATAATTGTTGAACTCTCTTACTTAGAAAATCGTTTTACCTGTTGTAGAGAATGCTATAGCGCGTCAATAAATAACAGAATTTTAATAACTTGCATGTAAATATTATGTCAGTGAGAACCTGTCGCTGATCAACGGGACTGTGATCCGGTTGTTCTACAACGTGGAGGACCAGGGCTGGTACAAGGTGGAGGCCATCGCGCGCTGGTACGAGATGATGGGTGCGTCGCTATGTGCTCTTTGTTGCCTACAGTCACGTGCAAGTGTCACTTGTCAGGTCACTCGTGACTGTAGGTACACTTGTACCTACACCACAGTGAGCTACTTGTATGTCGATGTCCGCTACTAACAATTGTTCACCCTCCATCAGAGTAGGTATTAAGTATACAAATATATGTAGATACTATGTTCATAAGGTAACTTAAACGAATGAAAATAGGTACCTAGGTAATTCATCAACGTAACATACATCAACTAGGTACACTTAGTTAGGCGAAGCTCACCAATTTACGTTGTGGGTTGCTACTGAGAATTTCAATACAAAAATCACTCAATAACCTAAAAGGCCTATGTTTAACTTATCACCGGATAGTAGTAGAATAGAATATTCTTTATTGTACCCCATAAACAAATGCCAAGTACATTTTTATAAATGAGAATGGTACAATGGGCGGTGTTATCGCTAAAAGCGAACTAAAAGAAATCTCTTACAGACAACCTTTTAGTAAGATGTGATGTCAAAAAAAAACTAAAACCATTTTAATGTGACATAACCAAAAAAAAATATCTAGCCATCCAAACTAATTGTTAACACAAAAATAGTAAATTACCACGAAAATATTCCGAATAATGTTCGTATTCTGGCGACCTTGGTCTAAGGAAACCTAATGCTCGTCGCTCCTTGCTGACCGCAAGGAGCATTAGGTTTCCTGCTCCTCGCACGTAAATAATTTCCGAAGTCCCTCCTGTGAGTTTCGTGACTAATGGTCATTTAATAATTTTGATTTGCTGCTACAGCTTTTGATAATATTGCATGTTGATCTCGTATTATTTATTGGTTTATTACATATATTATTTGCCATAATCTAACTCAATACGTAGGCCCATCAAGCATTTTATATAAAAATTTTTACTACTAGGTATATGCATTTCAAATAAGAATAGGAACGTCAATGACCTCGAATGACCGCGATCTGTCAAAAAAGTACAGCTTGCAAAGAAAATTATTTTTATCTAGAAATTTTAAAACTTTATAATATATTTATAACCAGTAATACCAAATCCGGAACTCTCCGAGTTAATAAAAAGGCACAATCTGCCGAAAAACTATAGTTAAGTCTTTGATTATATACTTGTCTAGATGGAGCAATGCAAACAAACGACACGCGAAAACTGGGGCCAAATTGCGTGATATGTGTGAGTACCGCTTGTGTACTTATTGTAGTCAAACTGTCAAGGTGTGCGTGTTTAGGGATGCCTGCTCCAAATTATTAACTTACCTTTTCTCCATTATTTAATGGGATGACAGTTAAACGAAATAGGCTGAATAAAGTAATTATTTTGTAGATTAGTGTTTTATTTATTTTAATAAAAACAAAAAATACAATGAATAAATACATACAGCAATTTATAGATCAAAATCCATCTCTTTGTATTTGTTTTCGAAATAGTTTTTTTTTATATTTCATTTCGTGTCCAGGCAAGTTATGATTTACTGATCAAATAAATTATGTAGGTAATTATTAAAATAATAAATTTTTCTCATCGAAAGATGATGACTGATATTTGCATTTTATCTCCCATAGTTTCGCCAAATATCCCTTGTAATAAATTGACAACACCGGCTAACCTGTCGAACCTACAAATTAACGAATTGAAAAATCATGTTTTCATAAAATAATAGAGGTTAAATAACAAAACTTACCGATGTAATGTGATCTTAGTGTAATTATACGGTTTTCCCACATAATTGCGACACAATTTGACAGCACATACCGACATAATTAATTATTTTTCGAGAACTCCACACCCTGAAGTGATCCAAATGACACTGACGTAAGTGAGAAGAGAGTCTACCAATTTTAGTAGACTTTATTTGGGCCGTTCTGTACGTGTCAATGTGGCATCTAGACAAGTATATAATCAAAGAATAATCAATAAAAAAGTGTGATTCTTGATTCGTGTTTAATTTTTTTTATCAGCCTAAATGCCGTTATAGGGGGCGAGGGCTGAGTGAGTTTCAATGACTAGCCAAGCACATAATGAAAATTGCCTAAGGGCGTAAGCAGGGGACAGTATATCTAATTTAAATAGTTAAGTAATAAAGAAAATATTTTAAACTCGCATGGGTTTGAAGTTTTGAAGCTGTCACCCTACAATTGTTATTTAAATCCAATTGAATATACCTAGCACTTGATAAGCGTAGGCTAGCTGACAAGAATGTTCAACAATTAGATAGCCAAATTGACAATCTAACACTGGAAACTATTGATTAAATTACCAGTGACGATTGGCAAAAAGAAATTAACCAAGTCAAATGAATCGAAAATAAAAAGGGAAATATTTCAAGACGACGATAACTTTAGTTTTATTATAAACACGGGTAATAAAATATCTAATTTTCTTCTAATTATCAATCAGTGGAATATTTTAAATACATAAAAAATATTATTTCAAAAATATCTGTTTTGCTTACCCTACCTAGCTGATTTGAATTGACAGCTATGACGTCACAAGATGGCTGGAGGTCAGTCCTATGCGTTTCAAATAGGAAACGCATAGTATAGCCTATTAATACATACGCTCTACCTTTTTACGTTTAAAAATTACGTTACAGTAAAGCTGAGCACGCACTGGATGATAGTGACAGGTGTGTCATTGCTGTGCTACTCGGAGTTCGTGTACCACTTCACCTTCAGATGGATGTTCCATTTCATACGCCGCACCAGGATCGCAAACATGCTACCACTAGCGACATCTAAATCTAAGTAAAGTTCCAGGAACTAACTCAACAACATAAATTGAGTACAGCGCTATCTAGTTTTAGGTACGTAAAACTAAACAGGTTATACAATAATTTAATCTGTGCAACTTACTAGTAATGTGATTAGTTCTTAAATAAGGTACGGATATTAAAGATGTCGCTTGCGTATATATTTTGATTTTCTCAGCGATATTAAAAATATCGTTGTAATTATTATTATTCTTTGTGACTGATAACAAATTGTTTGTCTACATTTCTGTTCCTAAAATATAGGTAAAACACAAAGGTTTGATATTCTGTTTTATTTTAAACTATTTATGGTAAGTTATAAATCCAACGTTCAACATAATAGACTCATGAAGTCATGACCATAAATAAGCATAATATTTTACTCGACTTGCCTAAATAGCGAAAGTAGTGTGCCTATTAGGTAACTAAAGTATACATACATATCATTAGGTAGAGCCACAAAATAGCGTGACATACTATGGCATGTAGCAAGGTGTCAGGGCAAGGCTCTACTGTATCAAGCTATCAAGCGCACTACATCAGATGGAGCACGACAGCGCGTGGGCGAGGCTGCCCAGCACGACACCAAGACATGCTACCGACACCACAGTAAATACAATAGCCGTTGAAGTCAAACGTTATTACCTGCACGGGCAATTAAATACGTATGACATATAATCCTAGATATACAAAATATATCATGCGCATTTAAACAGTGAGATAAAGAATGCTCTTCCGCCTGCAGTGACATGAAAGTTCTACAAAACTAGTTCGAAATGTTCGAATGTAGGTTTATTTTGTATTTCCTTACTAGATGGCGTTACTAATGAATTAAATCATGCTGTCATGGATGTCACGCACGGGACAAAATACTCTAACGTAAATAAATTATGGTATGGTCTCGGTAAACAAAAAAAAGATCATGAGGAAATGTCTCATAATAATCAATATTCTATCTGATCTGCTATTTTATGAGCTTGTGTTTTTTCAAAGGTTTTTTCACTAGTTAATTTATTATCCCTAAGCAGAGAATGATGATTGCGTGATTGCCATAAAGAAAAGTAATGTATTGGGATGCGGATTGCGGATAAAAGAACAATTACAAAAATAAAAAAGTAACAAAGTTAGAGTTCTTAAGTCGGTATGTTTTAAGCTTTGATTATATAAGGTTTTAAGTATCTTATTTATTATTATGGCATTTATCCTGGCAAAATTGTGAGCGTTCTGTGCGACAGTCATGTTTGTCAAATCCACGGGTCAAATCATTATGTGTCATTAGTGTCAGTTGTCAGTTTTTGTTTTGTGATATTTAATCATTCACGGCGCGGGCGGCGCTCACCACAGAGTATCAAATTAACTATACAATATAACAATTAACAATACACTTCAATACAGTTCAATACACCTACTTACCTTGAATTTGGCGGGTCAAGCAGTCTTCACCTTATTTACATTTACTAAACTTTTTGTATTTATTTTTAATTTGAATGACAACTTAATATTTACAGGTATTCTGCACTAATTATTTATGGTAAAACTGGAGGAAGCAGTTTACTCCAAACGTTTAACAAACGGAGTTAGTTTTATTCTACAACAGAAAATAATAGCCTGTAAAAATACAGAACGACATTTAATGATAAAAATAAAATGTTATTCCCAAAATATGAAGCAAAAATTATCGTGACAACACTTTTGCTGAGAGACCCAAACTAACAAAACGGGAATGTATCCGCGAACCTTCGCTTTTTCTACCTATCACAACCTGTATAAGTCTAACAAAAAAAATTGTATGTTGGTAATTATTACCTGGACGAGATATGACCCCACCTTCTAATTGTTTATCTAACTACTCAATCAGTAGGTCCGATTCTGAACGGGATGGCGAATCATACAGCGATCCAGGTCAAGAAAATCGACACGAGTTGAACAAACTCTAAAATACTCATCTTTGACGTTATTTGTAATCATTTTTTTACCTTAGATACCTACCTACCTATCTTCTGTCAACGTTTTGTTATTTTACAAGTTCAACTGACTTTGGTGGACAGTGGTGGTATTTGGTTTGTTGTATCTCAATGCTATTACTTATAAATTATGTAAGTAGGTATGCTTCCACGTGGTTTCCTTTTTCAGAGGTTGGTGACCTTTGCCGAGAAAATGTTAAAAAACTAATTTTAATTGTAACGCATTCCAGGGAAAGACATAAATTAATTATTTATTATTAATGTGATACTTATATGACAGAAGAATATAAAATACTTACAGACAGCATTGCTATCTTACTTTTAATATGATTGTTTACTTTTATAATATCGTTTTTTTTCTAAAGATAATATTTTAAAATATAACCTTTATATAAATAGGTATATATTTTATATTATTAAAGAGTAATAAAGGATAAATAAATAAGCATATAAGCAGCTGTATTTTTACTCTGTGGGTGCTGCGAGGCGAGTGGCGCCACCCCTTTCCATTTTCTAGGCAACATTTTCGCAAAAATCGAACTAAAATAAAAATATGGCCGAAATACCGCGCTCGTGTTTTTGACGCGAATAACTTTAGCGTACAAGTAGTGTTTGTAAATTGTGGTGAAACGTGAGTGTTTGTAAATTGTAGTGAAAGTGTTTGTAAATTGTGGTGAAAGAAGTCGTCGCTCCAGGCTTGCTACTCTTCAAAGGAGGTATTGTACCTACAACCCTACAACCTTTGATTATATACAAGTATATAATCAAAGCCTACAACCTTCAACCTTTATTATCGAACTGCGGCTTTCCTATCTTTTTCCTTGCCGTTCAACTTTCAAAGTTTTCGAAGCTTTGTGCTTTAAATTCCCTTATTTACGTAACCGTTTCATAGTTCGTTATTCATAAGTAGGTTACTGTACAGTACAGTTGTTTGTTTTAAACAGCATCGGTGCAAAAAGTAGGTACTTACCTATGAAACGGCACTTCAGTGGCCACGGTAGGTAGGAAGGTACTAAGTTAGCAATTTACTTTATTGTTTTAGCTTCGCTCTATTCTTAGTTCCAAATTATCGTTTCGTTCGCGTAATCCGCATTCAGCGTACTTACCGCATTTCGCATTGTTCAAGTCGCATCAAGTAGGTACCTATAAAAATCAGGTACCTACCTACTTCATAGGAAGATATACCTCATACTTATACATTCATAATAATACTTATTGCAATTGTCGTTTTGCAAATTATGTCAAATAGGTACCGAACTGTAAAGGCGTCTCTGTCCATATAAATTGTGGTGAAACTCGTCAACTCCAGGCTCATCAAATCAAGTACATAGGTAGTTACGTATTGTGCAATATTTCCTAAGTTTTTCTTGCAGCTCGTCTTCGCTGACACAGGACCCTTATTAGTTAAAGACTTAAGACTAAGGCTGGCCTCATACCTACATCCGGAATGGTTCTCTGGATTCATAATCTGAATTCATATTAATTCAGAAAGCCCGAAACACCTACCATACTATCAGTTATCAGTTTGCTCCACACACATTTTGAAAATTTCAGATTTTGAATTTCTCAGATCGATATGTAAGAATGATACTGACGAGCGTTCTGAATTCCAGATCTGAAATTTAAGATTATGATTTCATAACGCGCGTAGGTATTCCCTTACATTTTAATAGAGCGGAATTTAGAGTATGAATTTTAAATTATGAATCCAGAGAGCCATTCCGGATGTACCTATGAGGCCAGCCTTAGACTATGTGGTCGTGTGTCGTCAAGTTTGATAAAAGTAGGTACCTGTACCTATGTTGTACCTATCTACCTCCGTAGATTTCATTGTCACTATTGGGCACGGGTCTCCTCTCAGAATTACTCGCATTCTACATAGAGGCTCTCTCATACTATAGACGCTGGCCCAATGCAGGCTGGCAGAATTCACACGCCGTGCATTCAATACAGGTCTTGACCTTTTAAGCGAGTGATTAATTATTTATTGTTAATAGGTACGCACATGATTTCGAAAAGTCAGAAATGTGTGCCTTAGGTTCGAATTCGGCACTCCACGGTCATATCACTGAGCAATCACTTCTTTCAATATTACATTTCATAATGTCACACAATATTGGCTAGGGACTAGGTACGATGGCGACGATGGTAGAATGTGGTGATAGGATTTTCGGATCTGATCCTGTAACATCTGAACTCTGGATCGATATCCTACGTTAGTTAAATTATTGAACTCACTGAAAATTGTGAACATGTGAATTAGATAATAATTGATAGGTATTATAAAATATGTGGAATACCTACGTACCTAGTTGGTGAACCTCTAGTAAGTACTTATTAAAAACATTACCTACAGATTCAAATTACCTAAACATGTACCTACAATACATTTGTAATACAGCCGCGTCATGAGCCCGCTCACAGCTTCAGAATAGAGACGTCTGTAAGCACACCGCTTTAGTATTAGCCGGGCGGGCAGATTGCCGGGAATTTAATAAGGTAGCGCGCCGAAATTCTGAGCGGAACCCGCCGGGCGGATAGCATAGTGCCACTATACTCGGGAATGTTACAAGGTACCTACAGAAAGATAATTAGTTAAAAATTATAAATAGTCATACTATCACAACATGACTGGCTGCCTGCATTAACATTATGCATGCATTAAGGTTGTAAGCACGGCTACGCTTGAGGTCCTGGGTTCAATTTCCAGGTCAAGCCGTGTAAAGTACTTATTGAGTTTTTCAATTAATTCTCAGTAGCAGCTAATAGTTTTGATTTGTGCCCGGTTGTGCCGTACTTGCCGCCGTGTTGTGTACGTACCTACAATACAACTTTGCCTGTTCATCAGCATCCTCTTAGCTTGTTTCGTTGTGTTCGTATGACAACCGGGACCGACGGCTTTACGTGATCTCCGAGGCACGGTCTCCATGTTTAGAATGGTCACCCATCCACAGACCGACCGCGGCTAGCTCAGCTTAACCTTGCTGATCGGTTGTTCAGCTTGGTAATTACTTAGCCACGAGTCCCTCGACGATACAGGCTACTTAATTTGCATAAATTTTAACTAGTTAGTTGCAATTGTTTATTGACCTCGACTAAAAATCTTACATCTACGGAAGCCGATAATATTTACAACCGTAACAATACAACCCATACACAGCAAACTTATTAGACAAATCTAGATATTTCTAATATCATATAATATTTCTATAATCTAGATATTTACACTATACATATTTATATATTACGTATTTCCCTCGCTAGTTTGTAAACAAGAGTCACAATTATGAATTTTAATAGGTAACAGATGAAACCGTGTCATCTCAAGTCTCCTCATCTAAAAATACCAAACAATTATTTGTAATGCCATCATCATGTCATCTGTATCAATACCGACTGTTAGAAAGTGCTCTTGTTTACATTCTCACAAGTTATAATAATACAGTAGCTGGTGTATATCTAAGCCTGCCGGTCGTTGATGTTGACGGGGTCGTTGGGTATGTCGTCACCGCCGCCGCCGCTCGCGGGGTCGCAGTTCCCGGGAGGGGCTGATGGCTCGCCTATGATCGCCGGTATCACCTGGTCAATACACATCATGACATTAAAATATTCATAACATACCAACATAACACATACCATCACGCTTGTATTCCCCGAAGGGTTCGGCAGAGGTGCACACTGCACAGTAATGTACACCCACAGTTCGCCGGATTTTTTAGGTCCCATGTAAAAGGGGGCGAGCCATTAACTGGGCATATCCCAACTCCTAGCTGCTACTGAGAATTTCATAGAAAACCCAATAACACTGCTCGACCTGAGAATCGAAACCAGAACCTCAAGCGTAGCAGTCACGCTTGTAACCACTAGGCTAATGCGGCTATAAATACTATACACATCTTTATTCCCGAGAGACTATCCAAGAGTACACATATTTATAACCACCCACATTTTTTCGGTACCTACATTTTTTTGTTCCATGTAATAGACAGTAAGCCTATTGTCATTTACGTCTTGTCTTGTGTCTGTCCCGCATGACTAAATTATATTAATTAATAATTTGTGTGCCCAAGTGGCTGATCATGGTATGAACTATATAATTATATAATGAACATCTGTATGTAACCCATGTATCACAAATAACAGATTTGATTTGATTTACCGGACAAGAACCAATAGAGCTGGATACCTAGATAACAGAAAACCCGAACACCTTAGTTCGACATTAATGGAACTTAGGACACGCCCACGCGCTTGAGAACAAAAATATATTATTTACATAATAAAATAAAAGCACTGCCGTTGAACCGTCAGTACCGTATTTAGATATTATATTGTGTTATCCCTCACATTTGCAACGCCTGTAAATGGACGCTAAGTCTTAAGCAAATAAATGATTTGATTTGACCGTAGCGTCACAAAAAAAGTTCTGTAGGTTCATTTCCGTTTTGTCTTACTGTTTTTATTGAAGTGGATTTACCATTAGGTTATTATAGGTACATATCTTACATCAGAGTTACATAATATCAGACCTAAGTAAGTAAGTACCTTTATCAAGGTAGTTACCCAAAAAAGGTAAGGAACCAAACCAAAAAAAAACGCTAAGCGTCAAAGTATTCCTCGGCATCGCTGTCGTCCGGCAACATGCCCAGAAGACTGGCAGCATTTATCGTTGAATGGCAATGCTTAGTATAGTAATAGTGCTTGCAATAGTAATTACTTTAATAATTTGGTTTTTTTTTTCGAAATCCCAATGTATTGTAAACAAGGGAAATTGTGGAGCACCGAATTCCCAACACATACTTTGACGACGTGGACTGTGGTCTAGTAGTTCGCGTGTAGAATTGCTCCACGAGGTCGTGGATTTGATTCCCACAGGACACAAATATTTATGGGATGAATGTCTTGTGTGTTAAAAGTGTGTCATGTATATCCTCTGTCTAATATCCATAGTACAAGCTCTCCTTAGTTTGGAACTAGATGGTGCTGTGTAAAATTGACCAAAAATAATTATTTATTTCTTAGATACTATCTACAATTGAAAAAAAATATTTGGCAACTACCCGGTTATTATCAGGTTTACCTTTCTTTGTGAACTACAAAATGTAATCAAAAACTGTTTATAGCATAGTCGTTATTTATGTTGCGAACGGGTCGTATTAAATTTGAACCCTTTTAGAATCTGATATTGATTTTGACATCTGTCTTTCACTGTTGGGATTAAGCTGTGGAATCGTGGATTAAGCCGTGAACCTATACGCCTTTTATACTTTATTTTTATGCGTCTGTCAATGTACATACATACGTATTATTTCGTTTCTTTATAATTTTTTTTTTTATTTGTGTGTCGACGATTTTATGGATGGCTAATTCTCATTACACGTCCTGGCTTACAGCAAGAGACTTCAGAAAGCAAACTTATTTCAAATAAACTTTTCGTATTGGATTAAATATCCACGTACCCTAGCCAAGTACCTGTTGTCCGAGCATGACGAGGATCTGCGCGACCTTCTTGATTGCCTCCAGGTCTTGCGAGGACGGCAGTGGCAGTCGTGCGTCCTGCAACCGCGAGGGGTGCTGGCCCAGCCGGGTCAAGTCTGACACTAGGGTTAAGGGGTGCGATTCTGACTGAAGAGGCTGTAGACGAAAAGAGAATAATTACATACATACATACATACATACACTCACGCCTTTTTCCCATAGGGGTAGGCAGAAACTTAAGAACGCCACTTGCTACGATTCTTGCATACTTCTTTCGCTTCGACCTCATTCATACATCTTGTCATACATACACGCTGGTTGCGAGTACTACGCACCTGACCTTTTTGAAGAACCTCACCAATAAGGTCGGTATAAGTTTTTCTAGGGCGTCCCCTCTCGGCGGTTCCACTGACATTCGCCATATAAATCCTTTTTGTTAGTCGCCTTTCATCAATGGAGAGAATGCTCTCGACATGCCCAAACCATCTCAGCATATTCTTCTCAATTCTCGTCACTATATCGTCTTTTAAGCCGCAACGTTCTCTTATCACACTATTTCTCAATCTGTCATTCCGAGTTACACCGCACATACTTCGCAGGGAACGCATTTCTACAGCATTTATAATAATTATTATTATGTATATTGATTTCTGACACATAAGCGAATATTAGACATTGAAATAAAACATGGTCATAGGTAGAATGGGCGATGGATGCTGGGCGATGGGGCAAATCCGTAAAACGTAGTTAAATTTCAATAATTTTTAAATTTAAACGACCGCAAATGTTAGTTTGGTGTATTAATCGAATCTGCGACTACATATTTATATAATGTGAATATAGAATAATATTATTCACTTGAAAGGTTATAGTTATTGTATATATAAAACGGATATATATACATATAAGGTTATAAACATATATAAGGCTTCAACTCACCACAGGGTTCCCCCACGTGTGTCCCACCACAAGCCAACTGACGAGCCACCACACCGCGATTGGCGACACCATGACGAGGAACTAGTCGCCTCTCCTCACCCACCCATCTTATACCCATACGCAGTAATAGACCAATTTCTCCCACAAATAGCCTTATTTACCGTGATCATCGCAAATTGAATGTTTACCCCGTTTTGATGTCGTTTATGATGTAATCATATTGATTTGCCTGTATTGTGAGAAGTGGAAAATAACTGCGGTATGGTGAAGCAGGGTTATTTTTAGAACCATTGAGCTACTTTGGGATCGAATTTTTCAAGTTATGGCGACACTGCGACTGTAAGGTGCGGTTTTTGTGTGTGCTACCCAAAAACCGCTAGGTAACCAAGACTATGTGTAAAGGACAAGATCTAAGTACATCGCAGCACGCAGGGGCGAAGGGAACCAGTCTTTAATCGTTTGCTTTGCGAACAGTGCTTATACATTAAAGTAGCAGTAAACTGGAGCAGTTGTATGTCTATTTTTATCTAATTCAATTCATACAGTTCATGAGTTCAGCTACCACCAGCAGCTCAGACCTCAAACAATTCAGATTGCCATACATAGAGCTAATAATGTTCTTTAATCCTGTTAATAATAGATCCCACTACAGACCCAGGCTTCGCCAGGCCATTATTCGCCCAAAATAGCCTTGCCCAAAATCTGTTTTGGAGTAGGAGGTCTTTGGCCTGCTGGGCACTCTCCTGTCTAGGATATTGAGATGGTGTTTGTACAGCATTATCAAATGGGTAGTATTAAATAGCAAATAAAAAATCTGCGTATTTTACTCTCTTTCCTAATTTGGCAACAATTGCAGTGCAACAAGACGCATCTCTATGTATTTAGAAGTAGTTTTTATGAATGGATGTCTAATAACAAAACTAGCGTAAATCTAATAATTCTTTGAGTCACAACAAAATGTTTAAATCTAAACCAGGTACAATTCGGCTCTGGCACTCGCCGGTCGCTGCCGCGGCACACTCGCAGTGCAGTTTTAACTCTAAACCTAATATTATTATTTTTTGTCCTCCCGAGAGTAAAACCGGCCCGAGCGAGAGTTTATTGCGGTTGTGTGTAGTACACACTAAAAACCCTGCTATTATGACATCGTGTTTTTTGTCGTCTTACAGCCGAAAGGAAACCATTATTTCAATATTATTTATTAAGCTATGGAATAATCTAAATTCTAATTCTGAAATCTTGAAAAAACAATTGAACTGTTTCTTTGAAGTTCAGAGCTCTCGACAAAATGTAGGATGTAGCTGTTATTTTTGATCATGATGAGTAGAAGTATATCCTTTCGGCTGTAAGACGACAAAAAAAGAACGGTGTATACGGGTTGTACAAAAATATTATTAAGTATGTATATTGATTATTGTGTAAATATTTGAGTGTGGGGCACCAGGTTTTAATGGTCAGACCTTTCGTATTAGTGTCGTAAGCTTCAGCAGCCATGTTCCGGCTTTTGTCTTTAGCCAATTTTTTGACATAGCTTATGGATAGAAGTGTGTAAATGTGTGTATTAATTTTTTTGTTGCTGCTTCCTTGGCGACGATATCAGCAACTTCATATCCCGATATCCCCGCATGCAGCACCCACGAATGCATCGTGTTTACTGCCGTCAGTGTAAATGAGTGTACGTTAGGAAAGTTCGTAAGTATGTCGTTGAGTTCGGCTTGTGTGTTTATGGTGACGAAAGTGTATGGTGTTATAAAAGAAAAACCTAATATTTGGTGACCATTTATCCATTTGGTAATATTTATAAATTCCGTTTTTATACTTAATTTACTGACGTGCCCACGTCAGTATAAGCATAATTTGTTATACTTTGTGTTATTTAGTTTAGACACTTCGTTTGCTTAAATTGTAAATAGAGGTGCAATTAGCAAAAATCCCCTATCATATTTTAAGCGCACCTAAGCTATGATTCAAATTGAAATAAAAAAAGAATTTTGAGAATCGGTCCACAAATGGGGGAGAAATCGGTGAACATACATAAAAAAAAATATATATATACATATACAGTCGAACATAGAACCTCCTCCTTTTTTGAAGTCGGTTAAAAATTGAAATAATTAAATACTGCTCTAATGTTAAAGTAATTTTAAACAATAATGGAAGGTTACATCGAAATCCCTCGTCGATATAACGTGATGGACAATCGTGCATCGACTTCAGCTAACCTCGGAAGTGCCGACATTTACCTATCGCGCAAATTGACCGCCAATCACCAGTGCTGACGTCATCACACAGCGTGATGCAGCAGGTTTTGTGTTTATACTTACTTCACATATTTAACACTATTTCATAGTCCAAAATATACTAGTTCATTTAATTATCATGATATTATTTGTGTACCTTGAACATATATTATTTATTCTTGTCTTGAAGCTCATTGCTCACAATAATCATACGCCGCATAATGTGAGTGTTCCTTCGCCCTTTGAACTCCAGGTATCGATCAATCGTAATCATGATCAAGAGATTATATTTTGTTTGTGTAAGTTCTTACATTTTTTTATTTACGCATTATATAAAATAACAAGCCGCAGAAGTGTTCTCGTTCGACAGAAAAATAAGTATAAGCAGCCTGTTCATTATTCTGTACTATTTACTTATTTCATGTAATACGTTTCAAGTTCCTTTACCTTTTGACTTTACAATTATTATTTAAAAAAAAAAAAATCTTATTTCTCAGTAAGTGAATTACTTATTTTTAATTCTTATGAGGAAATAAAGTTCTTAAACCATATATTTAGTTGTCATGACTAGCCGCTTTGCATTGGCCCTTATAAATCAATCACTAGCGGGATGTGTTGTCGATATGATAAAACGAGTGGTGCGGCCAGTCGGGCACATGACATGGTGCTCACAGATAGAAGCAACTGGCCGGTTGCTGTCAAGCTCACATAGCACGGATATTTCTGCCGATTATATTGATTGGGTCACAATCTGACAAAGCCCCGCTTTTAGTTATGATGAACAATGCACTCGGAAGCCTTTAATAAATCAGAACCATCCATTAGTATTTTAGACCAAGTATTACACATGATGCCAAACAAGTACATCAAGAATTATCATCAGCAACCCATTACTGTCCCACTCCTGAGGCCTAGGAGTGGGACGGTAATGTCTTCTCTCAGGATTAAGAATGATTAGGCTATAGTCCACAACGCTGGCCTAGTGCGAATAGTAGACTTCACACATCGTCGAGAAAAATCTCTAAGGCATGCTGGTTTCTTCACGATGTTTTCCAATTACGCATATGAATTAAGTCAGAGGTGCGTGCCTTGGATTCGAACTCGAGACCTTGGACTTAGTAGTCCAATGGTCATATATCACTAGATTATTACTGCTCCTAACTTATCAAGAACAAATCTTCATCGAATAATAATGAATGTACTTATAACAACGTCATCCAAAACGATGTTTACGCATTTAATAATTCCGTGAGACGACGCGACGTTATCGAATTTCCGAGACTTTGTAGTAGTTTGCGTCGCAGCTCGCAACAACATAAGAATTCTTATTTAAGATGTTTAAAATTACAAACGCTAACATAATTTAAATGTTTCGCCGTTGTTTCGTGCAGCCGTGTAGCCTACAGGAATGCGGGGCGGCGGCGGGGGAGATGGGGGGAGCTGTGGGGTGCGTGCCGAGCGTGCCAGCACAGCGCTGCGCGCCGATTATCAGCAGCATCCGAGGAGCGCGTCACGAGCGACCGCAGCCCCACCGTGCACCGTGCCGAGGACCGAGCGAGCCATACCCGTATTTACGGCAGTCGCACAATAATACTCCTTTGTCCTCAGCCTGCGACCGCAATGCTTACTAGTGCTTGGGAAAGGTCGAATAGTCTCACGAAACACGGCGGTACAACAAATGTACTAATTAATTACAGATACGACACGGGAATGTTATTAAATGGCCGATAACAATCACATTAACTATGCACCAGTTGTTTATAGTAATGCAGCTAACACAACTACGTTATTAGCACTGCATTGTGGAATACGCAGCTTGCTGATTGCATTGTCATAAAGCTACATTGTTTCAACAGTAATTCGCCTTATAAAACTTTCAGGTCCAGTTATTCCACAAAATTAGTCCATTTGATGCATTTGACGTTTAAAATACATTATAACTTACTTAATCATTGCTTGAAAATTAACAGAATAACACGGCTAAAGCTATGAAAACCAAGGTACCTATTATTTATCATTATCATATTATATCTACTGTTATCTCAAGGTGTCTTCGTTTACAGAGTGAAGTAGAACGCGTACGTGACAATCGAGATGTCTGTATATCATGTCTGTATATCACGTCCTAATCATAAATCTCTATCGAGTCGAGTATTATCATGAGGGGCGGCAGTTTCTCGCAGAAATTATCAAATAGGAGGAATCTTCAGTCGTTGGTTTGCCAGTAACTAATATAAGATAGTGATACATGAGTTAAGTTATTATTTACTTACTTCTTCTTGATATATTATATACATAACTTACCGTAATCCAACAAAATTAAAAACGTGATTGTAGACGAACTCCGTAGAATGTTGCCTCCTTGGCTGCAGCAACCATAAGCTTATGAGGTCAGCCCCTACCAACACGTGACATTGCGATCGTTTCGCGATTGACAGGGAGGGATGCTGCTCTCATCAATAGCGCTATTTCATTCTGACAATCTATATATGATTGTGGTACGGCCTCTGTTGTCTTATAATAATTCTATACTTGCGATGGGCACAGGCCTAAAGTAAGAAGTAGCTGAGTCCGGGCTGAGATTGACGTCGCTGAGCGTGCGATACTAACTAATAAGATATCACACAGCATCAAGGTGTTCGTGGACTCCCCTGAGGCGCGCAGATTTCATCACGCTGTTTTCCTTCACCGATAAAGTGGCAATCAATTTCTAATTTCATAGCCATTACTCTGTCGTCTCCACAATAGCTGGGGTTATCAATAATGTGTGTATAATACAATACATTAACCTTGTCCTACAGTGTGGTGGGCTCTAAGAACATGTTCACTTTAAATGATTATATCAACAATGCTAAGTATTATAACTGATGAAAACATTTAGTTCCGGCCGCTGACGGTCTTCAAATATCAAGGTCAAGAATTTCAATGAAATTGTCGATATTAAAATCCAATATTGATAATGTTATACACTCAGTGCCACCGCTATGTAAATCAATCGTAGATTTCCGAGATATGAGTAAAGTTTTTTTATACCATTAGCTAACACTGACAAGCTACCTGTGAAAGCTAGCAATACCAAAACCTGCCCAACACGTCACTTGTACGTATGCTTATAGCACAAGTTTATGTAAAACTGTGCTATGGCATTGCCCTTCAAACCGGAAAACAATATATTAGTATATTTAAATAAATAAACACTTATTTGTATTAGATATTTTTATTACTATTAATAAATAGCCACATACTTACACCCAGAACCGGAACACACAAATAAATGTATTTCATACAATAATTGTTTTGTGCGCGGATTGAACCTAGAAATCGTGTAACGGAAACTGATAGCCACTCGGCCAATCATGCCGTAAAACTTGGAAACTTTTTACTCGTAACTTCTTGTTTAACTCGAAGAACTTTTCGGTACGTTTATAAGTTTAAATAGTACCTACCTAGCTGCCATAATAGATATCACCGACGACTTCCTCAGCGCCTTCCTTGTCGCTGAAGGAAATTTCAAGTTTGCCAGTCAGACGTCAATTTATTTTAATATTGTGCAATAGTAGTAGGTAATGTCCATGTTTTATTTTTAATTCAACGCTATTAATCGACGTCTGTCCGTATCTATACAATATTTGTTATCTGCTTGGTTGACAAATTCCCCGTCAACGCCAACGGTGAATCGGCGAGTGTCACGTTCGTGTGTGTACACTGTAAGCAGACACACAGTAGGGATTATATTGATTTTGTTATAGCAGCACTTATAAATATGTCGCAAGATAATCCGATGAAATGGATCGTTGCAAACTTGCACGCAATTTCAGGTAAATCGAATGTTTTGAAAGTGAAAATATGGTAAAATAAGCATTAAACGCATAATGGACCAATGTGGGCTTTAGACACTAACTCGTAGTGACTTAGATTTTCTTTCATAAAATTAACTGAAATTAAACAAAAATGAAAAAATCACGTTCTAAAGATAAATAAGGAAAATAATATTAACACTTTTTATACTCGTACTAGCGCGAGCGGCCCAATTTTAAAATTTGCTTTTTTTATGTCAGTACCGTATATACTTTCATATGCATTTGGAAAAACAAACAGACAATTTTATTTACGTGTATAGATAGGTAAACCCCTAACTAGGTACAGTGTCAAAATGTAGGCGGTACGAAAATTAACTGAATAGTATTGTAAGTAGATTATGATGTCACACTGCGTCGTAACTCGTACCTAAACGGATTAACTGATTTTAATACTGTTTTTATTTTATATTAAAAGCTGACTTAATCAGGACACAGTACTTGGCTATGTTTGATGGAAATTAGATGAGTGGTGGCTAATATTTATTTTTATTATGTACAAGTCCTTGCCCTCCTTAGGCCTTCAGAACTTTCGTCGACTGCTGAACAAATCAGCAGTCGACGAAAGTTCTGATGGTGATGACTAGTAACTACCATATAATCAAGTTTAAGTGTTACATTAATGGCACTATTATGTGTACTACATAATAGTAAAGTAATATCGGCATTATAGGCACCCCTGGTCGGGGCGGGGTCGGCAGACTGCAGCCACGAGTATCATTACGCGTCTAGTGCAGACCAGACCACTACAAATAGCTCCAGTCCGTGATTCATCACAGTCGTAGTCGTTCGTGAGCTTTCAGAGTCGAGGTCAAAGATACAAAACTATGTCTGTTTATTTTTGAAATTACTTTTGTGTGATAAGGTAGATATAAAATCAGGGCAGAATTTATTTCAAATTATTCTGATACTTTTGTACCTACTGGAAGACTGTGTAGTGTAAATTATTTAATCCAATGCATTTTGCGGTGTGTTAGATATGAATGTATCAGTTAAAAATCCTGTTCTGTTATGGAGGAGTGGCTAGAGAGGCGTCATGGCGCCCTCAGTTTCCGGCTGACGCAGATGCTTTCAGGACATGGGTGTTTCGAAAAGTACCTGTGTCGCATACGTCGGGAACCAACGCCCGATTGTCACCTTTGGCGTGGCCTGCCCCGAGGACACGGCGCAGCACTCGTTGGAGGCCTGCCCGTCTCGGGTAGAGCAACGCCGTGATCTGGCCGCGGCAGTGAGTGGTGACCCCTCGGGTCCGGCCGTCATCCAGTCCATGGTCGGGAGCGAGAGTGCGTGGGAAGCTGCCGCCTCTTACTGCGAGCAAGTTATGCTTGCAAAAAAGGCGTCGGAAAGGGAGAGAGAAGCGTCCGCCTCTCTCCCGATCCGTAGTAGACGCATCGTGCGTCGGAGGGCGCAGACAGACCTTCGGCCTCCATGAGCTGTGGCCTGCGGGCGGCTGAATTGGGGATTCTGCCGTCCGACCAGTAGGCTGCACGTGTGTATCCTACACACATGCCTAAAGTAACACGCGAGGGAAGGCCTCGCTGATTGAGGAGGTCCAGCAACTGCTGGCTGCAGCCTGTCATGGTTGTGGCGAGTTTCACGGATCCGATGACCATGAAAATAAGGAAAATGAAGGCAAGTACGGCCCTTTTAGCCCTCCAGGTGGCGGATGGTCCATGAGGATTTTCCGTACTATAAAAAAAAGGTAAATATTACCATACACTCGTACTACAACTCTCAACTCAAATGTCTCAACTTTTGTAGACAGCCCACAAAAGTTGAGACATGTAGGTAATCAATTGGAATACCTATATAAAAACTTCATTTTGAGAGGCAAGAACAACAGATCAACCATTTTGCGTTCCAAAATGTTGACCAGTATTGTTCTTGCAATAATAACCGCGTACGTACCTACTTATACTCGTTAAACTAACAACTTTAACAAAGAAACATACATAGGTCCAGTACGGTACGTAAATGGTCTAGCAAAAAATATCTTAAAAAAATATATATCATAACATCTAGATCTGTCTGTGTTAATATGCTCTCTGAATCGTATCCGACTTCGCATTGTATTTTAGACAAGACCTTCGTGCCTGCGCCCGCGCAGCCGCGCCGCCGCCGCCGCGCCGCCCGGTGCCTCCAGTAATTACAACTGTGCCACTAATAGCTATTCACTGGTGGTGTTTAATTTGTCAGTATTGTGTATGTTTGTGCCGGTAATGTAGGCAATTTTTAGTTTATGAATGTGTCCAAAATGTTTTTTTGAATCCACTGTTACATAGGTACTTAAATAATTATTTTCATGGCTCTGACATTCACATTAGAAATGTTATGTACAGCATTGTACGTTTGTCAGTTCGTTAAAAAATATAATTCTTATAACTTTAATATTTATCACGAATTGGGTCCATTTGGCACAGGATCAATAAGAGGCCTTTGCCCCGCAGTGGGTTTCGCACCGCGCCGATTGTAATCAGCAGCAGGTGCTGTCTTGTTTGTTTTGGGACATGACCGTACCTTACGAGGGGCACGTAAAGTGAAGAATAAATACCATTTACACTGTCTAGGGCCGCTCAGTGTCAAGTGTGCCCTTCTCCCACACTCAGATTATCGCAATACCTAGTACAGCCAACCAGATTCAAATAGAAGTACCTACTTCATAACTATTGTATTATAATTTATAGTACCTAGTAGTATGACAACTAAGCTAACCTCGAGATACCTTTATAAGACATCGTATTACTTATATAAAATATATTATACCATCTACAACTGAAAAAACAGAGATAACATGTTATCTACAAAGAGATCCTATTCACAGTCATCAAAAATTGTAGGTAATACCGAACATTTTCCCTAACCATCCAAATAATTTTGGAGGAGTGCCGAATAAATCGGTGTCAGTAAGGCAGGGAGTACCGGTGCGGCCAATGGGCCCACCCGCTACACTACGTAAATACCTCCATATGCCATATAGGTATATGTAGGTGTACGTATGGGCTAGCCCACACTAGCCACATATGCTTAACCCGTCGTTCGGTATGCGGAGCCGCGGGCGGCGGCGGCGGCGAGCGGTCCGAGCGGACGCGATTTTTGATGTATCGGCTCTCGACCGCAATTTCGATTTGGCGAGGTTTCAATATTTGATACTATGTGAGTGTTTGTGTACTTAGTACAACTTTATTTTATTATATTATTTACATAAGAAACATAATGGAGTTAAAGTGAAGCATAGCCTATAGATTTATTGCTCGTCTAATTATCTCCTGTTATCATCTCTTTAAATGGTGCTTTATGACAAAAAATAGCTAATTAGAATATGAATATTTCCTATACTAACGTTAGTCCAATTCATTATGAGTTGGCATTCCTCCCCTCCTTGAGTCGTTCTCCTCAGTGCTGAGGGTCGTGATCTCTATGTAAGAGCTTCTTGCGAACTATGTTCCTCCATTTTGCTCTATCCTCTGCAGCATGGATGGCGTCGCTCACACTGGAGTCGAGTGTCGAACGAATTGGGGCTCCTCCCTCTTGGTCTTTTCCCTTCAATCTTGCCTGTCACAAGCAACTTTTCTAGGTTATCACCACGTTTTCTGACTACGTGTCCAAAGAATTCAAGAATTCTCCGAAGACATGTCGTAGAGAGCCTGGTAGTTATATTTAGTTCTTTAAGAATTGAGGCGTTAGTCCGATGTGCCGTCCACGGGATGCGAAGCATCTTCCTCCAGCACCACATTTCAAATGCATCAATGCGAGTGCGGTCTGCCTTCTTTAGAGTCCATGTTTCGGCGCCATATAGGAAGATGGAGAACACTAAGCTGGTCACAAGCTTCTGTTTTAATTTGAGTGAGATGCTCTTAGTACTCCAAATGCGATCGAGCTGTGACATAGCATTCTTTGCCATTCCAATGCGCCTTTTTATGTCTCTTTCGCACGAACCATTGTTAGAAATCATGGAACCCAGGTATATGAAATCATCTACAATGTCCAGCCTAAGTGTATCTGTGAGTTCCATTTTCCCCGTGCGATCAATTACCATGATTTTGGTTTTGGATTCATTAATAGACAAACCCAATTCTCCGCTGATACGTGTCATTCTGCTCATAAAAGTGACCATTTCTGTTTCGCTTGCTGCAAGTAGAGTGGTATCGTCAGCATACCGAAGGTTAGTGATCCTCTTTCCTGCGATAGTAACTCCACCTTCCCAGTTTTCACAGGCCCGTCTCATGATGTACTCCCCGTATATATTGAAAAGAATGGGCGATAATATGCAACCCTGTCTAACTCCTTTTTTGAAGTTAAACGGTTTCGAGATGGTATTATTTACTCGGACAATGCCCATGTTACTTTTGTAAAGGGATTGCAGCATTGCCGTCAGATGTTCCGGAACTCCGAGTTCTGTGAGGATTTTCCACAGACTGTCCCACTGAACGCAATCGAAAGCCTTACTATAGTCTATGAAGCACATCATCATTGGGGTGTCAAACTCGTGAGATTTTTCAATGAGAACGTTGCCTGATATTGAGAATTTTCTCTCTTGTGCCTTTCTCCTTTTCAAAGCCTGCCTACTCTTGAGGGATTTGCCAGTCTAAATAATATTTAATGCGGCTATTTAATATATGCAGGAAGATTTTGCTACAGTGTGAGATTAAAGAAAGGGTGCGATAGTTGCCACATTTTTTGGTGGAACCTTTCTTGTGAAGTGGCAAGACAATCGTATTCGACCAATCTTCGGGCCAGTCGCCATACTGCCACACATGGTTACAGATTTTATGTAACATATCGACACCTTTATCACCGAGCGCTTTTATTATTTCTGCAGTAATTTCCGGTCCGGTCCTGGAGCCTTTTTCTCTTTGAGGCGTTCAATGGCAGATGTGACTTCTGACCGCAGAATAGAAGGTTCCAATTCAAGATCACGCCAGTTTTGCATATGTGTACACACATTTGCACACGCATATAACTCCTTGCAGTACTCTCGCCACGTTTCACGACTTTTTTCTATGCAGAATTCAATAAGTCTTTGACCCCGATCATTCCTCACACCTAATCCAAATTTTCCAACTACTGGTCTGATGTGGTCATCGTTTGTGGTATTATTTCCTATTTTCACATTCCAGTCACCCAAGATAATTGTCGTGTCCCGGTTGGGTATAGTGCGTAGTACGGAGTTGAGGTTGTCGTAGAAATTGTCCATTTCCTCTTCACTGGCTGTAAAAGTTTTTGGAAAACATTTTGGAAACTTGCAAATTTGTCAGAAATCACAAGGAATTTTACACTAAACGTGAAGACATAAAATTACCATACACGCTAAGACATAAAGATAGATTAAATTTACCTAACTCCCGACTTAAAATGCATTCTACTAGTCCCTTTGTAATGTCTATTAAAATATATAATAAACTACCACAGACAATAAAAAATGAACAAAAAGATAAAATATTTACAAAGAAATTAAAGAAATTACTAATAAAAAAATGTTACTATGATATCAGCGAATTCTTAAATGAAAAACTATAATAATATAATCTCCTTAGACAATAAGGAAATTTACATACTTCTTATATTACACACATATTATCTACTAAATTTCTTAAAAATGTTTGCATATAGGTAATAACTATAATATAATAGCTATATAAATAAACTATAATATATGTATAAATGAGAAAAAAAATATTTAGTAAATAAATGGAAATATAGCAAACAACTACGTATATAGTAATAAATATAGTGCCGTCTTCCTCTCTCCTACGTTGCCGTGCCCGACAGGGTCCATGATTGATACCATAAACTGTAAAACAACTGCTTAACATTGTGGAGTGCAATAAACGTATTGAGTATAAGTTGGTGCATATATTTGAAGGACATTCAGTATGTTGGGCTGTGCATTAATCCTTATTGCTATGATCCTATCGGATACTGGATTATATCCTAGCACGTGCTTGTTAAGGTGTTTTGGAAGCAGTATACCAACACCATTCGAACTCTTGTCCTCGCAACCTGAGAAGTAAAAAGTATTTCCAACGGTAGTTATGAAGTGACCATGTCCACGCATGTGGGTTTCGCTGAGGCCGAGAATAGAAACACGGTGTGTCTCTGCTTCATTTTCCACAATAACGAGCTTGCCTGGCTGTCCGCGAACGTTCCAAGTACCTATAAGGTGTTCGTTTTGATGGAGAGTTTGGTGCTATCGCCATTGTTTTTGCAACCAGTAGTATTTCTTCGTTTTAAGGCCTGGCCTGGTGCAGAACCTTATCGGAAGGAAGAAGGAGTTGGCATTAGACCAGCGTGATATATGACCTATTTCCTTTCATTCTGAGAGGATTTCTTCTTAGCAGTGGGAGACGTCCCACTGCTGGGTAGGGGTCTCCTACAAATAGGTTGATTAATGATGGTGACACACATAATGCTATGTGGCGCTCTGGACTGAATACAGACCAATGTTTTCGTTTGCATTTCGTCAGCATCGTCCAGCTGCCATTCAGCCAGTATACACGTTCAGCAGTGCAGAAGTTCTGACAGTGGTGTGACAAGACATGGTTGTGCTTCCATGAGTTACAATTTATACAATGTAACTCATGGAAGTAGCGAGCCGAGGACGGTCTCTGTCACCTCGCAATGTCTTTTTTATCACCTAAAACAGGTATGATTATTTTGTTGAAAACAACTTAATTTGAATATAAATATAAGTTCATCGAATCCTTCAGGTAGACTGTGATAATTCTCGAATTATGTGTATGTCAAGGATTCCAAACATGGTTTAGTAATTTAGCATATCAGTCTTTTAATTATTTACGTCTGTTGTATTTTAGTTTTCGCAGCAGTTAGTAGCACTTAGATATGGATATTATTCAAGGAAGATAGGCAAAGCTTCATAGCGCCACAAAGCTTCCCTCCGTATTATATTTTTTCCTTAATTATGCAAAAATATGTCGGAAACAACATAATACGGCACTTTACAACAACACAGTACCACACCTACCTCATTACATAACAACATAAATATTGACAAACGAACTGTATGATTAATATAAATACAACACATAATGATGGGGTCGCGAAAATCTCTGCATTTGTACAACACGCGTAAACACAGAAGGCTCATTGGCTCATTAATTACGAGCGCATCGAGCGCGACGCAGACAACCGCTAACTGGTTTTTATACGTATATATATTTTTATAAACATCCCATTTATTAAGAATACTCGATTCGTTTTAAAAATAATACGTTACATAACTAATAATTATTTAATAATCACAGTAAGTGAGTGTAATTTAAATAATTTTGTAATCCTTATCAGAAGCTTCATGCCCGTTTTCGAAATTGATGAATTTTTACCGTAAGTATGACAAGATTTTAAGCCTTATTATGATAGCAATTTAATTTAAAGTTGCTTATATTCAGCTACAGTATATACATATGTAAATATATGAGCTTATTGTGATTCGGTGGAATATAATACCTAAATCAACGTAATTACCAGTCCCGGTATTTTACCCTAAAAAACAACTAACATGTTAACTTTTTGGTGACTTGATTGCTTGTACCTGTTTCGTTTGGCTTAAAGCGTTTACACTGCGAGCGTATTTTCGGGCGCATCATGAACCTTCGACCGAACGACTAAATACGACTTTATTTATTTGGGCGTTCTCATGGCGGGTCCTATTGGATACATGTTTGAACATTCAGGCATGTTCATGAACCTTTCTGGTTGACTTGCAAGGAACATTTATTTTTGTGGAAAATGAACACTAGGTCCTACTAATGGATTTATGCCAAGAGGTGAAGACTTTAAGAGTGATAAACTATGATTAATATACTCAATTTAAGTAATAAATGTTGCCCGCGGTTTCACTCAATGTTTTGAGACAAAATGTGGCCTATGTCGTTTTCCAAGGAACAGTCTATCTCTATACCAAAATTGATAAAAAACAGTTCAGCGGTTTAGGTATGAAAACGTATCCAACACGAACACAGAGTTAATATCGCATTTATAAATTAAATAAGCGCAAAATGCAAGCTTTATATGTGGAATTCGCCAAGTCTGTAAACGACTGTATAACAGGTACATTAGGCACATATTATTGTATATATTCGTATAAGCTATTCACGCGCGGCATTTATATAGTGGATCTTCTGCACATCTCGTTCACTGTCGCTCGTCCGTGATTGAGTATCAAGGGTGTCGCTCGGCCGTTGGTCGTTGTTTATAACTAACAGTTACGTAAGCGCGGGCGCAGTGGCGGGCATGCGACGCGCGCGGACGCAAGCGCGGGCGCCGGCGAGCACGCTGCTGGCGAACGCTTTAGCAGTGCTGACTATGGTGAACACAGTTCTGCCAATGACAGCTCTGACAGCTAGTCACAAGTCTACGACGCCAACTCCCGACTCGCTGACTGCCCTCGGTGCCATCCTGCCGCCCTTCGTCAGCGAGAACTTCGACGAGCTGGTGAAGGCGGCCTCCGCTACCTGTACGTGTTTGTGATCAAAGAGATATTGGGAGTGATTCAAAGTGTGATTTTCTATTGATAGTGACAGTGCACTACATATTTTCTCATTCACTAAAATCCATCAAAACATGCGCGGGGATGGGAACACATGCCCTCTAAACATTTTATCCTAATAAACTTAAAACTTAGCAAAACGTAAACATTGGGAAGGGCGCAGCTCTGTACTTCTTAATTACCTCTCCTTTAATAAATGATGGACTCTCAAACCACGTTTTGACACAGACAGCTACCAACCCGCTTTAGTCCAGCGTGGTATAATAGTGGCCTGTACGATGCTCTCTTTATTTGAAGCTGCCTGTGCTCCTTACAAAACATAGTCATCCTAGATTTTCCCCAATTATAGTACGGCCGGCTTCCGGTAATTCCGTTCTGATGCGGCAGAATACAATACGGGCAACATTTTATACGCCCACGATTAGCCAACTACGTCACCCAGAATCGTCAATATCTAGAAGAAATTGGGGATTGTATGTAGCTACATACAATCCAAACATACAAACCCATGTTGCAGTAGGTTTGATTAGAAAATCAGTTACGCTAGCTCACAGATTATTCAGTTACGGTTGGTTACGCATTAGTACGGCTTAGTATAAAACCGTTGAGGTTCAACGGTTTTATACTAAACCGTACTAATGATTAACATTACTCTTTGCGGTATTCTGAGATGTAAACCCCTCCTTATTAATTTGCCTGTGTGTGTACAAAAATCGGAAAGCTTTTTAAGAGGGCATCGGTGTGAACTACCTTCTTAGCTTAACTGATAAGCACTATAAAGCTACGTTTTATACGGTCCAAATACAATATGCACTATTGAAGTGAACCCACCTTGACAGGTGGGTACATTTGTGTATCAAAATAATCGTTATGCTTTTGACATGACTGTCAAAAGCATAACGATTATTTTGATACACAAGACGTACTCGGACATGCCTTATGGCAGATAAGTTTGCAACTTTTGAGTCGATCGGAAATAATGTGACTCTCCATTCACAATGGACTTTGAAATTGTTTTATAATATATCCCTTTCGGTAATCTGATAAATATCGTTCTAAACGATTATTCGTAATTAACACAAAATCTCCTCTCTACTCGGTAACCGGTTTATAAAATAACTGAATTCCTCACGACCGCGTTTTATGTCCAATGAACGAGAGCTGTTTCCATTACCGTTTGAATGTTAATTAAATGTGCAGGGTAGTCTCATATCATCACTTTTGATGTTTTAATTATTAGGTACTAGCTTCTGCCCGCGACTTCACGTGGAAAAGTCACTTTTAATTATCGTTGTAATTTGGCTAATTAACTCAAAATCATTATAAATTATAGCCTATATGTTATTCTGATGTATACATAATAATACTTTAAAGTTTCATCAAAATGCGTTCAGTAGTTTTAGTGTGTTTTGTTGTAGTTTCCTTCGGCATTATTTTAGTATAGAAGCCAAAAATTTGATTACCTGATACTAAACAGTGACCTACCTCAGCGCTCAAGCCAAACATCGTGGCGAGCAGTGAGTGTAGCGAGTAGCGACCATCACGCCGAGTGGACCTCGACGCATCTCGCGAGATCAAACAATACTGTGCGACGCTTGAACTGTTTACGTACTCAGTGACCTATTGCTATTAAAAGTCGGATTTCAGGGCTATACACAAAATACCAGTAATCAGTATACTCTTGACGTTACTAAAGTTATTCAATAATAGTACTAACAGTTATTTTTGTTTTTACTAACATTAATGACAGTTATTTATAATAGTAGATTGAACTATGGGTGTATATTAGTACACCTCTGCTTAACCTTTCGGGGAATACAGGCGTGATGGTATTTTGTGTTATTTTATTATAAAAAACTTTATTAAGTTAGAAATGGGTAAATTGATTAGTATTACAAGACCCTGCTAAGACCATATTTTTTGTATCATCGTCATCTTCCTGCCCTTGTCCCAATTTATTTGTGGTCGGCGCAGTATGTCCTTTTCTTCTATTCTTCTCTGTCAGCCGTCACATCATCCGTCACTCTCTGTTCTATCATGTCCGCTTTGTATACAATACAAAAATATAGTAAATAGGTAAAGTGACATCATTCGACATCGAACTAACTGTAAAGTAAGTCAGGTCGGTTGAGAAGCAAAAGCTTGCTTTTCCATAGTGTTACTGACGTCACCATAAACACGTAAATTCAACATTCATGCAAATTTCGACCTAGCGGGTGGGACTCGCGGTGGCTTAGTGGTCATAGCGTCTGGTGTACCTAACCATAAGACGTAGGTTCGAATCCTGCGCGCAGTCTAATTTTTCCTTCGCTAAAATAACACTGCTAAGAATGGATCCCATTGAACTAATTTTCATACGAAAACAATCTCTTATTTGCCACCTAGGAAAGCATAGGCAGCAGACCAGCTTTAAAACTTTAAAACTTATAACAGTTTTAAAATTGTATCGGAGAATCTTAGACCTAGTCTGCAAATTATCAGAAATCAAAATGTTATTAGATCAAATAAAATCAAAGATTTAGTTTTTTGTTGTGCTGGTATTATAGGGAAATGTTTTTGTTGATATTTCCAAAGTTATAAATCGCTAAAGATATTAATGATACTCAATTACTTAATAAAATCATCCTTTATCCTCATAGTTAAAGAACACTGATATAATTAATTTATTAATATGAAATCTTAAGCAGCCTGAATCTATTATATACAGGGTTAATAATGTACAATAACTACATAATGTCGACAAAGGTCACCGCTAGTGCGTTGAACAACACTAACAAAGATCCCCGCTGAGACCGTAACGAGTGGGCGTGCACACACAGCGCGCCCAGCGTAAACTGATCTCCAGCAAAATTGAGAACAAATCATAATTGACTGTTTATCATTAAATTAAGAAACAGACCACGTACGAAGTGTACCTAATTGGTACATTCAGATAATTTCAGAACAGATTTACGTACCGAAACATGTAGTTTCAAAACGTATTTTTTTTTAGTCTACAAAAAATCTACGGTTTGAAACTACTGCTTCTAAACAGTAGAATTATTATTTCCAGCTCTTTAAGAATCGGCAATCTTGGAGGAACCCGCAGAAAATGAATATAAAACTGGTAACGAGCTCTACATTCTACCGGCTCTTATTATTACTTACATTATTTTTGGGTATCGGATCGGATTTATCTTAGAATCAAATTATGACTGTCGGAATTTGGCTGAACAGGGGCCAATATATACTGGAGGCCTTATCATTTAAACAATGTATTAAAACATGATTTATAGTCGATAACTGCAGATTACATTGAAACTCAATATAATAAACATTATAGTTACAAAATATTTATGATCATGTTCATAATTTTATTTTACTGTGTACAGAAACAAGTTTCCATGTTTTTGTAGAGATTCGCCTTGACGTCACCTAATGTTATTTCCTTGGTCTAGTGGGTCTACACCGTAAGTGCAAGTGTCTTCATACTTTAGGCATATTTAGATTAGCGTCACTGATTATTTGCATACTAGATTTTGGTCAATTCAAAAAAACGTAGATAAGATTCTCTAAAAGGTTTCTTTCTCTATGAAAGTTGTAACTACTCGATATCTGAGCCGAGAGGTGAGAATGAAAATGTATTATGATATGCACATAGGAATCATAATTGCAGGCGAGGCTCTCCCGGAGCAGCTGCTGTTCTCCCGCGCGTCGTCCGTGGCGCTTCCGCTGACGCAGCTGGTGGAGTTCACCCGGGGTGCGAGCCGCGTGTACAACGTGCGGCGAGCGCTCGAGCGCTTGTCGCCGCAGCAGCCGCTCGTGCTGTACATACCAGGCTGGTGGAACACGCCCACCGACACCTCCTCGCAAGCTATCGTCAACGCGCTCCTGACCAAGCATCCTTCCGTGCTGCTCCTCGACACCCGGCTCTCCTTCTGTCGAGGCTACGTGGCCGCAGTAACCAGCGTAACGCCCCTCTCTTATCTTCTCTACGGCTTCATTAAAAACTTACAAAAATCAGGCTATCCCATATCCTCAGTCCATTTGGTAGGGTTCAGTCTAGGTGCCCACGTCGCCGGTTTAGCAGGTAAACTGGTTAGGAAGAAGTTGAACACCACACTAGGTCGAATAACTGCACTGGACCCAGCCAGGCCCTGCTTCGCGAGAACTGAGTATAGACTGGACAAGCGTGACGCAAAGTTTGTGCAGGTCATACACTCCAGCACCGGCGTGTTGGGGCTGGAGGAGCCGGTAGGACACGTCGACGTTTATGTGAACGGGGTACCTGGGAGGCATCCCGAGTGTCAAGACAGGAGCATCAGCCTCGAGTGCGACCACGCGCGCGCCTGGAGACTGTACTCAGCTTCAGCGATGAACGAGCAGTCGTTGATGGGCCGTCAGTGTGCCAGCTGGGAGGAACTGGTGCAGGGCGAGTGCAGTGGCAACCAGACTGTGCTGGGGTACGCGTGCAGCACTGACACGCAAGGCCTGTTCCTCTACAGGTCACAGCAGAAAATGAAGCCGCGCTCAGAAGGACTGCACATCTTTAACCCATTTAACATACTAAGGTGGCCGTTCAATTCCTGGCAAAATTAGTGACGTGCTATGGTAGACTTTAGAACATAATTAAAAGGTGCAACAGCTGTATAGTATATAGTTCGTGACTGTGTCTTGCATTAAAAATATGAATGGCGATGTTTTGCCCTTACTTTACATTACGTGATTACGTGACTGTGATATTAATTAAGTTTGCGTTTTTAAATAATAATAAATTGTTGTAATGAAAAATACCAATGAGAGAATGTTTTTTATTTCGACGAACGCTCGCTCGCAGCGCCATCTTGTAACGCTTTCCCAAGCTAAGATTCATATAGCTTTGTATAGATTGTCGTGCACATTTTTTCTTGAATAGTGCTAGTATGTACCACTAGGAGGCGGCACCGGCGACCCTACTTAGTCACGATTGATGGCCAGGGTTTACTATACCCATTAAGTTGGACAGAGATTTGTGTTACGGATAGGTATTTACATTATTTATTTAACCAGACACATAAATTGTGGTGCTCTGTAAGTCAATAACTAACAAATTGAGCTGCAGATTGTAATGATACACTAGGTCACATTACAAAATATTGTTGCGTGACTCTATCTAAAATTGACGTTTTATTGTAACTATTATAATAATACGTCATGTACCTTCTAATTTTTTTATCAAAATAATATAAATACAATCCATACATTTATGTTCACTCAATTCGGAAAAATATGTAAGTACTTAAATGTATGCACCACCGATATGTTAGCTTTCGTCAATTGGTTCATTCTCTTATTTTTTTTGCGGATATAAAAAATTGTGTAAGAAACTATTGTTATATAATATAAATCGTACATATTATATATTAGCCTTAAATCATATACCTAATTTAATACCGTAACGTACATAAAACGTAAAGCGAGTAGGTACACCCGTCATTTGAAATCAGCTTAAAGTTTATAGATTGGCATACAAAAAAAAACTTGGTTTTGAAGGCGTTTCTAAACCTGATTAGATTGATAGCATTCCTCAGTGAGGGCGTAAAATTTCATTAACCTCGCTTCAGTTGGAGCAGCAACTTGTAAAATGTCACGTTTCTCAGGCCATTTATATTCCATCAGAGCTCATCAATATATCCGGGGGCAGCGCATCGTGTCCATGACGGCTGATTAATGGTACTCAGCGGATCGGGTGCGGGGTGGGGCGGGGCAGGGGAGCAGGGGGTTGTGTCCTCCCCGCGCTGATAGCAGACCCGTCGCGTCCAGATTGTATAATAACTAGTCATCATATTATCTATTTTTTTATTGATTGGCTCGCGAACTGGTCGCCGCCGCCGCCCGCCACCCGCCGCGCCGCTTTGTGACACTCAATGTTCAGCTGCACGACATTGCTCAGAGTTCTTTGTAAGGAGCTCCTTACAAAGAACTCTGAGCTATGTCGTGCAGCTGAACATTGAGTCGACAAGCTTGTCATACTTGTTATATTCGCAAGTTATAGAGAAGTAACTATCACTTTATGAGAAGTGAAAGTTTTTCGTTTTCATTAGTATAGTATGAACAGCGTTTTCGACTCAGTTGTACTGTAATGACGCGTAGCTTGTGCCCTACGACTTTTGTCTATAATAAATTAACGATGAGCTTATCGAGTCTATAGAAAAAACAAAGATCAATCATGTTTTTTTATTTGTTTGACGAAATTAATTCACAATTGGATGTCTACAGTAATATGTACCACCTACAGAAACTTAGGTAAAAAAGGACTAATGAATTCAGTCACTCCTGTTGATGTAACAACATTTAATTTTGTTGTTTGTTTTATTATTTTACATGTTCTCGTCTATAAAAAATGTAATCCGTAAACACTGTTTATTGTTGCATGTATCAAAATACTTACAAGAACAAAGCAGTAAAGCCATACGAAAACTTAACTCATTTATTTTTAAATTATTCTTTCTAATACTTTAGCGTTACCCGCCGGCGCTCGCACTAATTGAGTTACTATTGTGTCTTCTAATTAGTACCTTAACGGATTAAACTCTATACAACTAACCATAAGGTTTTACGGCAGTCAACAATACAATAAAACCACTTGCTTAAATAACGCAACGCAAGACAAGAAAAACCTTTTACTAAAATAGGAGATTATGTTAAGTAAACTGTTATATAAATGACTTTTACTGAGAATCGCACCTATTTCAATTGTGCTCAAAACTAAAACATCTAAGTTCCTTGTCCATTAAGTCGGATCTACGTCGCAGGTACCCGCGATTCCGCGAACCTGTGGAGGCTGGCCCCTTGCCCACGATGCCCACTAGTCCCACGGCCCACTCTCGCGTTCATCGCCCACTTCTAGGAACACGCAATTAGGCGCGGTGTGACGTCCAGCCCCGCCCAGCCATACAATATGTGTGACCACAATACAGTTGAGACAGAAGAGCTGCTACGACAGCTACACGTTAACACGTGTAGCACTGCTACAACTACGTCGTCGACTACGACGAACGTAGGGCTATTCCGCAATCAATGTTACACTTATCGGGACTACGTTACAATTGAAAAATAAATTGTAAGTATTATTGACTAACCTTCCAGCTAAATATCATTTAGATTCTTCGTTTAAATTTAGGAGCGTACGACCACTAAATGAAGTGAATGAGTATGTTCCATCAGACCTTACAAAAAATAACCGGCCAAGTGCGAATCGGACTCCCGCACCGAAGGTTCCGTACAAATCTGTAGGTATTTAAGTAAAAGTTCACCCATCACTACAATCGAGTCATAGTTATGGTATTTTTATTGCAAAATGAAATCCATAACATTACAATATGGAAAGCTGGAGGAGCATACATTTACGGGTTTCGCAATTTTTCCTTAATCTGTGCTATAAGACGTTGCTTCGTACCAAATTTCAAGATTCTGAGTTCACGGGAAGTAGGTTTTGATTCCCTTGCGAGTTTCGAAGAATTGCGGAAATTTTCGGCAAAAACGGCTGTATCTTTTGATTGCGTTGGCTTAGAAGTTTGATTTTTTCACAGCTAGCAGGAACAGTAGACCTGAGTATTTGATATAATTTAGCTTGATACCTCCACGCGTTCCTGAGAAAAAGGGTCTTGACAGACGGACGGACAACAAAGTGATCCGTTTTTTTCCTTTTGAGGTTCGGAACCCTAACAATGGGTTATTTTTACACAGCATCATCCACATGACTATGTAGAACTTATACAAGGGTCCAGTACCCATGGATATAAGAAACAGCCAAACAAACCCAAACACTTATGTTCATCGTATAAATATGCGTGTACTATTTATAATGAGTAATATAGTAGCTAATGAATTCCAAAGGACTTGATGGACTTGAGGATGTTTTAGGTATTAACGGAAAATATAGAAAAGGAGATACAATAATTATGTCTTATTTCTCTGTGTCCGTATTATTGTTCCATGCAGCTTTTAATATGCAGCATAGAGAAATTAAATAAACAAACTTCTTATTATATTAGATAATTTACTAGGTAAGTATTTGTCCTTCTGATTCTCTTCTATGATGTGGCGCATATTAAATTACTTGCAGATGAAACCAAAACGCGAACGCGGTCACGTACCACATATTACTATTTTGATGTATAATATGATGACAATCTAATGCCGGTTTAATTGTACCGGCTCTGCAATAATTTCAGATTTCGTACCTACACTACATGTAGAATGATAAACAACTTCACTCAGTGCGTGTCATATAAATAATATACAATTAATTGATTGCAGAACAGATTTATTGTGTTCAAAAGCAATTTCGCCGACCCATTTGCTTAAGTAGTTAGAGTGGGTCAGAGCCCATTCGTGCCCTAAGATTCGCACCCTGTGCCCACTCGTCCCCTGGAACTTTTGAGGGGCCCATTCGTCCCCTGAAGAATATTTATTTTTATTCATTCTTCTAATATAAGTACATGTATATGTGTATACTGCAGCTTGGTAGTCCTGGTACAGTCGCGCAGAAAAGGGCAAAATAAAAAATATAGTAATTCGGCAGATATCATGTTTATTTCAAATAAGATTAAGTTTAATAAAATGCCTCTAGGCTCTCATTAAGTCAGTCTTCAAAATAATTAATCAACTTTTGGTTTCTTGTACATTTGTAAATATTTAGCAAAATATATGATAACTATAACTACTATTTAAATAAAATCCCAGTAATAACTAAATTTTAGATTAATTTACATCCAGTGTACAAACAAATAACCAAATATCAATACCAATACAAGAAAAATAACAATTAATTGTAAGTACTTTGTACAGTCAAAGAGATCTACAAAATAATGCAATATCACAATAACTTTGTATAAAAGAAATATAAAAAGTAAAATCAGTCTTTATCAACTATCTAAAACCAACATTTTTACTAACAAATACACATGCAAAATCACAATGTCCTAGAAACTAACAAAATACAACTCTTTTACAAAAATAAGCCTTGATTGACCATCATATACTTAAATCAACATTAAATATAAAATATGCAAAAAAATAGAACACAAATATCAACAGTAAATAATCACTTTTTATTTTTTTGTAGGTATATTTACCAACTACATACATGCAAAATCATAATAACTTAAATCTAAAAAAATAAAAATATTATTATTATAATATTAACAGTATTGTTTATTTCGTTAGGTGAACTTCATTTAATAAAAGACCAAAGACACATTGAACAGTCTCGTATTCGCAGTCACTTTCAAGAACCAATATGTCACCGAGGCAGCCATAACATACAAACAAAACACCTTATCTATTTTGTAACCCGTTTTTTTAACAAGCCATTCGTAGAGAGACAATTTTACATCGTAAGCCTATCGACAGGTTATATTATTATCATTCATCATAGCGCTTCAATGATCTATTATGATTTATTAAATTAATTCCGTTAATAAACTGTTCACAAGTGTAATATGTTAACCGTTTCTTATGTAAAATATAGCTAATTTTATCTCAGGGGACCAATAGGCACCTGAATAGGTGCCGAATCTTTAACTTATATGGTATATATATTAGAAGGGACGAATGGGTACCTTAAAAATAATATTTTTTATTAAAATATTAATTGCTCCCCTACCAGGAGACCAATGGGCACCTATATAGGGGCCGAATCCACAACTTTTATGTTGGGGGACGAATGGGCTCTGACCCGTTAGAGTTATTTAATAATTATTTGTTTTGCTTAATATTTCTTTGATTTCTTATTCAGCTCTCTGTCACCACCTGGAAATCACTTTCCTTATAAGATCGAAGGTATTCGAAAGACGAGCCGGAACTGATTGCGTCCGTGCTTTCTGAGTCACGTATAGGGGCTCGGAGGTGTTCAGTATATTCCAATATATCTACATCATTTAAAATCGGAGCCGTACACTTTATCGCTAATCGCATCTTGTAGCTCCACGTTACCTGTGTATCTGGTCGGTAACTCATCGGCTACAGAATGCAACATCTCTAATAAAATATTTAACGGCGTGGCTATGGCCTATGGGGCCATGGCCCGAGGCGCGTGCGCGCCGCCTCGCTACAAATTATGTTATTGCTATAAACGATACCGCGGTCGGGAATCTTGTTCGACAAGCACTCGCATTACAGTGTACAGTGTACATGATAATCCCGAGCTTTTCATAGAGCCATACTAACTCACAATTATATTTAAAAATATAACCACAGATTAGTGTTAAAAAATAGTGACAAATTTAACTTAACCCTAACTATTACAGTCACAGTAAATACTCGTATATTATGGGCTAATAAAATATATTATTATATTGTGACTGAGCATACTCCTAAAAGCATTATAAATACTATTGATTGCTTGTTCAATATTTGTACGGGCTTTGTATTCTCACTTTATTCTCATGAAATGATACAGACAAGCCTATATTGTAAATAATTATAAAATGTATTGTGAATATGCTCTTTATCATCATCATCCACAGCCTGGACTGGACTAAAAGTGTATCGTGGGTTAAATTATCGTAGTAGGGTATCAGTAATACAACAATAGTTGGAATTATTACTATTAGTAGCACATTGTGCCAGGCCCGGGCACTTCCCGAAATGGCCGGCCACGCTCGGCTGCGCCGCATTGTGCGCGCAGGACCATTGTCGCAATAAGCTGATATTGTGATACCACCGGTATCTTGATGAGAACCTTGTACAGGATTACAGAATTAAGAAAGCATTATACGAGTCTCACGATTCACGACGTTACGCCGAATGTAAATCCGACATCTCTTAAATGTCGACGTGAATGCGTTTTACCCTAGTGTTGTCTGATGGAGAGCTCGAACAGGATCTGAGATGGAGCACGTAATTCAAATTTAATACGCTTCGCCAGTCGAGCTTTGGCTTTTACGCGAGTCGGAACACAATAAATTGGAAACACAAAAAGGGGACTGCCCTTAGTAGTCGTAAGCGCGATTACTACGCTACAGATCCTGGGTTCGATCCCAGGTCAAGTAAAACGTTATTGGGTTTTTCTACAAACATTATATAACTGCACAGAAGTACAGCAACGTTTCTTTACTCCTCGTGGTAACAACTAACAACAACGGAGTTGGACTTGTGCCTTTTTAGTGCCAAGGCTAAAGGCTTGCCCCTGTTACATGGGACCTAAACCTACCGGCGAACTGAGGGTACATAAGTAGGTACGCCTCTGTAACTCTTCAGGGACTCTACAGGAGGGACGGTTTGTTTATGTACGTCAATTGTGGAAATTATACAGATCATTAGCCAGCAAACGTGCTGGGTTTGTTGCCTTTTACGATACGCGTTTCTTCCGGCAGCGTGCGAAAACTGATAAGTAGGCATGTATTGTATTTTCAGCCATCTCCCACAGACATGTACATGCTCGAAGCCTAAATAAAACCAAAATACTTTTAAATGATCAATTTTTAGTATCCGTGTAGTATAGTAAGTATACATATAAATAAATAAATTTCTACTAGACTACCTATAAGTTATAATGCTATAACGTAATTGCCAAGGGTAGTGTGTACTCAGCCTTACAGTTTAATAACAAGGAATCTATTCAATTGTTTCCAAGCTGTTGGGGACGCAGAGCTGACGAAAAACTTAGTGTGTCAGCTGCTGCATCTCATGTCTCCTGCTTATTATATAGCTGGGGGAAGTCGGGGAGCGCTCACCGAGGGGGACCAGTACAAACTTTAATAAGTATAAGGTAGACTACCTAATGTAGTATCTACCGTCACCGTGTCCAAGTACTTACCCCTTTATTTGTAACACGTGTGGACGGCCGTTGAATGCATTCGACGTTGGAGCTTTGTTCAACGAGTGAATCCGGGCTTAAATACATGATACATATATGTATGGTTGTTCGTACATATACAGGTATCTTTACAAAGTCTTAAGCAACTCTCGACGTTTCCAACATAAGAGCTGGTTATTCCGGACGTGACATGCATTGTGAGGTGTCTTGCGAGCTCAAGTTTTGTGTAACTAAAAGGCGACTAGACGATCAAAATTGCTTGTCAAGTTTGTATATGCGTGACAAGCATGTTATAACGTCGCTATACAACAGCAAGCATTCAGATTCATTCGCATCGTTTCTAAGTTGCTTGACAGGCTTACAGTACCTCTACAGGCAAACAAACATGTTTAACAGGCCCTGTATAATTTGCTTTTATACAAACAGCTATCTTCTTATCAATCAACATTTGTGCGTAGATTGTTCGTCAAAATACGAAAGATTCATGCGCTTGCAAAACAAAACTGTTTGGCCTAAATGGTTCAATAGACGATTTGAATTATTTATGTAGTAGGTACGTGTTCGTTGGTGCTCAACAACCAAATCTGATCGCCGAGGGGCGAGCGGCGTAAGAGCTATATATGAGGAGCTAATGACATCCGCACGACGCGATATAGGTCCGTGCGTTTGTTCTCTAATCGACTTTTGATACGACCCCACTGGCCGGACGTGCTGACATTAGTCGCGGCGGCACAAATTGGACGCGCCCAACTAGGAAATTATCGTTTTAGCTGCTAATGCTCCTGCGGTCACTCCACAAGTTCCGAGGAAACCAACAATCATAATAGTTCTGTTACTGTTCGTCAAACCTCGTTAGTTAGGGAACCATTACGACTAATTGTGCGTGTAATCTATGTTGATGGCAAAAATGTCAGACACGTTAAATATTTATCGCTAAACGCCTAAACGTACGAGTAACTTATAACAGGTCAGTTCTGAACTGTTCTATGTTTAACCCCGGTTCTGACAAAAACACAATGATAGCCACAGTTGGTGCAAACATTATCCGTTATTATGTAAAAAGTGGCATGTGTGCAATTAGCGAGATAAGGGCGATCGCAGATAGCGACGGGCCCCGGCATTACCCGCGGGTACGTGCACATTACGCGACGGAAGCGCGCGATTTAATTGTTACCCTCCGACTGGGGAACATTTCACTGTTACTGACACGTTATTGTTACAACCGTGAGCATTGCACTCGGCACACAATAATTACATTTTGGTGCGATATTTATAAATGTTGCTCTTTCGATATAAAGATACAACAAGCTTATCATCATTTGTTTCTGTTGACATGTTGAGAGTCGAATAAACTACTAAAAAATCACTTGACTGCAATGAGGAATCATACTTATTCTTCGAATCGTATCGACAGCAAATGGAAAAGAAAGGGTAAAAGAAATAGGAAGATTCGCTAGATTAGCCCAGTATTCCGCTTCTAAACATATGTATTATAAAAAAAAGACAAACCATCTTCAAGTAGCAATGAATAAGACGACGTTGATATCATTAACTATCAGATTAAGCACTCGACTGTAAAGATTGAAATTGATATCTAGGGCACTCCTTTTACAAGTTCAAAGAACTTTCGAAAGAAACGTCAAGAAAGGTCTTATCGAAAAATTATGAATCGTTGAAGCGTTTATGGAAGTACTTACCTACAGTTTTCGGGGTACGTACGTATTTCAATGCCCTAATGTTCAAGAAAATGTCAGGAATCAATTTACTAAAACCACTATCTTCTGCCCGCGAAGGTACCTATCGTGTGCGACGGACGTTACCAGTTCTGCTCTATCATTTACGTTTCCTCGTAATTGGCCCCAAATGATCCGTTGGTTACTATTCCCTTTTGTGTCGGACCGACTTTTTTGGACTAGCAAATGAACTGTCCACGTCAATGCCTGCCTTCACCGGTTGAAAAGCAGTCGAGCTATATTTAGAGTTGCGATTTATACGCGTTTTGCATGCGATCATGTTCCGTGCATGTAGGCCGCATTTGCAGTCCGTTTGCGGCGCTGCGGGCCCTTAGCTAGCGTTTCCTAAAAAGCGGGCGCGGGCCGAACCACAATGGAGTTGTATCGGTGGCTCGTTTCTCAGAAATAGTGAGACTCGCCTTGTGGTTCGCCGACGACGTATCGTCTGTATACCTAATAGGAATTCTGTGAGAAGTTCTCGCATTCATGTTTTGTAGGGCGAGAAACCCTTGAGTCATACATTATTGTAATGAAACCTTTGTGAATGTAACGTCGTTGTGTTTCCTAACAGGTGGAACAAGCGTCGCGGTTCTCAGGGTTGAGTTGGAACACGTATTTATTATTAACGTTCTCGCGGTGTTTCGTGCATTGGATCTCGTAATTTTTGAACATGCGGTCGGTGATTACCGGTCGTGTCCGATACCGATACCCTCAACCGCAGGGTTATCATGAAACTATATATACTGAGAGCCGTCCGTCATGCGCGCAGGATGTGGGGCTAACCATAAAACGCGTACGCGCACTGGTACAGTCAATATCAAACAGATTTATAACGTAGGTAGTAAACTAAATTCAAACGTATATGGGATAGATCCTTTAATTATAATTATTATGCACGTGTTCATCATGTCTTGTGTATTTGTAATAATAACAAAATATGTTTTCATGATTTCTTACTAAGCTTATCATCATTACTTTTTATATTACCTACAGTTGAAACTCTAGTTCTATTGACCTACTACGACTACCTGTTTATGAAGTTGATTGTTCATAACTTTTTTTTTTAATACAACATTCCTAGTACACATGGTAACCCTTTACTTCCATTAGTATGATGTAGATGTAGGTACGGTTCAAACGCATGACGTAAGCAGAAGAGTTTCTTTAATTACAAACATAAAACTTCCGACTGCCATATAGTTTAATGACGTTCTTGAACACGTCTGAGCGTGCTAACGCAATTAGAAGCAGATATAAGAGCTGCTCGATAAATTAATTACAGTATGTACCGCTAAGCTGCAGTACGCCGGAGGGAGGTGGAGGGGGGGAGTCCCCGTGGGATAGGGGGATATTCAAATGTTTTGTTAAGTTTTGAGAATATTGTATTTACTTTGAAATTAGTCTTAGGCACCACAGTACCGTACATGCTAAATAATTAATTCCCAAAGGAGCAAACCAATACTATATTATAACTATTCAATTATAATGATGAGAACCATAAATTATGGTCGAGCTACGCAATGACTGATGTATGCGTGCCGTCGGCTGGGACTGGCATACTCAAAGCCGCTTTGACTCTTTCTTCAAAAGAACATTTTAGACTTTGTAACACCTAGCCCTACATTGTAAGACACAATATTTGTTACTAAACTATGTCTGGATTATAAAAGAGACCGATTCTCTGAGTTTGTTTCCGCGTTTCTTCTCAGAGGTCGTCAGTTAGGAAATGTCAATCAGTTAGCCATGTATGTAGCTTAAAAAATATGTTAAACATTGACTTGTAAAAGAGTCTTTAGAAGATTTATTAACAAAATAAATATTATTTATCGTTTAACCGTGCTATTTATCTATCTGATAACTACAATTATTTTACAACCCTGAAACTACACTATTGCCCTAGGGTAGTACGTAATAAGGTTGGTTCTTTATTAAAGCAGAAAAAAATTCAGACATCTTGTGGTTGGAGCACACGGCTCCGACAGGGAATTCAATCAAGTCTCGAGTAAGTAGATGACTTGCGGGCATTCCGCCGCCCGACCAGATAATGGCCCAGATAATGACCAGATAGGCGGCACGCGAGTTTGCCACATGTGTGCCTTCGATTAAGATGCGAGGCGAGGCCTCGCTGATTGAAGGGGTCAGTGACGGCCTGTGATGGTCATGGCGAATTTGTCCATGACTGTAGAACAAGTGAAGGTAAGTGCTACTTTTAATCACCAGGCGGCAGGAGAACCGATTACAAAAAAAAAAGGTGACTTGTGGGCAAGTGCGTGTCTGGTCCGAATTGTAAGTCAAGCGGTCAAACGGAAGCCTATCTAGTGTGGTCCTTCGACATAAACCTGGTTTAAGCTGAGGATCTTACCACATTCATACATACGAATATCAGCTATCAAAGAAAAATCTGGATTGCATCGTATTGTTTATGAATTATGATGCAGACAAACAGTAACGACAGACGGTCTCAGTACTTCCGTAGTACACAGACAGCGTCGCGTCGCGTGTCTGTGACAACGGCCAGGCGCCCCTCACTCAGTTATTCCTATATCATTACCAGATTACAGGTATCGCCCCATAAGACTCGCTAAATTGTTATGAATTAGTGGGGATGTAATTACTGGCCCTTGATTGATAGATTGATTTAATAAGCACTTGTTGTGATTGAAAGGTTGCCGTAATAACCGGCCTCGCCCTAACTGACGACAGATGGCGCTGCGTGTACGGGTCACACGGGCTTAAATATTCACTTTGAACTTATTGATTGCTTTTACGTAAAATGAGGGTTTATTTTGCAATACCTATAAAACAGTTTTATTGGAATGAGGCGATAAGTATTGATGTCAGCCGGCGTCGACTCGGACTCTTGTCTTCATCACTGAAAACTCAAGAAAAATAGATGTTACACTTCTGGTTCTGAATAAATAAAATATTGAAGTAGGTACCTACGTATTAGGAATTACGAGCTTACATATTCGTAGCTAGAAAATTCTAAGTAATGATACTTTCAAAGAAAATGCGGTGCTATCTTCTTGTACATACCTACATCGCGTGCTATTAAATACACAATACAGTAGGTATACATACTTAAACTTCAGATAATATCCTATAGTTAAGGTAGATGACGCTGACTGACATGTTATATCATTTTAAAACATTTGCACGGGATTTAAATATCGGGACTCACGTTATCTTTTATACTAATGTCTAAATCTTATGAATAATGAAATAAATTCTCACATTATAAATACAAAACATTTTCTTATAAAAAACATATATTAAGTATAGAAATAGATTTAATTATCACATAATAAATTATTCTTATTGTTACAATAATAAATGCGCAAGTTTGAAGATAAATACAACATTTCTTAAGATGTTTTCACAAGATGGTATCTGCAGAGACATCCATAATCTTTCGCACATACATCATGTCCGGTGTGTTGTCGTGTCCGATGTCCGGGTGTCCGGGTGAAAAATGTAAGTTTCCCGGACAAAGCGTGTTATTTATGTGTTGTGGCTTCAAGTATTGTGTTCGTATCGATTACGTTGACAATCTTCTTGGAACTGGACACCTACGAAGTGAAGTTAGCGGTTTGTAGAAATTTAAGTGAATTAATTAAACTACAATTGAGTGGGTCAATGACGTACTCCAAATAGTAAGCCGTATCTTAGACCAGCAAAGGTCAGTCAGTCGGTGAATTTAGGTTATAGTTTAATAATTATGACTGTCCACGCCGTCGTCACACCATATAGTCTCTGGGACGCGTCGCGTCGCTACAATTACATATTGGCCACACATTGCCTTATAACGAATGGTCTATGAACAGCCAGAAGGAAGAATGGTCCTTAGGTTTCTTGAATAAAATATATAATTTATAAATCGTGAAGAAGTTGTGTTTATTTATCAGCACATTTGTAGCCCAAAACTGTATAACGAAATTATTATAATTTACTTCCACCGGAAAAAAAAATTCATAATAGGTAATAAAAATATTTTTTGACTATCCTGTCTCAAATTAGGCAGAGCTGGTAGGTACTAGACAATGGATAATACTTATTCATAATACTTTTTTTACTGAGACATTTTTACTTCAACATTTCTCGTCAATATCGAACCGTATGTAAACAAGCAAACTGGATGAAGCCAAAGAAGTACATCATTATGCAAGAATCGCTGCAAGTGACGCTCTGTAGTTTGTCTAGTACCTATGAGACAAATGGGTGAATGCATGTAACGAACTAATACCTACTCTGCTTGCGTTTAATTAAATTTGGAGGGATCTCATCATGACTATTTCATCTAAAAGGTCCGGTTATAATGATACCGCCTGCATCCAACGACTCCCAGCGACTTTAATTTGGAGGGATTATTTAAGAGGTATTTATTTATATAATGCCGACAATGCAACTGTTACGTGTGAGTGGCGGCTCTAGCTGCACGGCACAGACCCCTGCAGCTAGAGCCGCGGAACAACACTAGTGACACATGGAGCCGACACTAGACACTCGCGTTGTATTCAACACAAACAGAGGGGCGCAAACACAAAATGTTCACGTTTAATATAAAAATGTCGTTAATAACAATTACGCCTATAGCAAATGTGTGCTAACGTTGAGCTACCGTAGCGTGGCAAATGGTGAGATTATATGTATACGATATTATTATTATTGTGAGATGAGATCGTCTGTCCAAATCGAAAGATACGGTTGACTTGACACTGTAAGCTGATATATCTTTACAAATATTATATTCAATGTAAAACAAACAAAAACACCTACAATACAATAAGTATTAAAAACATTCTTTTTAAAACCTTTTAATTGAAATAATCTTTATTTAGCCATTAATGAAGTTATTCTGGAGAAAATAAATTTAAAAAAATATCTTAAGAGAGGTATATACAATACATACTGGAAATAATTCCACACAAATTGGAGCTGCCCGACTGGGGAAAAGTACCTCCGCCTTGCAGAAAATCGAAGTGAAATAACACAGCTTTGAGCTGTGTTGTGTTTCTTACGGTGAGCAAGGTTGCCAGTGCTCCACGAGGAAACGTTGTGTTGGCAGTGGGGGGACTTCGACCCTGATACTGTCAACTCAACTAATCCTCTTTTGTTCTACAGGGTCGGCAACGCGCAGTGAGTGATACCGGTGTTCCAAGTGTCTATAGGCTACGGTAACAGCTTACCATTAGGTGGACCGTATGCTAGTTTGCCACCTTAGTGGTATAAAAAAAATCTAAAGATTATGATTATGTGCTAGACCACATCCCTCTGCTATTGTATTTTTTTTACAACACAGACGAGGACACTTTTATTTTATTTATTCAAATCAATACTATGTACATATTTGCGTCGCCAGACTACATCAGCGTAACAAGTATGTACAATATTCCGTTGAAATCTGTAATGCCTTTGTGACATGCTGCGGGCGAAACGAATACTTAGATTATAGACATACATTTTATACTTAGATACTGTACTTATTTATATTAATATACATATACAACTCAAAATGAATGTGTTAACTGATAAATGTACAGTGTGTAGATATAGAGCTGCACTTTATTACCTAGTGGTTTATAAGCGAGCGGAGAAACTAATTTCAGTATAAGTATAACATAGTGTCCCTGCAGTTGTCTAAGAAAGTGCATTCCTTCAGCCATTTCACGCGCAATAGCCAATCATAAATGCGATACGGACCGAGATAGTTTTTATTGCCTTCAGGGCGTTCCTGTTGTACTGTAGCCGGTAATGCGGTGAGTATGCAAAGTATCCACATTTAAGTAATAGTCGTTCTGAGTATAGCAAGGGGAAGCGGCGATAGTGTCCAACGGTTATAGCGCCCTCTGGGGAGGGAAACGTCCAGAGGAGCTCTACCCTTTGCAATTTTTATTGTAAACATAATCCTAGTTAAACATGAAGATAATATTTAGCTTTATTAGAGGACTCATTAAGTAAATATAAGGTCCACATTGTTAGTCTCTAACATTTCAAAAAAATATTCAAAAATGTTACCTAATAGTTTTTATTCATATTCATATCATTTATTTGCGAAATGTTAGTGGATACGGACGTGATTCTAGATCACTATCACGTCGTATTCTGGTTGATGATTATCAATTCCACAACAGTCACTGACCAGCCACTGTCACTACTGTGACAGTGAGCACGATAATCACACACTTTGTTCACTTTTCGTTGTACAGAGAGGTAGACGTGAGTAAATAAAAGCTAAAATATTATGTAGTGTACACAGTTATCCGCGCATAACGAGTGTATTAGTGAAATGCGAATAATTTGTTCACTCGTTATTACTGTTGCCTGTTTAAACGAGCTCACTTGGTACGTGTTGAGGGCAGGGGGGAAAGCGGAGGAGGCACTCCTATCCTCCCACACTAACTACGGCTAATACCTCCGGGGGTTCACAGACATGCAGTTATAAATGAATGGTTAAGATATTTAATTAATCATCTTCGGTTAAATGATGCGGCTGTTTGGGCGTTGCCGTGGCTATCTGAGAATAGAACCAATTATGAGGTCCAAGCAGGAACATGTTCGCTTCCTTAGTCACGACTTTTGTGTAGTAAAGTTGTGAATACATCTTTTGGAATGTCACGTCTTGTAGCCAAATAGGTATATATATATATTTTTTGTAAGAATTGTTTTCGATTCTACAAACCTGTGCAGGAAAAATGGTCGACAAACAAACAATGTTAACGAGCACAGCCATTCGCGTTTGGCACATAAAACAATATTACTGCAGTTACCAGTCGCCACCGTTTTAATTACTTTCCATCTGCAAACAAAGTTATTTAATACCCGTGCTGATATAACTAACGATCTAAGGGACAGGGAAGGTTTAGTTTGGTTTCCTGCCGATTAAATAAATATAAGTACTTAATGTAACTTCAAACTGCCTCATTAGCCTAGTCGTAAGCGCGTCTGCTACGCTTGAGGTCCTAGGTTCGATTCCCATGTCGAGCAAGGTATTATTGGGTTTTTCTATGAAATTCACAGTAGCAGTATGGGAGTTTGGATTATGGCAACAGGCTTGCAGGTATTACATGAAACCTAAACATACTAATGAACTGTGGGTGTAATTTGAACTCTGCCTAACCCATTGGGGAATACAGGCGTGATATTACGTGTATGTAACTTCAAACTACATTATTATACCAATATATATAACCAAGGAGTTTGTCTGACGAACTGGCGGTGCTGAGGTCCTAATCACAGTAGGCTATTGACTTGAGTGCTTACAAGCATATAATGTAGGTTAACAGGAAGGTTAAACCAGTTTATAATATTACCGGGTTAGTGAACTCTTTGCTAGTCATCTTAATATTTGGCGGGCCCATGAAGTCGAGGCCGATCATTACAATCAGATAAACCGGACTCCTCCGAACGTGAGTGACGATTGACTAGTTACGACTCGGAATAAAACAGCTCAGCCGTAACTAGAGGCGAAGAGAACAATGCTGTAGGTTTTAACGGTCATCATAAAAGGAGAAAGCCCATAAAGTGCGAAATATAAAACGTTAGCAGTAAAAAGGTAAGTTAAATAAGTTTATTGCACGCCGTCACTTTAATTTGGAGCTCCCTGCCTGCGCGCGCCGCACTCAGGTAACAAGAGCACCCGTAAGGCCGCGCACGCACTAGGCGACGCACTAGCTGAGCTTATGACTTATCCTCATGTTAATTATCTCTTCCTGTACTGCTGTGGTTGGATCCTGTAGTATATCGACACGTACATGTTTACGGTATGTATGCCGTTTGGCATTAGGGAGTTGACCCTTAAGCAACAATAAAATTTATCTCTATTTTCTTCAATCGAACGTTGTTTCAACTAGAAGGAGTCTAGACCAGCAAATTATCAGGTCAGAGTGTGGTAGTCATCACAGTGCAGTCACGGCCTTACTGTACGGTGAACAATGGCGGTCGTATGGTGTACTTTGTCGGCCCCGTTACGTGTTAAATATCAGCGCATTGTCCTTTAAATAACTCCGGCTTTTAACTTTAATGTTTTTTTTTTCACAATGGTGTTCGCGTGAATAGAAATAGGTCGTGTACGATTAGAGATATAATTTACGAAATAGGTTTGTATTGTACTTAGTAGTGTAAGGTATAAGAAGTGCCGACAGACATAATTAAACCCTGTCAGAAAAGTATTTAAAGGCTATAAAAATGGGACACAATGAGAAGACATGACCTGGAAAGTAATCTGTAGAGCCCCGTGGAAGCCATGTATGCGGCGACTATGTACTCGCTCCATATCCTTAAAATAGGTAACATTAGGTACCTATTTTATCTGGAGACTTACAATATACGGCAATTATAATATAAATCTACTGTTATTAAAACAAAACGAATTTCAAATTCGGTATTTACTTTGTTGTATTCATGAGTATTTGCTTATTCAGTTGTTTTTGTTTGGTGAAAAACATTTTTGTTTGCAGTTTCGAACCATTCCATACTGATTTAATTGTGGTTACGGTTAGTTTTATTTCGGCACGGGAATCGAACCCGCGACCTGCCGAGGGCCGAGTACCTAAAGTCGATGCGACAATCATACCGTTACTTGTATCTACAGAAAGTATATTGGATATAAAACGGCGCCGATGACGATAACATAATTGATTGATTGAATCCAACCCTTTTACGTCGGATAGGGTGAAAGGGTCCACTTTTTAGGGGTACATAAATATGTCCCTAATTGTTTCTAAATAACTGTAACGTTCTTGACAGAATGATATTATGTTACCTATGTAGCTAGAAACAAATAAGTTTACTGTCACGAAATGGTGAATCGTAAAGTTTTAGGATAATATGGTGGCCAGTTGTAAAGTTTCACATTTACGAAAGCTCTTTCATTTTCTACGTAAGATATATCCGGGTATCCGGTTTGGGGTTTATCTAAGCGGCTACAATGTCAGATATTGCAAATAAGATATTGTGTTTTCAAGTTGTCTAGTCGTCGCATAGCGCAGTCAGCAACTCGACCCAGCTATATTGCCTTCGGCTGCATCTACGGTGGGCAGCGGAAGCGAAAGCAACCCGCTTTCGCTGCGACTGCCGCCCTGATTATCTTTTAACAGCACATCTAGCAGCATGACTATAAAAAAAACAGCCAAACACATTATATAACATTTAATAGTAGTGTTCAGTTCAGACGTCTCGCTGGCCGTTCCAGCTGCTAGATACTCTGCTGCCCACTAATAATGAATATGCAGCCTTACAAATACCAGTTCATGGTTGTACTTGTACCTAGATGGGCATGCAAAGGCTCAGCTATGACGTAATACCTAATGTTCGTGAATGACTATTTAATGGATCAGAGCCGCCTATTATATGTATGCCAGCTATCCTTGTATAGTGCGCCAGTCGTGAATTCGTGATCGTGATGTTGACGTTAGCTGTTTTTATGTTTACAAAATGTAGCTCATCACACAAAAGAATATTAATAATAATCAAAATATTTAACATAACTGTGCAATAACTTAGGATTGGTATGTTTTAGAAAACGTAATTTTATATAAAATACTTATATTCTGACCGACTAATTTCCCACCAGGGGCTTCGCACGAGGGAAAAATACCAGAACACAAAGAAATAACTCCTGCCCCCAACAAAACTTTTTGCGAAAACACGCGGCTGAACTCGAGGGCGACAACCCTCGCTATATTAAATTAAAAGTATTTATATACACCATGAGTTTACTTGTTTGTTATAATAAATGCAAAATGTATTTTTTTTAACTAAAGGCTTGATAAAATAAGAAGTAAGTTACATACAAAAGCAATCAATGTTGAATATGCTTAAACGAGTGCGGAAATAAAAATACAGAAGTATAGATGGTTAGGTAACTTGATTACATTAGCAGTTGGCCCTAGCAACAGCTAGAGTAGTTGACTGACATACACGTAACATACCATAAAACCTGAATACACGAAGGGTATACACACAATTGTTGTTTTAAAACAAATGCACAAACAACTGGGAACAAATCCCAACTATGAGCTGCTTTTTTATATTGGATAGGCTTGTGTTTGACCACGTTTCTTTAGATTCTTAATAGAATAACACGTTGTTCGTTGTGGAATCGACCCCTGGAGCCCACGCTCTGCAGCTGCACTTGCGACTATGCAACAAATAATAAGGCCGTTGCTATAGTGACATTGTACTGATTTGAATTCATTCCACGGTACAGACAGGGCACTATAAGTAACAATGCACTGTCTCGAGAGACTCCTCGTTGTTTGAGCAGCTTCCTCGAGTATTCTATTACGTACGCAGATTAGATTGATTCGATTACTGTAGTGTGTTTGATTGTACACATGTGTACACAGCATAACACACAGGCCGACTCACAACATGCGAGCCATCTTGTTGTATTAATGTTGATATGGATGGATGTGGTGTGTTTGTAACTCAGTGCCGACATAATTTGAATAAAATTTGGTTGTACGTAGTCGTTAATGTAGTCCCTGACATAAATATGAGTCGACAGGTGATCCATAGCCGATATATGAATTGAATATGTCTTTGTGGGCACTATTCAGAACCACTATTCGAAAAAGAACACCATTTAAACGTTTTTAAAACATTACTTATATTTAAATAAATAAATAAATAATAAATAAATACAATTCTAATACATAGGTGCTTCCACCTAAAAAGTACCTTGATCTTAGATGGATGGATGGATCCAAGAGGAATAATTCTGATTCCTTATGCCCCAATACTCCTGTTGTCTCTGGAATGATCACCTCACAACTAGATCTTGGATCCACCAACATAAAATTTATCTTTTAATGAATATTAGAGAGAATAGAGCGTCACTATTAATTAGATCATAGTAGGTTCACCCCACGGTGCAGACTTTCGCCTCCCCTTTCAAAGAGCTCCGTCAGCGAGAACATATTCTAAGTCCCAAACTGATGATGTTGGGTGGTCCCCAACTGGTGAAAATCAACAAATACTCGGAATAAATCCTGTATTTAACGACCTCTGTGGTCTAGCGGTTCTAGTGCCGGACTGCTGATCATGGGGTCGTGGGTTCGATTCCCACAGGACACAAATATTTGTGTGGATAAAACATGAGTATTTGTGTTTGTCTGGGTGTTTCTTATGTATTATAAGTATGTATTTACAAAAAAAAAAAGTATATAAGTATTATATCCATTGTCTAGTACCCATAGTACAAGCTCTGCTTAGTTTGGGACTAGATGGTGTTGTGTAAAATGTCCCAAAAATATTATTATATTATTATTCTCTTTATTCATTTATATATACATATTATTGATATTTTTAAATATTTAACAAATAGTATAAAAAGATTGTAAAACATTTAAAAATATAAAAAATAGTAGCCCACCGGTATCGGGAACAGTATCCAAGCTACCGGTGGTCAGGGCCCCAGCGAGAGGAACCTCCTAACGATGCGCGCCGTGTCCAGGAGTACCGCCTTCTGCATCAGACCCTTGACCCAGCCGCCTAACGAAAGCCTCCTCAGATGTAAGTCGAGGCTCTTGGCTATTAGACCATTGGCTGAAACGACTATCGGCACAATGACTGATTCAGCAGTCATTGTGCCGATAGTCGTTTGGGACAAATGTGCCATCATGCATGTGAAGCGAGGGGGGATTGTGGAGTCCCCGGGAACCCAGCTCTCGGACACCATACACCTTCGATCCCTTTCCTCAACTGAAACTTATAAGTACTTGGGTATGTCGGAGGCATTGGGAATCAGTGAGGCTGACATAAAACAATCGTTGCGGGAACGCTTCTTCTGCCGCCTGAGAAAAGTGTTCAACAGTCTTTTGTCAGGCGCAAACAAGGTGCGTGCCTTCAACGGTTGGGTTATGCCAGTCTTAATATATTCTTTCGGCATAGTCAAGTGGACGCAGACTGAGCTTGACGCCCTGGGTAGGAGAGTCCGCACACTGCTGACGTCATATCGTATGCATCACCCACGCTCGTCAGTGATGAGGTTGTACATCCCGCGGAAATGTGGGGGTCGCGGCTTTTTGAATGCTAAGACCCTCCACAACCGTGAGATATGCAGCCTCAGAGATTATTTTCTCCATGCTGACGTGGGGATGCATCGAAATGTCGTCGCAGTGGATAAAGGACTTACCCCGCTTACCTTAGCTAAAGAGAACTGGCGCAAACCTCAAGTACTAAGCACTAATGATCGCATGGTGGTATGGCAGAGTAAGGAACTCCACGGACGCTTTTTTCGGGCCTTACATGGGCCTGATGTTGATCTGTTAGCGTCCGTGGCCTGGTTACGCTTCGGTGACCTCTTCGGGGAGACCGAAGGATTTGTTTGTGCAATTATGGATGAAGTTATGATGACGAATAACTATCGGAAGTATATCGTGAAGGATGGCACAGTTGACATTTGTCGGGCATGCCACTGTCCTGGTGAATCTATCCGTCACATTATCTCTGGTTGTTCTCGTCTAGCTAACACAGAGTACTTGCACCGACACAATCTAGTGGCCAGGATTATCCATCAACAACTTGCCCTGAAATACAGCCTTGTGGACTCAGAGGTAGCGTACTACAGGTATGTGCCCGACCCAGTTCTCGAAAATGGCCATGTCACCTTATACTGGGATCGATCTATTATCACTGACAGGACTATTATGGCCAATAAGCCTGATGTAGTGGTGATAGATCGATCAGAACGTCGCGCAATGATTATTGATATCACCATCCCGCATGACGAGAATCTCGTGAAAGCTGAGAAAGATAAACAAAGTAAATATCTTGATTTGGCGCGCGAGGTTGTCGACATGTGGGATGTGGATTCAGCAGTCATTGTGCCGATAGTCGTTTCAGCCAATGGTCTAATAACCAAGAGCCTCGACTTACATCTGAGGAGGCTTTCGTTAGGCGGCTGGGTCAAGGGTCTGATGCAGAAGGCGGTACTCCTGGACACGGCGCGCATCGTCAGGAGGTTCCTCTCGCTGGGGCCCTGACCACCGGTAGCTTGGATACTGTTCCCGATACCGGTGGGCTACTATTTTTTATATTTTTAAATGTTTTACAATATTTTTATACTATTTGTTAAATATTTAAAAATATCAATAATATGTATATATAAATGAATAAAGAGAATAATAATAATATTATTATTATTTTTGGGTAACTGCTTCTTTTTCTCAGCTCATTGCTGGTTTTAGCTACATTATTATTATTATTATTATTTAACATAAATAGAAGCTGTGATTCTGAAAAACTAAGGAAACCACAACAATTTTATTATTGCTTAGATAATTGTAATACAATTATTTTATTTTCTTTCAGGTACATATTACCTGCCTACTACGTACGTTTGGTAAGTTTTCATTATTTCTATAGATGTTTTTTTGTCCAGATTTTTTTTTGTGTTGTACCTATATTACCTATGTACCTATGCTCTATTAATATTTTTAAAATGAGTAATTTATGATAAAACATTTTCAACATCAATTCTTCGCGCTTTTTTACGTTCTTTTCGCTCCAAATTCAAAAGAATTTACTTTCATTGGCTTTAAAGCATTGAAAGGAAAGAAAGAAAACTCTCCGACACTGGTACAATGTTATGTTGAACAGACGTCATATTCCGGGAAGCGTCAAGCTGTGTACACCTTTAGTGTGCTCTGGCTGTGTATTATTGCCCCGAGTCGCGTGGTCGGGTAGGTAGTTGTTTTGTTGCAGTCCAATAACCCCGCGGTAGGGAACATTGGCACTTGAAATAATACCGAAACTTTTGCTTATTGCCACTAAGAGTAACAACTTTTTATTATATACTTTTATAAATACCAAGAAAACAGTTATATTCCGACCTCGTAGTAATTTTACTATTTTTTTACATCCGTTGAGAAAAACGAAGTAGGGCTGGGTGCAACCCCACGTTCTCACATTATCTACACTTTTTATTTCAAAATAAAATTCAACTCATCAGCGGCGGCGGCAGCGCGTCGTATTTTCATTCATAACGGCTTCAAACGAAAATCAATTATGTTGATACTCGTACATAATCGACTTCTATTTGTTATGGCTTAATGTAAAATGAACCTGCAGGCTACCATAGCCTAATTACTGTTTCCTTTACAATAACACATACGTGATCCCGATATAGATGTAAAATAATATTATAATTGACCTATACATAGTATTAAACAAAGTCGCTTCGTGCTGTCTGTCCCTCTGTAGGTACGCTGAGATCTTTTAAAATACCAACGGATTTTAATCAGCATCTAGAAAATTTCTTCCGGAAGGTTTATTTATGTATACATGCATGTTATTAGTACGTTTACATTGCACCCGTGCGAAGCCAAGGCGGGTTTATAAAAACACGTAAATATACGTATGTAAGTATGTACTTATAACAATAATTTATATATTGTCTGGATAACAGCCTTCAATTCTGAGAGCCAACTACGGCCAAGTACATTATATGTTTGACTTAAAAGTGAAATAAGTAACTAGAATTCTCTTTACATGCCAAACCGTTTCGTGGAGGGTTTGCGCAATACATTATTTTATACATAGCAACACCTACTTAGTTTATCTATTTCGTGCACAGAGTATTAAATTATCAGTACTCCCTCTGCCTAAGGGCAGCTCACACAGCACACTGTCTGACAAACATTGTGTTAGGGTAAGTGCTCTGTCGTCGGCGACAAACGTGCCCCGGTCCCGTGCCCCCCGCGCCCCATACCGCGTCTCAGACCCGCCCCTTGCCGCTTTGATCTCTCTGTTCTTAATTACTGGCTTCTAAAAAATCCGGCGCAAGTTTTATGGAAGTTATAAAGGCTCCGGTGTAGCTACCGCACCTCTGACACAGAATAACGAAATCAGAAGTCCAAGTAAGTACCAAAAATGGGCCATGTGAAGTTGAGGACGGAACTTGGAAGCTTTGTTAGTACCGAAGTATTACACACTGTATAGGATATCGTAAGTCGTGAGTGATAGTGATAAAAAAAATTAAAGATTACTTACAGGCCTAACATGGTAGCCAGTCGGAGTCGTCGCGACGGTCATCGTGATTCCTTCGGCCCCGACCATAGGGCAACAAAAGGCAAACGACTTATGTTCGGTACGTCCGACATGCCCCGCCGCCGGCGCCGCTAACGGTGGTTACATGGTTACTTCAGTTATATTTTAGGTCCACACTTGACAAACAGGTTTGAAGTATTTGTATGTATCCTTCAAAAAGTGTTTTTGAGGCTAGTCAACATTAACCGAATCATACGTAGAAATTACCAGTTTTCCCAAAATAAACTTGGCAACTTAGCAATATAATTCGCCGCAAACTCCATGTTGGACGCACTCCATATTTTAGCAAAATGAGTGGCCATCACTCAGATAACCTGTATACATTTGAAAGCTACGGAAGATTTTTTACACGGGGGGGGGGAAATCGCCCCTCTTTGTTTTACTAACTTATTATGTGACTGAATATTCCATCATAGGCAATCACCCCTATTCCAAATGAGTGGCATATTGCTTCACAAACGCCATATTCGACGAGACTTTTTTGATTATCAAATACTATGCAGTGGTACTTCTATAATTGATATCAAGTGTCCGCACCCGACGCGATCGATCCTAATTAGATATTTTAAATACCTCTGTACCTGTAGGTTGGTTTCAGGAACCGCCCGGTAATAGACACCGCTTCATATTCTACAGGCAGGCGGCTCTGCATGGCTCTACATAGTTTTATAAATTGTAATGTAACTACACTGATTTAGTTCTGTTCTCATGTTCTGAATCAGTTTTGCTGTGACTGTTTGAAAGCATGTTTTAAACTAAAAACATCGCTTTGTTTCATCTCAGTTGTACTTATCTTTGTATGAAATCAATGCTTATACAATGAAGAAGTCGGTGAGATAACATACACTTACCATCACGCCTGTATTCTCCTAAGGGTTAGGCAGTGGTGGTACTAATGTACACGCCGGTAAGTAGGTTTTTTCCTTGGCTTCTGGCTCTTGATGACGATGTCTGTGGTCTAGTGGTTCGCGTGTCGGGCTGCTGATCACGAGGTCGTGGGTTCGATTCCCAAAAATCACAAATATTTATGTGATGAACATAAGTGTTTGTGTTTGTCTGGGTGTTTCCTATGTATTATAAGTATGTATTTACAAAAAAAAAAGTATATAAGTAAGTATTATATCCATTGTCTAGTACCCATAGTCCAAGAATATTTATTTATTTATTTCTTCTTGGAATTGTGAAACTAGTTTTTGATATTTAAAAGTAATTGTAATAATGGAACATTTGCCTGTGTCTTTACAAACGGCTGTTCATAAGCCTTTGAGTGAAGCACACGACGCACTGGATGCAATAAAGAACTAAGGTTTCTAGTTGGCTAAGGTTGACTAAGGTTTCTTTTAGTAGCTACTTAGTTATTAATCAATAGCCTACTCAGGTGTATGTTGCCCTATTATAGTAATATGTAACCTATGACCTATGTAGGCAGTCACTGGAAAGTCCAGTATGCTTATCTTTAAATTCCTAGGACTAGCTTATTCTGCTTGTTTGGGCAAATACATGACGTCATGCTCATGGGATTAATCTGACATTTAAAGTCTGTGTACAAGTTCTTTGGGTTTTTATAACATTCACCAGTTCGGATTAAAATCTGTAACGATACTTAACGTAAATTGGATACCTATAATGTACAAATAAATGATTGTACAGTAAGTACATTAATTTTATTTCTCGACAGATTACGATCACCTCGTTACAGTTACTTACTTTTATGTGTTTTGTGCAATAACCTTTCAAAATGACTTTCACATTATTGAGGATGATCATTACTTTTGATGTTGCCCCACACGAAGATTTTTTCTGTATAGTGTTGCCTCCACATACCAGGGCACATGCTAACTACAAGTGTTACGTCGACAATCACACTTACACACTAACAGTACTTTAACACTCTGTGACGCAGAGCCGGATAGATCCCAATTATTGAATATTCAACTCATATTTTTTGCTTTTGCAAAAATGTAACAAACAATGAGTGTCACGTGCAAAAACACCGGGACACCTGAAAGGTCGGGCGGCAGCGGCGGGCGGCACTCGTCTTGTTAACCTTTCGATACCATTGATTTAGTAATCGTAAGGCGTGCCGTGGAGAGGGGAGGGCACGCTCTCTTTGAAACATTATTTTTAATTATGAAATATCAAGTTTCAGTTTACGAGGAGGGCCGGGGAGGGAAAACGCTAAAAAACGTGCAAAGTTATAAAGGTGCAGGTAGGTAGGTACCTTCACGTTACACCACAACCAAAGAATAGAGTTACCTTGTATTTGACCGCACCAATTTCAAGACTCACCGTAGTTTTCGCTACATCACAGACACCAAAACTGATGCCATGATAATGAGATATACCTACACATAGCTGACGCAGAGATTTCACCACTTACTTCCATAAATATGCACTTCTCTCTATCTGTCTTAATATATCCTCTCTACTATACATATACCTTGGCCTTGTTCTACGGACATCAATATAAATTTTATTGCCAATCTAATATTTGCAAGGATATAATTCTATCTGCTATACATAGTAACCACTTCCCCCATCTGATTCATTGTAGCACAAAGCATAACATTATTTATGGCGCCGTAACTCGGCGAGCAATGCAGGCTCCACAGAGCCAGCGCATAAAACCGAGTCCTTTGTGGCCGCTCTACAGCGTGTCCAACTAAAAGCAGCCCTTTCGTAAAACGTAGTTGTTGCCTCCCGGCGCAGCGGCGGCGGGCCGGCGGCGGCGGCGGCGGCGTCAGTTTCGTAAAATCGTAACTGATATTTTCCAAATTGTAACTTAAAACGTCGCTGCGTCCATAAATCGGAGATAATTATCTCAGCCCGATTTGTGGTGGCCAGCGGAGCGGACTGACACGGTGCGGTGTCGTCATTAACATCAGAATGCTTATAACTCTTAAAACTCGATCTAACGTGAACTTCAATCTCGATAGGGAAGATTAAATATCATCTAAAATGGAACACGTTCAAAGGGGTGACGGTTTTGTGCAAGCTGAAAGGATACATGTTTTGTATGAATGCACAGTCGGGTCTTGTTTGTGAGAAGGTATTATGTAGTGAGACATATGCACATAATTATTATGTTATAATTGTATAAAGTGGTGTTCAGAGACTAGAGAGTGTTCTCCTTTGTGTAGTGAAACGAAATGTAAAATGTGAGTTATATCTACGTCAGAGTCGTCTTGAACAGTGATGACGTCCCCCGCAGACAGCGCGCTTACATTCCTATTCATGTTCAACATTCCGACCGCGACTTCGTCCCCATTACATCCTTTATTATGGGTTTTCAAAAAACTCTTCAATCTTGCCTACATTACGCAAAACTGAGCATGTACATACATAAAAAATATGCTAGTGCAGACAGTTTCTTCTGTTATTGTATGCCTGAACTTTACTACTAATTTAATAAATCCATACTTATATTATGAAAGTCGCTATAGGAACTTACGAGAAGAAATGCGTACCTAATTGCAAAATATAGTGCATATATGTATAATGTAAATAGGTAGGCACTTTGTTATCTTCAAGTATATGACATACCTAAGTAACAATACTTTTTACAAATACGACAAAGATGAGGATAAAAGCGTTTGTAAAATTTACTATCCCTTCGTTATTAAAAAAATACGAATCCCTTACAAATACCCCTGATTTTTTTTATTATTAAACAGAACAAGCGATAATATATTATTAAATTTTATGTGTCGGGGAGAGATTCCGTACACACTGAGAGAACGGCTCAAATTATCGTCACAACACAATAACATTAAAGTGGTGCCTGCACGTGGAGCCGAGCGCCGAGAGCCGAAGCCGAGTGAGTGTAAAATCGAACGTAATTAAAAACCTCGTCGAGATTACTACTGCCATTGTCGAGCGCAGAACGCTTCATGTGAAATAGCCTATTATCGAAAATGCCCCACGAAAAAAATAACAAAAGCCGATGCGCGGCGTTATGAAATGAAACGGAACGGGGGCTGCGGTGAGGCGGTGCGGGGCGGGGGTCAAAAGGGGCAGACGAGCGCAAACATTAATGGCACCGAGTCTATGTATCGATTCATTTCGTTTTTCTATTAGGCGCCGTCAGTCCCAGCTGACGAGGGCGAGCCGGCCGCCGCCGCCGCCGGGGGGGCCGCCTCTGCCTGCACTCCTCGCTGCGCTTTGATCGTCACTACGACGGTACCTGCAGCTCACAGGCAGCCACCGGGGGGCCGCCTCTGCCTGCACTCCTCGCTGCGCTTTGATCGTCACTACGACGGTACCTGCAGCTCTCAGGCAGGCTGCCGCCGCGCGCCGGGCGCACACGGCCACCACACCTAACTGCAGTCGTTATTCAAAGCAAATTACCTTCCTCCCCTTCAGCATGGAACAAGTTGCAGGTTTTGAACTCGGTAATTTGTTTTTCTAGGTAAACGAGTGAACGACTACTAAATTACTGTTATTCATTGTAACTAGTTTACGAACGAAATTGTACCTAAACTGTCCAATTTGAAAAGTTTTGTAAACAGCGTTGCGACTTGTGATACAGTAGTCGAGATATACCGCGGGGGGACGATTGGAACAAGCGACAACGAGCGGTCATGGACCTACCTACCAAACCAACAGAGACCACCTAAACCAACCTAGCCAGAAAGAAAAGAAATTCATGTGTCCAGCCAGACAAATATTAGTTGTCTTTTCCGAACGAAAGCATAAAGAGGACCATTTTATGTTCTATATCTTGCCGAAACCAGAGTTGAAAACAACACAAAGTTAGATAGATGTGAGCATTTTTTCCGTTAGGTCGGGGTTTTTGAAGCATACTCAGTGGTTCCGCCGGCTAGTCCACCAGACAGCCTAACTCAGTGCAGAAGTGTATGATCCTTTTAGTGTCTTCACGGGCTTAAAAAGTAGGAAAAGGCTTACGCAAAATAAACGCTAACCTACAACTACTTTGGATACCTACTTGTTCAGTGCTGTAGTAAAATAATATTTATAATTTTAAGTTTAAAAATTAAAGATGTTATATACCTATCCTACTATTTATGTGATGAACAAAATTGACAATATTTAACAAATAAACAAAAATTTAAAAAAGCAACCAGCCTTTTGGGTAAGCTTCCAGGCGATATGTATAGCGATGTGGAGGAGTTTTTTGATGCCCTTTCTTTATCTCGTACCTAGTCTGGTTTTAGTTTACTTTGTATTTTCGTTAATTTTTAGGGTTCCGTACCCAAATGGTAAAAACGGGACCCTATTACTAGTATAGACCCTATTACTAGGAGTATCTCATGAACCGTGATAGCTTGAAAGTTTAAATTTTCACAAATGATGTATTTCTATTATCCCTGCAACAACAAATACCAAAAACAGAATAAAGTAAATATTTAAATAGGTATTTGAAAATTTAAAAAATATTTAAATTTTTAACAAACGTGATTGTGCTATTTTTTGCTCGCAAATATTGGCCCGGAACCCTTCGTGCGCGAGTCCGACTCGCACTTGGCCGGTTTTTAATTATTTTATATATTTAAATGTTAATGTTATTGTGATGAAAGAGACTAGTCTCCTCGACACAGGGAATCCTAGTGTGGAGGCTAATAGTGACCTACCTTTGTAAAGAATATCTTTTGAACAATAAAGTATTATTATTATTATTAAATAAAACTATCACTATGTTATACTTCCCAATGTCGGACGCCTTTGAGAAATCTTATACAGGATCATCATGTCCAGCCACGTAATTAAGAATCCTGAAAAACTTCAAACGTTTTTGGTAGGTACTTTCAAGAGGTGGTGAGTTTCTAGTGTTTGACTCCCGTTCGTTGACCCGGCCGCACTGTGACACGGTAAACGTACTGGAGTACCCTACCCACTACCCACATAGCTGAATTAGTACTAAGCGGGGTTCCTTCCTTTGTGAAAAAGTCAAAGGACTAACAAGTACTCTTATTATGCTACGAACAATAAACGCTAGGGCGCGGGGCGGCAGTGTCATCGAATAGTATCGATACTTTGACAGTCGCTTCCGGACAGTGCGGCGGCGGCGGCGCGGCGGCGCTCTGCTGATATCGATAGTTATTGATGTGCTCGATATCTCATTAATTTATTATCGCAACGAGTGCAGTGGGACAGATCGCAGGTGATTATGATTCTAGGACCAAATTATATTTTTTTATTTTTACACCTTTCCTATAGGCAACATTCTCATTCTACCATAGGTGTGGTCCATAATTCCCATAATATAGAGATTTAGGAGATCGAAATAATTGGCAAAACATCAAATAATTTACATATCATTAGTGTATTTGCGGAGGGTTAGTTAGGCACAGGTGTACTAGACTACCATAGATACAGTTTGCTAATATTATTTCAGTTAGGCAACCTTAGAGCAATTATTTGCAAAATTGTATGAGTGTTCCTGCAGCATTTTTGCCTACCCCCTCGGGACAATCAATACAGTACGATTACATTGTTACTGCAGCGATTGTTTGATAAAGGAATACTCAAAATGCATGCAATGCAAGCCACACTTGATTCAATATTTGATTAAAATAACAAAGAGTTCCCACCATAACGGAAACGACGGACGGATTAAAACTCCGTAGGATATTCTTTGTACCAGAGAATCTATTTTAATTGAAAGTTGTCTACTTTACATAGCTGAGCGGGTGACGGACGTACAAACAGCTTACAATCCCACTTTAATTTATCACGAAATGTTGACACCGAATAGGGTTCGACAATGCGCACCGCTGAAACATCTACCACGGGTCTACGAGGGAAACAACGATTTTCCCGTTCCATTACGCTGTCCGTAACACATACAAAGAAAGCTTTCTCCGCAAAGACAGCATTGGATGTGTATATGATATTGACGATAGTAGATCTGTCCGTCCCAACGAACAGGGTAGGCTAGGGCTCGCCTCCCAAGTCCACAAAGCCTTACTTACACAAAAAATAAATAAAAATCTCTTTCATCTGGGACTGACGTCGCACCGGCTTTGATGGGAGCCTGTTATTATAAGTTACTTGTTATTTATAAATCGCCGAGATAATGGTGGGGCTGTCAAACGAACGATTCATTATAATACCATGTACATTATGAAAGACGCTCATTGTGTGACGACGACGAGCTGGACGGCACACGGTGACACTCGTGAGACCCTCTCTGGTCTCACTAATAATAGTTTTAACTTTCAAATTCAATTGCGAGAACTTTATACTTTTTATATCCAGTAAAAACATCATTGAACAGAATATATCAAACTGGACCGTTATAGCATGAATAATGAAGATCAGTGTTATTGTTCGACTTGTTATATACTTATTTATATATCGGCACAGACAGCTATTGAAAGTCAATATCTCAAGCTGTACCCAGCTGCGCTGCCTAGTTGGCGCCGCGACGTTCTAATCTCAGATTACATTCATCATTTCTTGAGGGGCTCACCAGACGGGCTAAGATAATCCTCTGAAACTCTATACTTATGTAAATACAGCACAATAAGGTTATTTAAAACGAAGATTTGTATGGAAATGCTTTCAGTCGGGGGACAGCGCCGTCGCCGATGGTCGGACGACACAATGCAAATGGCAGTAGTTTCTAAGAATAATAGAAATGAAATCATGTGAGCTCGACAAAGGCATATTTACCAATTAATCGTTTACCACGAAGGCTGGTGTGGTAGCCAATGGCACGTATGTGCTCGAGCGACGACAATGGCGCCGCCATAATGTTTGTTCGTATCACCTGCACCGCGCCGGAATCTTTGTCTCACGTCACGCGGCACATACCATTAAAACGTTTATTAGAAGCATTTCATTGTCCCTGATATGGTAATGAGCTCATTTAATTGGTGTTTTGAAAACAACTGCTTCGGGTGCGACACTCATTTCCTTGTAAATCTGTTATCGTGACATTACTGTTTAAATCAATTAAGGTCGTTTGGTTAACGTGTTTTCAGAATGACGAGTTCAGATTTCTTTCACGAACTCATCTATTTAATCGGTTTCCTTATACAATGATATACCTAATTCGATTTTTAATTGAATCGGATTTGCTGGGTATTTTTGGTTGACTGATGTCACACTACATAATTATTATTATTTAGATTTGGAGTGTATAGGGCGAAATTTGAATGTTACAACTTTTAAAAGGAACTTATTTTTAACTAAAACTTAGTCTAGAAACAGTTAATGTGCAAATTTATGAAAGCTACAAGCGAAATTTGTGTGTATTTGATAGTTAATTACCTCGCATCGAAAGCGCTGTTGTGACAATTAAAGCCCCTTGTTCTATTAATACAATTCAATACATTTATGGTAATGCACGAGTCTTACCAAAGGGAATGGTAAATGTTAGAGTTAAAATTGTGCGATCAGTGGACTCCCCGGAACGCAGAGAAGTGCAGTGTGCAGTGTGAAAGCAATCGATACTCTGCCAGCGTCATGTTCCACGCTGAGCCGAGCAAGCAGAGCAATATAACCTCTATAAGACCACTGTACAAAATGAACAGTAATTCGACTGCAGATACACTTACTACAACATTACTGAAACGTTGTAATGCATGGCACGACACTTTAAAAACGTGGAAAAAGGACGGTAGGGACTGATAAACTTTTATTTGGGGCCACAGAAGTGGTCGCGCCAAGTCGAGCAAAAGGCACAGCCGTACTATCTTTTCTCCAAGTAATTCAGGACACTTTCGACCCCCTGTAACTTCGTTGTGGATGAAGTTAGAAGCCTGAATTTTCAGTGACCAAGAGGTCGTAATATAACTAGATATATTCCCAAATTACATTCAATTTGAACCTGTAGTTTACGAACTATTGCAAGTCAAAGTTCCTTAATTTTGGCACTGACAAACTCACTCATTCACTGATGATCATAATTCTAAAGTACTTCTAGTATAATACCTTTTTTTTTGCGAGGAGGAAACCCTCAAAATGCTGCCAGCCTGATGGGAGGGGAAGGCTGGGGTGTGTTTTTACCGCACTAAAACCCGCCCGGTGGCCATCTTCCTTCCGTATTCTTCGGAGCCCTTCCAGTGTCACGCCTATTAAGGCCCGTCCCAGGGAAGGCCGCCTCCCTATCCCATCACTGTGCGCTGGACAAGGCAGCACGCGACCACCGCGTGCTGCCGTCATCCCTTAGGTCGGTTGGTGGGCGCACAAAAACCCCCGCTCTATGCAACCACGACCCCAGAGCCTATCAATGCCTGTCTAGGTATGGTTTGTATGAAAATAAAACTATTTTATTTTTATTTTGTCCTCCTATTTAAATCCCATTTAAATAGAAGTGATTTCAAAATTACTTTTGCAGTTCCTACTTATTATTTAAATAAATATGATTAAATGAAGATAATTAAAATAGATGTCTAATATTGAAACAGTCACTATAATTATATTATGTAACACCGAGAACTTGGTTTTATAGATCTCACAACTTTTTGTGTACAAGAACCACCTTGTGCGACTTGTAATTTTTTATATTTTCAATGTTGTATTGCTAATCGATGCACATTATAATAGTGAGCCTTCTGCATGTGCTAGGCAGTCAGTCTCACGTCGCGACTCAATAGTCAACTCTCAAGTTACAGACGCGCGCATGCACGGTGCACGGCCTGCGTCCTGCCTCGCCTCGTCTGCCTCGCCTGCCTCGCTCGCCTCACCTCACCGTTCAAAAGCCTGTCCGTTTCAATTTATTGCCCTCACTGAGCTATCGCAAAATGAAGTTTTCGTTTGATTGATCACGACCAAGTTCGTGCAATGTTTCATTCATGAGCATACATTTTTAAAATTCAAAACTTTCTCAGCGGCTTGCAGTCTGGACCGGACGTCCTCGGGCTTTTTAACAAACTGATTTCAAGCTACTGACAACCGTGACGCGCTGATGAGTGAGCCCACGAGGGGCTCCAGTACTTAATAGTTCGATTTCTAGTTTTAATTGAAGACGATAAAACCATTCAGCCTATAGTCAAACTTCGCCGACCTTTGTTGTTTTCAGAGAAGCGTGTTTGTTCATTCAGCGGCCATAGTGACAAACAGAATAAAGGCTGCTTATAATATTGTAATCGGTTTGCTCAGGCTCCTCCCGCGGTCCCCCCGGGTACCACCAGCCTCGACGCCGACGCTTCGAACAACCGTAGGTAAAAGACGCATATCAATATTTTTTAGGAATCATCAAACAGAACGATATCGGTTACTCAATGCACATAAAATAAGGAAGTACTTGTGTAGGATGTTATGAAATAAAGCACGTTATGGGGATATAAAGCGCCATTACTGTATTTTATGGTATTTTTACGCAGCCAAGTATGCCGGCCACCTAATGTATGTATGTATAGTGTATTTTTCCATTCTGTTTATAGCCTCGTCTTCATAAAGTTTGCACAGGCTGGTATCGAGCGACCCACTTCCACCGCTGGGCCGCGTGAACCAGTCGCCGACAGCTGCATCACACTACATTTCATATTCGGTGATATATTATTGTCGTCGTCGTCCCGTCGTACTGATTCACTGCACTTATTTATTATCTTATTATAAGGCAAAAACTGCAGTCGTCGGCACTCTCGTATTCATGTTTCCACGGCGCGGCACAAAAAAGCAGTAATTTTAATGGCTCCCCGAAGTGCTCGAGCACTAAACGGGAACAAAAGAGCACCCCAATTCGGCACTGCGCGGTTCTCGGAGTAAATTGCTTGTTTTTTTGTGCGAAAATGTTGGCGGCACCGGCGCTGCACACAATAGCTCATTATAGTGTGCTCCCCGAGCGCTCCCACCGCGCCGCCTGCCCCGCTAGCCCAGCCAGCCCAGCCAGCCCGGCCACCCCAGCCAGCCCGGCCACGACTCTGCGCTCTGCCTAAACAACTTTACGACTTTTCTTTTACGATTGACAATTAAAATGTCGGCTAACGACCTAACTTGGGCACGCATAAAAATGTTTTCGAAGATTTTTAGCGGAAATTCTCTGAATTTTCCACGCTCGGTGTTGTTAGCTGGTCGTGGCACAAACACAATAAAGTCATAAAACAACCTCAAACTTAGTGAAACAAATACCGACTTATACTTAGGATAAGGGTTGATAGATAACAGACCTCGAGTTTCCAAGTTATATCATATAGTAATGGGAGCTACGGGTGTTGAGTGGAGCGCCGATGCCACTGAAGTAAGAACAAAATGAATCTGTGACACGATAGTGACTACTGCAGGTTGTGGTACCGACTATCCCTCGGATGACATCTTAGTTTTGTTTAAAGTCAAAAGGTGCCTATTTATAAATACAAATATTAATCGAATGTATCCGCTAGGATCTACTTCTACGAACAGCTCGGCGATTTAGTAATTAACCCAAAAACGTGAAACTGTTTTCGGAAATCACTCGGACTAGCCGACGCGCGACCGGGAAACTCACGGATGACTAACGTTTTGATTACTCTATTAGTCAGCACTAGTGCAGATCTAGCCTACCTAATAATACTTATTACTACACTATTTAACATTTATATTAAAGTAACTCCAAGGTGGCGAGTGGGTAGATGGTAAATATCAACACAACCTGTTTATTACTCATCATTAGTCATTCATTTTGGTCCCTCTACGTACGTGGACGGATCATTCGTACAGTTCAAAGAAATTTGACAATATTACACGCATCATAATCTCTCATCGAACTTGTTTAGGGCTTAGTAGGACCTGTAATAAAGCCATACAAGCTTTTTTAAAGCTTGTATGGCTTTATTCTTAACTGAACAACATAAAAAGTATCGGAGTATTGCACTTCTTAGTAATGTTGTAAAGTATTAAAGTACGCCATTCTGAAGAAGGACGTGTAGTAGAATCTGAAAAAAGTCAAACGAAAGGAGTTCCTTTCTTTTAACTTTTAGCAGTATTAGTTAATACTGCTAAATACATTCATGGACGTTGATCTGTTGAATAATCCATACTATTTATAATAAATTTGTTGTCTCTCTTGCCTAAATTCGTGAACAAATTTTGATGAATTTCGCTATAGAGATTGATTGAATTTTAAAGAAGGACATGCCTAGTCTCATAGAGCCCTTTGGGATAACTGAAACCGCGGACAAGAGCTCATTAAAAATCTAAGCAAAAATAATAAGAATAGTTGCCTGACCTTCTAACACAAAAGAATGAAGAAGAGACGCACGGATATAATAAATGACGAGTCACAATATGCAAGCGTCGAGTTACAGATACAAATGCACCGTGGGATTTCGGTAAGCCATTAAACAGGAACTCCATATTTAAATCGTCGTCTTAGTACAAGCTCGCTAATCCGGCCCTCTCGCATACATGTAGAATTCCGTCAGCGTCGTCAACACAATCCGCGAGGGTCGCCAGCAGGTGATTTACTTGGGGCTCCTTTATCCTCAACTTGAAGGAATTGGACGAGTCTTGCTAAGCTGTTGTAAATATTATTTATTTACGGACAACCTTTTTTCTCGGGAACAAACCTCTTTTCAATTATTGTCAAAAGGAGCTTTTTAGGGTGAACTCGTTGTTCTAAGGTATAAATCTTGACAACCACGTTGAATTCTTTATTCTAAACGTGAAGAAATTACTGTTGTTGACGAAACAAAACAAAAAACTCATTCATCTAGATTCAATATGAAATGGACGAATAGTTCGACGGTTTACTCATATCTATGTATATGTACATAATACAAACTTTTTATTCATACAAATTAACAATTAAACACAACGAAAAAGAACCGCCCAATCGGTGGAGCTGTTCTTAAGTGAAGGATGACTGATGATATAGTAATACATGATTTTTATTTATATACTATACATATTGCACAATTGGATACTCAGGTGATATCTACCTCAGTAATCTTATAATTATAGCAGACCTATAAGTCTGTAATACCTCCCACAACAGATTATCTGGTTGCGGTACCTGAACACATGAAACGTTTATTAGTAGATACGTAAAACCGTTAAAATGTAAGCACTATATTACCTACTACATGTAGGTATACTATGTATGTATGTATAGATGAAGCACATGCCTTTTGATTTTAATTATGTGACTAACATAAACATACCATCCCGCCTGTATTCCCCAAAGGGTTAGGCACAGGTGTATTAAATGTACACCCACAGTTTCTCCGATACGTTTAAGTCTCATGTAATAGGAGACGGGAGACGAGCCTATTTAGTTACCGTTAACAGAATACTGATTCCAAACTGTTACTGAAAATTTCATACAAAAACACGATGACACTGCTCGAGGGAATCGAACCCCGGACCTCTAGTGTAGCAGTCGCACTTGTGATCACTGGGCTAGTCTGTAATCAATGAATCACTATTACGCCGTTCAAACAGACAGTAGCTCGCATAATTGAAAAATGACACGTAAAAAATAGGTTGCAACTCGAGAGCACTACACTGACCTAGTTGTGGGCGGCAGCGGCGGCGCCAGCAGCGGCGGCACTGGCTCGGCACCGGCACGGCACCCACAGCCCACTACAACACTCGCCGAGCAAGCTGTGCATGTCTAAGTGCCGCCTTTATAAATGCCGTATGATGCACTCCGATACACTGAAACTATCTGAACAATTGCTGAAATGTTTATGTGAATATTTCTGAGTTTAAATTTGTGCTTGGGTAATGCCAAATTGCCAATAGGTTCACCAATTATACTCGTATTAATAGGGATCTAAAATTTAGTTCGATCACATCTTTGTTTGTTATCTCTAGACCTCACTGGAATGCTATGTATTCGACGCCAGCTCAAGATATATAATTGGACCGTGTTGTAGCTACCACTAAATAGTATTGAAGTAGCTAGTAGTAGTACCTTCAGCAGCTTGAGCCTAAACCTAGGGGAACGGGTACTGCAGCGCGCGCCTTGCAGAAAAGCTGCTGGAGGTCGGGAGCAAAGTGTATGCTGGTATGCATTCCCGAGTCCCACAGCTCCGACCGTAGGCTCAAAAGGCCCGCACTTGCTTGCTTCACTCGGTACTAGTCCGACATCATACCCCGTCGGCCTATATGAAGGGGGATCGGGTACTTACACGAAGAAATTCCGTGGGTACCGACGTGATACGTAGAATTAATGTATGATTTGATTTGAGTAATGTGAAAACCACAATAATAAATCATTACTGCTACATTATGTTTTTTCGTTATTGTTTTGAAAAGCAAGTAAGTTTTTGCTAGAAGCATAAACTTGCTTTTCAATTGTCAGGTGTTCAATTGTCACTGACGTCACCATAAAGACGTGAATTCAGAATGAGAAGCAATTCAAAATATTTGGTTGTTGTTGATTGAAAAATATTTTTATACTATGCACGATATTATGAACCATAAAATTATTAAAAAAAAAAAAGATTTAGGTAATCACAAGTGTTATTATAATAATACAGTTCATGTATTATTTTGATAATGTAATTATGCCGTATAAATTGTCAGTCTATTTTACATTTTAATTTAAATTTTGATAAATTTGTAATTTGTTATTTCTATTTAATATTTGCATACTTACCTTAACCAAGGTAGAACATGTTGTGCTGTCACTATTTAAATAAGAACTTTTGTAACACTGTTCCCACGAATTCTAAATAAATTAATGACATTCATTCATGTGAAGGCAAATTTCGACCTGTTCGGTGGGACTCGCGGTGGCTTTGTAACCAGAAGGCGTAGGTTCGAATAATATAATATAATATTTTTGGGACATCTTTACACAACACCATCTAGTCCCAAACTAAGCAGAGCTTGTACTATGGGTACTAGACAATGGATATAATACTTAAATACTTTTTTTTTTTGTAAATAAAACTAATAATACATAAGAAACACCCAGACAAACACAAATACTCGTGTTTAATCCACACAAATATTTGTGTCCTGTGGGAATCGAACCCACGACCCAATGATCAGCAGTCCGGCACTCGAACCGCTAGACCACGGAGGTCAAATCCTATCACAATCCTGCCGCGGTCGAATTTTTCCTTCGCTTTCCTTTAAATAACTTTAAAATCTTAGCAAGGAAAATGCCACAAATGCTAAGGGATCATAATTTTTTCATCAAAATTACCTACGTTTACTGTGAATCGATCCAACGTTCCACTAAACATATTTCTAGTAAGATGCACGATGTCGCCAGAAGGGACGGACGAAAATTCATAGTCATTTTTACGAAACGGTATCCGATATCCGAAGCTACAGATGGCTGCGGGCAGTATCAGTATTACTATTTGAATACAGAATCAAATAGAGATACCTAGAGATATCAATGTCATATTTCTTCTTTCAGGAAAAACATTGTTATGCAACTAGAAAATTGCGCCTAATAGCATAGCCTGTAATGGTTCGCTCGCTGATACAGCCTATTAAAGAACATAAGTGCGCATATAGGTCATTTAATAACTATTATTATACATATATTAGCAAGCACTGATTAAAATTTAAATAATACTGCAGACGCGCTCACTGGGAATTAACCACATTGCCGCGCGGGAGCGACAACGGCAAGGCACCTCGCTCCACATGGTGCCGCCCGCCGGTACATAAGAGGCAAACTTTTACAAAATAAAATAGTAAATAAATGACTCTCTATTAGCGTGTTGCAGAAAGTACTGGCTTGTGAGCCACGCGGGGATCTCTTAAACTCTCGGACAGAGCAAATAAGTACTTGTATGGAATAACTATTACAGTCTAGCAAATGTTAATCGTGAGTGCTATAATTCAATTGTTTTCTATTAGACCATTAAAATAGGTACTTTTGGAAAGTAAAAGTAAGTAGTTGCACCGTTCTAAAAAGTGAGTGAACAATAACTGGCAATAAACTCCATAAACGGTCCTTTAAAATATTTTATTATTCTGATTACAATTTCATTCTGGATAGTTTTTGCGAATAATGCAGTTTTATGTATACCTAGGTATACATACAATTATACAATGTAAGTAACAATATTATTAAAAAAAAAAACAAATATTGCTGCAATTGAATCGACTTCTCTCTACTTTCTCTCTACTACTCTGCGTTTTATTCCCTACAGCTACAACATGGTTGGTAGCTGTAGGGAATAAAACGCCACAGGATAATATTTAAGTGTGCATGACAACTTCAGACCGCTAAGCCATCGGAGGGCACACTATAATTATAAGGCCATTATATAATTATATCAAACAAGCACAAATATTTTTAGATTTAAAACTTTTTCTGGCATCAATATTTCAAAAACCTTACCCCAAGGTGTATTTATATCTGTGACTCAACTTCTAGCCAGCATACATAATACTTACATTGTGACATGTTATTTACTATATCCCTTTTTTTGCGAAATTTAACACAAAAACCTATGTCTTCATGTATCTTCATATTTTTAGGGTTCCGTACCTCAAAGGGAAAAAACGGAACCCTTATAGGATCACTTTATTGTCCTTCCGTCCGTTCGTCTGTCTGTTAAGACCCTTTTTATCAGGAACGCGTGGAGGTATCAAGCAAAAATTTATATAAAATACTCAGGTCTACTGTCCCTTGGAGCTGTGAAAAAATCCAAATTCTAAGCCAATGCAATCAAAAGATACAGTCGTTTATGCCGCAAATTTCAGCAAATTTTCAAAACTCGCAAGGGAATCAAAACCTACAGGGTACTTCCCGTGAACTCAGAATCTTGAAATTTGTTACGCAGCAACGTCTTATAGCACAGATAAAGGAAAAATTACTAACTAAACTAGCAACCGAATATTATAAAAAATTATACGACACTCCAGTACCACTAAATGAAGCACACCGAATGGTTAATACAAACGACAACCACATTCCTGTAATAACAGCTATAGATGAAGCAGAGGTACTAAATAACATCATGAACTTAAAATCAGACAAAAGCCCAGGACCCGACAGCATAACAAACGAAGTGCTAAAACACGGTGCATCAATATTAAGCTACCCATTGTCATTTTTATTTAACCTACTTGATACCGCTACCACGCCATCTCAATGGTCAAACTCGAACATAATATTAATATACAAGAAGGGAAATCCAAAAAACATCTCAAATTACAGACCTATAAGTTTATTGCCAAGTCTCTACAAACTATTCTCATCAATTTGTGAAAAAAGAATAAGCTCTACCTTACAAAAACATCAACCGTTTGAACAAGCAGGCTTTCGCAAGGGATTCTCTACAGTCGACCACATTCATACTTTAGAGCTACTGATAGAGAAATACCAAGAACAGCAAAGACCACTATATGTCGCGTTTATAGGCTACCAAAAAGCCTTTGACACATTACTTCACTCAAGCATCTGGGAGGCGCTTAAGCTACAAAACGTGGACAGTGCGTATATTGAAGTTTTAAAGAAAATTTATGAGAAATGCACAAGCAAGGTAAAATTAGAAACCTCAGGCCCACAAATAGCGATAAAAAGAGGGGTAAGACAAGGAGACCCGCTATCCCCAACACTTTTTATTTCTGTGTTAGAACATGTTTTTAGGCAACTAGACTGGAATCAAAGTGGTATCCTTATAAAAGGCTCATATTTCAACCACCTAAGGTTCGCTGACGACATTGTCATAGTACCTATCTGAGAGCTCTAGCCAATTACAACACATGATTACCACACTTCACAACGCAAGCATACAGGTGGGCCTTGAAATGACCTCGTCCAAAACAAAAGTCATGACCAACAGTATACAGAAACCTATAAACGCTAATAATGTACCACTCGACTATGTAAATGAGTATACATATATACTTAGGTAAGCAAATTTCGTTTGATAGAGATAGCAATTTACTGGAAGTTGAACGAAGAGTCAAACAAACATGGAATAAATACTGGAATCTAAAAGAAGTATTCAAAAGCGACCTCCCAGTAGATTTGAAAAAGAAGGTGATGGACTCAAACCTCCTGCCATGCCTAACATACGCATGCCAAACCTGGAAATTTAATAATACTATTAAGAACAAAATTACTACATGTCAAAGGGGAATGGAACGGAGCATGCTAGACATAAAAAAACAACATAGAGTCCGTCACACAAAAATTAGATCAATATCAAAAACAATCGACGCACTCACACATGCACATAAACTCAAATGGAGATGGGCAGGCCATATTGCAAGACTGCAAGATAATAGATGGGCCAAGAAGATGACGTCTTGGATGGGACCGCTTGGCAAACCGACCACATACACGCTGGGACGACGAGATCATACGCATAGCCGGTCCGCGTTGGCTTAACGTAGCGAGAAATAGAGAAAGCTGGCATTCTCTGGAGGAGGCCTTCACCTCAGGGGTTCTCAAATATAACTGTTAATTTATAAAAAAATATTAATGTAAATTTAGAGAAATATAAGGCTTTTTTATTTTTATTAAAGGAAAAATTGCGAAAACCGTAAATTTTTTGTTACATCATATTAAAAATATTTTTAATAATTTTAGTTACTACCCCTTTCCTCATGAACGCGTAGAGATATTAAATTGAAATTCATATCAAATACTCAGGTCTATAGTATTATAGACCGCTTAAAGATCTTTAAGCTGTAACAAAATCAAACTTCTATGTCAACGCAATCAAAAGTATACAGGTTTGTACGGAACGCTCGGTGCGCAAGTCCGACTCGCACTTGGCCGGTTTTTTTTTTTTTTTAAAGTCCCGGCAATTATATTACTACTATTGTATTTGTTAACCTTACAGTTTCTTTAGAGACTATCTTTCCAATCGCCAATTACATTATCTGAAGATAGCAAATATGTTGGAGACCTCGCCCAGTCTTTATACAAGACTAGCTGTTGCCTGCAGTGTCAGTCGCATTCCTAAGGAAATTTAACAAAACAGACAAACAGTCACATTTATACGGATTAAGTAAATGTGCTAAAATAAACTCCCGAGAAACATCAGGACGGGCCCCAAATATTATGTTGGACATCGAACCCAACGGCTCTCGCTGCAACCTGCGATCTGCCGATCTCTAGACTGTGCATTTCATCGTAGATACGTAGTACAATGTCATTGTGTGCATATCTGATGCTGTGATAGTTGCGGCTAATGCGGCCGGTGGGTATCTTACATCTGCAGTCTGCAGATACCATCAGCGGAGGCACGGCGGCGCGCGGCGCGGGCGCGGGCGCGGGCGCGGGCGCGGGCGCGGGCGCGGGCGCGGGCGCGGGCGCGGGCGCGGTGGCGACGACGTCACGCGAACAACTCGCGATTGTTTGCAACTCAACCATTGTGCGCCGGCCATATTTCACACACGCATTCATTTCCCCACAAAGAAATGAAATATCGATTCATGGAACACCAGTAAAGCGATCACGAACAATTGTTGCTTGCAATGCACCTTTAAAAACCTCACCACGGGTAAAGACAGGTAAGAATATGCAGCGAGGTGGAACTTATTACTATTTTATTAAAACTACGTAAAAGGTATGTAACACAAGTGCCCAGTGACATCCATGTGTAAATGTAGTTATTTATTTGTAAAGAACTACCTGTGTGATCTATTCACTGCTTCCCAGTGTTTAAGCAGATAGGACGAAACAATTCCTCGAAGTAGTAAAATTCTCCAATAAGGCTTTTGCATAGTCGGAAATATAAGATCGTACCCTAAAACTTACTTACCTAATGGATCCCTCCTTATCGTGGGTATGTAGTCTCACGGACGCATGCAGACCCGGATCCACCATCTGCGGGTAGGCCATACTAGACATCATAAATGTCCACTGGAATCTAGTCTAGACTGACAGGTTTGTTTCCCGCAACAAATAAAACTGGTGAGTGTTGTGACCCGCAGCGCATACAAACATTTGTGCCGTAGCGGCGCGGGGCAGCAATTTATTTTAATTTATATTGATAGAATAGAAGGTACAAGTGTTTCATGCATGATCTGAAGCACATCTGCATGGCCTGATATAAGTGGTCTAGACGATATATCGATCGGTATCTCAGCAGGCATCGAACCCGCATCGACGTTCATTATATCGTCGCCTGTCACTTGACATTTGATCGTGGAATTAACTCAAGCGAACACACGCAACCACAGAATGGTTGAGGAAACATTTTATACAAAATAACGTTGAGTTACACTAATGCATGGTAAAAAACTTTTAAATAGGTAAGATTGAACCTAGTGAATGCGGGAAATAAAGTTAATGGTACATGTACCTGTCATCATCATCAACCCATAACTGTCTCACAGCTGGGCACGGGTCGTCTCTCAGATTGAGAGGGATTAAGCTATAGTCCACCACGCTGACCTAGTGCGGGTTGGCAGACTTCACATACCGTCGCAGGTCGAGTAAAATCTCTTGTGCCAGCAGGTTTTCTCACGATGGTTTCCTTTACCGTTTAAGCGAGTGATAATAGTGCATGTATAGCACCAATGAATTTGAAATTGCACTTATGTATTGAAGTGTACGTTTGGTGTGACAGAAAAGACTATAAAAGCAGAATAAATGCTTTAGAAATGCTTTCCTTGCTTGTACTTACACATATGTGCTATGTAATTCGGAATGATATATTGAGAAAATAATGATTAGTGTTATAAGACAACGTTGCGGTTTGAAACATGATATAGCGACGCGAATTGAAAATAATGGGCTGAGATGATTGGGGCATGTTGGGAATTTGTTTAAAGATTAACAAAATGGACTTTTAAGGCAAAATGACAGTGCGAAGCGTCGGTGCACTCTCTCAGAAGGATTTATACCAATGTTATTGGTGAGGTCAGTATGAATGAGAAGATATATGTATATATATACATTATGAGCGTGGACGTAAGTACCATTCAGCAGTTTCAGCCTACTTCTGTGGAATAAAGGCGCGTGAGTGTGTGTATCCAGGATGGCGTGCCTCGTGGTTTTGAAGTTCCACGTAGCAGTACCTATATGTGCTTTATAAACCACCACGCTGTGTTACCAATACTGTTTCTCCATTCGTGGGTATGTGTGAAGTATGTTGTTTACTTTGTTTTCGTGGTGCGCCTGCCGCCTGCCCACACGCGTGCTGGTAGATTATACGTCACTCGAAGCGGTGGTTACTTGAGCCTACAATACTGGCGCACTGTGCGGCCGTGTGGGCTGCACAAACATGCCATGTGTTCTGGACTTTACTAGGTTCAATTCAGGTCAACTTGATTGATTGAGAGTTCGTGTAGCCTCGCCTTTATTGAGATGGACTTCACGCCGTGTCTACCGTACTTAATGCTATTTATTATTATGTACTTCAAGCTCTATAATTATTTATAACTAACGATTTGTGTCGAAAAACAGACAGCTTACAAATTGTGACGGTATCAGCATAGGTTGTAATTTTCTAATAAAGCGAGGGATTGTTACCTGAACATTGTATTTTGATCGTTCAGTTGTGTTTTGAATTAACTTAAATAAGTATCATCAGTGTACACACTACCTTTTAATCTCAAATAGGATACATGTACATAGACCCTAGCGCAGCGGCGCTTACACAAAATGTATGGCACGGAAGGTCTACTAAATCTACTCTCAAACGTTTTGCTGATCTAACGATTCAATTCCACCACACTAATTGCGTCGGATCGACAGTGCATATTCGACGACGTCTGTAGTCTAGTGGTTCGCGTGTCGGGCTGCTGATCACGAGGTCGTGGGTTCGATTCCCACAAACCACAAATATTTATGTGATGAACATAAGTGTTTGTGTTTGTCTGGATGTTTCCTATGTATTATAAGTATGTATTTACAAAAAAAAAAGTATAAATATAAGTATTATATCCATTGTCTAGTACCCATAGTACAAGCTCTGCTTAGTTTGGGAGTAGATGGTGCTGTGTAAAATTTATTAAAAAAAAAAATGTTCGGACAGTAAACCGGGTAGGTACATTCGTATATTAGCAGCACAACCATAAGCATTAAGCATAGTGTAACATATATCCATTGTGTAGTACCTAACCATAGTACAAGCTCTGCTTAGTTTGGGACTAGATGGTGCACTGGAAAAAAATCCGAAAATATTGATTATTATTTATTTATAGTATAGTAACAGTTCGGTAATAAACTTTAAAAATGTTTTTAAGTGTTTTAACCTGTTATTAATGTATGTAAATAAAATATTTAATTTCGTATACGATCTTTAATGCAAATAAGTACATAAAACATATTTAGGACTGTATGTTCACAGTTGAATTGGACATCGTATACCATCACTTGCCAAAAAACATATTAAGATACCTATTGTAATCATTCATTCGCCAGCCAAAGAATTAAGAATATTTCTCATTTATGTCAAGAGATTGTTATAATAGGAAAATTATTCATTTGGTATTGTGAGCCTTCTGCAGTAATTGTTGAGTAGCGTTAATGTTCAAAAATGTCGTAGTTAGCCAGCCTAACCCTCGGCGTGGTGCGCTGCAGGCTGCAGGCGGCAGGCGTCCCGCGCGGCGCGTCGCACACTGGGACCCGTTCATACAACGTAATGCTCAAAACTCGATTTTCAAATTTAGATTTTTTTTTATTAAGTATCGATAGACTTAAGAATGTATCACACCATATCTACAAAATGCTGAATCAGTAACTGCTATCACTACAAATTCAATGATGTGGGCTTATAGTCAACTTGGAGCTGATGCACTGGAGAGCAGGTAGCAGTTGCTGATTCAGCATTTGTAGAAATGATATGATACATTCTTAAGTCTACCCTTACATAGTTTGTTTTTTGAAATACCCTCATTTTGAAAATCGAGTTTTGAGCATTACGTTGTATGAACGGGTCCCAGTGTGCGTCGCCGACGCGCCGCGCCGCGCCGCAGGCTCTAATATCACAAATCTGCAGTAATTGCGCCGTCGCCGCCACTCGCCATGCGTTCCACATCAAAGCGAAGCCCCGGGACCAGCCACACCGCGACGAGATTCCAGCTCCGCACACACCGTCACATCACAAAGGGGAAATTTACGAGCTGAAGCGAGTGTGAGCACGGTGTTTTACTGTGTCGGTGATCAGACGAAGCTCCCTGTAATGGAGGATTCAAACAGTTCAATTATGTATTACGGGATAATTAATTCTGTACTTAATACATGTTACGTGGGATTGATTATTAGTATATAAATAAAACCGATAAATAACAACTCGCTTTAACCATATATATACAAAATTTGTTTTTACCTATTATTAGATACTAGAATTTGTCGCTTGGCGTAGAGAACACGGATTTTAGTTATTGACGTGGCGGTCAAAAGGTTAATGAAAGGTCGTGTGATCCCAGCAGTTTCTTTTTTTTTTGTTAGTGGAAGAAACATCACCGTGCTTGGTATTCAGCGTTACCTAAAGCAAATTAGCCTATAAACAGTAAGTTATTAAACATTAGAAACTATTTTTTTTTGCATTTATAAAGCGTCATGCTGCAAAAGATATGTTACCCTTCTTTTTGTTTGTTGAAACTAGTACTTACCTACGGAAAGTGACTGTAGAGTCCATATAGGTTACTATAATATAACTTACTATTAAAATAATTATTAGTACTAGCTTATAAAAAGTGTAGGTATTGGTTCCTAATGTCAATGAATTGAATAGACGACCTTTGATCTTTTAACAAACACAACAAAAGGTTACGTCGACATAAAAGGCGGACGACGGGGACTACTTGCCGAAGTAATCAACATACTGTAGAGCAAAGATCCGCCAAATAATGTTATAGCGATAACCTCCACATTACCTTTTATACTACCGTATATTATACTACCGTCACAAACAGAGCTGAGAGAGAGCTGCTGAAACCCGGCCTATGTAAGACTATACACCGAGACGTGTCGCACAGTCTCGTAGGTACGAGTTAGAGCCGAGGAAACCAAACGGTCGCAGGGAGATCAAGTAATTTAATATATTCGTCGCGTCCCGTGGGCAAGGTACCTACTGCGGAGTGCGGAGTGCGGGCACAGCCGGCGGCGACGCCGACGCCTCTCTGGGTACGAATACAATGTTACCTGTTATCAGACATAGACAGACATAGATTGTAGCGTATAGTATTTCAATGTTATAAATAAGTTCGAGATCTTGTGAAAATGACAGGAATTCATGACAAACAGGAATTTGAGTTAAATGATGAATGGTGGAGACGGAGACGGTTTTCGCGATTCTGTCGGTGATGGTGTAGCGTGGTGATTCAAACTCTTTATTCACTGTTATTTACCTATGGCGACCATGAAGATTGACTTACAGTGTGGGTGTGAGATACCAGATGCGTAAACTGAATATCAATATGTACAGACTAAACGGCAATTGGGTTACCTACAGTCGAACACAGACATATCGGTCTTCTGTCTTTGACGACTATCGAAAGTGTTAGTATGAAGACTGAACCAGAGCCCATCGGCTTAATATGCCCAATCTAACTAAAGATGGCCGACCATCCGGAGATTGAGCCACGGCCCTTCATAACTGACGTAACTACCGTACATACCTACGGAATATAACTATTAATAATGTCTTAATTAAGTCAGGCAGTCGCTTAACACTAGTACTAGCAGCGTCATATTATCATATAGGCGGTGATGTAGGCACTCTGGCCACTAATCCGTCCGCTAAGACTACTTACTAATGGATTGGTAATCAAAGGCAATTATATTAATGTCTACGAAGGTTGTTCATTAGGCGTCGCCGAGCTGGGATAGCTCCATGTGTGCACACGTTATGATGATTTGGATGTGAGCTTAATTATCTTCAGCCATAATGATTGATGACACTATATTTAAACGACCTTATTATTAATAGCGCTACCGTAGTTATGTGTATATAGATGACCCGCTCGGGGCACACACTACCCGTCATGTCGAATTTCTTTCAATGAAATTCAGTATGTGAAGGAAAAATTCGACATGACGGGTAGGTATCGCGGTGGCTTAGTGGTCATAGCGTCTGGTGTACCGAACCAGAAGACGCAGGTTCGAATCCTGCCCGCGGTCGTATTTTTCCTTTTCTAAATAATTGTATTCCTTATTCTAAATCCAATATAAGTTTATAAAATCGCAACTCTTGATCATCTTCTCTGAAACATACCTAACTTCTAGATTAAGATAGCTATTCGGCAGTATTCGGGAGTTTAATTTTAGTTAAGTACTGTGAATGCGTCTACCTATCCACCGTTATATCAAGCAAGCCTTGACCTGTCACACTAATGCCGAACACAACCTGATGTGGACTCCGCAATGGTGCAGTGCACGCTCCAGTAACGACAGCCATTTTGCTTACAAAACAAACATCCAAAAATGATCTCCGGCGTCAGAGCGATGACCAATCAACGCACGACTATTATTTATGCTCTTATCAAAAGACACTTCCATTTTGTGTTTTTTAATGGATTTTTTGTGCACTCCATCATAATAGCTTAACGATGCAATGCACGTCCCTGACGGCTCACAATTTAGCTATTCAACAGAAATCCCATCAAATTGTGTTCGTAATAAATTTTGCGTTATGTATGACTGATATGCCATATGTACGTGACGCGAGGGGAGAATTATTTTTATAATAAACTGATTACGTTCATGTAAATATAAAGGACAATAGTGAATCGTAGGGTAGGCTCCGAACGACAGCAGCTCAAAACTGAATAGCTAGTTGTATTGTCAAATTCGCTTCTTGTAAACTTTAATTGAAAGGATAAGGGAGTATTGAATCAATAGTTTGGACTGCACAGCATAGAGCATTCACTTTTTATAAATCACGTTTCGAGTCGATCCACTTCGTGGCTCCGTGACATAACCCCACAATGCATTATTCACTGCGGTCGTCGACATTTGACAGTTGTGCCTACCTAGCAACCTATGTACCAATGAACCCTTGTTGATTACTCGGCAGGAAGACGCCGGCAACCTAAACAATATAATTGACGTCACTTCGAATAAATTATCTGTGACCCGCTGCCAGCCCCGCGCATTGTGTCGAAAATATTCGGAATCCGGGACGTTTGCCGGGCTCGGGCGGCCATTGTAGCTGCCGCGCACCAACAATACACTAGCACTAATTAATACTTCTATAGATCCGGCGAAGGGTTTGTCTGTTTTTACTGGAACACGCTCTGTTTAGGTTTTAGAAGAACTAGGCCAAGAGGCATCTTTCTATTTTACCAATTTCAGAGAAATTGTTACTTACATTTTACTAAAACGACCTTTTAATAAGCTCTGGAGAATAACTCACTAATAGCTTTCCAAATAAAAAGCAAACAAGATACAGAAGTATCATTCAAGTTGCCCAAATCTACCTGAAGCACGTTTATGTGGCTTGAACTATTTTCGACCCTATGAAACCCGACCTTTTACTATTAAAATATCTTCCCCAGTTTCTGTTTACTATTCATCAGGATAAGTTCCCATGTGGCAAAAACCGAACGTAGCAGCCGCAGATTTGTGTAGATTAAAACTAGTCATAAGACTACTGAGTACAAAAGCTTGTGTTACCTACTATCGAGGAGCAAACATTGTGTTGTGTTCCGAGGTGTGGACTCGTACCGATCCGCGGCACAAACTAGTGGCGTTGTTGAAGAAAGTTTTACTATACCAACCATCAATACATTATTTATAATCGGTCAGTGCACCACACCTCATTGTGTGGAACACATTTAGAAGTCAGACAGGTCGATACAACAATGAAACTTAATTAGCCTTCTAATGAGAAGAAAGGCATTGTTTTTATTATTGTTCTGTAATTGTATTTTAGGTTCCCTGGAGCGGAGTAGAGTACGCGTTGTGACAGCTAAAGAAATTACACACACGCCTTAGGGGTGGGTAGGAAGTTAGGAACTACCGAATTTGAAATTATGATTGAAACATTTATTCAGCTGCAAATGAGACATGTAACTACATAAACAATTTTATATTAAAACAAAAGTAACAACAGAAAAGATATCACTTTCGGCATTACATATCAATGCGTTTCTACAAACAGCCGTCATATAAATCCTTTTGTTAATCGCCTGTCGTTCATTGTCTACCTATATGACAACCATATGCACATTCGTTTCAATAAATTCCCGTCACTACGGTCGTCGCCGCGTCGTCTTTTCAAAAGCACACTTGTCTTATCGCATCATTCCTCAATCTATCTATCATTCAGTTACACCACCCATACTTCACAAGACACGCATTTCTCTAGCATACTTATAACTACATAGTATAGGTACCTACTTTTGTCTTCTAGCTCGCCCAACGTTCACTTCCATACATAAATGTGATACCGGTACAATATCTTGGATAGGATGCTGTGCCTTGACTTTGACGTGGAATAGTGAGCTACAATGTAAAAACAAAGTATTACTTACAGGATACATCTGTCCAATGTAACTCAAACATTTCAAAGATTTTCTCTATTTGTGGCAATGTACAGACTCCACAACACAACACTACATAGTACCTAGTTCTATGTACTATGTAGTGTTGTCTTGTGGAGTCGTTTGTGCCATGTCGATACGATGCAGGGTCTAGCTTAATATCAGTTCAGATTTTAGATGTTTCTTTATGTCAGAATTTGACAGTTTTGAATATATTTGTTTGGATGGTTCACTGAGCTTAGAGGCTACACAAAGACTGATGGTATGCGTAAATCAATACGAAAATCAATATTATTAATTTATTACAAGTCGGTAGTTTCATTTTTCACCATAAAAACTTTGATCAACGGACGGCTCATTCACTATTGTAATTCCAGTTCGAGAACTATGTACACTTAGCATTTTATTATTATACGTATACCATTCATTCGTGACATGAGAAACAACAGAACAACAAAGCTAAAGCAATATCTATTGTCAGACCACAAAGGGGTTACCTACTTAGTGCAGTGTCGTAAACAGCAGTACACTAGTGTACACCCCTCCCTCCCGCCGCGCCGCGCCGCGCCGGTGCCCCTGTCCCCTGCGTGAGGCAGTTTCGCCATCCTTGAGAAATAAATAAAAATAAGTGGGAGCGGAAATGAAAAGGGTCAATGTGATCTCAGCAGCCCCAGGGAGGTCGCCGCCGCCGCGCCACCAGCCAGGGAATCAATAAGGAACCACAGCTCGCAGCCACTCCACAGTTTCTTCTCATTGTATGTGCTTGAACGATTTCTTTTTATATAAAAACCTTTACTAAACGTAATGCGTGAGAACGTTTCTTGCCGACTATTAAAAAGTGGTTCCGGCATCACGCGAAAATTGTTAAACGGAATTTCACGGTTTGAAAGCTTCGAGATCCGAAGTAAAATTTTTGAAATTCGACCACGGAACGGAGCCAGCGGTAATCGTTTGGCAAACATTTAACAAGCACAATGAAGGTATTAGCCGATCGCTAACACAATGGTTCGTAACGTTTGAACAAGTCGGCAAAGGCCTCGTGAGTGCATTTGCATTAGTATGAGGTGCGCGCGCGCCGCCTCCGGCCTGGCGGACACACCCACGAGAACCAAGCCTCTTGTTGCACTCGCTCGCTGTTACATTATGGCATCGCTATTTTACTAAACTTCCTCAGCAGTTACAAGAAACCATCGCACTAACAAAAAGTCACGACTCACGATTAGCCACAGTTCGTACAATTCCTATCCTACCTCCACCATAGAATTTAAAACTGTTTGCCGTATGAAACGTCAACTTGATTGTCATAATAAATCGAAGGACGCGCCATTTATCCAAATACATTTTATTAAATTATTTGGGTTTCTAACTTTCTATAGATTTGCAAACTTTGGTAGCTATCGACGAACTCACAAAACAAACGGTTTGAAAGATATAGAAATACAATAGCTATAGTACCCGTTTTTAAGGGAAAGCTGTAACTTATGTATTTGATAAATAAAATCACAACTTTCATATTGAATGCGGACTGCTGTGCAAAAATGCCTTCGTGAGAGACGCAGAACACAATGTATGTCGCCTATTTATAAAATACCAGCAAACTGAACTGTGCCTTTTATAAGCATTACAACTACAAGTTTAGGAAGTAAGAAATCATTTTATCATGTTCGCTATTTATCATACAAAATCAAAAATTCGCATATCGACTCGTATAGAATAACTTTTATTTCCCCAGCCTAATGATCGATTTCCAAGTAAAACGATACCACGGTAATATTATATTATTACCGTGACCGTGACGATACGTTTTAGGAATTAATTTACGGTACCACTGTGTAATGGTACTATAAATTCATTCTTAAAAAGTACTACTGGGTAGTAAGTTAATCATTATAGTATTCAGCGCGATTCGAGTTACTGATAGTCCTGTCTGTTTTGTGTCCACCTCCTTAAACTCTATCCTGCTTTAATGTTTCTTTTAATAATTCTGTATAATATTAGATCTTTCCTGACTTTTGTAATATTTTGGTACAATAGGTGTGGCCCAGTAAAAGATAAGTAGCGTACCTACATAAATATGTCTGCTGTGAAACAGGCGGCTGACGACACCATTGTGACGGGTCGACGTCCTTTGTTGTTAGTTTTTTCTATACTCCCCGCTGCGCTGTATTATCCAGTAGGATGGTAGATTTAACTCAATAGTAAATTGCTTGTTGCAGATTATATACGGAGAAAAATTGATTCACATTTTTTAGTATTTGGCACAGGAATATCAAATTCACACAGTTGTAACTTACTGGTTATTTTTTAAGCTTCAGTAGGGATCAGAAAGATTTGTAAGGGTGCAGAGGCTTAGTTATGATATGTTGCTTCTTTCTCTCAATGATATTTGGTCCTAAAATATTTAGTTTTGTAAACCAACTATTTATTATAAGACATCAATATTTATATATTCCACGTGTAGAAGGGGTGAATTTAGTTAAATGATAAAGCGATAATTTAAGATAAATAAATGTAATAACTGGACCAAAGGTTGACTAATATAAAGGAGCGAGGGAGCACACGCGATGACCGCTAATCGTGTACTGATCATTAAAATAAATTTGCAAGCTTATGTAAATTGCTTATTTGACTATCGTGTACGGTTAGATCGTAGGTACACCACGTTACCATTACATAAGTACATAAGATATCCATTATCCATCTTACATATTTGATTATGTAACCTAATATAAATAAATATCTATCTAAATATTCGCTTATCTTAAACAATTCAAATCCTATACACTTTGTATTGGAAGTTTATCTTATATTAGTGATAATTTCTTGTAATACATAGAAAAGTTCCCTATGGGAGCAGCTTTTTAGTAAGACTTCATAAAAGCTCGGTAAAAACTGTAAGAAAAAAAATCTGTCACTACCGGTCGGTACAATTATTCACCGTCACGTAAATTTAGCTGCGTTCGTTCACGTTACGACTTTCTAGTAATGTTATCTCCGGCACTAAACAAATAAGCGCAAAAAGTTGATTGAACGTCCCTCCGGCGTGCGTGCGTGTGTGCGTGAGTCATGTGAGCTGGTGTGTGTGTGTGTGTGTGTGTGTGTGCACGGCCTGCTGCGTTCACGCCGTGTCTGGTTTCATCAGATCGGATGCAGCCGCCCGCACCGCGTCGTATCGATAACCCGCCGGCGACCAACTGGTGGGCATTCCTTCAACTGCGGGATACTGTTACCACATTGAGAGCATGAATCGATAATCGATATCTTGTATCCTAAGCTACACATAATTTAAATTATGTGTAGCTTAGGACCAAAGAACAATGAGATAGCGAAAGGCAAGCGTGGTTTTTTTAACAGCGTGATCTCATAGAGCTATATAGCCGACTAGTACCCGGCTCTCTCTTGGCTCTCATAGGTCAACGCTCCATGCCTACTGCAAAATGCAATAATTATGTTGAGCACAACCGAGTACTAGGATGCTCTTTATATTTCAGTCATACCGACTAGACTTAGGTATCTGTAGCTCTGGCACTATCCTTACGTGATACGAAGATATGCTTACATGTTACACAAAGGCACCTATGCGGTGACGATCAATCCAGGAGCAATACAATGTGAGAAAACATAAAGGACATCAGAGATTTTTTCTTAAAGAGCATCACATCCGAAGCAATAGTAAGACATAAACGAACTGAGGAATAACTAGGTGTTCATAATGTGGCGTGGAGATATGTCCAGTGTGGTGTGCGTGTTGGAGCCAGCTGCCAGGAGGAGTCCACTTCCCGGTGCTAAAGATAAACGGTTCTGATCGCCACCACTATTATTTAAACTTCGGTCACGAGCACTAACAAACTTATCTATGTAAACACTCGCATTTCTCTATATTACCAACGGACTCACCTTTCCAATCTCTTATCTTAATCTTAAGTTTCTTTTTTTATGTTCTAGTTATCTGTTCACTCGAGTCTGACGTAGGTACAACTATGTTGGCATCGGCAACTAGTCTAACCAGACGCAACTAAATTAATGTATTTTTTGCAGTCACTACGTACTGCTATAATCTGACCTACCTGCAACCTCTAAACTACACAGTGAGTGTTCTTTTGGGGTATTTTAATTTTGAATATACGTAATGAGTATCACGTCATTCAAATTAATATCATACACGTACCTACAATTGGAGCACGGAGGGATCACATCGATTGATACCAACTCTCATTTATAAACCCGCTACGGGAATCGCAGCTTAACCTCGCTCGCTGATTGGTCAAGCCGAATGTTATATGGCTACGGACGCCTTCAGTCCAACGAGGCCATCTACCCTAAGACGCTGTATTGTTCTGTAATTTGAGCCCATCTTTATTATCTTTGGTACATAAATAGTAGTGCACATCCTCTCCTTATGATTGTTGTTTCCGTGCAGCACATGCGGTCCCCGCTGCACTACGTGATGGGGAGTGCCCGAGACCACACAAGTGCGGGGAACTGTAAAGGTGCGCCATTTTTTAGAACACGTTAAACATTTCAACTGTCACGTAATATTTGACCTGAAAGTTTCGAGATGTAACCTGATCGTCTACGCGATGTAACGTGGAAAACTAATACTAATTGAAATAAAACTACTACTAATTTTTACGGATTTTATCGCGTATATTGATATTATTAATCCCGACGTTTCGGACCCTTCACAGCGTCCATGGTCACGGGTAGACTGGTATTTTGTAGTTTTATTTCAATGTATAATATTCACGTAAATGTCAGAAATCAATAACTAATACTAATGTTCTGTGGCAAGGTCACGCAATATAGATACGCAGATCGTCCTATAAGTATATTATAGAGATCCACTCTTCAGGCTGTCACTTACAGATAATATTTGAGAACTAATATTCTAAACGCCTTTATACCCCGAAGGGTTAGTTGCGGATGTTCTACTGATATTTACCCACTCACAGTTCGTCGGTATGTTTAAGGATCCATATAGCGAGGCCGGCGAGTCTATCGTTGCTATAGTAGGCACAAATACAAAATCCGGGTTGGTGCTGAGGCTTTATGATTAATTTAATTTTGTCTTTGTGCTGAGTAGTTACAAGACTAACAAGTCTCGCCTCAGAGCAGTGTAGTGTCTCTGGTTTTTTATTCTGTTGTGATCTCAGGTACAGTAACGTCAAGATTGAGGAGCCAAATAAAATGCGTTTATTTACTAAATTCACTGTTTCAATACTTTGTTCATATTCTACAAATTCGTATACACTTACTACTATTTTTTTTGGAGTGGAATATAAATTGAACAATTACTTTCATGGAAATTCACGCTGTTATGTATAAATTGAGGAGCCCCATTAAAAGTATTGTATATTCTTGAATATTAACAGAGTTTTAGTAAAAAGTAAGCACTACACAGTTACTAGTAGATGATACAAAATTTTCAAAAATAATCATGATTTACTTTCCGTGTTCCAGGAGGCTCCTCAATGCCGATGTTTAGTCTGAGGAACCACTTTTAAATTTATTGATGTACCTATTTCATTTTAAAATCTGAAGTGGCTCTTCAATCCATACGGACATAGACTCGATACTTTCCGTGAGATACACAAATATTATCTCACATATTTTATCAAACCTGTAATCCCCGAAAGGTGAAGCAGAGGTGCTGTACCTACACCCACAGTTCACAAGTACAGGTAGAAACGGCGACGAGCCTATTGCCATTAACCAGACACGAATCCGTACTTCGAGCCGCTGAGAATTAAAAAAAAAAAGGCTAATAACAAATCTCGACCCGGAAATTGAATCCAGGATCTCAAGCGTAGCAGTTGCGTCTAAGACCACTAGACTAAATGCGTTATCTTTTTTGAAAACAGTATGTAATCATGTAACCAGACATTAACAAGAGTGCAAATTGTAAAGTGCTCCTACAAACTCCCGTGAGTCTACACGGATTGGTGCAACTGTGTTGCTCCCGTTCAGATTGTATACAGTATTTTGAAACTTCTTTGGAGTCAGCTGTTTGACAATCAAATTCCCCTGCTCCGTCGCGGGCGTACCCTGTACCCCGCTGTCATCCCCTGTGCCCCGCGGCTCCCGCCCCCCGCTCGTAAGCCGACGTGCGTAGTGCATCTCTGCGCAACACTCGCACCGCTAGTTACGAACCATTGCCATTTTTATCGATCTGTCGATGAATTTTGTCGGCCGCCGTCGGGTCGCCGCCACGTCTCGCTCCGCACCGCACCCCCGCGACTCCCGTTGACGTCGCTAGCCTGCAGCTGCCGCCGAGCCACACCACAGCCCGCAACGTGCCGTCAAAGTACGGCGCTGGGGCGAAATCCAGGACCGCGGGGGACAGGCTGGGATGAACGGCTCCCCGACGGCGTCGCGGGGGGCGTGTATATAGATAGAGAGGGGATACGCGCGCACGGCGCAGGCGCGCGGGGCCGGGCGCCAGTCTCGCGGCCGCCGCCAACTTGCGCGTACGTGTGCGCGCTGAACTCGGCTTCTACAATCAGCTGATCGGCGCGCGCCCCGCGGCGCACATGCCGTGAGGCCGCGTCCGCCGTCATGACGGGCTACGCCCGCAGCGAGGCCGACTTCGCCGCTGCCGACCGCTTCCGCCGGGACGCACGGCCCGCCTCGCTCGCCCCCAAGGACTACTCGGTGCCTTTACACGTAGACTGCAGTATCGAATACGAGCTTCCCGACTGTGCCAAGCCGCCGCAGGGCGTCAAGATCGAGCCACTGCTCATGATCCACCCTTCGCACTTCCGGAGGCTCGAGAGCCTGCGACGCGTGCCATTTGTGAATAACCTGCCGCGAGGAGATGCGGCAGCCGCCGCCGCCGTAACGCCCAGCAGCCGGGCGCGCGCCCCCCGGCAGTCGCGGCGCTGCTGCCGCGCGGCGCCCGCCCCACCAGCGCCGCCGCCGCAGCCCGTGCCAGCCGCGGCAGCGCGCGCGCGAGCTCCGGCGGAGGAGCCGACGCACCCACTGGCGTGCTACCGCTTCGAAACGTACGCGGCTGACGGCGCAGGCGGCAAGCTGGCTGCCCGCGCGCGGCTCAAGCCGCACCCCTACCTGCCGCCGGAGGCGCTGGACTGTGATATAGCGCGCGCGCTGCCGCCTGCCGCCGCGCACTACGACCGCTTCGACAAGCGCGCGCTGCAGCAGCTGCCGATCTACATGTAGCCGAGCGGCGCCGGAGCGGGCCCCGGTCTCTGTGATGTTTTGTTGTAATTAGCTAGAGTGATAAGTGTCGACGAGCGTGCCGGCGCGGTCCCGGACCGCATCCGACACGCTCGGCCGTCTGTGTTCGGGCGACGCACGCCCTCGCGCCGTCTCGTTCGCGAACGAACCTAATACCAAATAGTACCTATGTACGTTGATATTGTTTAAACGTTGATTTATGTGTTGTTGTACCGGACGATTATGATGTGTTCTTTCGCCGAGGACCTAAACGTTTCGTGTTATCGTTTCGTTCGAGACCCGTACGTGCAGCCGGTCGCCGCTCGTCCGCCGGACACGGCTTGGCTGGCCGCCCGCCGGCGCTCGACGCTGCTAGTGCATAACTGCATACCCACCAACGAAAATATTTATTCGCAAACGCAGTAACCGACGCTTCACGATTAAATTATTGTACCGTCGCCGATTCGTTGCGTTTTCTATATAAGATATCATATCGATAATTATATGTTCAAAAATTGTATTATAATAAATATGTACCTATAGAGTAAAAAATGAAAGTGAGAAAAATATTAAGAATAAATTAGACATAGTTATGTTTTCGAATAGGTGATGAGTTCTAGAGCAGACCCGAACGGTAAATTAGAATCGTATCTCTACTCTCATTTTGTAAGCGGTTATGTTTGTTAAAATTATATATAAAGAGTCCTCTGATGAATAGTCTGATTAACGAATATTCGGCATGTAAAAGTCTTTATAAAACGCTTACTTAGCATATCATAGTATTATATTGTGTCATAGTCCAATGCCAAAAATATAACTATCTTTTTACAAAAATCCCTAAAACATAGTTTTATTTTCCTGTATGTGGCGCGTCCGGCGTCCGACGGCGGACGTGTGCGGTCCTAGTGTACAGTGTACGGCTAGTGTGTGTAGTCAAGTCAGTGCTCGGATGTTCCCGGATGCCTCCTGGATGCGCAGTGTGGACATGGCCGGCGCCGGACACCGTGCACGCGGTGCACAATGCACGTGTAAGTATTCGCACACCAATGACTGGAACAATGCCCTACCTACCTAGGTATATGATTTTCTGATGTTCCACTGAATATCTGAAACTACTTAATTACTGTGATAGAGATGTGTCCCAAAAGATTTTGCTTAACCATAATAGGTAGGTACCCGGTATACCTATTGTTGAACTTTTTAACTTTTGTTGCTAAAATAGGTACCTAATAGGTAATTTGTTATTATATGGCCTACTTCATAAAATTGTCTTATGTGTACATTTAAACTCAACAATATGTATGTACCTATATCTTTATTTATAGGTACTCGAACTTTAAAAAAAAACTATATCCACGTTGGTAACCTAACTTCATTAGCTATTGTGAAGTAAACGCCTCATAATCTTCACAATTCAATGCTGTGTAAAACATCATTTACTTTATTATTTAAGACTAGCTGTCACCCGCCTTTTTGCTCGGCTCCTAGGATTCGTCGCAGCGTGCTGTTATAGTCTATAACTTTCCTCGGTAAATGCACTACCTACGTCCTATCCAACACAAAAAAATTCAATTCGAACCAGTACTTCCTGAGATTAGCGCGTTCAAACAAACAAACAACTTCGATTTATTTGCAACTTTGTATTCCACGTAACTTCAATGGGCAACCTAGAATAAGTACAGACACCAGCAGGTCAAGCTATCCAAAACTGTCAAATTTTCCCATTTGAATATGAACCTTATGGTTTTGTAATAAAGTTGAAAATCAATCAATAAAATTTGACAGATCGTGGTAGCTTGATGTGCTGGCCTCTGTACTTGACTGGCTCCATCTCTATCATTCCTCTGTACCCCTAGTACGAGTTTTTGAATACGATAATATGTAGTTTCGTTTCCTTCCATACATTTACGTGCAGCGCCCCTAGCGGAAACGTGGTGGAACTAATATCGGCAGTATGGGTTCAATCGAATCATAGTTAACGAATTCGATGAAAGTTTTCGAGCAAATTTATGCATTTTGGCAGTACGAGTTCGAGGACTTTAACAAGTTATCGTTAGTAAAGTTTGACGTATTCGAAAACTTTTATAGTTTTGGCACTCGCTAAGTAAATCTTGGTGAGAGCTTGCATTCATCTTTGATTATATTAAAAAATAATTATGTTGGCCAGACGTTATCTTGCGTGGAGGTTAGCTGAGGAGGCTGACCGTAATGAGGAGCGACAGGAGCTCGTACAAAGGCGGAGATTAAATGTGCCCAGCCGTATTTCCGACACTCACTTTGTGCAACGGTATCGGCTAACCAAGGAGGTATTTATGTACCTCTGTGATACCTTAAGAGATAATACTAATCTCAGGAGTTCACAAACAATCTCATTGGAGACCATGGTAAGATATCTTATTTCACATCACGTGTAAGATAAACTTAGCAAACGAACACGTCTAGACCATTTTTAGAAAATATTGTCACATACCTCTACATAAAATCGACCATCACTTCGAATTACGATGGGCTGGTTCTCGCCATCGCATAAAAAATCACGAATATAAAATAAAAAATTGCGCGAAATAAGTTTTCAAATTCAAATAACAGGTAGTAGGTAGTATACTTCATCCAACGTCAATGTCAACCATATCGACGGACTACATTCGTCTCTTTTAGTTTGCCGGTGTGTAAAAGAGATGAAGTTATTAAAGTGAAATTCGTTCAATCGAACTAGTCGATGGTCGACATCGTGTAAACTACATTCGAAAACTTAAACTCGTACTACCGATTACATCGAAAACTTTATAGTTCATCGTGCTAACCAAAACTATCATCGTTTCAGTAATTTGTAAACTCGTACTAGGGGTACTGATTGTTGTAAAAGAATAATTATAATGAATAATGTGTGAAACTTGTTCAGAGTTATCATAAATTATTGGTACTTACCTATTTGCAGGACGATTGCTCAGATTCATGCCATGAATGTTTGATTAATAATTATTTAAGTAATTTATAACCTGACATTTCTGTCATTTGCGTCGAACCGCGCGCCACGCCATAATGTGCAGTTAAAACCTATAATGATTATGTAAATTAATCACTAGTTATGAATGTGTGTGCTATATATTTTTAAGTAATACGTGTTGCATGCCTAAATTGAAAGTAAAACCCAGTTGAAATCATTTTTTTCAGCTAAAGCTAAGATTATTTCAGTGTGTCATGTTATTCTAAGATGTAACGTTGGTACCTAGGTATGTTATCAGTGTTCTGCAGTCGTGCGACATGACACGTGGCCATAAACTTTTGGTGCTAATGCTATGTTTAGCACTCCCAAATGTGTGGTGAAAGCATGCCTATGAGGCTGTGCCATGAAAACTAAGAAGCACTCACTTAGTGATGTTCTGTTGTAACCGAAAATCTGTGTCACATATAGGTAGTTAGTGTAGAAATATTACAATTTGATAAGATTTTTTCTAATGATATCACTGAGCGCATACTTAGAAAGATTGATGTAACTGTAATCTTTTTATATCTAACAGAGCGTGAGTGCTTTAGTATGTACACCTGGAAACTGGTTCGGATCCTTTTAATTGTTGGTAGAATTAGTCTAATTCTTAAAAAAAATATGCAAGACCTACTACTGTTTACAAATGCAGCTACATACCAATACGATAGGTACTTCGATAAAATTATAATACACCCATTAAGAGAAATGAATAATTTTACAATTCCAGAGTTATTTCAAGGACATGAAAGAAAAGCATCTAAATGTTATACTATTTTATTTTCTCATGATGTCTAGACTAGCGCTCAACAAACAATAGCTATAATTATGGGGAGACGGCTAAATAGAACAATATATTTCTAGGCTTCGTGTTCATAAATATAAATGTGGAGCGATTTAAGTTTTTGAGGCGGCGGGCGGTTCGAACACTCACAACTGAGGCGACTCATTCTCCTATTGTATCGCTCTCAATGACAACACTTCCAAAATATCTAATAAACAAAAGCCTTGCGCGCTCCAGTGCTATTGATTCGACATTATCTTATGTTTGAAAGGCACACAATGAGTCGTGCGTGAATAATCTACAATAGCTGTTGGGAAAGCAATGATTTATAATATTAAATCACCATTCAGAGAAATAAGACAGAAACCATTGCTATAAAACACTAATATTATGATTTATTAATCATTACATTCTTGAGAGCATCTTGGCTCAGCAATTAGCCGTAGCTAATCTAATTACTAAGATGCAGTCAAATAGAGGCTCACATTCAGAGACAATGTAAGCTTCAACCAAGCAAGGTACGCAGCGGACGGCAAACCGTCCGAAGGCACGCACGCGGTCCCAGATTATTGTGAAAACGTACCTACGAACTCACATTATCCGACATCAGATCAAGCGATGGGCGGCGTTAAATTAGTATCCACGTAATAAACACGGAATAAACATCGAGACTAATGGATGATTGCGGCGAACGCCGCATGCTCGTCATCGTACTGCGCTTGCCGCATGCCATACGTACCGCGTCTCGTCGCACCGGATTCCCGGCTGATGATGGCTATCCGAGGCTATACTTATTTATTATATCTTCGCAGCGCCAATAAAAAGTTATTGTTACTCTTTATGGCCGTAATATTATTATATCCGCTCAGATTGGTGCGTTGCCTTACGTCACGTCACTCGCCGTTATCTCTTATGGCACAGTAACTACTGAAGTATACTTATACTTAGTCAAAATTTCAAAGCTAAAAAAAAAAATGTTAGAGATAGGTTTTGAACAAACGAACAATTTACCTAACAATCTTACCTACTTTCGATTTTGAGGTCTTCGTAGATTCATAACCATACAGTAAGACCATAAAGCAACTCGTTATTAGCGGACTGTTTATTTACGTACCGCGTATTTATTAGCTCTAGCCCGTTCCATTAGGTGGTTCAGACAACTATCTTATTGATAAGCATAAAAGCTTTCAAAGTAATGTGCACATGGTAATCTCATACATTGCAGCAGTAAAACTGGCAGTAACAGTAATCGCTAAGAATCGCTCTGTGGCGAGACGTTTGAGATAAGAGCACTTGTAATAACGATCGCGAATTATAACGAGCTCCTTCGTCACGGTCTGATAACCGCGAGCGGCTCGCGTCGCCATCACAGCACCGCCTCCGTAATTACCGGCATCCTCGAAGCATTACACTACACATTACTAGTTACAGTTAAACGTCGCCGCGAACATACTTCGTGTAAAATTCGATTCCCAAAATATAAGTACCTAGGTATAATAATTTATCACCGGTATTATCTTTCGTAAAACGAAAACCCAATTTATGTACGTCCGCCACCCGCCGTCATAAAACATAATATTATCGACATCGGCCCCCTCCCTAGGCGATCACGAAACTAAGCAAGCATCGGCCATTTAAAGTAGGTACCTACCCAACTTGACAGGCGGGTGTTGCCGTGCATCCCGCTCGCACTCCAGCGCTAGTCCTCGGGAGCGAGAGGGACAATATCGGGTGCAGAACTCTTTCATGTTCCCGCTCCGGAACAAGGAGCGTTCTGCACGATCGCACACTATTTTATTTCATAAATTTGAGCCGCCCGCGGCCCACACCGTGCGGCGTGATACAAAAATAGTTTATTTATGAAATGACATTGAAAATTATTTTTTTCAAACTAATTTAAAAAGTTCGTAACGTTAATAAATAAATTGCAAGTAAAATCACGTGTGTTGATAGTAAATAACTGGTTGCATGGTATATGTATAAGTAGGTATGTAGTACGCGCAGCGTGTCAGCGTGGCGCCGCGACCTACTGTGATCAGCTGATTGGTGCGCAGTGCGCGGTGCGGGGGCGGGGGCGGCCGCACACGCGCGCACTCCGTTTCTGATAGCGAGGAGATAACTCGCCGCCAGCCGTTGAGCCGTGAGCCCGTGAGCCGCCGCCGCGCCGCACGCCCGCCACGACGTTCGACGCGACGATGACGCCCGACGCCGAAGGAGAGGCCGCCGCGCGGCGGCTGTTCACCTACTTGGACGCAGCAAATAACTTAGCATGCGGCTCTGACCGTTGAACCAACTACATTTGGAATATTGAGCTTTAGTCAATTTTACGGTTTATTAGATTCTCCTGCTGCGTCCCCTGGCAATACCAAATGAATGACGGGAGTTAGCAGTCAGTTACGAAATCAATGTAGATACCTACCTACGATACGGATATAAACTCCTTACTTACATGATTCTGCTAAATAAAAGTGCTAATTGTGATTTTTTACTGGCGTGTCATCCATCCTTTCGAAGAAGCGATCACGACTTCACGATTCACAACTTGCGGTTAACAACTTAACATTATGATGAATCTTGTTCATTTACAAGCTGACTAGTGATGTGCCAGGGCTTTTATCAAAGAATTTTGACACATTCTGGTAGCATGTGCTGGCCTGTGTACCTAGTCGATGACAGACGCTGCAATAAAACAACATCTTAAACGTACACACTGCATACGATTAAACTTGGGTAATTTAATCAAAGAACGTAAGAAATTAACCTTTTTAAAAGATATCTCTATGAACATAGGTATTAATTTATGACAGCGGGGGTGCGGCTCGTAAATAATGTAGGTATGTATGTTTATTTTAATATAGATAGACACAACAATATACTTAATGAATCATAAGCAGAGGATGTCAGTCATTAACTGGTGACAATGCAACATCTTAGCTAACTGCTAACTTGCTTCATAGGCAAGTGATATGTTATGGATTCCGATTTCCGAGTTGTAACAAACACAGTGTCGTATCCGCACAAAAAGCCTCGCAACTGCGCTGGCGGACTCACGCACACACGCTTCATGTTGTGTGTGTTGAATAATGTTGATTCACGTTTCTTTTGTTCCGTGGATGTTGTGCGCAGGCGCGGCATCTCGCAGACCGCGCGTGTTTGTAAACGCGCGGCGCGGCGCGGCGGAAACGAACGTGATAACGTGAATAACTGAAACTCACAAACCTTACCTTTTGCCAATGAAAAGCAAATCTTTTCACATCGTTACACCTTTATGCGTTTCATGCTCATTGTGTATAGCCTGAAATAACTTGCTATTGTATCGGGACTCAATGATGACCATTGTGTCGGGTGTTACCGTGTTAGGTACTACTTGCTCTGAGTCAGGTATCTAAACAATAAAGACACATTTCTTTTGGCGGACGTATAAACAGTACATGTTGTTATATCCTTATTTAACCGACTTCAAAAAAGGAGGAGGGTCTCAATTCGACTGTATTTTTTTATGTACCTCAGAGTGCCTCAGAACTTTCGACTGGGTGAACCGATTTTGATGATTCTTTTTTTTTGAAAACTGGTGCTTCCCTTGTGGTCCCATTTCAATTTGGTCCAGAAAACCATGTCTTATTTTTACACACAATGTAGTTGAAGTCGGCTGTCTTTTCCTAAAAAGTTATTTCCAGTACGTTACAAAGCACGCCTTCATAACTGCTGTAAAAGTAAAATGTGGCAGTTTTTCTATTGTGGTTGATCAGTAAACCCGCAGCTTTCGCAGTGGCGATGGCGGCGTGTTACTGATAGGAAGGGACTATGTTGTTAATATGTAGTTCGAATTGGGAACATTGTTGCAACTACGCGATTATTTACCGGAATAAGCAGCAGCCATTAAACGTTTACCCAAAGATGATCTTTGCGTTTACCATACAATCATTGATAGGCATACGGAATATATACTTAACCATTTTACGAGAAAACAATAAAAATAGTTTCATTTTAATATTATAATAAACCATGTGACTAATAATAACGAAAAGTGATATTGTTACTGTTCCAAATTTGTCGTTTCCTATGAAGAAGAACTAAACTACATGATTACTTTTTTTAACATCATACATAACATAGATACTTACCAAGACGCCTGTAATCCCCGAAGGGTTGGCAGAGCTGTACTGTTGTACATCCACAGTTCCCCGGTATGTTTAGGTCCCATTTAATAGGAAGCGAGCCTAATTGCTATGGACTAGATAAATTTATCTATTTCGTGCCTATTACCATATTATTTAATCGTTCTTGACAATATATTTTATTTGGATAGGTACATATTATGTACTTATGTGAGAACGATGTAATGTAGTAAGCAATGAGCAAAATTGATTTATGGCATGGAATATAATTATGTGTAGGGACTAGGGACGAATGATGTCTAGGTAATGCTAATAAATGTAATAGTCACAGTTTTAATTAGGGGTAAACAGTGATCGCCTTGAAATCTGGGTGTTTCCCTTCATTAACTTTCCAGTGCTACATACGTTTAGGATATAACCTCGAAACTGGTTCCGCTCACCAGTAGACTACATTGGTGCCGCCCGGTGCGCTCAATTACCGTGAAATGTTCATAAAACTGAAGTTCAAAAATTAAGCAGCATTCTCCGTACACGGTACACGCACAGGACTGTTGCGCAATGTCGCGAACGAGATCCAATTAAGTCAACATTTACTGGTAATTTGAAAGTAATACGCTTTCATATTTATATAAAAGTAATGTTAAGGTATTTAACAATGTTACTTATAGTAAATTGTGAAATCACATTCACGGTCCAATGCAGCGTCGCGAACAACTATCAGTACTGACTATGTAGCAGCGGTAGCGTATCAAACTATTTCCTAATGCCTGATTGAAAATGTTCGGGAAAGTTGCGCTGTTACTTGTATTTATGTTAACTACGGCATAATTCTGCAGTGTTTAGATATTCCAATAAATATTTTTTTTATTGTACCTACCAAGTCATCAAAACGGTTTCGTGCAGTGGACGCGCACCGAGCCGAGTCCGCCAAGTTCACAAGTCCGGCAAGGTTCTGTTACATAGGATGCCTGTTTTTTTTTTTCTAGTTAATTCTGTCTTAATTTTAAATACAGTGAAAGATCAACGTTCAAATTTACGTTTACTAACTAACCCTACTCAGCTTTTTATGTTAATATTGCTCAAAAATCTAGTTGTATTGCGTAGTACTTATCCAAGCCAAGCCAGGCCAAGCAGGCACGCAATTACTTACTAAAGTGATACTTATTTTGTAAAATCAAGACACAGGTTAGACTCCTGCGTCTTCTGGTTCTGGTTGTATAGCATATCCATCTAACTTGTAATTTGTCTTATAAGTAATGTGTTTGTATTTGTCCAACGATTCGATCATTTTCCCTATTCGAGTAGGTACAATAACTGCGCATTTCCTATGAACCTTACTGCTAGGAGTATATTCCCGCCTTGCTGTAACAGAGTAAACGAAATAATTTAAGTGACGTTACTCAGCACTCGGCTCGTCTATATTTATTAATACATTTGAAATGCATTGGTTCGCGGATGTTGTTAGTTTCAACACTTGTGTGAAAACTGCTAGAAACGACCGATGATTAATTTTAGTTGAGTAAATACAGGAGAATGTTCAACACACGTTTTATTGACTAGGGCGCGCGCGGGGGCGCCGGCGAATGTGGAGGCACGGTAATATCGTGGTGGAGGTTTCACTTATTGTTAGTAATTACACAAATGATTACAATGTGGAGATTTGTGTAGTAGTTTTTTTCTTAGAAGGTCTTCTTACAATACATTGTTACCTCATTGTTGTAGTTATGTCTTAAATTACTAATTGGTACATGGCTAGAGCCTAGACTCAATGTAGAGTCACGTATTTAGGACTTGTTTATTACTAACCAACTGTTCTTGTTTTGTGCTTGACGACGATGTCATGTCGTGTCCCCACGCCCACGCACACGCACACGCACCAACATAACAACATCGTTACAAATACATATTATTATTTTTTAATGAGATATAATACCACGCGCCTTGCTCGCTGTAGTGGCCGGCAATTAAAAAGAAAACTAGTTGGCTACTCATTAATGTTTAATGGAATATAATACTTTACTATGTATAGTTGCAGCTACTACGAACTCGATACTTACTTTATTACTAATATTATGACTCGATTGTTAAGCATTACATTTAAATATACTTACCTACATATTATTATGCCTAACAAATATCATCACCCCTGTATGCGAAGGGTTAAGCAGATGTATACTAAAGTAAACCTACAGTTCTCAGTGATAGGACACCGATCCGATCCATAACACCGCTCGACGTGGGAATCGAACTCAAGGACTTCTAACAGCAGTCGTATGTTCTTCCTACATACCTACTCATATGCTGTTGCGAATAATATAGAATGGGTGCGAGAACTAAACGTTAATATTAATTAAAATAATGCTAACCGTTACACCTACCTACCTTAAACCGCTTACGCTTAGGTATCGTTTAAGTATATTTAAATATATTGTACTAAGAGCCAATTAAACCCATCCCGACCACTATGTGACACGCACAATATTTATAATATAATATTTTCCATACGCGACATATTACTTGCAACGTTAATTAACACCGCGATAAACAATACAAAATTAGTGTAATATACCTAATAATAATGTTGTTTTCAGCATGTCTCGGCGTGCTTATTTGGAATCAATTTATACGTTCCGGCAAACAAACACTGTAAGTACTCATAAATCGTGTCTGTATGTATTATTCATGTGATAATAATAATTGAGTTTCAATCAACATCAGAGCTGTTGTTTGGAGGATATTATTAATACCCCATGTGGTGCGGGTATGTAGCGCGGGTCGTCCCGTGGCCGGTCGGCTCACATAAGTATTGCATTCTTGTCTGAGACAACTCAATGTAACTGTAATGTCATCTGCGTTTTGGACAGTTCTCAGTACACTTGGCAAGGCTCTACGGCGCCACATGAGAACAGCGTCACTCCTCCCTCGGTGACGCGACTAGTACTTTGTATCCGTTCACTGTTCACGGAGACTAACTATAGATCTATAGATATGTATATAGAACTATAGATCACTACTTGTATACATGTCAAAATAAATTGATACCAAGATACACCACCTTCAAACCTTGTCACGTTTCGCTAAAACACACGGCCACGACTATAATTATTGTCTGTGGAGCGACTGGTGGAACGGAACGCTACAGAATTCGTTGCATTTTTATTCATCAGGTTACATTGACTGGTTACTGCCGCGTTAGTTTGCTGTGGTCCTAAGCGCAACTACGGTCCTGAGTTCGATTCCCAGGACGAGCAGTGTTATTGGTTTTTCTATGGTAATCTCAGTAGCAGTTTGGGATATTATGTACTTGTATATGGGGCGATAAGGGCAATAGGCTCACTGTAAGATGTACATGGACTAAACCTATTACATGGGACCTTAACATATCGTCGAAATATGGGGGTACCCTTCAGGGAATACAGACATCATGGTATGTGTGTGTATGTACTATGTATGTATGACTGGTTACACCAGCTTCACGGTGAGTGTTGTGTAGACTGTTTTGATTTTTATTTCAGATTTAAAACTGCTTAGAACTTACCTGATATTTTATATTTATATCTTTCAGTACAATTAAACTAATAATTGTCAATTATAAAACACGAATAACGGGCATTCGTGTTTTATAATTTATAAATAATAAAAAAGCTTTTGGTTTATTTCCAACTGTCAGCAAATATGTACCTACCCAGCACAGCATGCGAATGTTTGAGACGTTTATATTCATTACTGCGGAGATGTTCTCACAGATATGTGGCTTCTCATTGTTAAGTATGTCTTGGTATCTTTTTGTTTGTACTAAATACATAGTTATAATGTGGGTTAATGGTCGTCTGGCCGCGGCCCGCGACGCGTCGCGATCAGCTGTTGGTCGCGTCCCGCACTCCCGCGTCCGGCATACCACATAGTCACATACCGGCGGCATACGTGGGAACAATTTATTATGATATTTTTGAACAAACAGTCTTGTTATCATGATGTTCGGCTGAAATATGTCTTATGTTGATAGATACACACGTCAAGTGCGAGCGGAGACTATTTGATAAACATTTAGAGCATCATTGTATGTGTACATGTAGATCGTAGCGACGCGACGCGGCGACGTTAGCATTTGCTTTAACAATCAAATTGTTTTCGTTGTTGTTTTAGCTGTATCTATTTTCGGTTGTGATAGGTGTTCGTAATGGATTGTGCGATATACTTCTACCTACCTACATTGTCTACGGTCGTTATACATAATATATCACTGTCTCATAGACATAGAGACAGGCTATTTTAGGGAAAACTGCTTAGGTAGATACTCCAAATAAAGGAATAATTTTAAATTAATCCGTCATTAATCTTGATGAACCTTCACCCTACACGTTCTCTTTGCGTTAACCGAACGAAACCGACGGAACCGAACTTATACCAGCAACCGCGTTTAACCCCGGAAGGTTATGCACAGACGTGTTATGTACCTACAGATATATATACCCACAGTTCACCGGTATGTTGTAGGTCCCATTTAATAGGGGGCGATGGCACGGTAATATTATCTGTACAGTATTCCATCTTCATACAAACGGACGAAGCGTGAGCTATACCTACGCGCCTCGATCTCGGCATGCAGACAGTCGCGACTGTGCCGCTGTGACGAACGGACGGTGTGTTGTTTTTTTAACAATAACCGCGCGATTTTTTCACTATAAATACGTTCAAGTACATATTTACAATTTTTTATGACGAGTAGTCGTTTATATTAGAATGCGGATTTTTTATATACTTAAAAAATTAATAATAAAGCATTTCATACGTCTCAGTCGAGGTGCAAATATTTTTCGATCGCAAATTTATAAGACAGATTTGTTATTCAAACTTAAATATGGATTTTTAATTAAATCTACCAATGCGTGTTGTTTTTTACAACACGCATTTTTATTGAACACTTCCTATTCAATTTACAAAGTATTTTATTTGTTTATATAAAAAAAGTATATTTACAATCACAAAACTAAATGGAAACACAAAGTAGGCAAATGTAATTAAAATGCTGGAGGCGGGCAGCCCTCATGCATGTTTAAGTACCGCGCGGCTGTAGGCATTTATTTCTAAAATACGGGCGAGTCAAAATACTGTACTAAGATAATATTACCGTGGCGATGGTATGGTCCTTATGCTTACAATTAATATCCGGGGTATTTATTTATTCAGATGTTGTTGATGAATTGACATAACGGAACCACCTTGTGATGTGTACAGGAAGAGGCGGAACCTTGTTCAACAGCGATTAAAGTGCAATGCCGTCACCGGTGCGGCGCGGGCGCGGCGGCGGCGTCCACAAGTCGATCATTATCGGTGGGGGAGGGGAGGAGCAGGGCGAGCGCGCGACGACAACGAGGACGTAGCCAACACAGGGGTGCTCCGCGGAGTGCGCGGGCGCATCCGCTGCAATAGCTATTGAAAAAATAGGTGCACCGCTTCCTGCTTGTCCTTTGCGACATGATCAGAGTACCTGACAAGTACGTAGTACCGACCAACCTAGACACATGCGCGGACCGATACATGATTGTGTAGGCCGGCCTGCAATTAAATAGTTACCTACTAACTACTAAAACTAGCTTCCAATTTTAATGCGTTGATGTAATCAGTAATGACAATAAAATCAACCTAACTCACTTAGGAAATTGTAGGGATTCCGTCAGGGCATCGAATAGGATTAGTAGTTTCAGAGATGACAGGTATATTACAAACATACACGATTATGTGTTTTGCAAAAATACTTATTTTTTTTTTTATTTAGGTTCCCCAAATTCATAAAATAGTTAGGTACCTATGCAAAATATAAATGAACATGCAACAGTGTCTAAGCGAACATACATTTTCACAGGAACGCCAAATGGGGAACATTTTATCATCGACTTCTTATATGTATGCGCGGCCGCAGCATACACTCGTAAATATAAAACATTACACTACACTATGTAGTTAAATCGTGTATTAACGTGAACGCTCGCAGCCAGAATACGTAATTAACACAAAGTAAAGTCAGTAATTGCCGAGCCTTTCGCAAAATCACCGTTTTAAGTCGCCGGTGCCGCGGCCGGGGGTATGACGGGCGGGTGACGGGGAGGGCGTAATGAGGGCGCCGGACCCGGGCCGGGGCCCTCACGTTAATGTTACGGCTGCTGATAGCCGAACAAATCACTCTTATCATTGGCAGGAGAAGACTTGCTCTATTACTCAGGGCTCCAACAAAAACCTAGCCGGCCTCAGCGCCTCGGCCGCGTTATTGTAAGCAACCGCGGAAGTCGAGACCGAGGCCGAGGTTACCTCGAGCGGGCGCAGTTCTGTACCGTGTCACACGGGAGAGACGCGACGCGGCGATGGTATCGCGAACGATGCACGCATGCAACCGATGCACGTGATGTGACGCGACACTTAGGTACGACGCGCGACGCCACGGCCACGCCACGCCGGGCTTAGGTCAACTTGACACATACCTACAGACACAAGAATTTAAAACCCAAAAGTTTTAACAATAAAATAAACCCGTTTTGTACCAGATAACACTTTCATGTTCTGATGGTCACCATCAACAAACGAGTCTCGGAAATAAAAGAACAACGACGGTTTAGTACAAATGATCTGAGATGTTAAGATCCTTACCTAACTACTCGGTACCTAAGTCGTGTGTTACGTACACTTTTGTAAAAACTCTGAGTCTAGATAAGTAGATAACCTTTGTGATATTAATGTGTATAGACGCCTAGTCCAGCTAGCTCTAATAAGTATGATCGTGAATATAACACATTGTATGAAATGGCTAATCGGATTCAAATGTATACAGCCTTGGTTGGAGCCTTAACTCATCAGAGGGCAGCACATTGGAACATTTGTAACCAGTGTCCGATTGTACTGGTTTCAATTATTATTACTTAAAAAATCATGCCATAACATACTTACAATAAAATAAAAAACCAACAACAACAAGTGCGACTCGGACTCGCGCACGAAGGGTTCCGTACTCATTTGTAGAGGAGCCCCCCTTAAATATTTATTTTATTTCATATTTGTTATAGGGACAGTAGAAATACATCATTTGTGAAAATTTCAACTGTCTAGCTATCACGGTTTATGCGATACAGCCTGGTGACAGACGGACGGGGTTTTTACGGTTTTGATCGAAAACAATAAAATTTACTCGACAGCATAATTATAATGAAGATGATGTTACAAAAAGTTCAACCCTACCTACTTAGCAAAAATTTAACATTTATTTTTCATACTCAATTGACGAGGTACAATTTACGGTTTTGCGATTTTAAATAGACAAGTTTGGCGAAGCGGCTGAGCGATCGGCTTCTGCGCCATCGAACTTATATTAATTTGTTGTAACATACAGGCAGTTGTACCGGATCCGGATCGTGTATGTGAAAATTTGTGTTTGTAAACGAACCCACGATACCGAAGAAAATCCTAGTGTGGGGTAACGTTTTATAAAAATAGATATACAGACTGTGAAACTTGCATCCTGATAGTGAATGAATTAAGTACGAGCCACCAAAAATTGACAAATAAAAACGAAAGTTAAATAAACTAAAACTCCAACTACGAAACAGTGAATGCTTTTCAAGCATGCAAAATACATATATTCCTATTTCAATCCATGTCACCTTTCTATTAAACAATTTACTGAATTATAAACGACACACACTACAGTGGTATCCACTTTATGCCGCTGTGACCTGTGGTGTGGTGTGGTGTGGGGGTCGACTTATGTATATCGGCATGCGACCACACTACCTGCCCACCACTCTACCTATGTGTGTTGATTTGAATTGAATTTAGTAATTGAACGCTACTGAATATAATGTAGGTAACGTGAAGGGCATGTGACCAGGCAGGATTTGAGAATGAATGTCGATGGATATTAGGTAAGAGGGCGACCAAAGAAAAGATGGATGGACGTACGGCGACGACGGACATCCATCTATCAAACACTGAGAGGATATAACTACAAAGACAGTTAGGTGGCCGAAGTCAAACCTTCGGTCGGAGCCCAGGAACGAGGTCGACGGACGCACCACTAACATTAATGTTCGCTCAGTGGTTTTGCAATACCAGCTAATTTCAATATCAGCTGTTGAAATAAAATGTTCGATGTACGTGAACCGCGACTGTCAGTGACGTGTGATGATATGAGCGTGCAGGAAGTGCGTATTGTGGCGAGGCGTGTCCGTGCCATCTGTCGTGCTGCCTATCTCCGCGCGAGCGTGGTTCCGCCTGGATGTGTGGGCTGCGCGGGGCGGGGGCGAGCGGGAGGGGAGGACCCGCAGACCACACACATTTGCATAGCTTTCGCAACACGACTAAGGTTGACATTTTCGTAACCAATTCAATAAGATTAGACACTTAATATTTTTTAATCGTGAGGACTGGTAAGTACTAAGTAGTGAAAAAATACCAGAAAATCCACGGAACCTCAAAAGAAAAAGAGTTCCTTTAGGTTATAGTGATCCCATTTCGTGGTCCGTCCCTCTCAAACTGTAAAAATGTTTTGTTGCGGACGCATGCCTTATTATTATAATTATATGCAAAATTGAGCGATTTCAATTTGAGATATCGAAGGTAACACCTTACCTACGATAACTAATTAATTGAAATCGCTCAATTTTCTAAACATCGTGCTTTCATAGCTTATGAACTTGCAATATTGTTAATTAATTTCCAAGTTTGTACGTTACCCTCTATGCGCGAGTCAGTCGCGCACTAGTCTGTTAATATTCTATTTTAATATTATACCTAGTAAAACATTTTACTACGTACCTATAAAAATAAAATAAAATGTATCAAAGCTTTGAAGACCTTTCTTAACTTACATTATTGTTGCGAAATGCTTGTTAGCAACCCTACACTTTATGGCGGCTCTTTCGTTGAGATAATAATTATGTACGTTCGTTATTAATTCCCAGCAAGTGTCAAATACATTCGGTCGTTCTAGAGTGTAGATGATACTCAGTGTGATTGATCACATGGAGACATTGTTAACGCTATTTGTGATAGTATTTTGTATCTCTGATAAACAGAAACACTATGCTGCCACAAAACTAAAATGGATGATTGATGTAGAAACAACAAACAACGCGTATGACGTTATCCTACCATAGGAGAGACAAGTTCGATGATCGTGTGACCTCAATCTCGTATGTTTGGTATACTTTATAGCATATTTTATACTGTCATTACCATACATTTATGATACGCTGAGAAAATTTGTGATACACAGAGGCAGCGTAGCACACTGACAGAGACAAAATAAATAATGCGGTGTAGCGCGCCCGAACTGCGACCAGACTTGATACACGGCGCGCGGTGATGCCCATGCCGTTGGGTGACATACTTCCCCTATGATCACTACTGTAATTTATATGAAGCACTATCGCTCTGTCCTTGTCCAACTAATGCGGATAATCCTCAGGAGAGCAGGACCGTGCGGCCGCTGCCGGAGCCTAATAAAGTAAGATAAAGTCCCTTATAAAGTGGATGGTGCGAGAAGTAAAGGAAAAACTAAAGTAAAATTTTGTGTTTTCTAAGAGAGATTACACTAATAGAGCTTCAGAAAACTCAGGTTGCTTTGTTTTATTAAAAATGAATCTGGAGCGAGTAAACTCTGTACTTACCTACGGTCAGAAAAGTGTACTTCAAACCTAAAATACGTTAAGTTCCAAATGTAGAGATCGCTTTTAGCGATAAGACCGCCATTGTGGTGTACATTAAAGGTATTCTATTCTAAGTATTACTTTACAGTCCGTTAGTCAGGAATAGTCACCACTGTTGGCTCACCGTGTAAGACGCATAAAAAGGATTTAATATAATTATAATAATTATTATGTAAGATACCTATATAATGTGAGTATAACATTTTCTTTATGTTCTATGAATGGTTTATCTACGTATGTGTATGTACAACAACACGTTTGATGCTGCGTTTCGACTATCTCGGATAGCTGAAGAAATGTTTGCATGAAGAAAAATAATGTTTAAATTGATGGCGAGCGAACATCAGAGGCGTGCGGCGACTGCAGCAGATGCGACACAATAGAAACAGAAGGCTCACTCCTAATGGCGCACTCCTAAGACTCGCAAAAATACTTCTGCTTTTGCTTCTTGGTTTTCCCTGTGCCGCTCATTGAATGGATTGAACTTTCTGTGCCTGTTTGTACGGTGACGCGTCGCTAACCGCAGCGGATTCCTTCACGTCACCAGAGTTATGCTCGTTCGGACGTAAAAAATGTATTACAATGTAAGCACTTTTTTTGCTACCAGTCATCTAGAAACATTGCAATCATGCGTCTACTTTTTTATATTTTCCGCGCCATGCAGATGCGCATCGAACACAAAAACGTACCAATCACGTTACAAAAACGTACATTACTGACGCAGGCGCGCACTGCGCCTAATGACCCTTGCCACAAATGGAGTTTTAACCGACTGCAGCTGGCGAGGTGATGTGCCAACACATCACTTCTAAACGAGCGGAACTACGAAATGGCAGCCAGGTACCAGTTAGGAAATGCCGGTGTCATCTAGCTTAAAAAAATTTTAAAATATTGACTTGTAAAAGTGTCTTTAAAAGATCTATTTACAGATATAAATATCATTTATCATCATTTATCATTTACCATGTTAGAATCGCAGTCCGCGGTGGACGTTGTTTACAACACGATTTTATGATGAGATATGAACGACTCGCATTAGCTAGCCGCACTGCATTGTGATATTTCTTTTTATGGCACCCGCATGGCGAGCCACTTGTAAGTATAATGGTAACGGTACCTACACTGTGGCGTGCACTGGTCTGGAGCTACCATGCCGCACATCATTCTAAGTCCACTCCATAATTTGCGACTGGTTTCATGTAAGCTCTTTATTCTTACCTAGTATTATGTACTTAGTGTAACTATAGGGGCGATATTCATTCATAACCATTATTACATTTTATAATTTATTTACATAAGATTTATCATCATGGTATTTATGCGTTCGTAGATTATATTAAGTATAGTTAGTTTTATTACTATTCATCTGATCATTAATATATTGTGCAGTTAAGTGCTACGATACTCCGTCATTATTATGTTTAACACGACGATAACAATCACGTTTGTTAATATTGTGAAATCAGCGGCTTTTAACGATTTATTAACAATCAATTTACAATTCATTTGGTCGCGCAGGCATGTTGTTTTAGATTTTAATGATACTGTACACTTCATGATATTAAACGGTGAGTGATCGTTACATACAGTTTATTATTTAAATTCCACTTCAACAATAATATATTTTGTGGATGGAGTGTGTGTGTGACACGATAACAAATGACTGCCTGTAAGACACACCTATCAAAACAACAGCTCATTGAATGTCAGCGATAAGTACGTGTCGGTGAGACGTCTCTCAGCGTCAGTGATCTGGCGCATGGCGGTACGCTCTCACAGTCTCAACGCGTCCATAGTCCATGTATGAACTTATTGATAGAGACGCGCCCTGCTTCCTGCCTCCGCTGCCGGGAGTGTCGGCCTCGGCCGTGTTTTTGAACAGTTCGCACAAACAGCCAAGTGTCGGATGCTAGCCATCATTATCGATCTCTCCCCCGGCGTCCGGACCGCAGAGCCGTCGCATAGAATTCACTGCTGCCAACGTACGATTATTACTTAGCTTCCAATGTAAAGTGTGCACCGAGGAGTTTCAGTAATGGAAAGTAATCGGTCCCTCACCGCTGTCGGGTCACTAACCTTGCCTCATAAGTAGGATTCGGGCAGTCTGCATTGCTGGGTTAGTAAGTTGTACACTAAACAAGTTCAGATGTAGAGGAGCAATGTAAGGGTCAGCGGTGCGGCGGTATAATAGTGTACAGTATCGTGGTACGAGGCGATCCTCCCACAGAGGACTTGAGTCTCGACTAATGGAAGTTCGATGTGGCATCGTTTGTGGGCACAGCCGGGAGTGGAACCGCGCGGCAACGTTTCCTTCGTTCACTACATATTCGCCATGTAATGTGCCACTTAAACTTAACTTCGCCGGCAGTCCTGCACGCGTCAGATTAAGCTCTGCGCTCTCACAACATTTATATTTTAGTATGTCCTTTTATTAATCCCGTTAGTAAGTGATAACACAAAATCACATTTTTTGAGCGAATGCGTATTAGCGATAAGTTTGCTCAGTGCAGAGGGGTTTTGTGTACCGAGGACGAGGGAGATGGTCGGTAGCTAGCCGGGCTGGGCTCGGTTACTGAACCTGATACATTATACATGCATAATACGAACATTACGAGCCACGCCATCATTTATCAACTAAATAGGAGACAATGGGCCTCTACACTATTAATTTTAATCTGACGACCGACAAGTTCGCGTAAACAAGTCGGGAACACCACGCCTCTACTCGCCTCGCACTCTCAACTAAAATAACATACGCGCTCATACAATTAAAAACTTGCACATGAATACACATATATTTATTTACTTACCTATTAATTGTAATTGTCCAATAGTTCCTTTACTGTCGCAGTTTGGTTTGTTATAGCTAGCTAGCTATATGTAGGTATAACAAACCAAACTTTATAAAAGTGAGATGTGTTTATATCACGCATATTGTGTAGAATAGACTTGACCTTCTGTACCTAAATCTGCTTTGTGACCACACTGACTTTCTACGCTACGAATTTTGGTAATTTTCCATAGCTTATAATTTGATTTTGTCGCGCTGACGACGACCGCGGAGAAACTTACGACGTACATCAGTCAAGTTCCATCCAGTCGGTGTGTCCCGGCTCGTGTTCAGTGGTTTCTCGGGCGAAGGGCCGCCGTCCCTGCTCCTCGACTCATTTTACCTTAATGACTCTCTCCGAGGGATTGCTCGCCTATTCCTCGCTCCTCGCTCTTTACACATTACTGTTGAGTATGGCTAGGCTGACTATAGTAACTAATGACCGCGACTGTACCGATTTACATAAGAATGTTTTCTATAAAAGAATAGCTTACTGCTAACAGTACGGACGGCACTAATGCTGTCCTGACAGAATGCGTTAGAAATATGTAAAAGTTACAATAGACTATTCAATGAAACCTTCAATTCAGATAAACAATGACCATAAAAGTTTCTCCAACTTTACGTAATTGTCAGAGACAATTGGTTCTGCCAAAGCCAAACAGAAAGCCTTAGGACTCAATATCTGAACGATTTCACTGAGTTAGCGGTATTTGTCACGTTCTATAATTGTTATTGTCACTGGGACAATGGCGGTACGGCTGGGCGGCCGGGCGATGACTGCTACCACACCACACTTGATCAAAGATTAAACTCTTTTGTTGTATGATTTTAACACACAAAGGGCCTGGAAGCGCCCTGTAGCGACGGCTCGGGGCCGGGCGAGTGCCCGCATATCCATACGTGATGCGATAGCAGATACCTACTTAAGTATATTATACTAACAGTTCGATAAAAATATTGCACAGGGTCCACTCAACAAAGCCCGATAAGTCATGCTAAGTACGGTCTACGAATGGAACTTCCAAATACTAAGTTTGCGTCTAGCTTTCAGGTAAGTAATAAATAAATATGATTTCCACGTACCGTGTCGAATGAAACTTTTATGAAACGGCGCGCCGCCCGGTCGCGAATTCATACGTTAATTAGTCGGTCCGTCTTCCGGTGTATCTATCTATCTATCAGCCACGGACGTCCACTGCTGAACATAGGCCTCCCCTAATGATCGCCACAAACAACGATCCTGCGCAGACCGCATCCACCGACTCCCTGCGACCCTCACAAGGTCGTCCGTCCACCTAGTTGGGGGCCGTCCTACGCTGCGCTTTCCTATGCGTGGTCGCCACTCCAGGACTTTATTTCCCCAGCGGCCATCCGTTCTTCCGGCCACATGGCCCGCCCATTGCCACTTCAACCGTGCAATCCTGCGAGCTATGTCGGTTACTTTGGTTCTTCTGCGGATATCCTCATTTCTGATTCTATCACGCAGAGAAATTCCGAGCATAGCCCTCTCCATTGCACGTTGCGTGACTCTGAGCCTCCTAATAAGTCCCATCGTGAACGACCATGTCTCTGTTCCGTAGGTCATCACTGGCAACACGCATTGTTCGAAGACTTTCGTCTTCAAGCACTGAGGAATTTTGGACGAGAAGATATGTCGCAATTTCCCGAACGCTGCCCAGCCGAGTTGGATTCGACGATAGACCTCTTTCTCAAAGTTGGACCTACCTAGCTGGACAATTTGTCCTAGGTATACATACTCGTCTACAACTTCGAGAGCAGAGCCCCCAACAACTATCGGGTAAGGTGGGACATGGACATTTGACATGATTTTCGTCTTATCCATGTTCATTTTCAGACCTACCTGTTGGGAAACTCTGTCGAGGTCTTCGAGCATAGAGCTTAGTTCCTCCAGCGACTCTGCCATGACTAGGATATCGTCTGCAAATCGAAGGTGAGTGAGGTACTCGCCGTTGATGTTGATGCCAAGTCCGTTCCAATCCAGTAGTTTGAAGGCATCTTCCAACGCAGCAGTAAACAGTTTCGGAGAAATTACATCCCCCTGTTTTACTCCTCGCTGCAGTTGGATAGGCTCTGTGTTCTGTCTTGGAGTCGGACTGACATAGTGGCGTTTCTGTACAGACACTTCAGCACTTCGATGTATCGATAGTCGATACGGCATCGCTGGAGGGATTGAAGCACAGCCCATGTCTCGATCGAATCAAAAGCTTTTTCATAGTCCACAAACGCTAAGCATAGTGGCCGGTTATACTCTTCGGTCTTCTGTACAACCTGCCGCAGCGTATGTATGTGGTCTATGGTGCTAAAGCCTTTTCGGAATCCGGCTTGTTCGGGAGGCTGGAAGTCATCGAACCTGTATGCGAGACGGTTCGTAATGACTCTGGAGAACAGCTTATAAACATGGCTCAGAAGCGAGATGGGCCTGTAATTCCTCAATAAGGTTTTATCGCCCTTTTTGAAAAATAACGTCACCACGCTTCTGTTCCATGCTAAAGGCGTCGTGCCCTCGAGTATGACGGAATCGAACAACTTCTGGAGGACTTTGAGTACTGGTTTACCACCCGCTCTCAGAAGTTCAGTCGTGATTCCGTCATCACCCGGTGCCTTCTTGTTCTTAAGCTGTTTCAAAGCCATTCTAATCTCATACAGGCTGATGTCCGGGATATCTTCGGTGTAGTGTCGGGTCAGTCTAGATCTTGGATCTGTATCCAGACTGTTAACGGGCTGCGTTTGTACTGAGGTGTATAACTGTCCATAGAACCTTTCGATCTCTCTCAAAATCTCCGGTTTGGACGAAACGATAATGCCACTGTCGGTCTTCAGCTTAGTCAGGAGGCTTTGCCCAATAGACAGATCTTTCGCAAACACTTTGGAGCCTTTGTTCCGCTCAATGGCATTTATAATACAGGCTGTATTGTATTGCCTCGTGTCGCGCCTGAGAGATTTGGAGATCTGTCTATTTAGCTTCCTATATACCGACATATCAGCTGAAGACTGCACTATCATTTCGCGTCTTTCGTCCAAGAGTTTGAGAGTACTGGCAGAGATCTTTTTGGTTCTATTTGTGCGTCGAGGCTTGAAAAACTTAGCTCCAACGGCATGAACAGTTTCCACCAGCCCGTTATTGATATCGTCCACGTTAACGCAATCTGCTAGGCATTCGAAACGATTTTCAAGTTGGAGCTGAAAGTCTTCGGGGTTCTGGATATCGGTAGGAGTTGGACGGAGCGTCGACTTCATCAATTTTGAGCGTTCACGTGCAATATTCAGATTCAACGTGCCCCTTACCATCCGGTGATCACTGCCGGTTTTCACCCTGTTGATCACAGAGACATCGTTGAATATATGCCTTTTAGTCGAAATGATGAAGTCGATCTCATTTCTCACGGAGCCATCGGGGCTGATCCAGGTCCACTTCCTGTGGGGACGCTTCTTGAAGAAAGAGTTCATCGCGTAGAGTCCCTCCTTCTCCATGAAGTCGACCAGCTGCTGCCCCCTGGGGTTCCGTTTCCCAATACCAAAATTCCCTACTCTTTGCTCATCACCGTTTCGTTTGCCCAGCTTCGCATTAAAGTCCCCCATCAATACCGTGTAGTGGGTTCCGGAAGTCCCATGTATGGCTTGGGAAATCTCCTCATACATAGTTTCCACTTCCGTATCAGGGTGTGCCGAAGTTGGGGCGTAGACCTGTATCACCTTCAGCAAATACCGCTTGGTGATTCTCAGTATCAGGTACGCCACCCTCGTCGACACACTTTCCACACAGACCACGTTATTGACGAGGTTCTTGTGAACGATAAACCCGACACCGCCTTGGGACAGTTGATCGCCCTCCCGGTAATAGAAAAGGTTGCCAGACTTAAGGATTATCGTGTCCTCTCCCTCTCTTCGGACTTCTGACAATCCTATGACGTCCCAGCGAACCTTCTCTATTGATTCTTCCAGCTCGTCGATCTTCTCGTCGGTCCTCAAAGTGCGTGCGTTGAATGTTGCCAGGGCCAGTTGTTGGTTTTGGTAGCCGACACGCCTCCGGGGATTCTTCGCACCCCCCGCTCCACCGCTTACCCGACCGCTACCGTAATCAGGAGCGGCAGAGCTACCGGAGACTGGGGGCCGTTTTGTTATTGTGTCTATCATAAGGGGGGTTTTGCCCTAATCGCCACGCTGGGCAGGCGGGTTGGCGATCGCAGTAGGTTGGTGGTGAGCGATAATTAGCGGAGCTGCTGCTCACCGCTACCATGTATTTCCCTTAGTCGCCTCTTACGACACCCACGGGAAGAGAGGGGGTGGATCAATTCTCAGCCGGATCCACACGGCATCCGGTGTAACGGCTGGCTAATAACATTCGCTCACATCACATCACAGACGGCGGTTGTACAAGCCTTCACGATTCGCGTCACGTGCCGGAGCGCCGCCGCCGCCGAGCGCGCCCGCAGACCCCAGCCTCGGATAACGAAGGACCGAGTGCTTTAGGAACGTGTCTCGTTGACAGGGGTTTTGAGGCATTTTGTTGAAATTTAAAGATTAAGTATTACCAAACATTAACTAATATTAAATTATCTGGGGGCACGGATATGCCCTCGCCCAGTCGAGCAAAAAAAGGTACAGCCGTGCCATCTTTTCTCGAAGCTATTCAGGACATTTACGAACTATTGCAAGTCAACGTTCCTTAATTTTGTCACTGACGCACTTAGTCATAATTCTAAGATCCATACTATTTCTATCAGGCATAATTTTATGAGTGTTTAGCCTATAAAACAAAAAATAAATCAAACTGCAATTTCAAAATATACTTAATTGTGAGCGCTCTGAGGGCTTTATTTATGTTTGTATACATTCGGCTAGCGCTAATGATTAGGTACAATAATTATTCTTGTGATTGTATTGCCGTGCGATGGCCAATTAATTTTAATTCCACTTAGAAATAAAGTGGTGTAATATTGATACGGTCACATTAGATCTCACAACTTTTTGCGGTTGAAGACTAGAATTGCATTTTTGTACATGATGGGATTAATTTTTCAATTCGAACTATATTGGAATACATAGGGACTTTTATGTTAGGTATAGAAATAACGTAACACTACGAAATAGTGGCTCAATTTTAATTAACAAACTAAGACAAGACCGCCTCTCTTTCCTGTCTTACCTTTGCGGTAATTCAGTTTGTGTAACACAAGGTAAGCCTTGAATGATCACATGCATCATTGATAAATATACACTTCAAGAATCTTCTATAATCGATTATGACTTTGACTCATACTAGACGGCACCGCGCACCGGGGCGTCACACAGCGAGTACGTATTATAATTATTTTATTATTATTCAATGACTACAATGTGCATGAGTGGAGTGACAGTTTATTGACCTCGAATCAAACCCGCATCTAACTTGGAAGCTCTTTCAACTTCCAACTGAGTGGTACCATCAAGATCAATTGAACATAATTTGGAACACCTGTGTAAGTATAAAGATCATATTATTATAATATAATATGTTTATCAAATCTATTCTCCCAAAGCATGTAAACCAAACATTGGAGCTGCACTGGAGTACAGTGACTCCTCCGCGCAGTCAGCTACTCCTACTTAGTACGTCGACAGTTATTTATTACAATTCTATTTATTAAAAAAACCTGTGATAGCCTACTGATATGACCGTTGGACTGGAAAGTCGAAGGTCTCGAGTTCGAATCCGAGACACCTTTGACTTTTCGAAATCATGTGCGTATTAATAATAAATTATCACTCGCTTAAACGGTGAAGGAAAACATCGTGAGGAAACCTGCATGTCTTAGAGATATGGATTGATAATGGTGATATTTATATTTAACAACCCGATTGCTTCCAGAAACAAATATGTAATACATATAACATCCAAACTATCATTGTTTTACTTTCGTTTACATTCATACACTTACACACATTGTTTTACAAACACTACATTTTTACCTGCTAAATCCACTCCTTGTTACATTATTACTGATACGAATACGGTGAGTCTATTACCAATCAAATCAAGAAGAGTCGAAGGCTTTATACTTGGACTACACAAGTTTATAATCAAATAAAGAGAGAAGAATCCAGACACGTTCTGAAAGTCAAGGCAACGACACTTTTCATCCACTAAGTATCATCCACCACAGTCCATACCTACCTCTTTTAATTTAAAGTCATCATTTAAATTACAACAGTTGATATTCCATCAATTTCGTTTAAATACAACTTCCTGAGAATATTGCTAACTAATGTCTTCCATGGTACTATGTTTGATAGCTTAATGTGAGAGCATGTATGTCATCGTGCATGTAATTCGCACCTCCGCGCCGCGCCGCACACTGAAAAACTAACACATCTCAATAGGTACAGTTGCCAAGTGACAGTTGCCACGAATTCTCATTAGTACCTACCAATAATCTCACACATAAAGACGCAACCCAACCCGCTGACGAACATGATTGCGTTACTATCCATCGTAACAGACGATAGCCGGGCCTGCGCCGCAGCATGGCGCATCGCATGGCGTACTGGCACTAACCTTCACCCAAATCTACGTAAGCCGTAGCTTACGTATATCTGCGGACGTTCAGGGCTCAGTTAATCCAGTTATTATCCAACCTATCTACTGAAACACAACACATAATGTGTAGGTACTGGCAACATTTACATCCTAAAGCACAAAAAGCGGTTTTACAATGAAAACTAAGTCTTGCAACTCTGAATCTGAACGATTAATTATCCATTACTTACAGTTTATTTAGAAATTCTGAAATATTCGCCGCTTTGTATTGCAGACGGTACATTGTGTTGTGTGTCGTTATCGTTGGGCTGGCTCGCGGCTCGCCATCGATCTAGATAATCCTATCGGTGGGGGCGAGAGCCGCTCGGCTGTGCCCCGAGGACGGAGCACGGCGACCGGGCGCGGCGGCGCTCAGCTGTAATGAATCAAACGGAATGCCTGAGCGACCACTCCTCGCATAAACGCGTCCGTCTCACACACACGCGACCTGTGCACGAACATAGCATAGCTCACGATATTTCAAATTAGTCTGCTAGCTCTGCAGAAATACTTATACTTAAGTATGTAAATTAACTCCCCTTTGGTGCAGCTAAAACATACATTTAGTGAAAGTAAGTAGGTATGACATTGTCATCAGAGGAGACACTTGTCCGTCACAAAAGTTTGATGTCACTTCATAGGTAATACGGCGAGCACTTTCCAGTAATCCGTCAGGCAAAGTCGGGTAAAAACACTACTACTACTTCAAAAATAAGAGATTTGAATCAAATAATGGTAATTTTCTTAAAAACCGATGGGAGCAACCCTAGCGCTCTCACCGATAGTAGGCATCGAATTTATAGCCACAGCCTATTCAAATTATTTTTGATATTTTATACTGTGACCGCGTAGCTAACAACAATTGCCCAGCCGCAGCCTGCAAGTTCACCCACATGTGCAATCTCGTAGATGTGCGACACGACACGGCACTCATCGACGTAGTGATCTTTAATGCTGTGCGCAGGTGATAAATCGCGTCGTTCACTGTCACACTCAGCCGACGTTAAGACGTGCACGTAATGCGCTGATATCATCCGGAGGGAGGGAAGAAACGCCACGGAATGCGGGAACCCCACGCACTGGCATGTGTGGAGGATGGTCGCATTACGTATACAATAGATCATCAACTTTCGATTAAAAATACAACTCAATAAATGTGAATCCTGTTATAAACTGAACTGTTATAAATTCTAAGAGTATGAATGGATTGTACAGGAATTACTCATTGTGTATTTTCCCCCTCCCCCCTCCTTGGCCACCGCCGCGAAACAATAAGTCTTTGTACCTACTACCAAACATTTAAAGTTCGTTATCTGTTTAAATCTTTACTTAGAGGAAATGTGACTTCGGGGTAAACTACTAAGCCCATTTTCGGAAGTGTGGTTAAGATAACATTCTAGTGATTTTGGCTGTGACCACGGTAAATGTAAAAGTTATTATGTGGTCGTATACGTGTCGTCTGTATTAATATAATAAAGCTGAAGAGCTTCTTGTAAGTTTGTTTGAACGTTGTGAAACGTTTAATCTCTGAAACTGTAAGTCGGATTTGAAAAATTCTGCATTCTGCATTTGATAGCCCAGTTCTTGAGGATGGTTATGGGGGTTAACAACTCGCTACGACCCTAAGGAGCCGAGCAATAAGGAAAAGTCAGGGCGGGTGACATTTATTTGTACCGGACTATGTCTAGGATCAGCTAGTATCGAATAATATAGTTACATAGGTAACGTGATACGTTTACTTATATTGTCATATTCGTATCTCTGGGATTAGAAGGATGTCTGTGTGATGGGATGAGAACGTAAGATGCGATAAGATTAGCGTGAGAGACGTCGGTTTCAACACGCCGCCAGGCTCGGCCCCAGCTATACGCACGCAACGCTCATCCGAATCTAAGTTGAACTTCACATCCTATAATGAAGTGGAGGCGAAATACACATGTTTTATGTTCTGTTGTTTAAACAATCGCCTCGCTTTTAGAGTGCGTTTCATCAAATAGTTCCATGCCGTCATGTTGCTCCCCTGTCTGTCAACATCACAGTTCTTCTATGGATCTCCTCATTTTTGATTCGGTCGCATAGCAGTAGCATAGCTCTGGAGCTCTCTCTAGACTTAACGGAGCTCGCTGAGTGACCTTGAACTTTCTTACGAATCGGTAATATTATAAATTTCATGTATTAAGGCAACAGTTATTTGCATTGCTGCCAACATAACGGCATAGGAACTATTTAATGAAACGCCCTATAGTGAACGTGTACAAGACACAATTACAGTCGTTATAATTTATGTACTTACGTATCTCTTAGATAGACTGTGTTCCGAACTTCAACAATGCGCGCTGATGGCGCAGATACCAACAAAAGAAAGATTGCATGAAATTGCCATCAAAGCTGTGTGCAGCGGCTCTGTACATAGGTTGCGGTTACATTGCATTAGCTCGCGGCGCGTGTGTTACATATACATATTATTATACATTATTATATTACTCGTATGAAAACATCTGCAACTAACGCCGCACAGCACAGGTATACAGGCGTAAGGAATCGTTTCACGTCAGTCTCGTGTTGAACGATTCCGTACAGGTTTAGAAAACGGTAACTACACATGTCGTGTACTCGTGTTTGTTATTCCACAACTTTGGGCGCTGTTCGAGTCAAGGACGTGAGTAAACCGCCATACTAGCTTTAAAAGCGACCGGGTGCTGTATAAAAATATTGAACACTTGCAAAAATATATACCGCGGCACTGAGAATCATTGCGTTGCCGCATGTGTGGGCGGCACCACGAGGCGCGTGTGTGCGGCACTACGACTCCGCGGAGGCGCGGACCACATGTGCACCAGACCATTATTTATTGGCTTTATTCGTGCTGAGCGTTTACCTTACCGAGAATATGAGCTTAACGAACGGGAGCCCCTATGTTATGAGATCAAACGAACATTTTTGTACACGAGCGCATTATAAATCTGTATATTAGTAATCTAAATAGGTAGGTACTATAGATACTACATTGTACCTACTACTCATAGGTGCTTACGCTGCTGGTTTAATAGTTTGTGATGCAACTGATGCAAGGTAATATTTTCACACTTTGAAAAGTAATTTATTTTTTACGATTGAAAGATTAAAGCTATAATTATGTATAGTAAACTGGTTCTTGAACGCAAAGCTATAGGTTAGGATTGAACTTTAATTGTTGTATATAAACCTGAACACGGCCGGTTTGTACCTAATCTTCTGCATAGACAATAGTACCTACCATTTTTTTTTCTCACATGTGCTTGACGACGACAGCGAAGAAAAATCCCAACCGTTGTTCTGTAAGTAATAATCCAGGTAATTAAACGCATTGCTGATTAAGTTCGGTGTATACTTTGTAATGAAGTAACGATAACTCGCGCTCATCAATTATGTCAACAGCAGCAGCAGAGATTGGGGGGGAGGGGGTCAGTTTGGGGAGCTTCGTTTGCGCGGTGAGTCGCGGCCGCTGGGGGCCGCCACCGCGCCGCCGCCGCCGCCGCGTCATCGCGCGATTGTTGATTGTGCGCCAAATGCGAGCAGAACAACGGCGATGCAGCCATAGTGGGCGACTGTACCTACTATACACAGAACGTGATCGTGTTTAGATAGCGTTCGGTAAATAATTCAGTACCTAATTACATAGCGGCCGCGAGCGAGCGGCTGGGTCTGCTGGACCACAGCCGCTCGCCACTTATTTATGTTTCACGCTGAGAACGAACATTTCTATGTTGTCTGTCATTACTTTGATCCCTCGAGTATTGCACCTCATTGAACCGTAGGTACCGCGCACACAGTTGGAATTCAAAGCTTTCGGATGAAAGTCTTCCAATAAATATATTTAGTTTGAGCCAGTAACATGATTCAAAATGTACTTACATTTATTAAAAAACAATCTACATAAATATGGGTTATTGTAAACTCGCCATTATGAAAATTTGCCACAAGTAAAAATTATAGTAAACTCGCCACAGTCCTATCTGTCTCACGAAAACTTGCCACAGCTTTAAAAGTACCGATAGCAAACGAAGTAGTAGTGTTTAATAATACATACTAGTGTAGTGAGTAATAGTGTTTATATACATATATGTATATATTATCATACAAAATTAGTTACTATATACATATACCTGCGTACCAACGTACTAAAATCAACAAAATCAATAGCTTTGGTATCTCGTCTTACAATATAATTATAATTTTTCGATCGCGCTAATAGGTATTTAAAAATCTCAAAAAGTAATCCAAAAACACAAAAGTTTCTAATTTTAAGTAGAGTACCAGCCCTTCAGCGACTCGCTAAAATGAAACCGGTTTGGCCCGTGCTAGCGCAGAGCCGGCACCGCATGCAATGGAAGAATATAATGGAAGCATATAATGGAAGAATCACCACCTAATGAAGCTACCAATAAATTTAATGATTATTTTGTAACGCTGTGGCTAGAAAACAGTAGTTTAGAAAATATTTGGAACGTCCACGGAGTTCGCCACAGGACCATTATTTCTGCAGAAGCATGGCATAAACGCCTTAATAATAACATGAGGAAAAAAGAAACCTAATTTACTTCATTTTCTTGACGTCCTAAAAAAAAAGACGAGTAGGTATATGGATTGGAAATTAAAAAGAATAAGTTTTAATTTGAGAACGTGTCGTCAAAATAATTGCATACGATAAAAAATTAAAAGCCATCGCTGACAATTATTATAATATGTCTCTAGCAGAAGTAATAGCAAAAATAGCTGCATTGCAACAATCGTAATAATATGCCAATTGATTACATAATAATGTGATTTTTTTTTAATATTGTATAATGATTTTACCTTATATGTATTGTACTTAACTGTGTTTAAAGATAAACGTCTCTACATTTTATTTATGTACCAATGTAAGTTTGATTGTGTATTATTGTGTAAATTCTGTGATTTGTAATTAAGCCAAAGTTAGTAATTCCTATTTTAAAACATAGTTAAACCTTTTTAAATCTATCTTGTTGTGTAAAATGTCCCAAATATATTATATTATATTATTTATGATTTATCCAATTAAACTGATCTATCTATCTATCTATATAATCACTCCTTTTACTATAAATTAAACTGATTGTTACATAAAATCGTTTTCTTTATCCGAATATACATATATCGATATAATACGAATATCGTTTTGCTGTCGGTACATTCAAAACAAGTTTGACGTACCTGTGACGAGTTTACTATACCTGGGGGTCTACTCCCTAAGCACGAAGTCCGTAGTTTCGACCTTCGTTACGGGCGTTTCCTACTCCGTATCACCTACGGACGGATAATTCGTTCGGGGCGCGAACTAAGAATGAATGACAACACAATTTGACAGTTGTCCCTACTCTCGATGTGTTTTTACCCGCTAAGAAAATTGAATTTGACACTTGTTTTATTTTATCGGACTCGGAAGTTTCGGAGAACTTTCGGACGGCGTAACTTCGTTGACGGAGATAGGGAGTAGACCCTCCGTTGTGAATTATTTTGTCACTGTGGCAAGTTAACCAATATTTTTAAATGTTGCGAATTTTCGTTGTGGTGACTTTACAATAACCATAAATATTATATTATAAGGAAGTACATTCAAACAGTATAAATATTTAAGTACGTAAGTACATATATGAATGTATTGATGTTGTTTGTACTTTTTTGTTCACGTTAATTACGAATCACCGTACTGGTAGCCAGCTGGGGTCCCGCACTCCCGTCAACTCCCGTGTGACGCTTCTCATTATAAGGAAACTACTAACTAACTAACACATAAGTTGTCCCTGGCTGGAGGCATTTGGTGCCTCGCCACCCAGTCCGGTTAAGTTTTTAAAGCTCCCTCGAGCTAAAAACTATGTCCGACATTAAAAAAAAAAAAAACTGTAACACCCGTCGTTTACTCATTAGAGCAGACCGCCCGCCAGACTGCCGCGTACTCGTTTTATTGTAGCGACACACGTTGTACGGAACCATGTTGCTACTGTTACTTATTTTATGAGAGTAGAATTAGCATAATATTACTGGCGCACGGAATTAATTAACTAATACAATTCTGCATAGATAAATAAATCATATAATATTTGTATTAATTATTACAACAAAGCTATTAATGATAGCATGATATATTTAGCTATAATCTGAGTTGAGGAATAATGAGTATCTAGGTATAGTACAACCGGGATATCGACGTGCGACGTCTTATACGCACGTCTGTCTGTACATTACACAGACACACACGGATCGACTTTTATGTAATAATTTAGTGTTTGAAAATGTTTATTTTAAAATACTTACCTAGATTTGACATTTTATGTGCAGACACTCAGAATCGATTTCTTTGAACGATCATAATCGATTAATTCGAGAATCCGAGATTTAATTGATTATATAATAATAAATGGAAGTTATAACGGTTTGTTATACGATAACTTTGAATTTTAATTAAATACCTTTTTTCAAAGCATCAGAATTAAGTAACTAGATATTAATTTTATTGATGCATGACGAGACAGGTAGGTATTGTGCGTAGACCTAGGGACTAGGTACATACCTATCTACTATTAAATTAACTTTAATAAAGGAACTGATTTAGGTATTTTCCAATGAAACAATATTTAATTAATTACCTACTAACCAATTATAATAAGTATTGTACGGTACCTATATACTTTATTGTATGTAGCACTCCATTTAACAGTGGTATCGGCTTTTAAAATGTCGAATAATAAATTGATGAATCAATAAAACTTGATGGCTGCGCTCCACTGGTTTAATGTGCTTTCACACGAGTGTGTTGAACGAGTTGATTGAACACTATAAATACCTACTACTGTAGATATGTATAACACACAATTTAAAGGACTGTGAAAGGTATTAGGTACATTGTGCGGCGTCTGAGCGGTCCGCACTGAATAATAAGAGACCCTTGTGCTGGTCGCACAGCGTTGGTGACCGTTGCCAAATGCTTTTGCTTTTCTGTGTGTGTACGTGAATGTAGTGCGGTGGCGACCACCCCGCCATGTACACCAGAGACACGTTACCTACGTGTGTTACTACCGGTGTATGTCGGAGCTGAGTGCTCGCTGCAGGACATTAGATACGATCCATTCGGTCCGGCGGACTCCATTACCGGCAGTCGTAGCCGGCGCGGTGGCGAGCCGGCGCCGGGTGACGTCGTTAGCCGTTTACATTTGCCCGTCATGCGACGATCCGGTTGTCGTACGTCACTGCTACGTACAGGTAGGTGTGTCCGATAAAACGCTATGTATGAAACACTGTTTTGCCACAGTTCGCCTAGACTAGAGTATCTATTTCTCGTTAGACTGACCCCAATATGGTATGTATTTGGGAATAATAAAGAACTGAGAAATGCACGTCTGAAAATATGTATAAAAAAAAACCTAACACACAAACTATGTGAGTAGGTAAGTACTTATCTACATATATTATGTTCCTGAAAATATTTAGTAAATATTGTACTAAGTAGCAATGTTTGTAAACGATGAAGTAAGATTTATTACATTTCATGTGCACCGTGCAATGTTTAAAATCATAACATTTTTGTTATAGGCAACGTAACTAGGCGTGAGCGATACTGTAAAGAAAACATCAAGTTTTATAGCTGGTCGCTCGCTGCGAACTGGTGTATTACTATGCTATGTCTGAGCGCGGAGACCGTACACGACGCGCGCGGCGTGTGCTGTGGAGACGCGACGCGACGCGCACACTACTTACTCCGTGTGACACGCCAGTGTGAGCTATATTCGGCAGGTACTTACTCTGTACTTGGATACACCTGCCTCTTATGAGCACAGAATCATTCTCTGATGTGTTTGACCGTACAAGTCAAGCGGCGTGGCCGGCGGCATGCGGATGGCGAACCGCATACCAGTGTACCAGCACGGAGCGCCCCGTGCAAGCGACGTTGTCGCGTTCTTGCCGCATGCCTCGGTCGCAGAGCAAAACCACGAGTCGTTGCTCAAAACAAATGTTATCCTACTCTCATACAACGACCTCTGTTTTAACTGCAAAAGTTAAAAAAAGGATGAATGTTAGAACTTTATACGTAAGCAGCCCTACTATAACACGTTTATGAAATATACGGATCACGTAACTTTGATACGGACGCCGTACGCCGTAGGCTTTAGTTTTTGTAATAAAAACTTGAGCTGCGGACTCGAGGCGCGCCGGCTCCGCTCCGGCCCGATAAGGTTAACGTACATTTACTGCTGATAGTCGACTTTGAAGTGGAACGTAGCGACCCATAAAACATTGCACGGGTTCACCATAATGTTGATCTGTCACAGGAGATGATACAAAGACGGATCGTGCAATCATGTTAAGTAGCTATAACTAAAATTGGATCGCGTTCGCGAGTAAAACCATTCGACAACAACCGCGGCGTCCGTGCGATTAAATTGAATTTTAACAGTGTGACGATGGACCGCCCGCGCCCTCACCGACACGGGAGAACTACACAGACAGAAAAACACACCACAGAAAAAAGCACAGAAGCAAGGCAAGAACCATAAATAATAAAAATCTTTATTTGGAACTAAAATATACATTTAACAATTTTATGTAACGATGATGGCAGCAATAGTTTAAAACTGTGGCGCAGCCATCAGCGCCCACCTCCAGATACAGAATAACAAAAACAGTTCCAGAATAACAAGTGTCTGTAAGAACACTAAGAACTAAAGTAAAACTAGGATTATTATAGAAACTAAAATTGAAGTAATTAAAGTGAGATAGATTTGTGTGTGCGTGATGTGTGTGAGTAGAGGTGTGTAAGGGTGTGTGTAAGGCTGTGTGTAGGAGGGCGTGTAGAGGTGTGTGTGGGAGGGTGTGTAAGGGTGTGTGAATGTTAGTATGAGTTTCTGATGTTATATTTCCATAAGTTTTTCGGTTTCATCATAAGGCTTTGATTTTAGCCATTCCGTTAATTTCTTCCTAAGAATGGGTCTCGTGAGAGGGTATATTACTCATAAGAGTTGGAAGAGGGCGACCACCGACAATTGATCGGACGGGTGGAGAGTTGACTTTAAACAATAAGTCCCATATTGATTTCTGACACTTACGCGAATAATAAACTACTTTTTACGGATTTTATTATTAATCCCGACGTTTCCAACCCTTTAAAGCGTCTATGGTCACGGGTAGATGACGTCTACTTAGCTACCCGAGCGCTCGCCTGTACCTAAGTACCTACCTAGCTAGCCCAGCACCGCTATGTATTTGTTAGAATTACGCGTGTTTCCGTTTCCAAAAACCTGTGCAAATGTTCATCCTCGGTATTTGTTCTATCACATGAGTAGATAAACGGAACAGAAACAAAGCTTCATACAACCGCGCGAAACGGTTGCACTACTACAAGCACGCGGGGCATGTGTGCGTGACCACTGGCGGCTTGTCGCGTACGCGGCGATACTGGAAAAAACCGGTTTACGCGGGCACAGCCAGTTGACAATGTTAGGGTCAGTGCAATGCACGTTGTATTCATTTTTTGTTAGTTGCAAGTTTGAATATTTTAATGTAAATCATCATCATCATCATCATCATCATCATCATCAGCCTATACTAGTCCACTGCTGGACGTAGGCCTCCCCTAATGTGCGCCATTTCACCCGGCTTCCACCTCGGCTTTTCGCATCCAGCTTCTACTAGCAGCCTTTCGCAGATCATCACTCCATCTTGCCGGAGGGCGTCCTACACTACGTTTGCCGAGTCGTGGTCTCCACTCGAGAACACGTCTACCCCAGCGGTTGTCGGTTCTTCTGCAGATATGGCCAGCCCACTGCCACTTCAGCTTGCTAATCCGGTGTGCTATGTCGGTTACATTGGTTCTCTGTCGGATAACCTCGTTGCGGATTTTATCCTTCAGAGAAACTCCAAGCATAGCACGCTCCATAGCACGCTCTGCGACTTTAAATTGGTGGACTAACCGCACTGTGAGTGTCCACGTCTCAGCGCCGTAAACTTTCGTTTTCAAACTTTGCGGTATGGGTGATGAGAAGACCTGACGTAGTTTTCCAAATGCTGCCCAGCCCAACTGAATCCTCCTCTTGGCCTCCTTCTCAAAGTTGTTTTTACCTAACTGTAAAATCTGCACAAGGTAAGTGTACTCTGAAACAACTTCAAGAAGATGACCATTTACAGCAATAGGTGCAGCGAATCTGTCAGCGAGAAGCTTTTGAAACTGCTCGCTGCTCGTCATGATATGGAGTGGATTAGGTCGGAGCGTGGACTTCATCAGACGGTTTCTTTCGAGCTTTAAATCGATATTCAGGGAGCCTCGGACAAGTCGGTGATCAGATCCGGTATTAAACCTGTTGATCACGGAGACATCCCTGAATATGTGCCTTTTATCCGTCATGATGAAGTCAATCTCGTTTTTCGTCACAGTATCGGGGCTTTGCCAGGTCCACTTCCTTTGCGGCTTCTTCTTAAAGAAGGAGTTCAGTAGCCCCTCCTTCTCTAGGAAGTTGACCAGCATTTGCTCCCTGTGATTCCGACATCCATATCCATGAGGTCCTATTCTGGATTCGCTGCAGTTCCGAAATCCCACTTTGGCGTTAAGGTCCCCCATAACAACGTTGAAGTGAGCCTTTGTGGTGTTATGCAAGGCTTTAGATATGTCCTCGTACATATCTTCTACTTCGTCGTCCGAGTGTGCCGAAGTCGGTGCATAGACCTGAATAATCTTAATGGAATATCGTTGTGATAGTTGGATTATCAGGTATGCTACCCTGGTCGACACACTAGACATTTCTTCAATGCTATTAGAGAGGGCCCTATTGACAAGGAACCCTACGCCACCCTGGGATGTTTTATCACCCTCGCGGAAGTACAGAAGGTGGCCCCAGTTTAGGGTGATAGTGTCCTCTCCGTCTCTTCGGACTTCACTCAACCCCAAAACGTGCCACCTTATGTTCTCCAGTTCCACTTCCAACTGCGCTAGGTGTGCGTCTAGCCTCAGACTGCGTCCGTTGTACGTAGCCAGGGTCAGGTAGGATGGGCGGCCTTCCGTAGCCCGGGGATTCTTAGCACCCCCCGCCCTGCCGTTACTATGACCGCCGCCTTAGTCGAGAATAGCAGGGCTACCGGGAACTGGGGGCCGTATTTTATGTGCTCTGCTCATGGGGGGGATATGCCCATAATCGCCACGCGGGGCAAGCGGATTGGCGATCGCAGGGACACAGCTTTTCGTACCGTTGACACTGCTGCCTGTCAACGGCCAAATATTTTAAACTGTGTCCAAAGAAGCTGCGTTATACCGCAATCAGCCGGTCGCCAGAGCCCGTCCGTTGTTCAGCAGGAAGACCGCGGGCAGGTAGGGTTGGCTTGGAGCATTAAGGTGATAGGTGACTCCCATACATCCCCATCATCAATGTAAATCGTGTTTTGTAAATTAATATTGGTTGTTTATTGTACTGTGAGTATGAATAATACCAGAAAAAATAAAAATCTTATATTATACTTTGAACTACTTATCTCACGGAGGACACTAGGTATCTACTATCTAAGTAAATATATTTGATTATTACTTGTTCAAGTAAGTACTTTTATTTACTGTGTATGATCCTTTTTTTAATAAGAAGAGGGTACTACACGGTATGTTTTTAACTTTTTATTGTTATTACAAGCTATAACTAAACATTTGTAGGTATGTGGGTAGGTTGGTAGGCATGTAGTGGGTATGTGTGTTAAGTTCAAAAATTGCAAGTAAGATTTGATGCAAAAATATATAAATAACGATTCTTGGACAATTTCACACACCATCTAGTCCCAAACTAAGCAGAGCTTGTGGGTATTAGATATTGGATATAATACCTAAGTACTTATAAACTTTTTTTTTAAATACATACCTAAATTGTATACCTAACAAACACCCAGACAATTACAAACAAAGTAAAAAGTAAAAGTGTAAAATATTCCATCATACTGAATAATAAAACTATTTAACAAATGTTTTGTGTAATTTGTCTTAACCTATGGTGACAACCCTACCAAAATAGGTAACAATTTTGCACGTTCTTAGGAAGCTTTGCCTCTGTTCCGTTTATTTACTCATGTGGTTCTATTGCACATTTATCAATCTGTTAAGATAGGTACCTAATTTGATTTGAAAGTTGCGTTTATGCTTATAAAAAGTATAAGTACTCAAAGCTCTTCACTACGGAATTTCTATACAAGAAATCTGGAATATGGGTCTAGCAGTGGTTTTATGATAGGGAAAGATTTATGCAATAACATTTAAAGAGGCAGTCTGTGAAAGGCTGCCTCTTTAAATTAACTTACAAGTGATTTTAATAGAATGCGTAGGCCGCACGCAGGCGTCGCGCGTCGGGCGCGCGGCCCAGGTGGCGGCGACACGTGATTGTGGTGCGAAGTACCCGAGCCCGAGCCTAACTCAGTGCGAGGTGACGACACGGGGACGTGACTAGTGTGAGCTCCACCAGAGCCGCGGCTGACAGTCAATTGCTTTCTCACGACATTTGCATTTGGAACGTTTCGAGACACAACAAACAAGTACGCACCCATTGCTCAGCGCCGCAGCCCGCGGTCCGTGCATAACGTGCGCGCTCCGACACTTAGTACCTACCTACAGAATATTGTTATCTTTTCACTATCCCGAATCGCAGTTCCTATAATTCATATAATACCTCTCATAATTCCATTTCTTTTGCTAACTTAAGATCTGCGATTCAAATTTTGTAATATGTGGCTTCTGTAAGCAGTGTACGCGTAGCTACGTACTCATGAGTACGTATCTATCAAACAAAATAGCAAAAACAAAGCGATTTGAAAGACTCTCTGGTCCTTTTTACATACCTAAATTGACACTACAGAAGCTCAGACTTGGAAAAGAGGAAATGTAATATACATTATATTTATGTAGCAGTTATTCAAGAAGATGATTCATTCTTTACTTTTCCTTTATCGATACAGCATAGGAAATACAAGTCAACAAAAATCCATGGTTTTCCCACACACTCGTCCGAATCCAATGTAATTGTTATAAAGTCGATTATTGTTATTTTTAATAAAATAATAAATAAATAATAATAAATTTTAAAGAATAAATAATAATTATTTATTATTCATTTTAAATATTTGGGACATTTTTATACAACACAAAATCTAGTCCTTAACTAAGCAAAGCTTGTATTATGGGTACCAGATAATGGCTTTTTTCGTAAATACATACTTATAATACATAAGAAACACCCAGACAAACACAAATTTAAGTTCATCACAAAAATATTTGTCTTGTGGAAATGGAACCCACGACTTCCACCACTCTAACCACTAGACAGCAAAAATACTTATTGCACAGCAAAAATACTTATTTGCACAGCAAAATAGTCACCTCAAAATATTGTTATTATACACTCAAAACATTCAGATTTGGTTCTGGCACTCGCCGGTCGCTGCCACAGCACCGCTCGCTTCGCTCGCTCGGCTCGTGCGATGTGTGGTCACAGTCAGTATATCGGTTACGTAGCCTTTTTTTTTAACGTATGGGAGTCCTCATGGACTATCCACCGCCCGGGGAAGGCGGTGGGGTGTGTCGGACTCCACCCATGGTGACCTACCGACTAAAACCATACGGATGTTTCGCCTCACCACTTTTTGCTAGGGTTACGGGAGCGATGACATTCCTCCGCGACCCCAGCAGTGGCACACCGCAGATGATTGCGGTCTCCGGCTCTATTAGGGAGACACTTGCGTCCCCCCACCTACCGATCCACGTGAGTGGGGTGCGGAAACACCAACCGCACCTCCATCTCGGGCCTTGTGTTGTTGGGCGGACGGACTTCCCCAAGTCCGCCGCCCGTGGCCGTTTATGGTGGTTGGAACAGGGCGTTATCTGCCCTGTTCCTGCGCCCTGATCGACGAGCGCGGATCGGCAGGGTGGAGGCAGTCTCCCTTTCCCTCTCCGCGGTCTCCTTCTGCGCCATCACGTCCTCGCAGAAGGAGAGCATCGCCTGCCAGGCGTCTGGACTCCCGACCATGCTGTTGACTAGGGCCGGGAGTGAGAGGTCTTGTCCTGTTATACCTCTCAGAACACGGCGCTGCTCGGCCCATGCGACACACTGCTCGAGCGTGTGCTGCGCCGTGTCCTCCAAACAATCGCTGCAGTGGTGGCAGCGGGTGTCTGCTTCCCTCCCGGCTATGCGGCACAAGTACTTGCCGAAGCATCCATGCCCCGACAGCACCTGCGTCAGCCGGAAGGTCAGCACACCATGACGCTTGTCAGCCCATTCCCTCAGAACGGGACGGAGCGCTTCGACCGTCCGCAGTCCAGCACTTGGTCGCCCAAGCCGCTCCGCCCACTCTTCAAACGCTGCTTGCCGCAGCAGTTCTCTGCACTGATCCAGCTTGACTTGAGATAGCTTGACCTGCTGGCGTCTGTACATAGGTACTCGATATTTTATAAGGTAGTTGACCTGATTAGTGATTAGTTATGTAATGAGTCAAATGAATAATAGCAGATGCGTCTTCTATTAATTTAATAGTAGTTATAGCCGTCTCTAAGTGCTGATTGTATGGGAAAACTGTGCCCATACCTTGACAGTAAAATATACGTATTACAGTGGAAGTGTACAGTTCATGATTTTCAAATTATTATCTTTAGTTTTTTACCCTCACAATGTCAGCATTCGAAAATGCGACATTTCTTGAGAATTGGAGTCCGACAACGACAGTGATAAGGAAAATGTATAATATTTGATTTAATATTTTCTATTTTTGCTATTTTTTAAAATATTTTTCTTGTTTTATACATATATTCTTAATATTTGGGTCAATAACATTCTTCATAATTAACAATGTTCTTAATTCAGTCACTAAAAGGAACCGTATCATATGTAAAAATAAATAAAAATATTTTGACGATTTTTTTTAAAAAAATAGCAGCAATAACCGTTATATGACATATGTCAAAAAATCATAAATAATTAGTACTATAACAACCTGTAAGGATATTACGGTTTTCCTTGCTGTTTACAAGATAATTAAATTTTTAATATCAGCTCCATACAAATTTTTCTTAAAAAAATTATAATTCCTTCGTTTTTGTGCAGAATTAACTCGGGTGTAATTTTTATCCGGCAAAAAAGCCGGCACTTGCAAATTGAAATCCCTAAGTCTATGAAAGCCGATTTTCAGCCCACCGTGCGCCGCCCGCCCGCGCCAATGTGCATCATTCTGTGGTCACGAACATCGACTGTCCGCGACAGTACCCACCGCCCCGAATTTGTGATCACGATTCTCGATCAGAGTGTACAATTGTAAGGAAAAGTTGTACAGTCAGCGCAGTCAAACATTCATCATCGCGGTCGGACAATAATTTTGTGTTGGTCGGAAAATTTTCAAATAAATTGTCATAACTGTTCTGTATAACGTCTTTTATTTTACGTCAAATCCATAAAAGTTTAACGAATAATGACTCTTTTTACGTTGATCATAAAAAGTGTATTTGCTAGTAGCGTCCCGGATGGCAAACAGGAAGCCCAGTGGGGGAGCCGGTGGGGAGTACAGTACGTATGTACACGCCAGTCGCGCTGACAAGCCGCCATTGTTGCGAACTGTTACAATATCGAGCAGGAACACTCCGCTATCGGCGCTGTCGGGAGACGACGACGAAGTGGCGGCGGCGACGCGGCGAGCGAGCACCTTGTCTCTGGGAGCCTGTCAGAACTTTACTCGTCCGTGTGACCTACATACATAAATAGAAGCATTCAATGACTGAAGGACTTCGTAACATTATGCATGCGCATTGGAACACTACAAGCGTTACACAGATACAAATAATTTCATTGAAACAACTCTTGGAAAATTAAATTCTGATAAGTCATTTTCCAATTAATAAACGAACGCGCACGGTTTGTGATTAACAACTGTTTTATATTCACGTTGTATACATATACTTGTAGTAGCTATAGTTACCAAATGTTAGTTTATTTAGTTAACTCGTGTTCTTATTTTACAGGCGGGTATTTATAGGCTTACGGACGGACAGACAGATCTAAATTAAACGTTACCTGTCAACGTATGAGCAGCACGTTCCCGTGGGAAAGCAACCGACGCAGTGACGTACCACACGTACTATACTTCCCTCCGTGCGCCTGCGCTCCTACGTACCTACTCGACCAACGGTTACACTTAAATGTTAATGCCGATGGTTTAGCTGCATACGAACTTCCATGAGCAGTATTGTGTTTGAATTATTTTGTATGAAGCGCATAACATACGAGGCGAGGCGAAGGCTTGGTCAGGATCAATGTCATAGCTGAGAGATACCGCGAGCACAATGCGTTGTGCGTGAGTCGTGTGAGCTCCCGGGCCGGGGCGCAGGCTCGGTCGTTTACCTATGTCTTCTAGCCAGCAACACTGCCAAGACTCTCCACATCTTTATGTTACACTGTATCAAATGTCAGCACACCGTGCGCGCGCTCTACCACCTAGTATATAACATCTGAAGCACCATGCAATCCAATTTCTGTCACGGTCACGTCTCACATAGAGCGTGCCCACTGCCCGAACTTACCATTACATTACCTTTCTTTTTTAAATCTTTATTTTATGTTTAGGTTAAGGAATTTTTCCATGCGTGAAGTTTGTGTGGGGCGGATGTCACATGGATGTTTTGCGCGTTATGAATTACTAGTTGAATAAGAGCTGTGCTTATGAAGTGCGTGCTCGATGAAGGCAGCACGATGCAGACGTCACGAGTGGTACTTGCACTCAAAACAATCTGCTTTCTGATCTTTATGCTCATTTGTGCACTGCTCACAAGAGCGTTATCAAGTAGGATCAATGAGTTAAACACTGCGTAGGTACTTTCAAAAATGTGTTGTTTGCGGTAGTCGAACCGCGACCAGTAGCGCAGAAGCTGATTGTTCAACTACTGCGCCATTGGTGTCGAATCTAATTCCCAATTCCACTTTATATGTAGGTATATCGGAAGGTTATTGATTATCGTTAAACTCAGTCAGTACCGAATAAAATAATTCTACATAAAAACCCAATATTATTTATGTACATACATCTATTGGGTACCTATCTACTATTATAATGAATTTAAATAAAAATTCCGCACAGTGCACACGACGACGTGTCAGCGAGCCGAGCGGCTGTGCTACTTCTGTCAGTTCTGCGCGGTGCTTGTTGAGCACATAATGTAGCACACAATAGTCCGCTGGATTACGTATCAATGCTGAATAACTATTGAGTGTGCGAGTCGAATTCTCTCTAGAGAAATGTCCGCCATCCGTTATCGTCGCTCATTCACCAACGCAGCTCGCCAGTGCCGTGCCTACCGCGTGACACACTTTTTCAAGGGAACTCTTTATTCAACGGTTTGTTTTATTTCAATTTTGTGAAAGTATATTGAGTCAATTATCTACTTTTAGTACAAGAATGTCGAATATGACGCGTGACCATCGCTCGCTAGTGCTAACTACTAAAATAACTTACAAACAAGTAATGGTCTCTAATAATAAACACTTTGTCAGTGATGACGCGACGTGAGCGTGACACTTGACAGCCTCCCGCACGTTCTCGCTGTTTAACACAACTCCGTGAACCTGTATGCTATCTTACCTGCGTGTCCCTATTCAAAGTCTGATACAATTCCTATTCAATTAGAAACCTCTGTACGTGTGGGTGTGGTGCGAGCGAGCGGCGACGACCACGTAGCGCTTTAGTTGTCTTGCTTTATTTATTATCCGAAAACGCTCGACACAGTGAAAACAGGAACCGTGCGGTTGGTTCACATGGCGCAATATTTGATTGTTGAACAGCTGACGTGCTACAGAGCGTCGCGCGTGGTCGTCACCCGTGGCCCGCATGGCACACGGCCGCATGACTAACTTCAGTTTTACTTAGCATGACGTCTATTTACAGTTGCCAGTACATTTGTCTGGTTGAGGTCGCGACCGCTAGTGTATGGAATCAATAAGCTTGACGTTGACGTCACCAAATGTTTACTAAATGATTATGTTTGTATAGGAATAGTGAAGTCCGCCACACGACGAAGCTAAGTGGAGTGAGGCGTCGGCGTCGGGCTCGAGCGGCGACGGCGTCACACCGACACACACATAGCAATCACAAGCTGATGACACACTGACACTCTGACAGTGTACCTACCCGGGTGTGGGACACCTATTGCTTATGGTCTTAGGCCTTCAAGTTCAGTTCCTAATGATAATGTATAAATCCTGTAAAATGTCAAATATTTTTTTAAATTTTACATACGATGGTATGTCTCCTGTATTCCCCAAAGGGTTAGGCAGAGATGTATTAATGTACACCCACAGTTCGCTGGTATGTCCGATATAATAGAGGGCGAGCTATACTAAATTCTTAGTAGAACCTCGGAGTTCTACTGAAAACGGGTGGCGGACGATCCAACTATCCAAGAGGATTTTCCGTACTTACTATGAAACAAAAAAAGGCTAATGATGCATAATACAATTTTATTTATGAATGATACTGGCTTGATGAACGATGAGAATTTCATGACCGGTACAGAGTCGACCTGCCGCATGATTTAATAACATGGACATTGTCTAGCGATCCATGCTGTAATAAATAAATAAATAAATAGATACACCAGATGAGACAAATGAACAACGTCACTCCACCGCGAAGTGTGTCATATATTATGTCAGATTTGATTTCAAGACAACTGCTTAAATATTATTGTAACGTTCTCCTATATCATTTGTCTCCTATATCAGTCAAGTGTCTGGTGTCAGCCCGCAGCCGCCGTGACGCCCCGCCCGTGTGTAGTTGGCCTATTTAAGCAGGCACACAATTTTCTAATTCGTGTTCCACGAGTCGCTGCGACAACTTTGCGACAAGATATAAGTTTTTATACATTTTGTGTACTCGTGAAGCCACACCGTAGGGTCGGGGATGTAAGCTCGTTAACTTTCGCAACACGCAGTGTGTTTCGCTAGTTACATACTCATTCGATCGATAGGATTTATCTGCGTGTTCCGAGGGAGTAGTTGTAATTGTTTCATTAAGCTGGAGACTAGTAGCTGTGTCTGGCATCCCTATACCGCGGCTCAAACACTAATGCTCGAGAAAGTGCAGAAGACTTTTCTGAGGTATCTGTTTAAAAGAACATACGATTTCTACCCCTACATGTACCCTACCAACTACATCCTAGGGACTCTGGGTTTCAATTCATTGGAGGTAAGAAGAGGCCGCGATCAGCTCGCGGTAGCCTGTAAGACCTTTAACGGTCGTATCGACTGCTCCGAGCTCCATGACCTTTTCTGTCGACTATTTGTGCCCGACAAATACATCAGTCGCCGGCAAAGTCGTCGGCACAATCTGTTCGCGCTGCTGCCTTGTAGAACTGTCGCCAGATCTGAGTCGCCGATATGTCGCACTTTAAGGATGCTCAATGCCCTCTTGACGGCCAACTCTGAATGCGATGTGTTTGCGGACAAATGGAGTAAAATAATGAGAGTATGTTTGATGTTCTGTGAGAAACAGTACGCGAGGGTGTCCACTGTTCCATGTTAGTACGTAGCGATAATTGTCTGTTATAGAAAATTGGCTACATTGTATAGTTTTTGTATATATTGTGTTTCTTTCTAAGTTAATTAATGTAATTGGTGTTGTACCGTGTTAATTAACTATAAATAAAATAAATCTAAAATAAAAATAAATAAAAAATGTATTTTGTACAATGATTATGTAGTAAGTACAAGTAGCAAGCCTTGCGCAGCAGGCCGTACAAACTGGCGACAAGTCAGCTGTATATCTGCAAGTGTTGCCGCCGCTGCCTGCACTAGACTTGTGTAAATAGGACAGTTATATGATTTATTACGATGTTGTATGCGATTATGCCAGCCAGCCAGCCAGCCAACCAGCCAGCCAACCGGCCAGCCAGCCAGCCAGCCCGCCAGCCCGGCTGTCTTATATTTTATGTCAGTTACTGTCACACGGAGCACTACCATCAATCGTCGCTAAAATGAAGAATGGAATATTATAATGGAGGATACATTATACTGCCTGCAAAGAAAGTCGGTCTGAGAAATTGTATGGACGCACAGTGTGTTATGAACCCTATTTTTTTGACATTATATTTTTATTAAAGTAATCGTTGGTTTATGTCACTTCTAAAACTTTAGTTCAACTCAGGCTTTGATGCGTTTAATTGTTTTTTTTAATGACTTTGTTTAAAACGTAATAAATACGACACGAATAAAACATGCTATTATTTTATAAAATGGGATTACGTAACTATTCCAGTTTGTTTGTTCCATAAGTTTGAAAGTGGCGCCAGTGATACGAAAGTTGAAAGGGAACCGTTTAACCGAAGAGATGGAGAGATCACACGCTCCATGCGTTTAAAAGAGTGATGAATATGAATGTGGAGGGATGGAGGGGTAGAGAGAGGCCAAAGAAAAGATGAATGCATTGTGTAATTGTGTTACGATGTGATGCATTGTGATGCATGGAGTGAATGATGATGTGAAGGATGACAGGGATGAAAAGAACATAAGTACTGCGACCAACACAAATACATTGTCACAAGTCACGAGGGCCAGGTGATGATGATGAGTTGTACAGTACATGCAGTAACCTACCGTTTCACCTATTTATTTGTTGCTTTATTATGAATGAGACGCGGGATATGTTTTTTTCTTTTCATTTTTTTTTATTTTTTATTTAGTATTGCCGTAAAATTACGTGATTATTTTCTTCATGAAACTATTACTTTTACTTTCTATTATACGTAGTATTAAACACGGGATATTACCATGTTATACAGAAAACAGGATGTCACAAAAACAGTGCTTATAACACACTGCGGGACGCTTTAAAATATGGCAGTCTCTTCTTACTGTGCTTCTACTGATGGAGAAACTGGTTGACGCTTTAGCAACCAGTACCTAACATAACAAAACTCAATTCATTCGTGAGCTGTTAGCAAATTAATGTATCAACCCGGATACTAAGTCGCGAACGTGCGGCAGCGACGCGCAGTAAACAGCGCAGCACTACGTGGCGCGGCAAAGGGTTTCGCCAGTTAACGCGGGGACGATAATCAGCAGTAGGTAACTAAGCACCTACATGGTGCGACTGCGAACTGAGTGCGACGCCGAGCTGTCGACACGAAATCTAATTAATTATATGTATATACATAAGGACAATTAATAATAATTATACAGATTAAAGTTCGAATGGTATCGAATGGTACTTTTATTGCTCTGAACCGAAATTATATATGATATTTATTTCTGTAAATAGATCGATAGGTACCTTGTTCCAAAATATAATAATATGATTTAAAAGGGGTAGTGAGGATGTTTCTCGAAACATTAGCACTACGTAACAACCGCTTTCATGCTCACTAAAATGTCCTGCTGATGGTGGCGTTGTGTGTCGGGTCGTTTTATTCCCTACAACATGGTTGAGTCGAACGACGCCGATACGCTCGTCATACTCGTGAACGAGTGCCGTCTGTCGGGGCTGGTCAGCTCTTACTGTCAATGGCAACTTTTTTTTTTCTGTTTATTTTGCTAGATTAATTTAATTGTACACATCAAACTGCATTGTTCTCATGAACTATTCAGATTTAGACTGTAATACTGAACACTGTAATCATGTTTTTTTTTTGTTGAAAAGAGTGTCTATGGAGTTTCTTGCCGGTTCTTCTCCATAAGACCTACTTTTTGGAACCGTGCAACTAGTTTGACTTTTCAAAAGTGCTATTTTAATGGTCTAATTGAAATAAAATATTTGACTTTGACTTTGACTTTGTAGATGCTACGTACTCACAGGCTTGCAAATTGCTACGCCGCGTAGAGGGCGTGTAGGCGCTGCGTAGAGGAAGTAGACGTCGCGCAGACACATGTGTAGACGATAGGTTGGTCCGACGTAGACTCCGCTACGCTTGCATACGCTACACAATCGTTATCGAACAAACGCCCAAAGCGTAGGGACCCTTAATAGATCCAACTAAATAAAAAAGTATGCGAAAAAGGAGTCATGTTCGTCGATAAGTGTGTCTAATTGAAACATTAATTATTATAATACCTATGTATACATTCAGTACTTGGTTCAACAAAAAAACGTTCTTCTCGCTTTGTTGCACTAACTAGGCATAGCAGCGAATACCCCCCTGCACAAAACACTGGTATGCAACGTAAAGGAGTGCGTTATTTCTTATCGTCGTTACAATAAACATTGAAGCTAAGTTATATCGCAACACTGTTAGAATATTGTTATAATGTACTTTTTTATAATAATTATTGAATATGGATTCCTCAGCTCGGAATGTCGTAACAATATGTTTTTGTCCGCTAGTAGTGATGTGTGCTTGTTCAGAAAGTGTCTGTAGGTATAGTTAGTGCGAGGGGCTCGGTGAATGTTCTGTCACGTGCTCGTTTTGTTATAACATTATCATAATGTCATAAAGAAAGTGGCGCGCTAGGCATTTCACATAATCGCTATGAATTGTTGTAATCAGAGCATATCAAATGGAATTCAATGGTATACATTACGATTACGTTGCGGCACGCACATGCCCGCGAGTCGCGACTCACACTCAATAGCCGTACAACATGTAGGCGCAGAAGATCCACTTCTAACAATGACAATATTTCTACAATGTAGAAAGTTACGCATATAAATGTACAAAAATAATGTAACAACAGCTATAACGTGAAGCCGTGCACTGATGTACTGCTCACTCAGACAGTCTCCCGTTGTGTCCTAATTAGTGTCTCTTAATTATACAATGTTGAGACTGATCCTTCTATAAATGGTTGGTTTGTGATTTGCCTGTAATACAGTCATGTTACATGCGCTTGCGTCGCTATGAATCAACGTAGTGCTGTGCCGCAGCGCCGTCTCCTGCGCAGCCGCGGCACACTTTGATCTGAGATTAAACACCGCTGCCCGTGACCACAACATTATGTTGCTCAACTAGTTTATCATTACGAGCATTTTTCCTGTGTTCAGCTACATACACCAAGAGAAAATATTATCACTAATTATGGTCTGCCTTGGTTACAACTTGTAACTTATAAGTTACGTAAGTATTCGCAATATATAATAAGTATATGAATTGTATGAGAGACAGTTATATGATGCTTAGTTTTACCATAAGATATTCATCATAGTATAGTTTTACCATAAGCGTTCATCTCTGTAATGTCTATTGCAAACATCTCACATCTATTCTAAAATCAGGTCAATGACACTACTTATCACTGTGAGAGAAGTTCATTAATGTGTAGACTATCTGAAAAACTAGCAATTGTAAATTAAGACAATTTATACAAGAGTTGCAAGGTCAATAAAGGTCACACATAGTGTTGTGTTATCGCAATATGTCCTATCGTAGCTCAGCTTGTCGCCATGGCAACCGCGCCAGACCCGCGCTATAACTTTTAATTGAGTCACATGTACTAGTGCCGTTCTATTGATAACATAGAATTTACTGGCTGGCTATAAACCCGCGCGAACGGCCCCCGTGAGCCGCGGGTCGGCACCTACCTACACTCATTACTCGTTCTGTCTATACTCAGTCGAGTCGAGTAGTTCGGCCCGCTCTGCCCACGTGGCCCGCGGGCTCCATACATTACAATCAGTATTTACAAGTTACACTCTGAGGACCATGCTGAGTACCTACCTACACATTTGACGCAGAAGGCCTCACCCACTCGTTGAGCTATTGCTATGTACTATACAAAGCAAGATCGAGGCCTGTAGGGGGCTTGGGGAGACTAGACAATAGCTCCAGAAGGAGGGCACGCGTATTTTTGCCACGTCATGTGTGCCTTCGATTAGGATGGTAGGCAAAGCCTCGCTGATTGAAGGAGTCCAGCGTCTGCTGGGTGACAGCCTGTCGTGGTGGTGGCGAATTTCACGGATCCCATGGCCATGACTTGCGCAAGAGAAGGCAAGTGCGGTTTTAATTTTTAGTCGGTACAAGTCCACTGTCCAACATACCCTGCCACCATTATAAATATTGGAATGTAGCAATTTAGAAATCATCCGGTTGTCATTGTGGTCGCACCTAGGACGATTAATCGTCCTAGGGTTGCGCACAGGCATTCTCAGTTCCCTAAATGTCATATTGTAATTTACTATACATCAAACGTGAACAAGTTGTAATGAATTGGGATCAAAAATTATCCTTAAGATGACATTGACGTTTGGGATGGCTTGCGTTTGACCTGAAGGACCCTTAAATTCGTTCTCATTTTTAAAACCATAACTTTAAATTTTTTTAAGAATTTCGTAAGTAATTTGATTTAACAGAATACACAGTAGCTACTGGATCTCGATCATAAGCAAAGAGCCAGCGTTGTCAAGCGGACAGTTACTATGACAGCTATGTACTGCTTATAAAATTAATGTTTGAATGTAGTCTCGGTTCAGTTTGACGTTAAGTAGAATATATAAAGTTAGACATTTACGAAAATCAAACTTATATGAAATTGAATTAATTTCTTGACTTGAAATCTCTGCCTAACCCTTCGTGGAATACAGTCATGTTACATATAATACATAAGAAACACCCAAGAGAAACACTTATGTTCATCACATAAATATTTTTGCCCTGTGGAAATCGAACCCACGACGTCGTGATCAGCAGTCTCGAGCGACTAGATGACTAGACTACAGACACCGTCGCAGGCAGGCGTCATGGCAGGACTTCAAACTTTCTTTAAAGTTATGCATCACGCTTATTCTTTGACGTTAAAAATATGAGACTTAAATAAGTACACTTTTCACAGGCGACCTGAAGCAGGTTACCTATCGCATATGTATTCAACTATATGGACCTACCTACCATATGAGCAACAGTCACAAGTTGCTGCGTTAGTAATTTTCGTGAAGCGACGTTACGCCGATTGTTTGGTACGTCCGCGCCCGCGGGAAACCTCAGCAGGTGGCTGGTAAGTGCCGACACGGCGCGGCTCTGTCGTACTGATAGCTATTGTGTGTGAGGACTCAGCGAGGCGAGGAGCACAGCGGAAGTCACCACCGATGTGATGGGTGCCGGTATCGGCCCGCAGCGCACCACCATGTGATAGCTATCACAGTCATATTGAGCTATTGTGGAGGATATTATATAAGTACATTATTATAATTATAATAATGTAAGGTAAGGCAAACACAGGGAGATCAATAAGGTGTCATTGTGTATCCTGCGTCTGTGTTATTTGTGCTACTGCTGCACCCCACTAAAAAATGTCAAGGTATCAAATAATTATTACGAAAAGATGTAACTAGGTTTTAATGTATAACTTTCCTAATCATTTAATATGAAAATGTATGTATCGCGTGGCACTGTTCCACTGCGCGACTGCTCCCGGCGTCTTAATGAAACTGAACAATTACAGACGTATGCTACGGGTACTTAGATACTGTTAAATTCATAAAACGATTGCCTGCCACTACAATGTCGTACTGTACAGTCGTCAATATGTGGAACTCTCACCAATGTAACCTGCCATATTTATGCCAAACATGGTTTCAAATAGTACTTGAGCATTCACAGTAACTCTAGTGAACCCGTTGCGCATCATAAGTGTGATGTTATGTAGGTATGGCATGGCGCATACGTTAGCATTTGCATCTCTCGACTTTTTGGACGGCTAACTGTAACTGTAACGCGGAGCCGCCCTCATTCCTGTAGTAACGAATGAACTAAGTGCATGAGTTTGTGTGGAGCTCGAGCTGACGAGCTCAGCGAACATAGCCAGCCGTTTGTGTGTGTGCTGTGGCAAGAGATTGTAGGGACAGCGGTGGTCGGGGATAACACCCGCTTACTGTCACCCGCCGCCGCGTCGCGTCGCGTCGCCTGCGTTACACCAGTTCGAGTGCGACATTAGCCAAATTGACGGTAATCCGGTTAGAAAGGACTCCAAAAGTGCTCTATTTAAGTTCTACCTGTCACTGTGACGTTATAAGAAGGAATAACAGTTTTAGCCTTTATGTAGGATTTTAGTTGAAACGAAATCAATTTCCCGGTATTGGGCTGACCAGCTGAACGACTGATCGCGTTCTGATAACAAGAACAACAAGGACTATGTATGAACATAATATTACTATTTCTGTAGGTAAACGTACGTACATAGGTATTTGTAGAATATCATAGATCACTGCCTTTTTACCCCACTGCCCCAGGAGGGTAATGTTTTTCGAGAGTATGCATGTATATCTATGACGACGTCTGTGCTCCAGTTGTTCGAGTGTCGGACTGCTGATTAAGAGGTCGTGGGTTCGATTCCCACAAATATTTGTGATAATTATATAAGTATTTGTATTTGTTTAGTACCTATGTATTTAAAAAAAGTATAAGTATTATATCCATTATCTCTTCACCACGCTAATACCGGGGGCTAGGGCTCCCCCTAGGGCCGTAAAATTGTACCTACCTATGTAAATCCACTATCAGTTCGTTTTTTTTTCATCGTCATCATCATCATCATCATCATCATCAACCTATATACTGTCCCACTGCTGGGCACGGATCTCCTCTCATATTGAGAGGGATTAGGCTATAGTCCACCACGCTGGCCTAGTGCGGGTTGGCAGACTTCACAAACCGTCGAGAAAAATCTCTAAGGTATGCAGGTTTCCTCACGATGTTTTCCTTCACCGTTTAAGCGAGTGATAATTACCTAATTATTAATACGCACATGAATTCGAAAAGTCAGTGGTACGTGCCTTGGATTCGAACTCGAGACCTTCTACTTGGCAGTCCAAATAGTCATACCACTAGGCTATCACCGATTCGTTTCTTTTAATACATTTAAAATACATAATTTAATACAGATAATACAACAGCTTTATTAAATTCTAATTTCGAAAATATATTTTAAGAGATAAATGTAATTTTGTTTAAATTATGATATAACATATAAGGTATGTGTGCGTGTGGTACGTAAGCTTTAACTCGCGCGCTGTCACACGATATTATTTAGTTTTATTTTTCGTGAAGAAATTTAATTAAGTAGGACATTTCCAAAAATAACGTCTTCTTGACTGAAAAAGTAAACAAGTACGGATATGGAATAACTGAGTAATAAAACTAAATAGAGAAACATCTCTAATTATTTTTCGATATTAGTTTATACTCACTTACTTCTTTTTATTTTCCTCGTATCGTATCCGTCTTCCATAATATAATCCAAGATACCTCCGACTTTTCGAATTCATGTGCGTATTAATAATTAATTATCACTCGCTTAAACGGTGAAGGAAAACATCGTGAGGTAACCTGCATAACTTAGAGATTTTTCTCGACGGTTTGTGAAGTCTGCCAACCCGCACTACGCCAGCATGGTGGATTACAGCCTAATCCCTCTCAATATGAGAGACCCGTGCCCAACAGTGGGACAGTATATGGGTTGACGATGATGACTCGGGGGAAATTACAGATTATAATATTAAACTCCTGTGGATTTGCGGCCCTCGAAAGCTCGGGCCTCAAAACATATTCGTTAGTAATCTGTCACTTTCACCCCTTGGCGAACAATCTATTATTTCCAATTATGTTACACGAAAATATGTGATATTAAACCAGGGTTAGTAAATGACCTGCTGCGGTGTATTTGTCCGCTTTGTGCACGAAGTTAGATAAAAGTACTAAAAAATACTACTTTTGTGAGTGCGGTAGGTACCAGGCGCGCTGTCCGGGGCAGGAGGTCGCCCTTTGGGGGGAACGACCGTCGGCCGCCATCCGTCACCGTCCCGGCGATACCGCAACCGCCCCTCGATGCATCGCTCTTAGCGGCTATCTGCGGCTTTCACAACCCGAGCGCTCCGCTGTCAGCTCTGTTCACTAACAAAACAACAGATTTGGCACTGAGATACCGAGGTCTTAGCTGGTAGCGACTTCCTATATTTATTGTAGCGTCGAGTCGCTAAAATATTTCCTGTTTACGAAGCTTTACAGTTTAAAATAAGAGGTTCTTCCTTCCTGCTATAATCGAACGCGGAGGAATCAAAACATGGAGCTATAATGGTGGGTCAGACGTAAGCTGCAGAAACAAGCTCATAATGTTTTATATCAGGGCTGTTAACACAGCAGTGATCATATTTAAAGCAGCAGCATAAGGGGTGCCGCATGCCGTGTATTCAAGGACCGTATTAACTATACGTCATAAAAGTCAGTTAAGTTTCTTACGCATGTTATAATCCAATAAAATATATTATGTCCTCTGGCACTGTATCGCAGGGGGCGTGGGGTATAATCAGCGGCCCACATCATATATTACATCTGCTAAGCCTCGCTGCAGACGGGCCGCCCGGCCGCGCCGCGCCGCCGCGCCGCCTTGCGTCTGCTAGCTGATAACTAATAACATACTCGTACATACAATACATCAATTGTTTGCTCATACTGCTGCTCCCTTGTGGACTTGGCCAGTCATGAAACCAAACTACAACTACATGGGACTTAGGAAGACTGCCGAAACACAAACTAGGTTTGTCTTTTTAAGCGATTTTGGAACGTGGAGGATATAATAATATGGAGATGTATCCAGGTCGTACATTTTGTCTGACAATTAGTAATGACCTCCTGCGTACATCGCATTGTGAGGTCGTGACCTTGACCTCGACACCACGCTGGGTGCCGGGTGCGCCGCCGGGGACACCGCCTCGTATAAATAGTCATGTGACTTGGAACGACGCGGAAGGTCACATCATCTTGTACTACTGCGAGTTATTGTAGTGCAGAGCACGGATCAATGGTAAATTGCAACTCTTTTGTGAGGACGTCTCGTGTTGTAATGTACTTAATACCTACAATCCGTGTTCAAGTATCAGACATGTGTACTTTCTATTCAACGGCTCGTAGATAAGGTTCATGAAATTTAATCACTGTCCATAGACAAAAAACTAAACGGAAATTGAAAAGAATCGTATCATGTAATAGTATTTGCAATGTCGACAAAACTTTAATAATGTTGTGGAGTTGAATTCGTCGAAGAATTGACAAAAACTGCGCGGCCTGCCTGCCTGCTGAGACACCGTGGAAAAACGTGACAATTTAATCGTCTGCGAAATATTTGAGAGCCGATGAGCGTAAGAAATCGTATTTGACGACAAAACATGCTTCAGTGCTCTCACGACTTAGAACCGTTAAAGTCAATGTTGGTGTGTAATAATGTTTTTGTACTATGTTGACAAATATTAATCATTATTTTAGTTTCTTCGTTCACATTAGGTACCTACAGTATGTATCTATGATACCTACTTATTTAACATGCTGAGAGCGTAAAACTTTTTTTTCATATTGGGAGCGTACTCTCTGAACCTGCTTACCTGTGTTCAATTCTTTGGGGATTTTACTCGTTCCTAAACGTAATTTTCTTTTACATACTCAAGAAGCCTTCGAAAATTAGTGGGAACTCCAGTGTCTGGTAGTGTAGTGCTCGCCTGAAACAATATTCAGTATTAAAATAGATAGGTGGAGTATCAAAAGCATTAGCCCATCCTGGGGCACAGTGCTACCATGTAAAGCTGTGGCATAGCGTGCAGAACTAAAATCCGAGCACCTGTCAGCTCTTTTATTTTTTGTGCGGATCAGAAATTGATGAGGACTTTTTATAAAACACCCGTGAGGAAGGCAGCAGTGATAGCCTAGTGGTATGACCATTGAACTATCAAGTCAAAGGTCTCGAGTTCGAATCCAAGGCCGTATCACTCGCTTAAACTGTGAAGGAAAACACCGTGAGGAAACCTGCTAGACGGCGCGGGCGCGGCGGGCGTGTGAAATCTACCAACCCGCACTAGACCAGCGTGGTGAACTATAGCCTAATCCCTCCCATTATGTGAGAGGCTCCCGTGCCCAGCAGTGGGACAGTATATGGGTTAATGATGATATTACTGTTATTGCCTACTTTTTTCATTATCAAAAATGTATGTAACTCAAATCAGCATTAATTGGACTCCTTAACGTGTCGTATCGAAAAATTGTCGATCAATTATGCGTGCGGCGTGTCCGACGACCGACACCCGCCCCCGGAGTGTCGGTCGGTATCAGTACGTGTCGGTTGCTCTGGCGCGAGACAGTACATCGCACAGTGTGGGAATCTCGCTATCTAGGGGGACTTAAATCAAAATATACATTTTTATTAATTGATAATAATAATATGTATAGTATAAACCTATTTATACTTAAGACCCTATTTGTAACAGACTCACAGCTACATATCTATTAGAAATTCTTGTAGGTAGGTTAAAAAAATGTTGAAGTGGGTAGATAATAATCGTTGTACCCTTAAGGTTCACACCGCAGTTACTTTTTGTGGAGCAACGTTTCCAAGTGTTAGTGAGCAACATCCGAAAGCAAAAAGTTATTTGTTGTTAGTATTATGATGCCTTGTTAGGTAAAGTTGCGTCAACATGGTGGTAACTATCGATAACAATTGTTAGTTCACGAACATGTGCTGTGTTGGGGTTTTCGACGTTGTCGACACTCCAATTATGTGTTAGATAAATAATGCACACCACAAACACTATTCAGTAAAAGAGTTTAATAGTTAAAAGTTCACCTACGCGTATGTTTAGTAGTCTGAGTCGCACTTTACGTATTTGTTATTAGTTAGGTATTGACACATTAACGCGTGACGGTGAGTTAGATACGACTGAAGTTAATTGTTTACGAACGCATATAATGCTATTCGCTGTATGAGCATTTGGCTCGTACATGCTCCCGAGGGAAAGATGTAACGCAACTCGCTGGTTACTATTGTTACTTTATGTTATTAGCGGTATTCGTGCGATCATACAACAAAAAGTAACAAGCAGTCACAAAAGTTGAAGAATGTTACCTCATGTTACATATAAATGTAACTGCGGTGTGATTGCACCTTTACAATACGAACAACAATCTTCACTTGAGATTACACAGATCAAGTTAACGTTTAGTCTTGTTAATTAGTTTATTATTGTATTGTGTATATCTCTCAAGGTATGCTAGAGTGTATTTTATAAGCAATAGTTTAAAATTGATCTAATAACATCATTTAGAAGCAGTAGAAATGATTTGCAAAACAAAAGGTGTACAACAAAATGATCTGAATATCCCAGTGCTTTTGTTGTTTTATTTTATAGTTTAGTCTTAACTTTTTAGAACTATTGATAAAACTTGCGATTTGGTGCGACCGTCATAATTTTTTTACGGTTTTCAGAATGACCGCCGAAATTACAAAAAAAAACACGGTTTTGATGCTCCTTATATCATCAGACCCCTTCACATCCAGCATAATGCTTATAATGAAAAGAAAACGGAGTCTCTAGACCCTGATGTCCTAAAATTGCTTTCTGTACCCACCGAGGCCGAAAGTGAAATTACTTAGTGATTATAATAACAAAATTTATTCGTATCAATTTTTTTTAATAGGTACATCTTTATTTTTTATAACTACTCAAGTATTTTTATTTATTTGAATACCAATCAGTATTATTTTTAACTTGTACCTATCTTTTGTTTAATTCAATTTGGAATTAAATCCCCCTAGATTGCGAGATTCCCAGACTGTGCATCGTGCAGAGAGATTCTTAGAAATAATAATGATGTATATTGATGTTTGGAAACACTGTGGAACCATAACAAAAATAAATTGAAAATTAAATGATGACCCTATAAAAATTGTGAAATTTGAAAAATGTATTGCGGCAGGGAGCAGTACATTATTAATTTAAAGCACAGAAACAACATATTTGTAGCCTCGCACTTTTAAGTTTTTATTTAAAAAAGAAATCTATTTTTTAGCTTTTATTTGATACCCATCCCCCACCCATACACCCATGTTTCATATGTCATGACTATCCCTCTTTTTTATTCATGGACGCTACATTTAAATAATATGTGGGTATAAGTACCTACCGTCACTCCTACAACTGACATAAATCTAATGGCACCTCATATTATGTAGAAACACATCAAACGGTTTCCGGTGAGCATGCTAAAAAAATAGATATACCATATATATACATACAGACACTCGAAAAACATTACCCTCCTTCGGCAATCGGGTAATAATTATTATGGACAGAATACTAAAAACCCAATCAGTAAACTTAGTGAGAGAGTGAGGCATGTATAATGCAAACAAGAAGGCCGTTCTGAAGCCTGGCCTGGAGGGAAGCCATTTGTAATGTGTATCCCTCGTAATAATATTAGAGAGAAACTACGTGGCGCTGCTGGCGAGCGAGTCCGCCGCCCCCCGCCGCCCCGCCACCGCCCGCCGCGCGGCAGGACGGACCGCTAAAGGTAGCTAAAGAATATGTACGCACCACACAGCCCGACCCTTTCTGCTATTTACTTGTTATCAAGTCTGATGCAAAGCAAAAGATTTGTATATTTTCGCTTCTGGTCTGCAGGTACAAACGAGCGCGCCGCGTTATTTAGCGACGTCGCGTCGGCCACGGCCACGGTAATGATATCTTAGATAGATTATTCTATCTTACAAACGGTCGGAACGCGAGTCCAACCTAAGCGCCTCGAGTTAGGTACACAATGCGTGAGTTACTCACGGCAGGCCTGCGACTATAAAATCCGTTTCTAAGAACGTCTGCAGATAGTCGGCATCTTAGCCGGAGTGCTTGCGGGGGGTCGTGGCATAAGAATGGCCTGTAGTTGACCTAGTGTTCCATATTTGGAGTACAGTGGCTGAGGGCGGTACGTTCCGCAAATGGAGCAAACGCATTAGCCGTTCTCGTGGATAACGCGCGTTGTCGCCGCGTCGCGTAATGACGCCTCTTAGCACCACCTCTTAAAATTTATGAGCAGTCGTTGGGAACGCTCGTGCGTCATCTCAGCGCGTAAGCACTGCGCGTCCATGCGCCATTACGTTGTATTAATCTTAGGTTACAAAATTCTAAAAAATTGTCTACATTTATGAAATGTAGGTACGGTACCTAATGTATGACGAATCCCGTTATCTACATACAATACAATACAACACGAATGCGAACATCTTATTGTTAAGTTGACATTACAAAACATTAATACGATACGGTGTCAGCTGGAAATGGCAAGACTCATTTTACAGTACCTACAACGATTTATGATGAACTGATAAAAGTGCTACTGAATAATGTAGTCTGTATTTATAAATATATGAAGTTTCATCCGATATTCACGAGTCATCATGTTACGAGAAGGGTGAGTCGAGCCAAGCACATCACACGTATGCAGATAACAGTCGCTCCACAAGCAATTAGAATTCGAGGCACTCGTTATTGTGACCATTATACTGCGGAGCTATTAATAGATGGAAGTGCTGTGTGGTAACTCGCGATAGCTATCGGGAGATAGTCCCAAACCATTTAATCACGCGTTGTCACGTCCCCTGGCCCGCTGAGACAGACGCAGACAAAAACTGAGCACGTCGGGGATTAGACGCATGCCGCACGCCGACCGTCCGCGTCGTAACGTTCCTTTCCCGGAACATGCCCTACACAAAACCGATAATAGTGTTCCCGGAGATAGAGCACTCGCCAGAAGCGAGCCGTGCCTCTTAATACCATAATCGTTTTCTATCATGAGCTCGAGGAAAAATGTGGCGCAACCGCTCTAATATCCGGATTAAAAATTGCTGCGTTGCAAGATTACTACGACCGCAAATGATATTCTGCGAAGCATCGTGTTTGGTAACGGACTGCAATTTACCGCTGTTGTGGCACTTGTGGCTTGATTCTTGCAGTTTTGTACATAACATACCATCACGCCTGTAGACCCGAAGGGTTGTGCCCATGCGTACTAATGTTCACTTGGACACCCATCGTTTGCTGATACCTGTACGTCTATCTCACTTTCACATTTCGAGATTAAGATAAGGTTAGTTAACATCTCCCAAGTTACCAGTTCTATCATTTAATAACTAAATACGAAGTCAGGTGTGGTCGCAGATTGGGTGTGACCTTTTAGAAGACTTCAGAAAGTTCAGACTACAAAAACTAAACTTTACTATTATGCAGAACGTCTAAGACTTTCTGCATAACTAATATAAAGGTTACTAGTAGTGACTAATGTCAACCTTGATGATTTGGCGTATACATATCGTTCCCGTTGCACTTCACGCACACGTGCAGTGCGGATTTGCCTTCTCGGCTGAGTGTGTGCTCGTGCAGTACCTATATGTTGTAGTGGCGGCTACGCTCACACGTAACAGCACGGGGCTCTTTAACATTTTTAGGGCTCCCCTATCAATGTTATCGAAAGATGAACACGGTACTCGAGTACAAATTAAATTACGTGTGCCTGTTTGGGTAAACTTTTTGCTACATCCGATCCTGGGAGTGCGCCATACATAGTCACCAGTCTCGTCTAGGTGGGGCCGAGCCGCCGCCGAGGCTCTAATGAATCTCTTATGTGGCTCGAAATGGAATGTAAATGCGCTGTAAAATAGATTACAGTTTACTGACTTGTACTTCAGCGTTTCTCTGAGTCTGAGTAACAACGTAACAACGACGCGTACCGATTGCAGCATCAGTCCTCCGGGTAGCGACTGCGACGACGAAGGGCCGCACTCAGTACAAAACTGCAGACGCGTCGCAAGACGTCTCATCTGGGAATTATGCAATCGGTACGTGGTACCGAAGTTCTTCTGGAGTATCGCAGCAGTCATGAGATCTGGTTCCGAGATCTCAGAATTATAATTCGTATCTGTAGAGCGCACGGCTTTGGAGGGTGGGACGAGGCCTCCTGTCAAAATGACTACCGCGGCGGTGGCGGCGGCGCGCGCGCCCAAGCGGACACCTGACAGGTCGCCACTGCAAAAACGCCTCCCTTGCGATAATTAAGTCTAACTATTAATTGGGTCGAGGCACCGCTGTCACGCTGACTGATCGTTTTTGTCAGTGCAAAAACCCGATCGAGTATCGATCAGCGGCGGGCGAGGTGCAGCGATGCGGGACCGCCGCCGCCGCCACATCCGCGCGACCGCTTTTTGTCAAAGCGCTCCAGTGCGCGCACTTCCAGCAAGGGGGGACGGTGCTGGAGCGCTGCCGTCCACTGCGCTGGACGGTGATGCTTTTTGTCATTTATTAACTGTCATTTTTTATAATGATGTAACTATTAAAACACACATACTGTGAATTTAAATAGGACTAAATTAAACGCATGCAAGATTTATAAAAAATGTTTTTCTGATGTGGTATCCTCGTACGACGGGTTGTTGGGCTCTCTACTGATGTATGCGTGCCGTCAGTTAGGACTGGTCATCTCATAGCTTTTATGGCTCTTTCTTTACAAAATTCTATTTAAAGAAACTTTTTACAGAAATATATGTAGGCCACTGATCTCTATAATACAAGTACGTATTTGTTGTATGCATGTGAATAATGTGAGTAAGCACCAATTATTACTGGCAGGCGCCAACTTGACAGCGGGTTTGAAATGTCATTGTCGTTTACTCTGACAAAACATCGAACGCTAGCAGAGCGAGGAGCCGGCGGCGGCTTACATCACGAACTTGTGCTACGTGTTCGGTGGAGCGTTATCTGATTTGGTGTGATTAACTTGTGGGCCTTATAATTGAGGACCTATTTTGTGCAGACCATTGTGATTTACCTAGAATTACAACGTGTAACCTTACTTTTTTATTTTAGGTCGAACATAGTTTTTAGCTCGAAGGAGCTTTAAAAACTTAACCGGACTTGGTGGCGTGGCATAGAATGCCTCCAGCCAGATTCAGAAGATCCCTTCGCCGTCCCTTTGTATATAATTTTTATTTAGGTACGTCCGGCTCACGATGACTGATTCGACCGAGTGAAGGACTAACGCCGCGCCCGGCGCCGGTGCGGACGAACCGTTTCGCGAATCTCGCATCAGCTTAACTTTTTGTCACTCTTTGCGCGTTTAAATTAGAGTAGCTATAGTAGGGCGGCCGAGCGCGGCGGAATTAATTGAAATCTACTTTCCTTTCTAGCTTTTGTTTTATGTGAACAACAGTACAATGTGGCTGAACGTTCGCATTCACTCGAGATAATGAAGCTGGTTCCATTCTAAATGTTAATGGGGCGCGGGCGGCGCGGCGGCGGGAGGCGAGGCTCATTAGCGCCGGAGATATCGCCGTGCGACTGCGCACACTTTTTATCACACGACAGCTGCTCTGAACGGGTTGAATACATTAGCACGCGGGACTGATGGACAGCACGCGGGACTGATAGCGGACGGCACGCCACACTGGACCCGCACCGAACTGGCCCCGCACCACACCGCACTGGACCCGCACCGCACCGCTCTGGCCCCACACCGCACAGCACTGGACCCGCACTGTACCACAACCGACCCGCACGGCACTGCACTGGACCTGCACCGCACCGCACTGGACCCGCACCGCATCGCACCGTCCGCCGTTGCCTTGCTTACTCTATTAGCCAGGCACACTTATAATACAATCAACATGTCATCCAGATTAGTGATACTTACGTATGTTACTCTGCTTAAAATACTGTAAAAAATTGTGTATAGATCTGTTTAAAATAGTGTTTAGATACTATGTATGGATGTTCAATAATATTGATCAGGTTTTGTCAATTGACCTTGGCGTCTGAACCTAATGTGTTTTTTTTAAATATTTAGAAAATTTAAGAACAGCGATTATTTACAAATATTAATTGCAATACGTTATACGTTAAGCGCATTCCATCTCCGCGACAGATATTCAAGTCGGACTCTTAATATCGTATGGCGAGGAACTAAAGTTGAACACTGCCCGAATCCTAAATACCTGAGTGTAACATTAGATAGAGCCTTAACATATAAGTCACAGTGTTACAAAACAGAAGGTTGGATCCCGAAATAATCTGATGCGTTGTCTTATTTCCACCAACTGGGGAGCAGCACCCAATGTCCTTCGCACAACCGGCATGGCCCTTTGCTTTTCCGCTGGCGAATTTGCGTGCCCAGTGTGGCATCGATCCGCTCACGCAAAGCAAGTAGGTAGACGTTGCTGTGAAAGAGACCTGCCGAATAGTATCAGGCTGCCTCCTGAGAGACCCTAAGACCGACTCCTCTCAATAACATCTACCCGTTGGCTGGTATCGCACCACCTGCTGTACGAAGGGAGGTCGCATGCGGCCTTGAGAACCAAAACCAGCAATCCGATCCCCTCTACAAGTATACCACAGCCCCGGGTAGACTTAAGAGCCGGAAGAGTTTTCTTCGCTGCACAAAAGCCATTCAGGACCAGCCACCTAATGTGAGGAGTAAGTTGTGGAAAGTACAGTATCCACCACCACGCGACTATGTTCCGTCCAAGGTACACCGGATGCGCTCTCAAGTTTGCCGCTGCAAACACAACTTGGCAAAATGGAGGATCATAGATCCGGTCGCCACAGTGCGAATGCGGTGCCACTGACCAGACCATGCTACACTTGCTGAAGTGCCCAAAATGCGCGTACACTTGCACCTTTCAAGATGTAAAGAATGCCACTGATGCCGCAATTAACGTGGCCACCTACTGGACTCAAGTAATAAATAATGTATTTACCATCGACACGAAAAGAAGAAGAAGAAGTAACATACATATAGGCATGTATTGTCGTAGGTATCTGATTGTTTTCCACACAACTACACTGGCGAGTGGCGGCGCCGCGCGTCTTGGAGTCGTACAAAGCCGCGCGGCGTGACGCGACGGTGGCGCGCAGTCGCGATGTGACAATGACGGATCGCGACGCGCTATCTGACGCCGCCGCCCGCCGCCCGCCGCTCCCCGACCCGAGTGCGCTTTCCGACTGATTAAACTCCGTTTCCTTTGATCATCACATAGGATATGTGGTACGCGGCCGCACGGTGAACCGACAAGCCGCCTCACTACCTCAGCTGCAGAAACATCTCTAAACACAGCGGCGCCCGGCCGGCGAGGTACAGTGACACGTGCGACGTGCGCCCCAACACTCCCATTAACACTAACGCTACGACTTACCACTATTGACCACTTTCTAATACCTACTTATACAACCTTATTTCTAAATACCTACCGTAAAAATGTAAAGGGGCTATTGTATTGTTCTCATCATTATTAACAACCTTTACTATGGGAACAACTTTGAAATCCCAAAAATCTGCTGTTTTATACATTTTGTGAGTGAGAGAACATTCATCATCAACCCATATACTGCCCCACTGTTGGGCACGGGTCTCCTCTCACAGAATGAGAGGGATGAGGCTATAGTCCACCACGCTGGCCTAGTGCTGCTTGGCAGACTACAAACGCCGTCGAGAAAATCTCTCAGACATGCAGGTTTCCTCACGATGTTTTCCTTTACCGTTTAAGCGAGTGATAATTAATTATTAATACGCACATGATGACAAAAAGTAAGAGGTGCGTGCCTTGGATTTGAACTCGAGACCTTCGACTTGGTAGTCGAATGTACAAACCACTAGGCTATCACTGCACTAGGCTATCACTGAGAGAATAGAAAGGTATGGAACAACTGAATAATGAATTCAGTTCGCGATTTTGGGATAAACATCTAAAGTCTTACGTCTAAGTAGTCTACGTCGTGTTAAGATTTTTTGCCTCCTGGTCTACACGGAGGACCACCTACTTAGGCTATCGAACACACGGTCTGTGCGGAGTTTACATTGTGTACTAAGTATTCATTTGTGATCGATTAATGAACTAGATAGTTAATAGAACGGACACGATTAGTTGCCGTTGGGTTGATTTATTGCACGCGTCAGTCACGACGAGCGAGACTGACGTTATACCGGGTATAAAATATTAATTATCTTATTTAATACAATACAACTACATAACATATATCAAATATAAGTTTACTTTACTTAATACCTTAAAAGAGATTAAAATGGAAAGAAAAGTTACAGCAAACATTCCCAAACGTGCGGTAAGTAACTATAAACAAGAATTGCACAAACGTAGGTAAGAAGCGAGATTTAAGCAAAGCCATTATAGGTAATGGTCCACTCTCCCCCGGAGATGAACTTCATCTCCGGGAAGTTCATCTCCGGGGGAGAGTGGCATTTATAGCTCCATCACGTTCTGTGGTTGAGTGACGCGGCTCTCGGCAGCATTTCGGCGTCACTGCACGGTGCGACGTCAGCCCGCGCCGCTAGCTGCACACATCAACAATAATCACTTGAAAATTGCAAAACATGCACCTGACAGCTAATGCGAACAACGTCAGCGGGACGCGGCGACGCAGACCGGTCGCCGCCAGTTGCGATGTGCAAGGCCACGGTGGCGACCGACTTATAAAAAATATATAAAAAAAACTTAAAACAAGCATAGCAGCGTTCAATCAAAATTTTAGACGGCTATCGTTTTTATGTGCTCATGACCAGGTCTCATTATAGCATTTAATGGAAAAGAGAACTGCTTACAGTTCTCTTTTCCATTACCTACTTAGAAAATATACATACACCCAGAACAGTCACGTAACCCAGCAGATGCATTGTCTAAAAAAACGTCAACAGAGAGGTACGAGTGCACAGTCGCCACTTCGCCATTGTCGCCAGTCCGCCACTTGCCGCGCTGCGCGAGGACAGTCAGGATAGCCGAACCGACCGGACCATTAAATATTTAGTTCACCGTAATAGAAAAACCTCATCACCATCTTTGGAGCTGTGATAGTTTCAACATATAGCTGTGTTCAGCGACTTTCGTTGTTGACCGTATTGCAGAGTACGGCCCGCCTCCTCGCTGTTTAAGCCGCGGACGCCAACATATAGCCATACATCAGGTTGTTGCCAACCCCTACTGCTGAACATAGGCCAGCTCTCCGAATACTTACAATATTACTACGACGACGTAGTCTCCCTTAGTCCGATACATAATGACACAGGCAAATCGTATGAAACTAGAAACTAGGTATTCGGACAATCGCTGTCCGAGTATATTGTATTTATGAGCTCGGAGTGCAACTACACTAGAGTATTGTAACTATGTACACGTAATGAACGTAGACGGTCGCGGTGCATGGGGCTTGATAGATTTGACGAATATTTTTCTACAGCATCGTAAATTCATAAGTAAGATGAATGCACGTTTGTTTGGTGAAGCCGCTAGTGATCCACAGACATTAGGTGTAATTTGTGTCCGCTATTTATAATGTTTGTAAAATCTCACGGTGCTGCATGGCTTGTTCCAGTGCGAGAGCTGTGTTTAAAAAAATGATAACCATTATATTTGCATATCTAATTTTAACACGCTGTTGATTATATCTTGCAAACTAGTCGAACCCGCGTCACCTCCAACTAGGAACCTAAAACCTACCAAAATTATTTAGTTCGTTCGCGAGATGAATTCGCTGGAAGTGAATTAAAGTCCGTGTGGATGAAATGCCCAATATTACATTAAGTATTTCTCTTAGAAGTTGAGCTCACTTTCTAAGAGAAATCCTTATTGTAATATTGCATTATGTTATTTTTTTTAAATTATTTATTAAGGGAAACAAACAGCACAATATAGTGTATAGGAATATAAAAGATGAAAATTAGTACACAGGCCAAAACAGTTTCCACAAAAAAAAAATTAACTTGTATGAGTCAACGATGTATACTATAAGTCAACGATGTTATACTTATACTTTTAAAAAAAATTTAAAGATACACAGTGACACAATGGTTACATAACATTCAAAACAAATTTCTTAATTAAGAACGTAGTAATTATACCTGGTTATTATTACAGTTTTTTATACAAAATACTTTTATATCTTAGGAAACTTTCATGAAATATGTCGATGTGATTATAGGTTTTATTATATTTGTTACAAGCTCTTACTATGTAGCGGTGTTTTGAATAATTTGTCCCACAATTATGCAACATAAAACGATTTTTGGAACGTGTGAAAAATTATACACATTTAAAGTTGAACTGACTAAGAAGATATGGGGAATCTATTAAATTATTAATAATTTTATATAGGAAGATTTGATCACAATATTCTAGCCTTTTTTCTAATGAAGTAATTTTATCTACCCCGAAGTCTCTAAATTTGTATGTTAATCGCTTTATAAATTTATTCTGAACATTTTCCAACATTAGAATATGTTTAGAATAATTAGGGTTCCATACAGTCGAAGCATATTCTAATGGGGATGATCAGAGTGTAAGCTTGTTTGAAATCAGATCCTGTACGAAATATAAATCCCAACAATTTGTATGCCTTAGCTATAATTTTTTCAATATGTGCATCAAAATATAATCGACTATCAAGCTGTACTCCCAAGTATCTCACCTCATTAACCCTCTGTAGCGGACTAGTAAAAAGATATGCGTAATTGGATGTTTTTTTCTTGAGAACGTAATAACATGACATTTATCAGTATTAAGGTACAAGTTATTATGCGTACAGTAGTTACATAATCTATTTAAATCATTTTGCATATTACCGCAATCAATATTGGATCGTACTACAGTGAAGATTTTTGTGTCATCTGCATACAGTAGAATATTAGAAGTCTGAAAACACTGTAATACGTCATTAATAAATATATTAAACATCAAGGGTCCCAGGTGAGAGCCCTGGGGTACACCAGAATAATTGGAACGAAACAGGAAATAAAGCCTTTAACAGTAACTGCCTGAGTTCGATTTAAAAGGTAAGATGTTAACCACCGAAGCAGGTCACCGTGTATACCGACGTCTTTAAGTTTTGAAATAAGCATTGAATGAGAAATCTTATCAAATGCTTTGGAATAATCAGTATACACGGCGTCTACCTGGAAGCCTTTATCCATAGCATCAAGAACCACGTCCATGAATTCATTCAAGTTCGACTCGGTAGAACGTTTATCAATAAAACCATGCTGATTTTCAATAAGACACGGCCGGATACAAACTATCATAATCCATTTTTTCCAATAGCTTTGGAAGAACTGATAACTTAGAGATACCACGGTAATTGCGAATATCATGCTTGTTGCCACTCTTAAAAATAGGGACTACAAGTGATTTTTTCCACTCGATTGGCATTACCCCACTGGATAGTGATAATCTGAAAAGAAGAGTAACAGGAAAGGCTAGATTTTCACAACATTGCTTTAAAAATATTGGGTGCAAACCATCTGGACCACTACCCTTGTATACGTCAATTTTTGAGAGATATTTTACAACTAAATTTAGTGTAATGTGGATGCTATTAATTAACATCGTACCTGTTTTGACTTTATTAGATGTTGAGGGTGGGTTGTCGTCGGAAAAAACAGATTGAAAGAATTGACTGAACATATTTGCAATACATTGGCCATCGGAACTTACACTATTATCTAATTGCATCGTATCAGGTATTCCATTACCATTTTTATGTTTTGATGATATGTACGACCAAAAATTTTTTTAAAAACGTCGAATATTCTCTTCTGCTCTAGAATTAAATAAATCATAACAATTCTGTGACATAATTTTAAACTCGTGTCTAATCATAGAATAATGCTCATAATCACTTATGCGTTTGTAAATTTTCCATTTTTTATGTAGTTTCTGTTTTTTATTATGTTTCACAGCTTCATTCTTTGCGATTTACAATGTTTACATGGTGTAGTAGTAGCATCCCGACTCGACAGCCTTGCACGGTTTGTAGGTAGTTTTTTTTTTTTTTTTTTTGTGGCAACTTCGTTGATCTGTCACTGTCACATACCCCACCACTACTGTATGGCAGTTTGGCAGACTCTTAAATATTAATAATTTCTTCATTCCGTGTTCCGTGCTCCAAGCCTTCGCACGTCTCAACTAACTAACTACATCATGGGAAAAAGGCAGATTGAAGATCAACACGAAAAAATAAGAAGAAAAATAAGGAAGTTGGAGAATAAATTAAATTAAAAGCAAAGTTATCGCCGGGTAATAGTTAGCTCGTCATCTTCTGAGGACGAATCATTATGTAAGTACCTACATACCTTACCTACCTTGATTTCATAACCTTAATATTTAAATTAACGGTTAAATGTGATGCGCACTGCTAATTTGAGTTGTTGCTGTCACGTATATTTTTTCCGTAAAGTGTTCATGCGATGCGAGCTTCCATTATGGGTCGTCTCTGTCGTAATTTAATGAACACAATCGATTAAGTGATGCGAGCAACTAATACAACCCGAAGTTGTCTCTGTCACGATTATTTCTGCTGTGATGTTGGTCGGTTAAAGAGAGAAATGAAACACTTGGTTGCTCGATTAAGACTGACTTGTTTATTAGATTCTAAATATTATATATTATCGAGTACACAGTTACCTAGCTCATACATGAGTATATATGTTACTACTTACATTACTTACTACTACACCCTTACATCTCCCACATTTATAGAAAAAAAAAATTGATATATTTTAAAGAACAATTTTTTTTTTTTTTTTTTTTATATATACTTAATTTTAGATACTAATAACAGTTTAGTACACAATTTACTTATCTTTCTAGGGATGATATATCTTAGTTCTATTTTTATGTACTAAATAAGGTTTTCCATTTTTTATTACTTCAACATTTGGAGACAGTTCACGTAATACAGTATATGGGCCAGAATAAACATTTTCAAATTTATTACCATTTTCATTTTTTATAACAATTAAGTCATTTGGCTTGTATGTAATAGTTTTAACACATTTATCATACTTATATTTTCTTTTAATTTTACTAGCAAGTAGATTGTCTCTTGCCTCTTTCTGAGAGGTCTGTATACGATATTTTAATTCTCTAGAATAATTGTCGTGATTATAAAGAGGTTCCACAATATCTCCTAACAAATTACTAGGAAGAATGCATTTCCTGCCAAACACTAATTCAAAAGGTGTAAATTTATTCTCTGAATGTACTGAAGTATTGTAACAAAAACACCAGTAGGGTAACCATGAGCTCCATGTTTCAGGATGGTTATCCGTTTGAATCCTAAGGTAACTATTAAGGTGTTTATGTGTGTTTTCCAACGCACCAATGCTCTGATGGTGGTAGGCCGTCGAACTTAATTGCTTGATGTTTAAAAGTGTGCATACTTCCCTGAATACTGATGACATAAACTCCGTGCCTTTATCTGTCGCAATCTCCTTTGGAACTCCATACCGTAGAATGAAATTATTAACTAGAGCTTTTGCTACCTCTTCCGATTTCTTTGAAACTAAAGGATACGCTTCAATATATTTACTCAACTCACATTGAAGTGTTAATATATAGGAGTAATTATTTTGATCTCTGTCTAACGGGCCTACTAAATCAAGGAATATTTTTTCGAAAGCCCAAGTGGCTGTCGTCGTAATCGTCATAGGTTCTTTATTCGGTACCGTATGTTTTTGAGTTTGACATTTATGACAACGTTGAACGAAAGATTTAATATCTTTTTCCATACCTGTCCAGTAATAATATTTTTTGATGTTATTATACATCCTTCTCATGCCCGCGTGGCCACTTGTGGGCAAGAGATGGAAATCATTCAGTATTACTCGTACGTCGTCTTTATCTATAATTCTTTTTACATTCTTAACTATGCATAGATTTGGTCCGGACCAAGACTTATTATTTTTTATTTCTTGCAACATTTTTTCTATAAAATCTTCGTTATTTTTATTTTTAACTACGCATATTTCTTTCACATTTATTAATTTACAAAACATATCTAGTTCTTTCACAAATTCGCTTCGCGATACCCGTGATGAAGAGTCTAAATATTTTATAAAAATAGTATTCATAATTGGTACATAACAAAATATTTTACTTTCTTGACTAATAATCTTACTTTTCTTATATTTCACCCATTTTTCCCTATCTATAAACGTCAACTCGACTGAGTCTTTCGGCTTAATATGTGTCTCTACAACTTTCGGTTGATCAGGCCGATCGTCCGTAAGGACAATATCATCCGAAGATTCAACGGGTTTAGTATTCATACGTCTCTTTTGCGCTCGAGTCATAATATTAATATGTTCATGCATATCTTTTAAATCTTGGCTGGAGATTCGTGACAAGAAGTCTGCAGCCGCGTTATCAGTACCTTTTACGTACTCTACTATAAAATTATATTCTTCTAACTGAAGTCTAAATTTTGTAAGTCGACTGGATGGGTCTTTCATATTAAATAAATACACTAAAGGTCTATGATCTGTTCGAATAATAAAGGATCGCCCATACAAATAAGGTTTAAAGTATTTAACTGCCCATACAATAGCAAGCAGTTCTTTTTCTATAGTTGGATAATTTTTCTCCGCTTTATTTAAGCTTCGACTTGTATAAGCTACTGGTCGACCGTCTTTGTTTGATAAAACTGCTCCTAACGCAAAATTCGACGCATCAGTTTGCAATATGAACTGGTTTTGCTCTGTAAAGTCTGGGTATTGTAAAACGGGGGGTGTAATTAGGCTTTGCTTTAATGACTCGAAACTTTTTTGACACTCGTCTGTCCAAATAAAAGGTACATTTTTCTTAGTTAAATAATTTAGATTATAAGCCATTTTAGCAAAATTAGGAACGAACTTCCGATAGTAATTTAGAAATGCAATAAATCGTTTTAATTCATTAGCACTCGTTGGACATGGGTAATTTTTAATAATGTTAGTTTTTTCAGGGTCAGGCAGTATGCCGTCGCCCGATACAACATGCCCTAAATATAATATTTCTTTTCTTAAAAAAATACATTTTAAAGGGTTGAGTTTTAAATTTACTTTCCTTAATCTGTTAAATACCTCCTGTAAATTTTTATTGTGGTTTTCTAAATTCCGTCCAAATATAATCAAATCATCCAAATATATAAAGCATTTCTCGTATGTCAACCCAGCCATAGCCATGGTCATCATACGAGAAAATGATCCAGGACTAGTTTTTAACCCCATTGGCATTCGAGTCATCTGGTACTGTCCAGAGCAAAACGCAGTGTATTTTCTACTACTATTATCTAAATTAACGTTGAAATAGCCTTGGTATAAATCAAGGTGTGTGAAATAAATGGAACCTGATAAGGAATCTAAAATTTCTGATATATCCGGCAAAGGAAAATTATCATCTTCGATGCAATTATTTAATTTTCGGTAGTCAACTACTAACCGCCATTTTTTATTACCGCTAGAATCAATTTTCTTTGGTACCAATAATATAGGGCTGGACCACTCGCTATTGCATGGTTCTATTATACCTTCACTCAACATTTTATTAATCTGATTGTTTATTTCTCCCTTTTGTGAATATGGCAATCGGTACGGTTTTGTAAAAATAGGATTCGTATTAGGTTTTAAAGTAATCGAATGCGTGTATGTATTCGTGGTGGTCAGCTGGTCACCCGGTAAATAAAATATATCACTATATTTTGCACATAATTTTTCTATAGAATCGCGTTCTTCCCCAGACAAATAACTTAACTTTAATTCACCAAACAATTTCTTCACCCTATTCGCATTTTTGTCTGTGTTTTGAAATAAACATAAATTGTACTCCTCGAGTTTATGTAACTCACAACTAAAATTTGTTAAGGTCAATGCTTCATCTGTTGTATTTAAAATTTTTATTGGTATAACCCCATTGACCGGTTTAGCTATTGAACTCGCTAAAAAAACACCTTGTTGAATTTCTGCCGAACAAACCACACATTCTTCTGTCATATGAGTCCGTATGTAATGAATTGACTCGCAACGTGACCCTATTTTTAAGGAATTATCGGTATTAATTAATGGCAATGTCAACTTCATATTATTTGAACTGAGGAAAGAGACTTGTCTGCTTTCAAAATCTAATATTGCCTTATAAGTTATTAAAAAGTCTTTTCCTAATATACCGAATGATTCGCAAGGTAAACTTTCAAACACATAAAATTTATGCTCAAAGTACATGTTACACGCGTATAATTTTAAACAAACATATCCTATAGCTTGGACTTTGCCCCCAATGCCTTTTATTGTAACACTTTGTTTAAACATAGGTATCTTATGATCTAACACATGTTTATATTTAATAGCAGAAATTGATGCCCCTGTATCCACGAGCCACGAACATATTTGGTTATGCAAAGATAAATGTATGATGCAACTACTGTCGCTAGCAAAAATAACGTCATTATTAGTCACGAAAAAATTTTGATTCGGTATTTTCAGTTAAATTTTCAGATTCTGAAAATACATGCATATGTTCATTGCGTACCCTTTGGTTTCTCGGAAATCGATAATTATTAAACTTACCTCGATTTTCACCTCGCCAGGTACCACGTCCTCGACCTGGTTGCGCCTGATAATAGCCTCGACAATTGCTTTGCTGCGTAAATACTCTGCCCATGCTCCTACCCCTCGGAGCTCTGTAACGGTGTGTCCTTGATCTGTAATTATTAGAATACTTTTGAAAATTCATAATTTCTCCTGATGAGGACGGGTTTGACACCTCTTCGTCCTGGGCTGCTTGTACAGCATCCTTTAAAGAGTCAAAATTTCTCGCCGCTATAATTGTACTTATTCTACGATTTCGAAGGCCATCAGCGAATCTTTTAATAGCATATTTCTCGTTTAATGGTTTCAATACATCAAAATTGGAAGAATTTCCGTTTGCCTGTGAAATCGTAAGATCTACCATTAATTTAGAGATTTCATCACCGAATTCCTTTAGAGACTTTTCATTTTGTTTACTATTTTGAAGCTGACTTTGGATAGCTGTGGCGGATTTCTTTGGCAATAAACGCATGCGCATATCGCTCACTAAATCACTGACATTCGAATAAGTTGAATTTAATTGCAATTTAGCCGATTGAGACAATCTACTTTTTAATATAAATTGAATTAAATTATCTTGACATTGTTTATTTGTAAGCAACATCCCATAGTATTCCACGTTATCTATAATTTGTTTAATATTCGATTCATCATTTGTCATAGTAGGTATCAGATTCAAGGCCACCTTTAAATCAAAAGTATTCATTTTAGTCGTAATTTGAGACTCGTCTTTCACAAAAAAATCTGTAGAGACCTCACACAATTCTCTTATTTCCTTATACAATGTACGAAAATCAGCACATAGATTATTAATTTGTAAAACATAATTTCCCTTAATATTACCACTTTTTATCTCTGAATCTAAATATTCTACAACAGGAAGATATTGCTCATATATTTTACTTGCCTCCTGTAATTTTAATTTACATATATTTGTTTGCCGTCTCTTTGGACCGATTTTAATTAGATATACTCTAATAGCTTTTAAATCGTTATATAATTCGTTTAATATATCTGCCATTTACCTATATACATACTTATTTTAAATAAGTATACGGTCTGCTTACATCGAAGGATAACATGCACTTAAAATTAAATTTTCACATACCATTACACGTACGCCATAGTACACACAAATCAGAAGGTTAATTAAAACATACTTAGTCGATACTCTAAACCTTAAAGTTATTAGTAAAATCCTTATATTGTAACGACCTTTTTTTTTCCGAAATTACGTCACTTCCTACTTTATTTAATTATTACCACCATCACACGTTTACGCACTTTTGAATATTGAACTCGCTCACAAATAAACACTTTTTATTTAATTCACTTCATTGGGACTTGAACTTCTCGATCATCTCTGCGATTGCCTCGGGAACGGTTGAAAGATCGTCGAAAATTATTTTGTGCAATCTGCTCGCCGATCCATGAATGGTGACATTTTTTATACTGCTTATATATGAAATATATAGCGCCTAGACCCAGAAGTGTACAAATTATCAGCAGCACAATACTGATAGTCGACATGTGCATCTTCATTTCTTCTACATGGGCATTATTTGACCCAGCAGCATTCTGGTTTACGAAGAGCGTCTCAGTTTCCACCTTTGATCGACACATATTGCCCACAGATTTTTCCGACTTTAATATAAAATACGTATTTATTTCGCCAACACACTGGGTGGAGTCCAGAAAAAAAATTACTTAGACGACACATCGCGAGATTTGTTTAAAATAACTTGTCCATATAGGGGACGTTACTTGACGCCAAAGCACTCGCGCATGGCAGGGTCGCCATGTGATGTTGGTCGGTTAAAGAGAGAAATGAAACACTTGGTTGCTCGATTAAGACTGACTTGTTTATTAGATTCTAAATATTATATATTATCGAGTACACAGTTACCTAGCTCATACATGAGTATATATGTTACTACTTACATTACTTACTACTACACCCTTACACTGCTAGCCAGAAATGCTAATCGATATGTCTAATCCGCAGACTCGAACCTGTCTAGCGGCCCTGAACGTGAAAATCTAGCCATTACTCCACGGCCTGAGACCTCACCCGCGCCACCTGATGTGCTGTCTTCAGAGTGCATGCAGCATACACAGGAGGCTATGGAGCCCGTACCGGCTCCGGCAACGAGTGAGGATTTGGAATAGGATGAGGCCACTTTGAATCTTCTCGGTGAAGCGCCAAAAACAAAGACTGTGTTGGGTAAAAATATCCACAAAGAAATTGCTACAAGATGGCAAGAACTTCTGTCCAATGGCTTATCGCAAGAGATCAAGGACAATATTTCAAAGGAATATTTAGTCCCCAACAACTGTGACCTACTTGTCGCTCCTGTCCTCAATCCGGAGACGAAAGTAGCTTTGACAGATTTTATCGTCAAACGCGATGCCTCGCTACAGCAAAAACAGCAACAGCTCGGCACAGCGCTAGCGGCGCTCTCCCAGGCAACCGAACTTTTGATTTTAAAACAATCACCTGAGAAAGTCTTGAAGCCTCTCAGTGATGCCTGTCGTTTATTATGCGATTCTCATTATTTAGAAACAAAAACTCGAAGGAATTTCGTAATTTCTGCCGTCAAGCCAGAATTAAAAGATACATTGGTCAATACAACAAGAAATCAGCTTTTATTTGGCGACAATCTTAACGAACAAATAAAATCTGCTAAAAATATACAAAAAACAGGGGAAGGTTTAAAAGCAATAGCAAAACAAACGACATTGAATAAAAACAAATTTATTAAAAACAAAAATCAACAAAAGAATAATTTAAACTTCAAGGGTTCCTATCGGAAGGGTCCAGATCAACCGCAACAGGCTCGACGGTCGACAAGGAATCGCCCGCAGCTGAACCAGTCTCGTACCCGGGAGCGCTCGCCACCGAGGAGGAACTGCAGGAAGTAGACTCTGAACATGAGGTAAAGTACGCAGGCCGTCTAAGGCACTTCACTAATAACTGGTCTGATATCACCAATGACCCCATTGTACTCTCTTGGATCGAAGGATATGTGATACCTTTCACTTCCACTCCATTTCGCAACTGTGATCCTGTCGTTAATATTCACTATGACGACGATCACGCAAATTTCTTAAAATCTATAAATAAACTTTTAAAAATCGGTGCAATATCTAAATGTCACCATGTCGAAGGAGAATTTTTATCGAGTATCTTTCTAGTTCCAAAACCTAATGGGGAAAAACGGTTTATACTAAACCTAAAATGTTTAAATAAGTTCATAAAGACGAATCATTTCAAAATGGAAGACTACCGTACAGCCTCAAAGTTAATTACCAAAGATAGTTTCATGGCTTCCATAGATTTAAAAGATGCTTATTTTTTAGTTCCTATTCATTCACCGTATCGCAAATACTTGCGTTTTGAATATGGTGGTCTCTATGAATTTAATTGCCTTCCTTTTGGTCTATGTACAGCGCCTTACGTATTTACAAAAATTCTTAAGCCTGTAATGAAACATTTACGGTTACATGGCGTTACTTCCGTTCAATATCTTGATGATATATTTTTGATCGATGATACATATACGTCTTGTAAAAATAATGTTATTTACGTAAAAACATTCTTACAAAATCTTGGTTTTAAATTGAATTACGAAAAATCTTGCTTAACACCCTCGAAACAAGCTCTGTTTTTAGGTTTTATATTTGATTCGCACAAAATGGTGTTGACACTACCCGATTCTAAGAAAGTTAAAATAAAAGAAAAATTATATGATTTTACAAACATGAAAAAGTGCACATTAAGAGAATTTGCACGCTTGATAGGCTCCCTTGTATCAGCTTGTCCAGCGATACAATATTCCTGGATGTATACTAAATTATTAGAACGACTTAAATATTTGTCATTGCTTGGTAATCCATCTTATAATCAAAAGATTTATATTACAGATGATGTTAAAAAAGATTTGATGTGGTGGACTGACCACATAGACTCCAGTTCTTGTCCTTTCAGATTTAATCAATTTGTAATTGAAATATTTTCGGACGCTTCTAACTCCGGTTGGGGCGCTTACTGTAATAATCAACGGTCGTATGGTCATTGGAAAGATGATGAGCAATGTTTACACATTAACGAATTAGAGTTAAAAGCAGCATATTTTGCATTAAAATTATTTGCTAATAATTACTTTAATTGCGAAATTCTCTTAAGAATAGATAATGTAACCGCTATAGCAAGTATCCATAGAATGGGTAGTGTACAACACCCACATTTGAATAAAATAACACGAGATATTTGGCAATGGTGTGAAACCCGTAAAATAATCATTTTCGCCTCGTATATCAACACTAGGGATAATATTGAAGCAGACTCCTTATCACGCAAAAAATTCCAAGATACTGAGTGGGAGTTAAACGAGTATGCCTTCGAAAAAATAAAACGCATATTTGGCACACCGCATATAGATTTATTTGCTAGTCGTTGTAACACTAAATGTTTAAAATACGTTAGCTGGAAGAGTGATCCAGAAGCATGGGCTATTGATGCATTTACCGTCTCCTGGAAAAATCTGAAATTTTACGCGTTTCCACCATTTTCCCTAGTATTAAAGATGTTGCAAAAAATTATCTCTGATACAGCACAGGGAACTGTAATTGTACCAAATTGGCCCTCTCAGCCATGGTTCCCTATATTTCAAAAATTAATATTCTCAAAGCCTATATATTTTAAGGCCAACCCTAATTTACTAAAATCGCCTTTCAGAGTCACCCACAACCTTCATCAATCGCTGACGTTAGTTGCCGCGGAACTCTCTGGCAAGCTCTTCGTCACCTGCCGCAGCGATCTGTTGAAATAATGTTAGCTTCTCTCTCCGAGAACACCTACAAGCAGTATGACGTATGTATAAGAGCCTGGGTGTCATATTGCAGAATGCATGATTATGATTACTTTAGTTCAACTGTACCAATATTGTTAGATTTTTTGTCTAACGTATTTGATAAGGGCGCCAAATACGGCACTATCAATACTTACAAATCTGCTTTATCATTATTGATTGGTAGCAATGTTGTAAATGATGACAAAATTAAGCGATTTATGAAGGGTATTTTTAGATTAAGGCCTTCTATACCTAAATACAATATGACCTGGGACCCTTCCGCAGTTTTAGAGTTCTTGGCACATAAATGGCCTAACGACAATCTGTCTTTAGAAGTTTTGTCAAAAAAGACACTCACCCTTTTAGCCTTAGTTACCGCTCATCGCGTACAAACATTTTCTCTTATAAAACTTAGTAACATATCCATACAACATAGCATTGAAATTACTGTTAAAATTACTGACTTAATCAAAACATCTGCTCCTAACTCTTGTCAACCCATATTAAAACTTCCATTTTTTACTGAGCGTCTTGAAATTTGTCCTGCTACCTGCTTAGAATCCTATATTCATAAAACTAGTTCTTTACGTGGACCTGGCAATGATAACTTATTTATCAGTTACCGTAAACCACATTCAAAGGTTTCCTCTCAGCGCCTAAGCCACTGGATCAAAGACATGCTGCATGACAGTGGAGTAGACACCAAATTGTTTAGTGCACATAGCACTCGACATGCTTCTACCTCTAAGGCTAATCGATTGGGTGTCAGTCTTGATATAATTAGAAAAACTGCGGGCTGGTCTCAAAATTCCTATGTGTTTGCTAAATTCTATAATAAAGAAGTTATAAGTGATAATACGAATAAGTTTGCTGTATCAATTCTTCGCAATTGAAATAAAGATTGATTTGATTAAAAATAAACTTTGATTTAACTACCAACTTATCCTTAATTTCACATTTTATGTTAGTACTCTGAACATCCTACACCATGTAAACATTGTAAATCGCAAAGAATGAAGCTGTGAAACATAATTTATGATCAAACGAACTTACCCTTACGTGAAGTTCGATCACAATTATGTGAACAGCTTCATTCGACGCGATTTACTCACACCCACCCCTCTTAAAATACCCATCCCAATTTAAAAATGTGAAATAATGAGTACTCTAAACAAAATGAAGAAATTATTAATATTTAAGAGTCTGCCAAACTGCCATACAGTAGTGGTGGGGTATGTGACAGTGACAGATCAACGAAGTTGCCACAAAAAAAAAAAAAAAAAAAAACTACCTACAAACCGTGCAAGGCTGTCGAGTCGGGATGCTACTACTACACCATGTAAACATTGTAAATCGCGTCGAATGAAGCTGTTCACATAATTGTGATCGAACTTCACGTAAGGGTAAGTTCGTTTGATCATAAATTATATAGTTTAATCAGTGGCCGGGAAAACCATACATGACGTACCTTTTTGTAATTTTTAGATTACTGTCACTACGTTGCGTTGATCGAAAAACTCGTCAGAAATTTCAGCGTCGATTTATAGTACGAACCCGTCGCGGATGAAACTCATACACCAGAGTTTATTAGAGAGTCACGTCACGCGACGTGCCACCACATGAGTAGATAAACGGAACAGAGACAAAGCTTCATACAACCGCGCGAAACGGTTGCACTACTACAAGCACGCGGGGCATGTGTGCGTGACCACTGGCCGCTTGTCGCGTACGCGGCGATACTGGAAAAAACCGGTTTACGCGGGCACAGCCAGTTGACAATTCAGTTTTTTAAAATTAATAATGGTTGTTTATTGTATTGTGAGTATGAATAATACTAGAAAAAATATAAATCATATATCATACTTTGAACTACTTATCTCACGGAGGACACTAGGTATCTACTATCTAAGTAAATATATTTGATTATTACTTTTTCAAGTTGATGAACCTTTTTTAATAAGAAGAGGGTACTTTACGTTTTTAACTTTTTATTGTTATTAAAAGCTTTTACTAATCATTTTGTAGGTGTGTGGGTGGGTTGGTAGGCATGCAGTAGGTATGTGTGTTAGTTCAAAAATTGCAAGTAAGATTTGATGCAAAAATATATAAATAACGATTCTTGGACAATTTCACACACCATCTAGTCCCAAACTAAGCAGAGCTTGTGGGTATTAGATATTGGATATAATACCGAAGTACTTATAAACTTTTTTTTTAAATACATACCTAAATTTTATACCTAACAAACACCCAGACAATTACAAACAAAGTAAAAAGTAAAAGTGTAAAATATTCCATCATACTGAATAATAAAACTATTTAACAAATGTTTTGTGTAATTTGTCTTAACCTATGGTGACAACCCTACCAAAATAGGTAACAATTTTGCACGTTCTTAGGAAGCTTTGCCTCTGTTCCGTTTATTTACTCATGTGGTGCCACACCCGACACATGGGCTCCACTCTGTACACTAGTCTTAAATTGAAGTATTTGTCCCCAGTTACAATCTGTTCCAAACTCACTCACGGTTGAGTTCGCCAATGTACCTTAGGCTTGCCACCTCTCCCGGATTTCCGGAAGTTTTCCAGAATCGTGCCCTAAAAATATAAATCTCCCGTCTCCCGGAATTATTTCAAGATAATCGAAATTATCCCGGAATTTGAATTGTCGTTCAAATATCGATTGCTGTTGGACTGTCTGGACTAGCGGGCGGTGACAGAAGTCCAGACATTCGTCAATTTTCAAATGGATTGTAATGAGTTTTTTGGATTTGTAAGTTTTAAACCACAAATTTTGAAATCTGTACGAACAAATTAAAAATAGTTCAAAGCAGAATGTGTTAAAAAATTTGGTAGGTACTTGCTTTATTTTGAGGTTTTTTTCTTATCTCCCGGATTCAAAAGGCCAAGAGGTGGTAACCCTAATGTACCTACATGTTAATATTTATTGTCAAGTTCCATTGATGTTTATACTCGGATGGCCGTAATGTTTGTCCATACCACGGTATATTTTTAATGAGTAACTTGTAACGGGCATGCAGTGACAATACAAAACACACGAGTATAATAGAAGTGATTAAGTTGTGCGTATGTATCGTGTTGATGCCGCGCGAGCCGCGTTTCACGTTTGTATTGAGCGGCGCGCTGAATGCCGCTCTAATTGAGACGCGGCCCCACGCCGCTGCCGCCGCCGCCGCCGCGCCGTTACATTGGGTTATTCCACTTTTCCCCATTGACAATCCCCATCAATGGGGATTTGTGAACTTTTTTTCCACAAATCCCCATTGCCGCCTCTCCAAGGTTATAATGGGGATTTGTGGAAAAAAAAGATCACAAATCCCCATTGCTTTAAAAATAAAGTAAGTTGCTAAGTACGATTATTATTATTAAAAAAAAATAGTAATAGCTAAATTGATGACTAAGTGTACATATTTTTGCTAAAAGAATAAAATCACAGTCTTAATGAATTTAAATATTTTTCTTTCTTTCTTAATACTAATACTTAATCTTTTATAGTTGAACTTATAAATTACGTATGTACTAAAGTCAGGGCAAAATACTTGACAATTATTATTAACAAAGTCAAAACTTCTACAACTATTATTAAATCTCAGAGTTTTTGCAATCATACATACGCCTTTACGTATACTCACGCCTTTTTCCCATGGGGGTAGGCAGAAACTAAAGAACGCCACTTGCTACGATTCTTGCATACTTATTTTGCTTCGACCACATTCATACATCTTGTCATACATACACGCCGGTTGCGAGCACTACTATTACTACGCACCTGACCTTTTTGAAGAACCTCACCAATAAGGTCGGCGAAAGTTTTTCTAGGGCGTCCCCTCTCGGCGGTTCCACTGACATTCGCCATATAAATCCCTTTTGTTAGTCGCCTCTTATCCATTCTCTCGACATGCCCAAACCATCTCAGCATATTCTTCTCAATCCTCGTCACTACATCGTCTTTTAAGCCGCAACGTTCTCTTATCACACTATTTCTCAATCTGTCATTCCGAGTTACACCGCACATACTTCGCAAAGAACGCATTTCTACACCATTTATTCTACTTTCATGTTTCTTCTGCCATACCCAACTGTCACTTCAATACATAAGTGTTGGTACCAACACACCGTTGTGGATAGCCATCCGTGCCTTTTTTGCAATCACTTACAATAAAATAAAAATAAATACAATTATTACTTGCTGAAGGAATGAAATCACGGTCCTAATACAAATACTATTTTAGAGATCAACTTTAAATTACGTAGCTCCAAAGGACTACAATTATTATTAAATCACGGATTGTTATTCGTTTGCAAACATTTACAATAAAATTATAATAAACGCAATCATTACCAGCTAAAAGGTTTAAATCACAGTCCTGATACGAATAATCTTTTAAAAATCAACTTTAAATTACGTAGTGGAATAACCCGCTTCAAAGGGCTTTACAAATAATATTAATAAAGTAAAATCTTTTACAATAATTATTATTAAATCACAGATTTTCGCAATTACACATTGACAGTAAAATTATAAATATTAATTCAATAATAACATCTTACATAATAGTTATTTACACACGTACAAGTACACACGTAATTCAAAGTTGATTTCTAAAATAATATTTGTATTAGGACCATGATTTCATTCCTTCAGCAAATAATAATTGTATTTATTTTCATTTTATTGTGATTGCAAAAACAATGTGATTTAATAATAGTTGTAGAAGTTTTGACTTTTTTAATAATAATTGTCAAGCATATTGCCCTGACTTTAGTACTTACGTAATTTATAAGTTCAACTATAAAAGATTAAGTATTAGAATTAAGAAAGAAAGAAAAATATTTACTTATATTCAATGACTGATTTTATTATTTTAGCAAAAATCACTTTGCCATAAATTTAGCCATTACTATTTCTTTTAAATAATAATAATCTTACTTAGCAACGTATTTTATTTTTAAAGCAATGGGGATTTGTGAACTTTTTTTCCACAAATCCCCATTATAACGTTAGAGAGGCGGCAATGGGGATTTGTGGAAAAAAAGTTCACAAATCCCCATTGATGGGGATTGTCAATGGGGAAAAGTGGAATAACCCGTCACATTGCTGCATAGCAGAAGGTTCACTACAGGCCGTGCCCGGAATACGGAACAGGGGTTTATTATGAAAATCGTAATACGAAGCTACGGCTGACGGATCGCACGTATTTCTACCAGGAAAGTGTTTCTGACCCGATGATCTGACCTGGCGTTAAAATGTTATTTGACATTTATTACCTAATTGGTTGTTGGACAATAAGTACAAAAATAGTATAATTATGATCATTCGATAGATATAGATAAGGTATTCTTTATTGTACACCAGGATACAGTGAAAAAATAAAAAAAACAATCGTCACATGAGTATATTTGGGGGACTTAACGCTAACAGAAATTTATTACAAACAACTATGGGATGGACAAGAGTCGTAAAGGAGGCGGTTGAGGTGTACACGGTTGAGGAGTCACAAATATTTGTATAAGTACTTATACATACCTACATTAGTTATTGCCTAAGAAAATATAAATAACATAAAAATATAATATATGAAGTCTTTTGGCTTTCATCAGAATCGTGAGGCATGTTGTTATAGGCGTGGATTATCGGGCAGGGAGACGGTATTTCAATAAAACACTGCTTATCACTATAATTATAATCTTCAGTACTTTAAATAACCCTCTAATATGATTAGCATACAGTAACACTATCTAGCTATGGGTCATTTAATAATGTAGCACTTAATCACAGATCACCGATCAAAGCTCCCTTGTGAAATATTAAGTAACGTCCACCGAAGACGTGGTTGCGTGCGCACTTCGCAACGGCTCGATCTTAACTGACCGTTCTTACAGTTACAAGATGACCGCCCCACCAGCGCTCGGTGTCCGTTAATAATACGTCATAGTCAAATGACGTTTTATTTATGTCTAATAGGCGGCTGCGCCGACATATAAACAAACAATACAATAAGATAGTAGAAACAATATGTACAGGTAGCCAAGTAATGTTCCTTTACCGTTTTTTAGGGTTCCGTACCCAAAGGGTAAAACGGGACCCTATTACTAAGACTCCAGGCTGTATCTCATGAACCGTAATAAAATTAAAATAAATATTTAAGGTTCTGCTTTAAGTTGTCTGATGACTGCGTAAGGATCGGAACAGTATATCACAAACGAACACTGTGTCAAAAGGTAAGCGGGTGTTGAAGGATTGAAAAGAATACTGCAAAGTACCTAATGAAAGAATGTGAGCATTCCCACGAAGGCGAATTGAGCTTATTGCGAAATTCTGACACATGAAATGCAAACATTTTGGAGACGCTCAAGCGATCATTGTTTCGTTTCGATTCGAAGCTTCGATGATCGATTTTCGTAGTAGACCCCCAGTATCTTAAGTGGTAATTTTGTAGGCTGTCGAGGTATGCAGTACGCTTTATAGCATCATCATCCGCTTGCCTTTCCCCATCCCAGTTTACTTGTGGTCGGCACAGATCTTTTCACACTTCGGTGTTTCTTCAGGTCCGTCTTTCCCCGCAATCCATTTTCTTTGGGTTGTCTCTTCTTGTACTTGTGTTGTAATGTTTGACTGACCTATCATAACAATACCTGATAGAGAAGGTGTTGTTCCTCCTGCTGTGCTTAGTTACACAATCGCAACTATTGTCAAAGCTAGTTCATTATGGCGCGGTCCGCAGCCAGTAGCCGCCGTAGTGCAGCAGCGTCGCTCGCGCCGCACACAATGCGTGCCGCTTGTAAACTTACCTACTGCCTAAGTACTGTTTTCTAAACTGAGAATTCTCGCCAATGTTTATTTTCAGCAGGATGCGGCCACAAAGCTAGCACTAACACCGAGTCACCTCCGCTACCGTGCGAGTTTCCACTTCAATCAGCATTCATAGAATTCATTTGTTTTGCTGCTGACGTCATGTAACCCCGGCTTGTTTGAATAAGTACCTGCCTACTTGAATATTACAACAAAAGTGTTTTTGTTGAGCGCCGATGCCCACACGATGGCGCGCCTAAATTATCCTCTGTACCAGAATAAATATTGTCACAACAGACTTTTGACGTGAAACGTCTGAACAACGGCGAGGATAGAGAATAAACACCGACCTCCCCTGAGACAGCCGATACTCGCACAATACGAAAGCAGTCGCGCCGCCCGGGCCCCGAGCGCCGGCGCCGCGCTCCACGCTGTACACTGTCGGCCTCGAACAGACATTACCGAGTCTCTGCACGCCGAAACGTCCCATGTACTTGACACAAACTTCGATGTTCGCCCACCCAGTAAATACAGCCGTAGCTAAGTCTCGAGTCCCTAACAACTCGGACACGAATTCAAGTTAACTCACTAACCTAACACAATTACTTCATCGCGCCATATTCACCCTATCAATATAGACCCTATTCCGTGGAGCTAAGGTGTTCTCCAAACCCTTAAACATGCTATTCTATTTGGTCTTTTACCTGCGATGTTTGTTCAGGGCGCCGCGTCGTAAAAAACGTTGGGGGGGGGGGGGGGCATATAGGTACGGACGCAGGAATTTTACGCGGAGTACGGAGAACAATACAGGAAAATGGTAAGTCTCATTGCTAAGGCTACGGGCCGCTACTAGTCGCGCTGTCGGTCGCGGATGCACGATCTGTCTGCATTCTTTTATTAAGTATATTTCTTATATTTATTTATACGACGTCTGTGGTCTAGTAGTTCGAGTGCCGATCTGAAGACTGCTGATCATGGGTTCGATTCCCACAGGACACAAATGTTTGTGTGGGTAAAAACATGAGTATTTGTGTTTATCTGGGTGTTTCTTATGTATTATAAGTATGTATTTACAAAAAAAAAAAGAAGTATTGCATAAGTATTATATCCATTGTCTAGTACCCATAGTACAAGCTCTGCTTAGTTTGGGACTGGATGGTGCTCTGTGTAAAATGTCCCAAAAAAAAGAACTGGATCGCACGCTTGCGAAATAAACTTATGTTATTTTTTTCTTATTATGAATACAATACTTATTACCAAGGTACTTAGGTACTTTACGTACTTTTCAAAGAATAGAAAGATGATCATCCAAAATCGGGCGAACGGATTTCGCATGAAACGTACAGAAGTAGTATGTGACCAGGAATAACTTATAGGCTACTTTGTATCCGGGGCCAATACGAGTTTCGCCGGGAACCCCGTAAGACTGATATAGAAAACTACTTACGGGATATGTACACATAAATAATTGGTGGCCAGCACTATCATAATATATATTCCGGTTTGTGCTATTTTCTTTAGACCGAACGTAAAATATATTTTTTGTTTTATTTTAAGTGACTGCCTAGTTATTCTAGTGGTCCTAAGCGCGACTGCTACGCTAGAAGTCCTGGGTTCGATCCCCAGGTCGAGCAAAGTGTTATTGAGTTTTTCTATGAAATTCTCAGTAGCAGCTCGGAGGCTCGCCCCCTATTACATGGGACCTAAACATACCGGCGAACTGTGGGTGTATATTAGTACACCTCTGCCTAACCCTTCGGGGAATACAGGCGTGATGGTATGTTTATATGTGTATGTTTGTAATTTATTAAAGATACATTTTAACACTTTAACCAGTAACTTCAGTGCCTGAAGACAAACGTCTTTAACCCAGTGTGTGTTACCAGTGATGACATATACGGCACAGAGACGTGGTCGCTCACTATGAGTCTCGTAATGAAGTTCAAGGTCACTCAGCGAGCTATGGAGAGAGCTATGCTTGGCATTTCTCTACGTGATCAAATCAGAAATGAGGAGATCCGTAGAACAACGAATGTTGCCGACATAGCTGAAAGACTTAGTGGCAATGGGCGGGGCACATAGCTCGTAGAACTGATGGCCGCTGCAAAAGGGTTCTCGAGTGGAGACCACGCACCGGCAAACGCAGCGTGGGACGGCCTCCAATGAGATGGACGGACGAGCATCCAATTATTGCGCGCTACGTGCTCCCGCCGCACGCCGGGGCCGCACCGCACACCGCGCCGCGGCGCCGCGCCGCCGCCGGCTGCCTCACTGCCTCCGCTCCGGGACTTGTTCAATACATCTAGTAGGTTCAGCTTGTATGTCCCATCGTGCACCCGCGCCCCGCACCCCGCGCCTCGGCGCTCGCCCACAACCCTCTCACACCTGCACGACTCCCCCGGGGCGAACTCAAAGAACTTGCCATGAAATTAAAGCGTCTTTGAAGTATGGAAATTAAAGTGTGACGCAGCAGAACAGACAAGCGAGGAGAGTGCGCCCGGGCCGCGCCGCCCCGCGGCCCCCGCCAGCTGACAGCCTCGAATGTGGCCGGGAATACGGGCAACCGCGACGATGCCTCTGTGCAATTTTGCACTTTCAGCTCATTATAAAATGGTAATAAATATCTCAGTGGATTGCGGATAATATGCGCCACAAAATAAAAAGTCGAGTATAATATCACCAATCGCGTTGATCGCTTCAATGAAAAGTTTCGACGAAGCCAAACTTTTTAACAATGTGTCAGCGTAAAGCGAATGACTCGTTTCCATTTCGCGTCCATTCCGCGTCGTGTACCTCCCTCACAACAGCTTTATTCAATACTCGTCGTAGTGGAAGTCGGCGTGAACAGACTCGAGCCACTTGAGGAATGGAACCGCGAGCGTAACCAATCGTTCTCCCGGGACGGATGAGCCATGAAGTGTTGCCGATCGAAGGGACGCGTGACACCGCCGCGCCGCATCGCGCTCGCGCCCGCGCCGGTCTCCATCAGTACAGCCGTTCGTATTTAGAGCACAACATTTATTTAAATATCAAAGAAACTCAAACGATAAAACAGCAACGGAACGAAATGCTAGTGTTTGCGAACACTCTTCAACTGTGCAAACATCGGGTGCGTTCACATTTGTGTACAGATAACGTATTAGACGCGGCGCGGTCGGGACACTCCTTACCTACTCCTACTCCTTACTTTGACTTTGATAACTCTACATGGTCGTATAATATTAATTTATAAGTAACTATACTAGGAGATGAAAGCCATGACAAATGTCTTAGTAATGTTTGCAAGCAGTAATAGCCTAGTAACATGACCATTGACCTGTCATGTCATAGGTTCGAAGCCAAGGCTACTTTTGAGATTATCGAAACTATGCGTAACAAATTAAGTACCACTCACCTAAACGGTGAAGGAGAAAACTTGCACAACGAGAGAATATTTCGGCAGCGTGTAGTCTGCTGACCTGCCTTATATGTACATATATGTATAGTCCATTATGGTAGACTACATTACCTAACCTCTCTCATTATCAGAGGAGACCCGTGCCCAGTAGGACAGTGTACGGGTTGGCGCGGTCGCACCGGACCACTTCCCTGATGGGTTTTTTTCATCGGCTATTACCTACTAGCGATAGCGGCGCGCGACCACATTACACGCGAGGTTCCATTTCTTTTTTTCGTACATGGCCGGCTTTTTGCCTGAATCATTCTAACCAATGTTTTGCGCATTGTATTCTAATATATTTCCCAAAACCCGCGAACTACAATTAATTATTTTGGCATTCTATTGAAGTGGTGGACGGTGGAAAGCGATGGGCAAAAAGTGGTGGTCGCTTGGCACAACCGACACGACATTGAAGCTCCGCTACGGAACTGTGGAAATGTTACTCTCAGGTGACGTAACGCAGATTAGAAGATTGATGGCGCGGTGATATTTTCTCAGGCTCGCGAGCTGAGTTTTTATCAGCAGCGCGGCGGCAGATACCAATCTGCACGATGCGCAGCAGCGCGCGGTGCGGTGCGGTGCGGTGCGGCGGGGCGTACGTACGCCGGAGTTATCTGGCAGCTGGCAGCCTCTCGTGAACGAATACCGTCATATCTCTCCGTCTCGACGTTGCCGACTTACTATGCGTTTTAAATAAGAATAGGACTGACCTCCAGCCATCTTGTGACGTCATAGCTGTCAATTCAAACCAGTACGGTAGAGTGAGCAAAACATATTTTTGAAATAATATTTTTTACTGTCGACGGACTCAATCGGTGTACAGAAAAACCTAAATTGGTTTATGTTTACACTGTGCCTTTTTAATATAATGTAAATTAATTTGTGTTGATAATAAATAAATAAAATAAATAAAATGTATTTAAAATATTCCACCGATTGTTATTTAGAATAAAATTAGATATTTTATTACCCGTAAAGTTATCGTTGTCTTATTTTATTCTTATTCTTTAAATATTTCCCTTTTTTTGGTTTTTATTTTCGATTCATTTGACGTGGTTAATTTCTTTTTGCCAATCGTCACTGGTAATTGCATCAATAGTTTCCAGTGTTAGATTCTCAATTTGGCTTTCTAATTGTTGAACATTATTGTCAGCTACCCTATGCTTATCAAGTGCCAGGTATATTCAATTGGATTTAAATAACAATAATAAGGTGGCAGCTTCAAAACTTCAAAGCCATGGGAGTTTAAAATATTGTCTATATTATAGTTTTTTGGCAGATTGTGCCTTTTTATTAACTCTGAGAGTTCCGGATTTGGTATTACTACATATAAATATATTATAACATTTTAAAATTTCAAAAGATAAAATTAATTTTCTTTGCAGGCTGTACTTTTTGGACAGATCGGGGTCATTCGAGGTCATTGACGTTCCTATTCTTATTTGAAACGCATAGTATATGGGTACTCGGAGAGTTTCCGATCGAGTCTCATCACGGCGGGAGTTCGCAAATTCATCTGAAATCGTTGGATTGTATTTACGTAAGCGAGTTTGTCTGGCGGGTTTTATCGCTGGACAGGCATTTGTATAAGTGCAATAACGTTGGAACGAGCTGGCCTGTGCCCGCGCGACACCGACAGTGTGCGAGCTCGCGGCGTCGCGCCTCGCTCGGCGTTCAGCGTCGGTTTATTGTCCAGCTCGCACCCGCCATGCGGCGTGCACTAGTAACATGTTTTGCGGGGCCAATGTTTATGTGATATTACCCATCCATATAGTAAGTTCAGCAGAAGACTGACTACATAAAATTTCGGAGATTGATGATTTTTTTAATGTCAGTGTCTCGTTGAGTGTATGAAAAGGACGGCACAGACGTCCTCGGACACTGGCTGCTTGTCGCTGTGAGAGTAACATCGAATCTCTGTCCGATTATTACGTATTTATTAACACACATGATAAGAATAAATCTGATGAGTAAGTATATTAATACTTTTCGCCACGCCACAGAGTTGGATACCATAGTAGGACAAAATTAACAAAATTATATTCTGGCATCGAACCCTGGATATCTAGTGTAGCATTCGATATTTTGATTAATTGGTTACCGAAACCACAGAATTAATGAGCACGCCCCGCCCTCAGAAGGAAACGTATAGCTCTATACTACCACTCCCTGCTCTTTTATGTCTCATAATGTGGTAAGTACCTACCTAATGACTTACAGTTGGTTGAAAGTTTGAAACTAACACAATTATTTTGTGTAGCTGGTCGCTACGCAACGCTCAGTGCGTGAAGCGTGCTTCATTCGGAAGAAACGTGAGTTGGCCGTGAGCAGTGAGGCACGTCACTCGTCAGTCGCCAGCGGAGCCGCCCGGCTGCCCGTCGTTACCCGCGCCGCCCCGCGCTGCCTCGCGCCGCCCCGCGCCACCTCGCGCCACCTCGCGCTACCCCGCGCCACCCCGCGCCGTCCCGCGTCGTCTCGTGTCTCCGCCGCGGGTCGCGCGGCTGACCGCCACTCCCCGCGCGCTAGTATGCCTGGCGCTGCAGCTAACAAAATACGTTCATGTGATACCTACCTGCGCACGTTGTTTTTAAAAAGTGCGAGGTCAAAATATATCAAGTAGGTGATCAATTTATTCTCTCAAATGGATGAAGAAATGCTGATAAACTTGGTCCGCGCACATAAAGAACTGTACGATTTAAACGACGCGCAGTATGACGTCCGGCCCAAGAGAGACTCCGCGTGGCAGCAGATTGCCGCGGCGATGAAACAGTCACGTACGTATTGCTTTTACTACTTACTTGTGTTGTTGTGGCACCGGCACGTAACAGTCACTACCTATCTAGACTCTACAGGAGGTAGTTATCACCAAAACCAAACTTTATCGTCGCTCTCAAGTTGCATGCGATTGTAAAATAAGTTATCAGCTGTGGTAGCAGTGACAAGCTTGTGGTTGACCAGTTCCCGTCCATACACGCTGCTGCTTGCTGCTATGTTGATCGTAGTTAGGAACGTCCTAAAGTTTTATGATAGGTAGGTACTTATACTTGGGTGGATTTTTTTAAAAGTGTACCTCTATGTTAAAATGAAACTTATATTTTTTTTTGTTTTTATTTCAATAAGTATGTGTAGTTAAATTCTTATTGTCTATTAATTGAACTTTATGAAAATATATAGAATATTTGAATAGCTGCTACAAATTAATAATAATATGTTATTGAAATTCAGTTATAGGATTTTGGGTTCCACTGAATAACGATTTATTATCTTACTCAGTGAGTTAAATAAAACGGGTATAATGAAAATCATACTTTTATTAATATCAGGTAGATATTGTTAATGAAAATAATAAACATTTAGTTCGGACAAAGGAATTTTACAATAAAATAATTGTATGTTTATATCCTCCGACTAACTTGTTGATTAATCAGTAGCGTGATTTCTTTATAACTATTCAAATTGTCATTGATTACTATTTTGTTATATGTATAGTTTTAAAGTAAAACAAATATGTTGTTTTCTTATCAATATTCAAATATTAAAAACTGGACACAAAAGATAAAATAAACCCTAAATTTTGAATTATTCTAAGAGGGACAGTTACTCATTGGAACCTTGAAATTAGTCAGTGGAAAAGTAAGGGCTCTGGTTCCAATGAAGGTTTTTTTTGCCAATTTTGATTGCTTTATCAACTTACTGAAATTATTTTGCTTTGTGATAAATGATATATACTTACTAGAAAACTAAATAAACTTCTGAATGTCTAACTTCTTAATACAAAAATGACAAGTTGTAGGAACTTGTCATTTTTGTAATAAGAAGTTAGGATAAAGAGAATGTAACACTGCATTTATATGCCTTCATACAGGATGTAACAAAAACCCTGTCCGATCCGAAAGAGGCGTATTCCCTTTCTTATATACTTACTAATAAACATAAATAAAAATAAGATATTAAAGAAACCAGAAAGTATCGATTTTTCTTCTTCTAATAAACTTACACAATTCTCCACTAAATATGGGAAAATTTCATAAGTTGACAATACTCCACCCAGCGGCGAAATCTTTTAATATTTACCAATTTATTTTTCATTTTTACCTCAAAGGATGCCGCCAAGCGGTGCCGCTCCGTGCGCGCTTTGTCGTCGCCGACAGACTGTACCTAACTACCTACAGAGCGGCACGTGTAAGCCAATTGTTGTCCTTGACATGTCAGTCTCGCGTAGAGTTCGCTTCCGATCGGACGTCCGTGAATCTCTTATCACCTCGATTACCCATCGTATCGTGAGTAATGTCGTATTCCAATCTGTTGTCAATGTCGTGTTCCAATGTGCTTATGCTGCAATTATGCAGATGTTCGAAAAGACTACGAGTGAGTGAGAGTATGGGGTGCGTTTTGCTAGGCAAGGTATGCCAGTGCCGTCGGAGCGTGTATCCAACGTCTCCATGAACTTGAAGTTCACGTGTACACGTGTACGAACACGTGTCAAGCAGTATCCATGAATGAGTACAAGACTCATTACCCTAATGCCGAAAGACCACGAAAACACGACGTGGAATATCAGTAAGTACCTATTGGAAGTTCACTTAAGGAACACGATCGCAGAATTTTGTAGATATCTAGTTCATGTTTTACAAAATAATTTTAACAAAGCAATACATTTAGTTCATTGTTTCTTGAAAAACAACGTCAATAATTATTTAGGTACCTATTAGGTAAGCAACACTATTCCTGTACGATACCAGCTGATACCTACGCGTAGGCCCGGTAGGAGGTAATCATCCCTATGACTAATACGTAACAGCTGATACTTATGAAAAACACAAAAGAACGTCAATTATTAGGTAAACATAACTATGCCTAATCGATATCAGCTAATATCTACGTGTAGGCCCAGTAGGTAAGATTCATTCGCATTAAATTTGTTTGGCGGCACGCGACAGAGCGGGCTGGCGGCACATGACAAAGGATCAAAAAGCGGCAAATTGCTCGGGCGGTTTCTTTGACACTAGTGTAGATCGAATTGAATAAACTTTATTTCGTGGATTGAGTGTTGACATGTAAAAGGTTTAGTTTTTTTAAAATTATATTTAAATTAATCGGGGAAAAAAAAATATCTCGTATCTAATTATCGTTTACGTGTTTGTGTACGTAATACGATACCTTATACGACCCTTAAGGATCGGACAGGGTTTTTGATACATCCTGTATATAAGCTCAAATAAGTAGTATAGCTAATTAAGATGACGTCTGTCGCGCTGCGCACACACCCTCCCCTTTTGAACTGGAGACCGGTTTTTTCCATCGATATACATCGGTGACGATGTTTGAGAAGAAACCAGTGTAATATAACTAGAAAAACTAAATAAACTTCGAAAAGCAAAACAAAAAAAATAATTCTTACACAATAAAAAAAATGTCTTACAAATATAATTAAAATTCACTTCGTTATAATGAGATATATCACATTTAAATACGTAAATAATATTAAGTGATCTGACGGAACGCTGTTCGTCGTGAATACAGCTTTAGCGTTCCACTGTGTAACAATTTTCTCCATTGAGTAACATTTTTGACAGAATTAGTCAGTGGAATGTAACGAAAGTCCAACAAAAAATATGTTTGCATTTTTATTTCCATGATTTGCAGTTATATCAACGAAATAATGCAACAATTTATAAAACTATTAACTGTAAGTTCGTAAATTAAGTAAGAAACATGTAAAAGATTGTTCAATTACCTTAAAAAGTGCTGCTAGTCACTGGAAATTTTTGTGCGCACTCTGTACGCGTCCTCAATGTAACGGTTGTGCACGACGACAGAAAATTTAGTTTCAAGATGACGGCAGTCAATCAGACGGCTTTTTCATGTCGCCAACGAAAGAAAATATTTAAAATTTAGTAATATTTGCTTAAAACCACTAAAACTCGCGTTACTCACGGGAAAGTTCCACCCGGTCAAATTCTCAGACTATGATCTAAAAAATTATTTAAAATCAATTTGTTATTTTAATGAACTGTTGTATAAATTTTTTAGATATATATTATTTAAGCTGTCTAATACTGTTATTACATTAATCTACATACTGTTAACTAAACTGTTATTCATCTTTTTAAGTTACTACGTGACGATGGGACATGGCAAAAACCTGCTTATTAGTAATTTTATTGCACTGAAAAACCATAAATAAACCAAAAAACAATGAAAAAAAAATTACAGAAACACTATTATACATATGCTCAATCAAGTGACGTTAAAAAAATATTAGTTTATTGTAATGGTGAGAGTAAAAAAAATAATAAAGTTACGGGACATCGTGAATACTTAATGTACACTTTTAAAAAAATCCGCCCACTTACGCTTCATGAACTCTATAAATTGTAAACCATCTAAACGTTTAAGTTAATCATTAGTTAAAACAAAAAACAAACAAATTGTAAATGATATTAATTTCTGTAAATAGATCAATTAAATTTAAAGACATGTTTACAAATCAATATTTAATACTAGCTGGCGCTGGCATTTCCTAGCTGACGACTTCTGAGAAGAAACGACGAAACAAACTCGGAGGATCAAGATGTCTTAGGTATAAAGAACAGAGTAACAGTATTCATTCATAGTCAGTGGCGGCCTTAGCCACTGCGGGCCTCGCAGTGGCTAAGGCCAGGCGGCAGATATTTGCGAGGCCCATTTCCAAAGTAAGTGAATTGAAAGTGGGTATTTCTGATGAGTACTGAATAAATTTAGCTTTGAAAAAAAAAACTGCAACTATTATTTATTTTTGCTTTAATTGAAAAAATTGATAATTTGCAATACTTATGTATAATTGCTTTATTTTGCATTAATTTTTCATTATATTCATTAATTTTACTAGTTTCACTTGATTTCATATTTATTCAGATACATACTCTAATTTAAAAAATGCAATAGTAATATGTCTCCTTCGAGCTCAGTTCCTACTTTAAATAATATTTATAATATAAAATACGTGGCAAACGTTGTGGGTTTCACATAGGCGAAATATTTGTTTTTCTAATATCCTTTTTTTAGCAATATAAGTGTGTAACTGTTTGGTTTTCCCGAAATAAATAAATAAATTTTATTTAGACGGTTGCCCCGTTCGCCACCCTCTAAGGCTAACACTGTTCATAGCGATCAGTTACCTATATGTTTGTCAATGTACGACTGGCCTTTTGAAGAAAGAGCCCTAGCAGTTTTGAGTTGACCAGTTCTGACGGCACGCATACATCAGAGTTTATCTAGCTCAACCATTATTTAGAAGCTCAACGATCCGTCACACCACGATACCAGAACATTTGCTTATGTAAGTAAGTCACACCAGCGATGTGATCTGTGCGATATCGAATCGATTGGCGACTTATAATAAATTGCATGTACTTAGTTGTAGGTACGCCTGGAGCGAGGCCATTGAGGATACATTATAAATAAATATATGATTATATATTTTGTTTTGTTAATTTTACACAGCACCATCTAGTCCCAAACTAAGCAGATCTTGTACTGGGTAGGTAGCTACTACTGGATACTGGACAGTGGATATAATACTTAATAAAATCTTCTAGATAAAAATGTTTTGAAAATGCTGAATGCTGGTCCAGCTCCACAAGATGAACATCTTGTAATTCAATAATTTTACTGTACGTTATACAATTTAACAATCTTTGTTTGTAAAACATGAATAATTGTAAAGTATGAGTCGTGCAGCCATTGATGTTGCATATGTTGATATGCATTATAATGACTTAAAATTACATTGTGCCCTTCAGTTGCCTAGCGGTCTGAGCTTGTCATGCTTACTAAAATGTCCTGCTGATGGTGGCGTTGTGTGTCGGGTCGTTTTATTCCCTACAACATGGTTGAGTCGAACGACGCCGATACGCACGTCATACTCGTGAACGAGTGCCGTCTGTCGGGGCTGGTCAGCTCTTACTGTCAATGGCAACCTCTTTTTTTTTCTGTTATTATGCTAGATTAATTTAATAGTACACATCAAACTGCATTGTTCTCATGAACTATTCAGATTTAGACTGTAATACTGAACATTGTAATCATGTTTTTTTTAAAAGAGTGTCTATGGAGTTTCTTGCCGGTTCTTCTCCATAAGACCTTTCTTTTTTTGGAACCGTGCAACTAGTTCTGACTTTTCAAAAGTGCTATTTTAATGGTCTAATTGAAATAAAATTTTTGACTTTGACTTTGAATAAGGTATTTTTTTTTTTAAATAAGTACATAAGAAACACCCCGACAAACAGAAACGCTTATGTTCATCACATAAATACGCATGTCCTGTGGATCCGTCGACGATTATGTTCGGTATTCTTACCATTTTTATTAGAATATTTATATCCTCCGGCTACTGATCGTAAATGAGCTCGACCTACGAAGTATCACGCTCTATTAGTCATAATAGAGATAGTCATCATAGAGAGATACATCATAATCAGTTAGCGGGAAACTAGTATCAGCGCAGAATGCGGCGGACCTCTGTGCAATTTATTCCTTCATCGTCAAACTATAACCGACTCAAACGGTGTTCCAGATTTTAAGTCGATACCGGGGCAGCCGTCTGTAATCAGAAACACACAAAGCAAGAAAGACCCAAATTAATATAAATTATTTGCGGCCAATGGATCAAAATTGATATTGATATGACATAGAGAACGCACCTTAATCTTAGATATTGAACTACGAAGAACTTTTCGCGTAGCGATGTTAAAATACAAATTTTAGGAGTCGTTTTTTGGAGCAGTTATTGGTAGACATTCGTAGACAGAAATTTATAGTTAAAAAACAAGCTGAAAACGCCTGTTAATTTAATAAAAACAAAGGCAAATGTTCCATCCGGACGATCTATAGACTCGACAAGACTATGTAATAGATTCGATTAGGCACTTGTAAGAAAAATATGAAAATATTAGATTCATTGAATAATACATGGTTACAAAAAGCTATCCAATTTCTATTTCTAATAAGGGTGCAAGAAATGAGAGAGATGGGTATTCCCCGTCTGGGGAAGTGCATCAAACACTACTTTGAGTTGTGTTGTGTTCCTTACGGTGAGCTAGGTTGCCAGTGCTCCACGAGGAGACGTTGTGTCGGCACAGGGGGGTCTTTAACCCTTTTACTGCCAGTACAACTATTCCTGTTTCGTCTTACAGGGTCGGCAACGCGCAAGTTATAGGTTCCCCTAGTGTTGCCAGTGTCTATAGACTACGTTAACCCCTTACCATCAGGTCGCAGGTGGGACGTATGCTTGTTTGCCACCTTAGTGGTAAAAAAAAAATGAACGACTTGACAAATAATAAAATATTTATATTTTCGCAGCTCGAGATTGCAGAGACCAGTGGAAGCGTATAAGAGACTGCTATAGGCGTGCTCAGAAATTGCGCAGAATTAAGTGTATACAAGGGGCGAAAATTACTAAGAGACCTAAATATGAAACGCTGCTATCGTTCCTCAACCCTTACCTGCGGGACAAAGTGGACAACCCGAGCGAGCGGCCGCGAGCCGAGTCGCCGCATTCCAGCAACGACGAGGACAGCGGCGAGCAGGCGCACAGCCCCGGCACGTGCTCGTCCCGGGACAGCCTGCACGCGCACGCCGCCGCCGCCGCCTACAGCGTGTGTGTGGAGCCCGCGCTGGCGCCGGACCCGCCGGGGTCGCCCTCGCGCTCGCCTTACCCGCTTCCGCACTCTGACATCATGTACACTCCGGTCGCGCCTGCCTACCAACCGCGCAGGGACAAAATCACTGACTTTTTTATGGGTCTTATTGAAACTGTAAGGGAGTTCCCTGAGGACGTTCAGATACGTGTGAAACGCGAAATATTTAAAGTAGTCAATGATGCCGAAGAATTAGTTTATAACATAAAGTCAGAAAATCAATTAAATGGACTGGGGTTTGTTAAAAAAGATCAGGAATAATTTAACGATAACATTATCAAAGTTTTAAGCGTGACTTTTGATATTTGTGAGTTCCTACTGAGACAGAGTGATTCCATGTTCGGTAGGTACAACTGTACATGCAATAACTCTGTCTCCGTAGGCGACTCTTACAACTTATTCACTGAAAAATACAATATAATCTTCCCGGTTTTTTTATTTCTAACAGATATTTATTGTTTTTTTTACATAATATATGAAATTTCACTATGAAAATGAGACCATTGAACTCTCTAACTTCTGATTCCTGCCTTGTTTCAAGAGAGCAAGAGCTTGATTTAGTACTAAGACACATGGTAGGCCAAAGTTGCACTTTCAAAAATGTGGGATAATTAAATTATTTTTTACGAATTTACTTTTGATTATATCTACTTTGATTTATTTAACCGTAAATAGGCAAATTGCCTATTTACAGTCATAGGTATCTCCAAGTGTATTTAATTTTACTTCAAGTTTAAATCTTAAACGAAAGTATTACTTACAATATAAATAAATAAAATATTTTTTAAGAAATTTAGTCAATATAACATGTACATACCACCAATGAAAACAATAAAGAACAATAGTATTAAAAAAAATATATCATCATTCATTAACCAATAAATTCAGATTCTAAATCTATATCAGCTAAATCGTTGACATCTACAAATTCGGCGCTTTTTTCGGATTAATAGAAATCTTTAAAAAAAGATACCTTTACGAATTTATTCCTATAAGACGAATACTTGTAAGAAGTGGATCACAGGTCAACAAAAAAAAGGCTACTTTCTAGTTTCTGTGTCTATCTATCTATCTATTAGCCACGGACGTCCACTGCTGAACATAGGCCTCCCCTAATCGCCACAAAAATCAATCTTGCGCAGACCGCATCCACCGACTCCCTGCGACCTTCACAAGGTCGTCCGTCCACCTAGTTGGGGGCCGTCCTACGCTGCGCTTTCCTATGCGTGGTCGCCACTCCAGGACTTTATTTCCCCAGCGGCCATCCGTTCTTCTGGCCACATTGGCCCGCCCATTGCCACTTCAACCGTGCAATCCTGCGAGCTATGTCGGTTATTTTGGTTCTTCTGCGGATATCCTCATTTCTGATTCTATCACGCAGAGAAACTCCGAGCATAGCCCTCTCCATTGCACGTTGCGTGACTCTGAGCCTCCTAATAAATCCCATCGTGAACGACCATGTCTCTGTTACGTAGGTCATCACTGGCAACACGCACTGTTCGAAGACTTTCGTCTTCAAGCACTGAGGAATTTTGGACGAGAAGATATGTCGCAATTTCCCGAACGCTGCCCAGCCGAGTTGGATTCGACGATAGACCTCTTTCTCAAAGTTGGACCTACCTAGCTGGACAATTTGTCCTAGGTATACATACTCGTCTACAACTTCGAGAGCAGAGCCCCCAACAACTATCGGGTAAGGTGGGACATGGACATTTGACATGATTTTCGTCTTGTCCATGTTCATTTTCAGACCTACCTGTTGGGAAACTCTGTCGAGGTCTTCGAGCATAGAGCTTAGTTCCTCCAGTGACTCTGCCATGACTAGGATATCGTCTGCAAATCGAAGGTGAGTGAGGTACTCGCCGTTGATGTTGATGCCAAGTCCGTTCCAATCCAGTAGTTTGAAGGCATCTTCCAACGCAGCAGTAAACAGTTTCGGAGAAATTACATCCCCCTGTCTTACTCCTCGCTGCAGTTGGATAGGCTCTGTGTTCTGGTCTTGGAGTCGGACTGACATAGTGGCGTTTCTGTACAGACACTTCAGCACTTCGATGTATCGATAGTCGATACGGCATCGCTGGTGGGATTGAAGCACAGCCCATGTCTCGATCGAATCAAAAGCTTTTTCATAGTCCACAAACGCTAAGCATGGCAAGCAAGTGGCTGGTTATACTTTTCGGTCTTCTGTACAACCTGCCGCAGCGTATGTATGTGGTCTATGGTGCTAAAGCCTTTTCGGAATCCGGCTTGTTCGGGAGGCTGGAAGTCATCGAACCTGTATGCGAGACGGTTCGTAATGACTCTGGAGAACAGCTTATAAACATGGCTCAGAAGCGAGATGGGCCTGTAATTCCTCAATAAGGTTTTATCGCCCTTTTTGAAAAATAACGTCACTACGCTTCTGTTCCATGCTTCAGGCGTCGTGCCCTTGAGTATGACAGAATCGAACAACTTCTGGAGGACTTTGAGTACTGGTTTACCACCCGCTCTCAGAAGTTCAGTCGTGATTCCGTCATCACCCGGTGCCTTGTTGTTCTTAAGCTGTTTCAAAGCCATTCTAATCTCATACAGGCTGATGTCCGGGATATCTTCGGTGTAGTGTCGGGTCAGTCTAGATCTTGGATCTGTATCCAGACTGTTACCGGGCTGCGTTTGTACTGAGGTGTATAACTGTCCATAGAACCTTTCGATCTCTCTCAAAATCTCCGGTTTGGACGAAACGATAATGCCACTGTCGGTCTTCAGCTTAGTCAGGAGGCTTTGCCCAATAGACAGATCTTTCGCAAACACTTTGGAGCCTTTGTTCCGCTCAATGGCATTTATAATACAGGTTGTGTTGTATTGCCTCGTGTCGCGCCTGAGTGATTTGGAGATCTGTCTATTTAGCTTCCTATATATCGACATATCAGCTGAAGACTGCACTATCATTTCGCGTCTTTCGTCCAAGAGTTTGAGAGTACTGTCAGAGATCTTTTTGGTTCTATTTGTGCGTCGAGGCTTGAAAAACTTAGCTCCAACGGCATGAATAGTTTCCACCAGCCCGTTATTGATGTCGTCCACATTAACGCAATTTAACTTTTTTAAATTTAAATTTAACTTTTCGGTGTACATAAATTAATTAATTAATGTCCCTGTCGGAAATCTTTATCACTAGCCTCAGATGCCTCTTGTGATAGAAAACCAATCGGCACAATTGAAATGTTTTCTACTATATCTGGTCCGTGCAAAAGAAGTTTATGTAGAGAAGAGGCAATTAATATACTTAATACCAAGGGCACAATAGAATAAAAAGCCTAGCAGTGCCAAAGCAGAACTCTCGCAATTTATTGACATTTATCTTCCGTCCTGATGATCACTGCAAGATCACACATATTCTCCTATTAATTCAGCGTCTATTCCTGTTAATTCAGCAGATTTCGTGTTGTTTTCGAAATATCGCCTTGCCGAATTGCCGTTGTTGGTGGATCCACTGCCTTAACATTTCACAACTTAATTTGTACATAATTATCTTTATTTTATGTTTCCGTCTAATTGGCTCTTAAATTATTCATTTCTTTAGGAGTAACCTTGCATAAGTCACACACTGAAGCTGCTGGTTACCATAAAATGAAATGAATTTTACCATCAACCATTGTCAACAGCAGGCGGTGTGTGATACAAGGTGATACACTTACAGGTAGGTACCATCCTTAATACATGTGAATTTATGGTTCTAGGAAAACCATTACTGCTTAAAAACTATAAACTGAAATATTTTTTAGTCCGACCTCTCCCATACATTTATTTCATTGTGCGGCGCGGCACGTCGGGCTAGTTAGCGAGGATGCACTAAACAACGCGCCGTGAAAACGTGTCGCGGCGGAGAAGCGGCACTCTACGCACTAATCGGAGACAAGGCCCGCCCTCGCCCACCTTAGCTCGTGGTATAGGTGTTCTACTTCGTGGAACAGCGCCACTTCATCAGTAACACTAAGAGCATCATTTAATAAAAGAACATTTATAATTCAAATGCTTTTAGTACTATTTGTATAACATTTTACCTACTGGTGACCCGGACTGTTCTGGGGCACGGATTCTGTGCCCCGCCAGTTCGAGCAAAAACAAAAATAAGCAGGTAAGTAGTGGATAGAGTTACGGTCATAGTCCGTAAGTCCAGACGACGACTCTTTTAATAAGCTTCTATATCTATGTATACTATTTTTTTTTTTAATCTTTTGTTATTTTGGGGTTTTTATCCACAAGGATAATCAACCCCATTGTATCTTAAACAATACAACATACATTATATACAATACTGATCATGTCGAACACCTATGTCGTGCCCATCTCCATATCCGTTGGAAGCTCTGTTCTTCAAGTTATCGATGAGTAAGTCTATCTAGGACAAACCATCCAGTTAGATAGGTCCAACTTAGAGAAAGAGATCACTCGATGAATCCGACTCGGCTGGGCAGGGTTCGGTAAACTTCGCAACGTTTTTTTGTCAACAATACCGCAGTGCCTGAAGACAAAGGTCTTTAACCCAGTGTGTGTTACCAGTGATGACATACGGCACAGCGGCGTGGCTGTTCACGGTGGGTCTCATAAGGAAGCTCAAGATCACAGCGAGCTATGGAGAGAGCTATGCTTGGTATTTTTCTACGCGATCAAATCAGAAATAAGGAGATCCGTAGAAGAACAAAAGTTTCCGATGTAGCTGAAAGACTTAGCAAGCTTAAGTGGCAATGGGCGGGGCACATAGCTCGTAGAACTAATGGCCGCTCGAGCAAAAAGATTCTCGAGTGAAGACCACGCTCTCTTCTCGAATAGATCGTTTAAAGACACTTTTATAAGTCAATATTTAAATAATAGTAGATGGCGCCGGCATTTCCAAACTGACGAACTCTGAGAAGAAACTCTGAAAGAAACTCCGAAACAAACTCTGAGAATCATCGTCTCTTTTAAAGTCTAGACAGTAACAATATTGATGTGTTTTACAATGTAGGCAAATCTGAACTGGACCTTTTGAAGAAAAAGGTACTTATAGGTAACAGTTTTGAGTTAACCAGTACTTACTGACGGCACGCATACATCAGTCATCGTGGAGCTCAACCATTATTTAGGGACATCAACGACACGTAGCATGACGATACCAGATCAACAACAGATTTGCGTAGGTCATGTGAGAGACTCAAAACTGTCAGAAAACGTATAAACTAGCTTATACAATACTTACTCACATTTACATTTAAGTATAATATATAAAAATATGAAATAGGTAAATTATATAAAAAATAATGTCAGTTAATAAAAATTGCATACTCCATGTCAAATATATGATAAGATGTCAATGACAAAGTCACAATTAAATATGTCAAACATCATACATGTAGGTATGTCACATAAAATTACACAAAATGTGAAAAGTAAGCTAATCTATGTACAACTGACTAAAATAATTATAATACATACATTAAAAACCTGGTTCATTAGAGCAGTTCAATCCCAAGATTTTTTATGTTCCATGTAGTCGTTAACTTTATAGTACCAAACCCTTTTTACATAGTCTTTGTTTAATGTGTGCCTTAAATTTATTAAAGCTTAATTGTTGAACTTGACTTGTTACATTTAAATGAATTACTGATTTTCTGGAGCCTGATCGAAGGAACAACAAACCTATCTTTATTCCTTGTATTAATATTATGGACATCACTATATTTAGAAAAGAGATTAATATTTTTGTGGGCATACATTACGTTTTCATAAATAAATTGGGAAGAAACAGTCATTATATTAATCTCTTTAAATTTTTCTCTGAGTGAACTCCTGCGGCTGAGATTATAAATTGATCGAATAGCTCTTCTGCAGCACAAAAATATTCTGTATATGGGCGGCACTCCCCCACAACAGAATACCATACGACATTCACATCACACTATGGAAATAACCAAACTATACTAAGCGAGCTGTATCTTACGTATTTTTTTCAAGGCGTAAGCTGCAGAACTGTGCTTCTTTGACAACTTATCTATATGTGAGCCCCACTGAAGCTTACAGTCTAAAGTTATACCAAGACCCAGTAGAGTCTACAATATAACTCTACACCATTTATGAGTACAGTGGTTTTCACCTGAGTGATGTTAGGCGTTGTTAACTTCATACATTTAGTTTTCTGTAAATTATTAACATTAAACGTGTACTACTTTAGAGAGCGCTGTTTACGTTATAACTTCTAAATGTACATATTTGACGAATTGTAAAGAAATTCATAGGCCGTATCTTGACGTAACATTAATTTAATTTTTACTTCACCAAAATCAGTTACTAAGTATATCAGAAGTCATTACAATTTTAAAATCTGTCGGTCAAAAGTAACTGCTTTATGGTGTTTTGAGGCTAGAGCCACTATTACAAGTCAACAAATGAAAGTGATAAAACTTGTAGATATTTACAGATTTAACGCGTTTATTGACATTATAATCTCGACGTCCCTCCACGGATCCTTTTACAGCGTCTTTCCAGCGTCGCGGGCAGACTGTGTTGTCAATATTTAGTTTATAGGTAGGTAATAACAATAATCGAGATAAAACTCCGGTACCACAGTACGCATCACGTAAGTAAAAATAATAACTGTGTAAGTATTAACAGATTTCTACTTTACAACAACATCGCAACAGGCTCACGGAGCTTAGCGTGCAGCGTGGGATTTCGCAAATCGCGAAATCCTGGTGATTTCGCGATCAGAATCATCGATCCTGAATATTCCAAGATAACAAATAAACTGTTGACTTAGATGGCCTTTTTATAGTGTGTAGTTATGTACATTAAATAATCATGGATCATCTACGGACCACCTGCGGAGGCAGGGTATGTCGTATTCGTACCGACTAAAACAGCACTGGACTTGATGGATTTATTGAATCCGTGAAATTCGCCACGGCCACGACAGGCTGTGGTCCAGCAGTCGATCGACCTCTTCAATCGGCGAGGCCTTGCCTCGCATCCTGATCGAAAGGGCTAAGCCCTTGGCCTTACCCCATAAGAATCAATGAATAAGTGGCTGGGGAATATTTGAAGCCTTTATCAACAATTGTCAGTTTCTAGATTAATGTAAAAGGCTTAGGAGATATTTCTGAGCTAGTCAAAGTTCGAATCATGTACGACTATTGAAGTGTAGCTTGGCACTTAGTGAGCGAGGTAAGTGGGGCAAAACGAACAGCGGTGCGCTGGGCTGGACTGCGCCTCACTGTGCCAGTTTCATTAATTTGCGATAAAACTACTTTGAAGAGCCGCACGGGAGCCAAAAACTTTAACGACATCTTTTTTGTTACTGAAAAACTATAATAATTTACTAGCGGTTTCTGACTTCGCAAGGTAAGTTCATTCAACGGTAAGGCTATCGACGACTTCTGAATTCTATTACACAGATAGGAACTATGTAAGAAGATTCAGAGAGACATTCGATCGAATGCCTTGGTTGGACAAATCACAGAACACATGAAGCATGGCTAAACCGTCACCGCCATAAGTCTAAAAACACACACTTGTATCTACCTAATTAAAACTATTATTAAGTTTTATGCAATGTTCAATGTATTGCGCCCAGTGCGCTGGGCTAATGATTATCTGGGCAAAATAATGAACATGAACGTGTCGCAGCGCACGCGCAGGCTCGACAGCCTTCTGGGATATATAGCCTGACGGTTTTTTGACAATAAATGTATAACAGAAGGACCATTTGAAGGCTAGATCGAACGTCAATCGATTTGAAACGTTTGCACTTGAAAACATTCGCGTTCGTCTCCCACGACTCACAAGCACGTCCGCAGCGCACACCCCGCCCCGTCGCGCACCTCCACCGGGCGCGCTCGCCAGCTGGCGTGCACATGGCATCACACACATTGGAGTGTACCGTTGCGTCGCATCACTACTTACAAGCTCATCATGTAGTACCTAACTAGGCACTAACAATTGCACATGTGCACTTCTCATATACTATGCGTTTCAAATAGGAATAGGAACGCCAATGACCTCGAATATGGAAGAAATGGGTTTAGCTACGTACGGTGCAGAAATTTAGAAAGGCATTAGATTAAACTTATAATAACAATAGACATAATTTCTACAAATCTGACACATTTGTGTAACTGTTTCTATGAAACGATGATAGTAAATAAATAGTAAATTAATTCGTGAAATGAGTAATCCTGTCGATAATCCTTCTTTCAAGAAAAAAATTACAACGTAGTACTGCACAAGTAACCAACGTAATAACGTTATTATTACACTGAAAAACACTTAACCTTAAATTAATAATCGTCAAATTATGTAGGTGTATGTACATTTATTTTGACAAAGCTGCTACAGGCCGGTAACAAATACGTGTACCTAAGTGCTAAGTGTAAGAGGCTCCACTCTTCCTCTCTTTCTAACACATCGAAGTAGGTACCTACCGTTAGCGTAGTTAGTTCTTTTTTACTCTCATACCCAATCTATGGATTATAAATAATATATATATCTTTTTTTTATGGTTGATGGGCTTGCGTTTGACCTCAGTCTCACCTGATGGTAAGCGATGACGAGGTCGAAGGTGGAACACGCTTACCCAGAAGATGCCTATTCACTTTTACCTTAAAAACATCAAGGTTGTATGAGTCAGGGAACACAGACGCAGGGAGAGCATTCCACTCTTTTGCAGTGCGAATTAGAAAAGATGAAGCATGTCGCTTCGTGCGCTGAGAAGGGAATTCTACCACATGTGGGTGAAAGCCCTCCCGGTGTCTGGTAGTCCGATGAAGGAAAGTGGAAGGTGGGATTAGGTCGTGAAGAAGCTGGGCACACTTTCCATAATACGCCTTGTAAAAGACCGAAAGGCAAGCGACCTTTCGCCGATGTTCCCGACTTTGAAGTTTAGTTTTGACGAGCGACTCATAGCCTATAAGTCTCCTTGCTCTTCGATCTACTGAGTCCATTGCGTCCAACTGATACTTGGCAGATCCATCCCACAGATGACAGCAGTACTCCATATATGATCGAACCTGTGCTTGATATAAGTGGAGCAACTGTTCCGGTGTGAAGTACTTTGAAGTGAAATACTTTCGAAAGGATACCAAGTTTTTTGGCAGCGGTTTTTGCTTTGGACTCAATAGACCGGCCATAGTTTAAGTTGGAAGAAATATCCAAACCAAGGAGCTCAAAGTGGTCGACAATCGGTACAGGCGTATTATTATTACATATCTATGGTACTTCCTATATGCTGACTATACCTGTAATGTGTTATTATTTGCATCAGTTGTGTTTTTGACTTGACTCTGTAACGACGTATGAGTATATCTATTAACTAATCCCAATTTAGTCATTTGTATTTTATATTAAATGTCATTGTTTTTGACTTGATACTTACTTAGATAATTCGTAAATCTTGGTGACAAGTTTTGTCAGTTGCTTTATATAATTTATTAGTTTCTACCGTTTGTAAATGGGAGAACTGTTTAGAACTTTCTTTTATGCCTAGCTGTATTTTATATAATTATAATCTTCGAAACATTCCTAAATTGTTCTCTCATGTAAGTATCCAATCCAATTTATAATCCATCATTGTACAATACAAAACGATATTTTAAAAGAGTAACCATGGAGTTTCTTGCCGGTTCTTCTCCATAGGAAACGACTACTTTGGAACCGTGCACCTAGACTCGACATTTCATAAGTGCCTGTATATGGTTTATATGAAAATAAAACTATTTTGATTTTTGATTTTTTTTTGATTTTTTGATTTTTGCAATTAAAAGTTAGATTACGTTACTAGCACATAAATAATGATTAGTTGTGTCAATTCGATTTACTAATTTGAGCCAACTCGAGTTAGACTTAACTCGAATTGAATTCGCTCTGATTTGAATTTCAATTGGCGCGGTAAAATAACGAATCAAGCGGGTACGCGATTGGCGCCCTCTCATTCATTTGTGACTATGTTCATTAACTACAAATGCCGTTTAATGAATTTCAAAATAAAATTTAAGCCATCATGTATACCATATTATACATACAATAACCGCCTTTTTAATTAAATTCGCGCTACTTCAAATTATTATAATCATGCCAATATACATATATTTATTATGAATCTGTCTCAACTTTTTTTTAAATTGTGTCATTAATTTGATTAAAACGTAACAAATTACAAATCATGCACTCGGTTTCACCCAGTTAACTCGAGTTAAGTGAATTTCAACTCGAGTTAGATCGAGTCGTATTTTTTCCGAGTTGGCATATCTCTAGTTGTAAGTAATTATGTAAGATACCCGCATCAACCTTACTCAATAGGTTTGGATATCATAAATTATTAATCTATTTCGCGCAAAAATCCGCCATTTTGTTTTTTTCGAACACTTAGTAACATTTAATGATACCTTAACTGTCGAAACTGCATCCAGCCGTTTGGAAGATACGAGGTAATAAAGAAATTTACAAACATACAAGCAGATGATTTTATCTTTTGTGCTTGTAGTAGGTACAACATCGAAAATTAAATTAACCTACTTACTACTTATTTGACGAAGGATTAAAGTGTCAATAATCGATATGTTACGTTGCAATCACTAGTTCCTTCCGTCAAAAAGTGAATAAACGAGTGAACAGAATATAGTCACCAAAAATACTATTTAAAAAAAAATATCATTCCCTCTATCTACACTAGCGCCTTTGCGGTAGTTTCTCGAACTGAATTTGCTGATAAGAAGATGAAGCTGGATACTTTTTTAAACGGGTAGCGGGAGGCAAAAGAATAGATGGATGAAAGATGAAAATGATGTAACATGATAGAAAAGGGAGTCAATGATGATGTGACGGCTGACAAATATGAATGGAAGAAAAGGATTTACCTTCAGCACCGACTTCAAATAAACAGGGATAAGGGCAGTAGGATGATGATGAAGCTGGAAAGTTTTTCAACTTGTTCTCCTTACAATGCATCTACCCATCATAATTGTATGTTATATTTTAGTTTATGTTAAAAGGCCAGAATCCAAACAATACTTTTTGGGCTATTCTATTGCAGTTGCAGTTTGTGACAGTTGGCAATTTGAGTCAACTGTCAATGTCAATTGTCAACTGTCCTATTTGACAGAGATTTGATTTTTTAGTTGTTGTAACCTAACCTCTCTATCTTGTTCATCATTTCTTTTTCATTATTTATTTATTCATCTATATTATTATGTACTGTAATACTCATTATAATCTGTCATAACAATATACCCCGAGTGAGCCGTGACCGTTTTATTAGCGATTACTCTCAAAAGTAAATATTCGGATTTAGGAATACTACGGATTACCGTGTTTTGTTGCATATTTTGATGAGCTCTCGATATTTTTACTTAGAGATCTCGTGAGTATCAGGAAACTGTTTTGTAAAAAGATTGCGATATTTACACTGAGATTTAAAATGAGATGAAATTCTAAACAAAACTCGACGTTCAGACGTTATACTAACAAAGCTACGATGGTTATTTAGGTGCGGTGCGGAGGCTAATCGTCTGTCAGTGCGAAGAGCTGTTGAGGAAGCAGCCAAGAGCGTGTTTGGTGAGTGCGGTGCCAGCTCGCTGTGCGTGGACGTGCTGCGTGCTAACGGCGGCTGCGCTGTGCTGCGCGTTCTTGCGTCCCAGCTTCGAAACGTGCGCGCCGCGCTGTTGCTGCACGGCGGCGACTTGCGCGTCACGCGTCACGCGTCATCGCTGCAGTCACTGCTCTGACGTGTGCCAACACTGACTGCATGCACTGTCCATTAATTCACATGAGTATCGTGAATTTGCTATAACATTAGGTACTACTGAAGGTCATACTAACCTGAGCTTTACGAAAACCATCATAATACATTAAATCATTGTTGATTCCTTTCACACAGAAATGTCCACTCGTTCAGTTCTGTCATCTGGACTAGATGGCAAGGATGTTGTGATTGTAGCAACACGGGAAGAGCTTGCCACACCCAGCAAGGTGAGCCTGCCTGAACCTGAGCCTGCCCCAGGGCTCATTCTGCCTGATGGTTCCATCAACTGGGGCTGTCCGTGTCTGGGTGGCATGGCCACGGGCCCCTGTGGCTCACAATTCAGGGATGCCTTCTCTTGTTTCCACTACAGGTGCGTTCCATTCATTCACACACAATGATATTTAATTTATACTTTAATATTTCAGTTTTCTTTTCAATTTTATTATTATAATATAAAGGCAGTCTTACTGCCGTATGGCATTAAGACCACCTTTGTACCAACTGTGCATAAAGTATTAATAAATAAATAATAATTACATCTCTCTCTCTCTCTCTCTCTCTCTATTATTAATTTATGCAATGATTTTAATCAAAATCACAATATGAAGTGTAAATTTTTTTAAGTTTATCTCAAGCCAGGAATGCAGATACAAATATTTATAGTGATGTTTATAATTGATTATTAATAATCATGAATGAATGAAGCTAAAGATTTATTTACATTTGCTTCCTGTCATCTCAGTGCTATGATAGTGCTGTGATATTTATTTATTTATTTTATTAGGATCTCCAACAAAGAAAACACCTTACATTCTGTGTTATTACAATATAGTCTTAAACCTAGTGCTTCTTTAATCAAAGGAGACCACATCATGCACAATGAGATCAAGCATCAAACCTATCAGTACTTATCTAATGAATATCGTTTATAGATTATATAAACAACTAGCTGACCCCGCAAACGTTGTTTTGCCATAAAAAAAAAATTTAGGGGTATGAAAAATAGATGTTGGCCTATTCTCAGACAAGCCGTTTCGGAGCAGTATGGCAACGAAAACTGTGACACGAGAATTTTATATATTAGATTTAAAAAAATAAAATCATGTGTTATGTTGCAGTTTGCATGTACATACTACTACAAACATCAAACAAATTGTATTTGTTGATCATGTTCGTCTTCGTGGCTATCCAATATGTATGTTTTAAATAGATGTTTGTATCGATAGTAGAGATGGTTTGGAGAACTTTACAAATGTTTTGTAACAAAATTGAATCCATACAGAACTCAATGGTGGGAGGGTGTGGTGGTGGTGAGGGCATTTAATCCCTTGATGAATATTATAGATGATACTACATATGAAACTGCCTCATTGTTGCGGCTGCTAAGTGGAAAAACCCAGGTTGAGCACTGTTATTGGTTTTCACATGAAATTATCAGTAGCAGTTTGCGAGTTTGGATATAGGCCTGTTTTATGGAAATAGGCTCGCCCTCTATTAACTGGGACCTAAACATACCGGCGAACTGTGGGTGTAGGTACATTAATTGATACACCTCTGCCTAAACTTTCGGTGAGTGATGGTAGGCAGGCATGTTATGTGACCATTATATTATTTACTACTGTTTAATGAGTTTGGTGAATGTTCTCAGTGATGCAGACCCCAAAGGCAGCGACTGCTATGAGAAGTTCAGCGTGATGCAGGAGTGCATGTCGCACTTCCCCGAGTTGTATGGTAAGGACGACGAGGACGAGCTCGCGGCCGCCATGGACTCCGCCGGCGACGACAAACGCAGCGAGCCCGCGCACGCCGGCCGCCCGCCGGCCACCGCCGCTGCCGCCGCCTCTGCCACTGCCGCCGCCCCCGGCGCCCCCCCGGCTGGGTCCGCCCCCAGCGCCCCCCCGGCTGGGTTCGCCCCCAGTGCCCCCGCGGCCGGGTCTGCCCCCGCGGCCGGGTCTGCCCCCGCTACCCCCGTCGGCCCGGGAGGCGACACGCACTAGGCAGCTCGATCTCTGCTACACCACTTTGAATCGGAACACGTTATGTTTTTGCCGCGATTCAAGTAATATTGTAATTTAGTTGATTTCGATATGTGCTGGTGAGTTAGTACCATATAGTTTATGGTAATAGTAGTTTGGCGTTATTGAACCGTTGTGTTGAGGGTCAATATATTTTTTGATTTGATTTAGTAGTTTCAATCTGAACTTTCTCACATGATTTGTGTGATCTGTGATAATGAGGACTTGACTACGACAAAGTCAACATCAAATGTTTTATTTATTTCAATTAAGTAGATCAATTACTTACCTACAGGTACTTTTGAATTGTCAAACTTGGTGCATGGTTCCAAATAGGTCTAATGGAGAAGAACAGGCAAGAATTATCCTATCAAGCTATCAAAAGTTTGTCAGGCATTTTTATCTACAAGAAGATTATCTTCTAATGTGTAATAAGTATCATCAGGGTCCAAAAAGGACATGGGCGACAATGTGCGGGTCCGCACCGAACCGACTGAAGCACCCTCTGCGCCCTGCAGAACCTACCGGTGACGACGATATAAAGGTGTTTTAATTATTAGATAACATTGAAATACAAAATAAATTTTTCACTGAAAAATTAATTAAAGTTTTTTTTTATGCCTATTTACTGGCATAGTTAGTATAAAACAAAAAACTATGGAATTTATTCATTAATAGCTTCTGCCCGCAACTTCGATCGCGTGGAAAATTTCCTTTTAAATAGCCTATATGATAATACTGTAAAGTTTCATCAAAATCCGTTCAGTTGTTTTAGTGTGAAAGAGTAACAAACATACACACACACACAAACTTTCAAACTTCATACCTACAAAGGATGTAAAATTAGTAAATGTTGAAATATTAAAAATAAACTTTTATTTTTTCTGAGCGGCCATAAGTTCTGGTATAAACCATTTCAAGTTTATCCATTGATTACCGTATATGTACGTGTCCAGGCTACATTACTCTACGAAGGCCGAGGATGTGGTGGAGTATATTGCAATAAAGAGCACTCACTCGGCTCCGCGGGCGGGCATTACCACCGCGCTACGCATGGCAACTTTACGTTTCAAATAGATAAATGTAGTTTTATTGCATAAAAACGTATGACGTAGAATCAATATTAGGATCAGAAATTAAAGAAGAAAAAAAACCAAATCACTCACGGTTTCATTATCTTCCTTGTCTTTTCCAAGTAAGCAAACGATTTCTAGTGTAATCAGTATGTACGGGCGAGTTCCCGGGTACCTACCGTAGTTTCCCAAGTCCACACTCATACGCGGTGTATGTTATATCCTAGAATAACTGTACGAGGGCATATCATATCATACTAATATTATAAATGTGAAAGTTTTGTTTATTTGTTACTCAATCACGCAAAAATGGCTGAACCGATTTGCATGAAACTTGGTATACTGATAGTATGTGACCGGGAATAAAGTATAGGCTACTTTTTATCCCAAAAAAAGTGGGAATATCCCGGAAGTCCCGAAAAATGGATAAAGGAGAACTACTTACGGGATTTGAGTGAAATTTCATACATGTATAGTTTGTGTCTGGGAATAAAGTATAGGCTACTTTTTATCCTAGAAAAATGTGGAAATATCCCGGAAAACTGATAAAGGAGAACTACTTAAGGGATTTTAATTAAATTTTGTACAATCAATATGTGATCGGGAATAACAAATAGGAAATATATTATCCCAAGGACCTAAGTAAGTTCAAATCCTGTAAGGAGGGAGACCTACTTACAGGATTTGAACGAAATTTCATACAAACATAGTATGTGATCGGGAATAACAAACAATAGGTTACATTTTATCCCAAATTGATGTGGGAATATCCCAGAAAACGGATATAGGAGATCTATTACTCGTTGACCGGTACCATTTTGAAGGTTCCCCCCATATACAAAAAAATTGGCTACTACGTGCGAATCTTCTCAACTATGGCGATTACCGCTAAGCCAGATAGACACATACTGGATGGAAATTCAATACAACTATCGCCGTCGCGACATGACAGGTTTAGGACAACCCGTAGGAAACTCATCTCAGTTTGATATACACATGGGTTCTAATATTTCAACAATCGAAATAACTTCGTATATGGTTAAGTAGGTATATCAAAATTGCAGAAATAGGATCCTGTAAATCTGCGGGGCTTGATCACTTTCCTCCATTTTTTTTTATCAACTGCACTGAAGAGCTTTCACTACCTCTAGCATACTGCTACTATATATTATACTGTATCGGCAATCAATAATTTATGGTGACATGCCTGCTATATGGAAATCTGCCTTTATATCTTCGATTCATAAAAAGGACCTAATAACCTAATTGTTAACTATCGGCCTATATCCAAATTACCTGTTCACCTTAACATAAAACACCTATATAGCTACCACGCGCCAGCAACCAGCATCACAGGCGACCTACATGCGTTACATGCGCCGGCAACACCGGCGCACTCTCAGCGCTAAGAATTGACCGTCATCGGCTCAATATACATACAACACACATGTAAATAGGCATCAATGTGTATTGACCACCAAATTTGTATATAATAAAAGTAATTAGTGTAATAAAGTAGTCATCCAGCTGGAGTCGACTTTGATTCATCACTGTGGCCAAGACACCTTTAGTCATCATCGGTCCTATGAGTCTGTGGGATCGGCAGTGAGAAAACCATTTCCTGTGTACATTGCACGACGTACGCAAACCCCCTATTCCTACCCAAATTCCATCTGTTACCGTAGGTCTCCTTGTAACAGATTTCCCGCACGTAACACAAACGTAATTCACGTTTGGTATGGTTTGTATGGTAGGCTAGGGCATTAGGGTATTAAGGTGCTGGATAATTATTAAAGGGCTACGTTTAGAATCAGTATGGTCTTAGGTAACTAATAGGTACCTACCAGGCCCGATTGTATCAGACATAGCCACACATGGAATAACGGCCGTCCCACACTGGAAGTCCTGGTGCGTACATTTTGGTCCTTCGAGCCTTCTAGGGAAACCAGGGTGGTGATTAGTTCAATCGGTATTTTAACATCGGAACATTTATAAAATAATAATAAATAACGTTTTTTCTTTTTATCTTACACAAATACTGACTGACTGACGGTTAGACGTACTTCAAACAAGCGCTTGTTTGTTGTATGTACGATACATACATATAAGTAAAAATGTTGTATCAAAAACCTTCATTTTTGACTCCACTATAAATGATCACTTCTCAACATTTCTCTGTCTCAATTCTAAGACACACCGTAACTATCATACTACATTTACAAAGGTCGACTACGACGCACTTGATCTGGCTATGGGAAATATCGACTTCTCACATATTTTATCTATGACTGATCCTAATGGAGCAACAAATTCTCTTATACTCACTCTTTCTCAGGAAATTACCAAAACCTCAATAACCAAACCAGTTCCAAAGCGAAATAGGATACTTAAGCTATGGATTACTCCAGGCCTGCTGAGATGTATGAGAAACAGAGATGCATTACATAAAAAGCAAAAGCAAGCCCCAAACAATGAAGTGCATATGTTAGATACAGAAATTTCTGTAATATAATCCTAAAAGACAGTTTGACTCTGAAGAATTGATCAAAGCTGGACGTAACACCAAACTTCTATGGCGTAGAGGAAAGGTACCAATTATGGAATACGTGCCTAATATGGAATACGACAATATTTCTTCTTCCTTCTACCCGCATTCAACGGAATGCGGGTAGAAGGAAGAGGGAGAAGAAGAAGAGGAAGAAGAATAAGAAGGGAGGGGCAACTACATATCCGCTTGAATTATTTGGGACGCTTGGTTTTAGAAATATTGTGGTATTCCATATTAGGTACGTATTCCATAATTGGTACCTTTCCTCTACTATCAAACGTGTCACAAACTCCAACAACACCACACATCTTCCCACAGAATTATTTTCCTCTTCTACATCTCGTCTTCAATCTGTTAATGATGTTAATGCACATTTTGTTAACATCCCATATTTAAGGGAGGTGATCGGGCTGCTATGGATAATTATCGTCCTATCGCGATACTGACTGCCCTATCCAAGGTTATGGAACGACGTATAAATAACAGACTTATCAGCGTGTGAGTGAACTTAGCAGATCATTGTCCAGCAGATCAATAATAAATGAGAGTTCTCTTCGCATGCACCATAGTTCTACAGTTCCTGACACTTTTCAAGAATAGTTCTGGCGTTTTTCTATGAAAAAAATAATTGACAAAATGATCTGCCAACTTCCCGTAGCAGATCATTGTCCAGCAGATCATAACTAAATGTGATTTTCTTGTGAATGCACCTTAGTTCTACAGTTCCTGATACTTTTCAAGAATAGTTCTGGCGTTTTATTTTTAAAAAACTTAAGTGAGAAAATAATTTTCCAAGCTTGTGTAGATAAGTCGAAAAATATAGATTTCAATCGTTTTAACCCACTTTAGAGGCTAGAACTCTCTTGTTTCTCATAGATCCGTATCAGAACTACAACATAGAACCTGATTTGATTCCAGAACTCACGGCATAGTCCCAGCAGATCATGGTTATATAAGTGAAAAATAAAAAAAATAAAAAATTTAATTGTTTCATACCATTCCAAAGCATAGAACTCTCTTGTTTCTCATAGATCCGTATGAGAAATATGACATGGAACCTGATTTGATTTCAGAACTCACAGCAGAGTCCCAGCATATCATGGTTATATGAGTGAAAAATCGAAAAAAAAATGTTTTAATCGTTTCATACCATTACAAAGCATAGAACTCTCTTGTTTCTCATAGATCCGTATCAGAACTACAACATAGAACCTGATTTGATTCCAGAACTCACGGCATAGTCCCAGCAGATCACGGTTATATGGGTGAAAAACCAAAAAAAAATACTTTAATCGTTTTACACTATTCAAAAGCATAGAACTCTCTTGTTTCACATAGATCTGTACTAGAACTACAACATTGGACCTTATTTGATTCCAGAACTCACAGCAGAGTCCCAGCATATCATGGTTATATGGGTATAAAATCGAAAAAAAATGTTTTAATCCTTTCAGACCATTCCAAAGCATAGAACTCTCTTGTTTCTCATAGATCCGTATCAGAACTACAACATAGAACCTGATTTGATTCCAGAACTCACGGCATAGTCCCAGCAGATCATGGTTATATGGGTGAAAAATCGAAAAAAAATGTTTTAATCCTTTCAGACCATTCCAAAGCATAGAAATCTCTTGTTTCTCATAGATCCGTATGAAAACTATGACATGGAACCTGATTTGATTCCAGAACTCACGGCATAGTCCCAGCAGATCATGGTTATATAAGTAAAAAATCGAAAAAAAATGTTTTAATCCTTTCAGACCATTCCAAAGCATAGAACTCTCTTGTTTCTCATAGATCCGTATGAGAACTATGACATGGAACCTGATTTGATTCCAGAACTCACGGCATAGTCCCAGCAGATCATGGTTATATAAGTAAAAAATCGAAAAAAAATGTTTTAATCCTTTCAGACCATTCCAAAGCATAGAACTCTCTTGTTTCTCATAGATCCGTATCAGAACTACAACATGGAACCTGATTTGATTCCAGAACTCACGGCATAGTCCCAGCAGATCATGGTTATATGGGTGAAAAATCGAAAAAAAATATTTTAATCGTTTCATACCATTCCAAAGCATAGAACTCTTGTTTCTCATAGATCCGTATCAGAACTACAACATAGAACCTGATTTGATTCCAGAACTCACGGCATAGTCCCAGCAGATCATGGTTATATGGGTGAAAAATCGAAAAAAAATATTTTAATCGTTTCATACCATTCCAAAGCATAGAACTCTCTTGTTTCGCATAGATCCGTATCAGAACTACAATTTAGAACCTGATTTTGATTCCAGAACTCACGGCATAGTCCCAGCAGATCATGGTTATATGGGTAAAAAATCGAAAAAAAAAATGTTTCATTCGTTCCATACCATTCCAAAGCATAGAACTCTCTTGTTTCTCATTGATCCGTATAAGAACTACAACATGGAACCTGATTTGATTCCAGAACTCACGGCATAGTTCCAGCAGATCATAGTTATATGGGTGAAAAACCAAAAAAAAATACTTTAATCGTTTTATACTATTCAAAAGCATAGAACTCTCTTGTTTCGCATAGATCTGTACTAGAACTACAACATTGGACCTTATTTGATTGCAGAACTCACAGCAGAGTCCCAGCATATCATGGTTATATGGGTGAAAAATCGAAAAAAAATACTTTAATCGTTTCATACCATTCCAAAGCATAGAACTCTCTTGTTTCGCATAGATCCGTAATAGAACTGCAACATGGGACCTTATTCGATAAGAATATATGAGAAACAAGAGAGTTCTAGGCTTTGGAACGGTATGAAACAATTAAAACATTTTTTTTTCGATTTTTCACCCATATAACCATGATCTGCTGGGACTATGCCGTGAGTTCTGGAATCAAATCAGGTTCTTTGTTGTAGTTCTGATACAGATCTATGAGAAACAAGAGAGTTCTATGCTTTTGAATAGTGTAAAACGATTAAAACATTTTTTTTTCGATTTTTCACCCATATTTCCATGATCTGCTGGGACTATGCCGTGAGTTCTGAAATCAAATAAGGTTCTCTGTTGTAGTTCTTATACGGATTTATAAGAAACAAGAGAGTTCTATGCTTTGGAATGGTATGGAATGAATGAAACATTTTTTTTTCGATTTTCCACCCATATAACCATGATATGCTGGGACTCTGCTGTGAGTTCTGGAATCAAATAAGGTCCAATGTTGTAGTTCTAGTACAGATCTATGAGAAACAAGAGAGTTGTATGCTTTTGAATAGTGTAAAATGATTAAAACTTTTTTTTTTCGATTTTTCACACATATAACCATGATATGCTGGGACTCTGCTGTGAGTTCTGGAATCAAATCAGGTCCAATGTTGTAGTTCTAGTACAGATCTATGCGAAACAAGAGAGTTCTATGCTTTTGAATAGTATAAAACGATAAAAGTATTTTTTTTTGGTTTTTCACCCATATAACCATGATATGCTGGGACTATGCCGTGAGTTCTGGAATCAAATCAGGTTCCATGTTGTAGTTCTGATACGGATCTATGAGAAACAAGAGAGTTCTATGCTTTGGAATGGTATGAAACGATTAAAATATTTTTTTTCGATTTTTCACCCATATAATCATGATCTGCTGGGACTATGCCGTGAGTTCTGGAATCAAATCAGGTTCCATGTTGTAGTTCTGATACAGATCTATGAGAAACAAGAGAGTTCTATGCTTTGGAATGGTATGAAACGATTAAAGTATTTTTTTTCGATTTTTCACCCATATAACCATGATCTGCTGGGACTATGCCGTGAGTTCTGGAATCAAATCAGGTTCCATGTTGTAGTTCTGATACGGATCTATGAGAAACAAGAGAGTTCTATGCTTTGGAATGGTATGAAACGATTAAAATATTTTTTTTTTGGTTTTTCACCCATATAACCATGATCTGCTGGGACTATGCCGTGAGTTCTGGAATCAAATCAGGTTCTATGTTGTAGTTCTGATACGGATCTATGAGAAACAAGAGAGTTCTATGCTTTGGAATGGTATGAAACGATTAAAATTTTTTTTTTTTTATTTTTCACCCATATAACCATGATCTGCTGGGACTATGCCGTGAGTTCTGGAATCAAATCAGGTTCTATGTTGTAGTTCTGATACGGATCTATGAGAAACAAGAGAGTTCTAGCCTCTAAAGTGGGTTAAAACGATTGAAATCTATATTTTTCGACTTATCTACACAAGCTTGGAAAATCATTCTCTCACTTAAGTTTTTTTTTAAAAAAACGCCAGAACTATTCTTGAAAAGTATCAGGAACTGTAGAACTAAGGTGCATTCACAAGAAAATCATATTTAGTTATGATCTGCTGGACAATGATCTGCTACGGGAAGTTGGCAGATCATTTTGTCAATTATTTTTTTCATAGAAAAACGCCAGAACTATTCTTGAAAAGTATCAGGAACTGTAGAACTATGGTGCATGCGAAGAGAACTCTCATTTATTTTTGATCTGCTGGACAATGATCTGCTAAGTTCGCTCACATCTTATCAGCTACCTTGAGTCCAATAATCTGTTGTCAACAAACCAGTTCGGTTTCAGGAAGCATCAATCTACTTCTGATGCAGTCTTGAAATTGATAACCGGTGTAGTTCACAAACTCAATCAACACAAAAAATGTCTTACCATATTTATTGATCTTGCTAAGGCATTCGATGTCGTACCTATGCCTTGCCTTTTAAATAAACTAGAACTCTTGGAGTCAGAGATTTACAACTTCAGCTCTTTCACTCTTATCTCACAGGCCGCACTCAGAGGGTCAAAATTGACAAATATTAAAGTGACGAGCTACCTATTGCCTACGGAGTACCTCCGTAGGCAATAGGTACAAGGCAGTCTTGGGTCCTACACTCTTTCTGGTCTTCATCAATGACCTCTGTAATATCAAACTAAACTCTGGATATATTACTACTTTTGCCGATGACACTGCCATCACCTTCTTTGATGACTCTTGGACTAAGCTTCAGACTACCGCTCAGAATGGGTTTAATATTATATGTGTCGCATCGTATCGTTTCCGGAACGCCAGCGCCATCTAGCCGACGTTGGTTACAACTCGCTGTTACGTCACACATCGCGTGATGTAGAGTGGGGGTGCTTGACGGAATCGTGTCATTATCGGTCGGGAGAGTGCGGCGCACATTCATGCCCTGGCTCTGGTGCGAAGCGGACGCGCGGAGCTGTCTTACGTTCGTTCCCTGACTCTGGTCCGATGCGCGGCGCGCGGAACTGTCTAACATTGGTTGCCTGACGCTGGTCCGATACAGACACACGGAACTGTCCCACGTTTCGTTGTGTTAAAGTGAAGAGCAAGTTGGCCTATCTATATCTCAATTTTGTCATAAGAAATATCTACGCCCACATAATGTCCGACGGTGATGAGTCTAACCACGATTTTACCTTCTGATCCGACATATGTAAATGGCTTGTGTCTCACTCACTCACATTAAATACCTCAAAAACCAAATTCATTACATATTCTCTTAATATTACATTTCAACCTACGACACCCATAACCCTGCACGCTCACACCTGCCAAACCATCACACCTATCTGTAATTGTCCAGTTATTACATCTGCTGACACGATTAAATACCTTGGTATCACCTTAGACAAGCATATCAACTTTAAGGCACATATTACTCATCTAACTGGCCGTGTGCGCAAACTGATATATTTTTTCAAAACATTGAGATACGTTGCTAAGGTACATGTTATAAGGACTGTATATTATGCTATGTGCCACTCTGTAATCTCTTTCTGTATTACAAGTTGGGGTGGTGCTGCTAAAACCTTTCTCAAACCACTTGAAGTAGCGCAGCGAGCTGTCCTGAAGGCTGCCACATTTCAAATTCAAATGGTTTATTGCGAATATAGGTTAATACAGTTGGTGTTTACATTGTTTTATCTGCTAGAACAAACATTTAGTGCAGCTATATTCCGCCATTTTTTATTCACGGTATAATAATAAAAGATATTTATCGCACCACATCTTGAAAAGGTTACTCAGTCAAAGGAACTTAAACAACGAATCGGCTGTGGGTCTCAAGGAGTTGATTGATAATACCAATGATTGTTTAGAGGCATTATCAAATCTTGGTATTGATGTCAGCACATGGGATATCATAGTTATTCATATTATCACTTTAAAGTTGGATACAGAATCTCGAAGGCAATGGGAGTTGAAAGTTACAAGCGATAATTCTTCTGATAGTTTGCCAACGTTTGATCAATTCAAAGACTTTTTGACAAGTCGATATCGCGCCTTAGAATTTCTAGATGCTGGATCCAGTACAAACAGAGTAAGACAAACAGAGAAACCTAAAGTATTTCATGTATCTACTATGCAATGTAAATTCTGTAATGGGAACCATAAAATAATAAATTGTAAAAAAATTATCAAAACCGATGTTAATACCAGACGAGAGTTTATAGGGCAAAACGGTTTATGTTTTAATTGTTTGAGCTACAACCATTCGGCCAAGCAGTGTTTGAGTTCAGCCTCATGCCGAATTTGCAAACGTAAACATCATTCTTTGCTCCATCCAGTTAGTCAAATCACTGAAGCCAGTTCTGAAGATACAAATAATAGTATTAATGTACCTCGGAATGATGACGGCGACACAGCAGTTGCTACATCATCCAAGTCGTTGAACTCCGACATGGTAGCTTCACACTTTGCGTCAAATTATATTCAAAATCATCAACAGGTGTTACTAGCGACGGCTCTAGTAAATGCTACAGCCAGGAATGGTATGAGTCATACGATCAGGGCGTTGCTTGATCAAGGATCTCAAGCTTCCTTTGTGATAGAAGCAACGGCTCAATACTTGGGTCTTAAAAAGACACCAGTAAGGGGACTCATTTCAGGACTGGAAGGAAGAACTAATGTTAATTCAAAGTTCATGGTAGAAATAACACTTACCTCTATTTATGATCCAAATGTTAAGGTTTCAGTTATCGCGTATGTTCTGAAAACAATAACCACGTTTCTTCCTTGCAAGAAAATGGTATCTGTAGACTGGACATTTGATTTACCTTTAGCAGATCCACAATATAACACGACACAAGATTACCACTGGCGATGAACTCAATCCCTTGTTGCTGAAGTATCCTAAGATGCAACCATCTCAATCAAGTAGGCCGACTGGTATCGAAGGTGCAGGAGGGCATCTGAAAAATACACGGAAATGCTAATATGCTGATCCTGTTTACTACATAATAGTGTAATGTACATTTTTATTTTTTATATTATTACCTACCGATAACGTACCGCAAACTTCAGTGTAACTTATTTTTTCTTTACATTATGGATACTTTTAGTGATGTATCTAAATATGATCTAAACCTAAAACAAAACAGTTCATCTCGCTTTGCTGATACCCTCAATAATTTATTTCTTTTGAGTACATTAATATTACTTTTTCTTTCTGTTTCGGACGGTCGTGTTTATACATTATTTTAAAACTTTTGAAATGAATTTGTCGTGATTGTCAACGTCAAATGTCATTTAGTTATGAATTGTCAAACTAATCGATGACTTGTCAAACTCACACATATTTTCGGATGCGTTCTCAAAATAATATTAAAATAAAAATAACGTTAGTAGCTTCTTTCTTATATATATATTTTTTTTTTCGCCTGCTTAGTGCTTCCTTATTATTATTATTTTTTTTATTTCTTAACATTATAGTGCATAATTAACTGTCTGTGATTGACTGTGATGAATTATGTTGTTAGCTGGCGGGTGGTGCAGAGATGCATCAAATTCACGCACGGCAAAGAGTATAAAGAATATTGAAATATTTATTAATATTATATATTTTATTGTATTATTTATTTATGGACTCTGATAACGAGTCTTTTTATTCTGCCAATGAATCTGCTAATTCTGGAGATGAAAGTTTCAATTCGCTGACCAACACTCTTGGAGATATTTTACGTAGTGAGTTTAATGGTCGATCAGGTAAACTGTTGAATGTTTGCCATATCAACGCTCAGAGTATTGCTAGCCATTATCATGAACTTTACGATACTTTTTCCAACTGCAATGTTCATGCCGTCCTGGTATCCGAGAGTTGGCTCAAACCAAATCTGCTATCTACTACTTACGCTCTCCCTGGTTTTATTCTTATCCGGAACGACAGGGTTGGTAAAAGAGGGGGCGGAGTGGCAATATATCTACGTAGCGACTTCCCTTTTAAAATTATAGCGTCTTCGTCTTTTAACACTTGTTCGTCCGAGTTTCTTTTTCTTGAGGTTAATGTCAGAGGAGTTAAAACTATAGTTGGTGTAGTTTATTGTCCCCCCACTGTTGATTACTTCACAGAATTCGAATCTGTATTAGAATCATTGGGTTCTGAGTATGCACATCACATCATCATGGGTGATTTTAATACAAACCTCCTTGCCCACAGCTCTCCCAGATCCTGTAAACTCCGTCACTTAATTGAGTCGGCTAGCTTACACCTCCTACCCCTTCAAGCCACTCATCACAATACTGTCGGTGACGACACTTGGCTTGATTTAATTCTTACCTCAAACCCTTCCCTCGTTTCCTCCCATGGTCAACATATTGCTCCTGGTTTTTCCCATCATGATCTTATTTTCCTTTCCTATATTCTAAAACCTCCCAAACCTAGTCCTAGGGTACTGTACAGGCGTTGTTTTGCGCGTATGGATGTAAATACATTACGTAAAGATGCCTCTGATATAAACTGGGACTCATTGGTTCAAGCTTCTACAGTGGACGATAAAGTTTCTATATTTAATGACGCTGTGCTCGAGCTATATAATCTGCATGCTCCGATTAGGAAAATTAAATTGAAGCGCCCACCTGCGCCATGGATGACTAGAGGCATTCGTATGGCCATGAGGCGTAGGGACCGCGCCTTTCGCAAATTTAAAAAAGATCGCACTGATGAAAATTGGGCTACTTTCAAGTCTGCCAGGAATCGGTGTAATCAGATGATACGTAACGCCAAACGCCGCCATATTCTCGAAAACATCATTTCTTCTTCTTCTGCAAATGTTTGGAAATTCCTTGGAACTCTGGGCATTGGCAAGTCGCGGCATTTAGATCTACCTAGCTCTATTGGGTTAAACGATCTCAACCGTCATTTCTCTACTGTACCTACTATGGATCGTTTGACCCAAGAACAAACTCTCATGAACATAACTGGTCTAACGCGTCCTGATATTGACTCTTTTCACTTCTTCCCAGTTGACCCCGGAGAGATCAAAAAGGTAATTGTTTCCATTAAATCCAATGCTGTGGGGTGTGACTGCATTACCCGTCGCATGATTATGACAATCCTTGACCAACTCCTTCCTATAATATCTCACATTATTAATTTCTCTCTAACTTCTGGAGCATTTCCTTCCCTGTGGCGTAAAGCTTACGTCCGTGCCCTACCGAAAATATCCAACCCGTCTCTTCCCAGCCACTTCCGCCCAATTTCCATCCTTCCCTTCTTATCGAAAGTACTTGAGGCTTGTGTTCACAAACAGCTATCTCGTTTTGTTCATAGCAATGGCCTCATTAGCCCACTTCAATCGGGGTTTAGACCTGGGCACAGTACTACTTCCGCTCTCCTTAAAGTGACTGGAGATATAAGAGCTGGTATGGAAGACACCAAAGTCACTGTTTTAGTGTTGGTGGATTTCTCCAATGCTTTCAATACTGTCAGTCACGATATCCTTCTCTCAATTCTTTCTTATCTTATGATCTCACATAAGGCACTGGGTTGGTTCTCTTCATATCTTCAGGGACGTCAGCAGTCAGTTCAAGCTGGTGAGATCTCTTCAAGCTGGTTTGACTTAGAAACTGGCGTTCCACAAGGCGGTATTCTTTCTCCTCTCTTGTTCTCAATTTTTATTAATTTCCTTACTCCTGAACTTCAGTGTACGTATCATCTGTATGCCGACGATCTACAAGTTTATTGTCAAGCAAGAATTGAAAGTATACCGGAGGCAATCGACAAACTGAACCGTGACTTGGCAGCTATCAAGAATTGGTCTGATAGATTCGGTGTTGCGGTAAATCCTACAAAGTGCCAAGCAATAATTGTGGGGAGTCAACGCATTTTGAGCAAGGTGGATAGTGCAACTTTGCCTTCTATGGTGTTTAATGGAACAACCATTCCCTTTGACACTGAAGTTAAAGACCTTGGCTTGCTTATAGATGCTACGTTAGACTGGCGATCACAAGTCACCAATGTAAGCCAAAAAGTTACTGGAGCATTGCGGTCTCTCTACAGATTGAGAAATTTACTCCCATCCAACACAAAAGCAATGCTTGTGCAGACCCTCATATTTCCAATTATAGACTATGGTGATGTGTGTTACTATGACCTGAATGCAGATCTGCTCAACAAACTTGACCGTCTTCTGAATAACTGCATTCGATTCGTTTTCAACCTCCGTAAGTATGATCATGTTTCAGCACATAGAAGGCTTTTAAAATGGTTGCCCATCCGTCAGCGTAGAGTGCAAAGGGCATTGACCACTTTATTCTCTATACTTGATTCTTCCACCTCCCCTACTTACCTTACTTCGAAATTTCAATTTATATGCTCAAATCATGATAGAAATCTTCGGTCTTCTTTTAATCGTCTCTTGCGATGTCCATCTCATCATACTGACTTCATGCAATCTTCTTTCTTCATACAATCCATAATCCTGTGGAATGCGCTACCTCGGGAGATCAGGATGGCTACCAGTCGCTACTCTTTTAAAAGTAAACTTCGGAAACATCTCCTCTGTTCTTTGGCAGATTCTTAACATTAACCTCTCCTTGTATAAATGTTAATATATATATATATATATATACATATATATATATATTGTATTGTATTATATTATGTATGTGTTTTTATTTATGTATGCATATGGATATATAATTATGTGATGTATGTAATATATTTATAAATTGCATATATTTAGTTGTACAATAATAAATATTGTTTTTTCTTTGTTTATATAACAACACCGCTAGTGCACCTACCAATTTCTGTCTCTGCATCACCCTAAGGTCGACTGGTAGAAAATGCCTCAGGCATTAAGTCCGCCTTTGTACTATGTTTGTGCATAAAGTATTAAATAAATAAATAAAAAAAATAAATATAACACACCAAACAAGATCGATATTTTGCTTGGTGCCGAGGTCTATGGCCAAGTAATTCAAAAGGGAATGAAAAAAGGACCTAAGGGAACATTAGTAGCGCAAGCTACTTTGTTTGGGTGGATTTTATCGGGTGTGGTAGAAACATCACATCAACATCATGGGAATGTAGCAGTAATGCATTCGTATGTGGAGGAAAACGACCTATTGAAAAGGTTTTGGGAAATAGAGGCAGATAATGTTAACAAAGAACAGATCTTAACTAAGGAAGAAAACCAATGTGAACGGTTCTTTGCTGACACAACAATTAGGGACAAGGATGGGCGATATATCGTACGATTGCCATTTAAAACTACAAATCCAGAACTGAAAATAAAGAATTCAAAAAAGATAGCTGAAAAAAGAGTTAATTCATTAGTTGCAAGGTTGAATAAAAATGAAGAAATGAAAACAAAGTATCAAAAAGTGTTAGATGAATACTTACTACTTAAACATATGGAGAAGGTCCCTGAAATAGAAATAAATAATTCAAAGGGAATTTACTTACCCCATTTTGCGGTTGTTAGAGAGGATAAAGACACCACGCAAGTGAGGATAGTATTTGATGCATCCTGTAAAAGTGAAAATGGTGCGTCATTAAACGATCTTTTAATGATAGGCCCTACGTTACAGCCAACTTTGAGGCATATATTAATGAAATGGAGGTTGTATCCAATTTGTTTATCAGCGGACATTGTTAAAATGTACCGCCAAATAAAGGTTGCTGAACAGGACGTCGACTTTCAAAGAATTGTTTGGAAAGAGGACTTTGATAGTCAAATAAATGAGTACCGTTTATTGAGAGTTACCTTTGGTACGGCATGTGCGCCGTATCTCGCGGTGAAAGTACTTCAGCAAGTGGCTGTTGACGAGAGGGATAAATACCCTAAAGCAGCTAGAAGGGTTAAAGAAGATTTCTACATGGATGACCTCCTTACGGGTGTCGAAACAGTTGAAGAAGGATTGAATTTATATAAAGAAATGAATGGGTTAGTAGAAGAAGGAGGATTTTGTTTACAGAAGTGGTCAAGCAACAGTGAAGAGTTGTTGACAAAAATAAAGAAATGTAAGCAAAATAATAAAGAAGAAGAAAGAAAATTTAAAATAGATGAAGTTATTAAATTACTAGGACTTACCTGGAATCGGACGCTCGACGCTTTCCGCTACACGGTGACTCTGCCGCCGACGAAGGAACCTGTAACAAAAAGAGTAATCATATCAGACATATCACGTTTGTTTGATCCGCTCGGGTGGGTTTCACCGAGCATTATAGTAGCAAAAATTATAATTCAAAAGCTTTGGTTATCAGGCATAGGCTGGGATGACGAAGTACCAAGCAATATATTAAAAGAATGGCGTACTTACCGGGAGGATCTGTATCAGTTGTCTGAAATACAAATACCTCGTTGGATTAACACTAAAAGCAATGATATACTGGTTGAACTCCACTGATTTTGCGATGCATCTAAGTCAGCATATGCCGCGGTTGTCTTTGTCCGATTAATCGATGATAACGGTAAAATCTACGTGAATTTAGTAACAGCAAAGACAAAGGTTGCTCCTATAAAGCAAATTTCGATTCCCAGATTAGTGCTCTGCGGAGCTGTTCTTCTTAGTAGATTGTTGGTTGAGGTAGCTCACGTAATGGAGATTCGGAAGGAGAACATTCATGCCTGGACTGATTCCACTGTTGTGCTGGCCTGGCTCAATAGCCACCCAAATCGATGGCAAACGTTTGTTGCCAAAAGGGTTTCTGAGATTTTAACCATACTAGATGCTCATCAGTGGTCTCATGTTCGATCCGGTGTAAATCCGGCGGATTATGCTTCTAGGGGACTTAATCCGTCAGACCTCAAGAAACAAACGTCCTGGTTTAATGGACTAGCGTTTTTATATTCTATAAAAATAATTTACGACAAACCTAAAAGCATGATATAAATGGAATCAACAAACTCCAGAGCCAAATAATGGCGATTTGGTCTTGGTTAAAGAAGATGATTTGCCGCCTTCTCGATGGCTGCTTGGTCGTGTGGTTATAAAACATCCAGGAGCAGATGGCATTACTAGAGTTGTATCTCTACGTACAAAAGGTGCTCTAATAAAAAGATCTGTACCTAAAATATGTATCTTACCTGTGATGGCCACGTAGTCTTAAATATACAAATATGTTTTGTGGTTATTTTAAGTTGTTAATTTTATAGAATAATAGCGCCATGGTGGGCGGAGATTTTGTTACTGTAATGGAGGTCAAATTTCTAAATTTGTCCTTGGTGGGCGGAATGTTTGAGTTATTGTTTACTTTTAAACCGATAGATGACCGACCTCTTTAGTTGAGAGCCGTTTTCTAAGTTACCAGGGTAACGAGTTTTGTTATTTAGTTTTAGTTATCAAAATTTTACATTATACAGCTATATCACCTTACTGAGTTGTTTCACTGTATTATCTTCACCCTTGTAACGATCGCGAGTGCTGCAGAAAAGGTAGTGATAGTGAACGGTTGTTCAATATCTCTTTGTAAAAATGGTGTTACTGCATCCAGTTTTCTTTGCAACAGCCATTGCAAACAAATATCTTACTGAGGTATGCCGTACTACCGGAGCAAAAATCTCATTATATTCAGTTCCTTTCCTTTGTATAAAACCTTTTATGAATAATCTTGCTTTGTATCGTACAACTTTACCATTTGCATCGGTTTTCATTTTGTAAACCCATTTGTAAGGGATTATTCTTTTGTCTTCAGGTAGAGTTACTAAGGTCGCTCAGCGTACTGTTTGGCAGCTTTCTTCTTTATATGTTCGTACACCAACAACTTTTCTTTTAGCGCCGGGTAGGTGACTGCACCGTATAGTATTGCCTTATTTGTTTCCAGGTCCGTGATGCCGTCTATAATGTACTGGATGGCGACATAATCTGGAAATCTAGCTCGTTTTCCCATTTCCCTCACAATTTGATAATACGACTCGTCTTTACGCTTTTTGCGTGCCGTCATGAGTTCATGCATTTCCTTGCTGTCCACGGCATCAGGAAATTCTTTAAGCACGGCTGCCTTCAGCTCTTCATAAGTTTTATGAACTTTCTCAGTCTTTAGCCACAACTGTGCTGTTCCCGATAACGATCTACAGGCTACGATAAGTCGTTGTTCACGTGACCATCCAAACATCTCGGCGTTGTCATCGAGATCTTGTGCCCATTTCGTCGAGGTGTAGGTGTGATCGTCACCACTGAACTTCGTCATATCAATGAAATTGAAAACCCCGTCTTTGTTTTCCGTACTTATAGAAGAAGTACCTCGGGTTTCCGACATCTTGTTTTATAGGTAATATTTATCGTCTTCTTGAGCAATGTGTGTGTAATTCGTCTTGAAATAGCGTTTATTCGTCTTTATTATTCGTCTTCGTCTTATCAAACGTCTTTTGAGCTCGTATTTTCGTCTTTTCCTCCAGGTGCACTCGCCACGTTCGTCGTTAGAACTTTCAATGCATGTGACCGCGATCCCGGACGAGCCCCCGAAGTGTAGAATAGGGATCGTGATAGTACATAAGGAGTACATAAGGAGTACATAAGGAGTAAATAAGGAGTACATAAGGAGTACATAAGGAGTACATAAGGAGTACATAAGGAGTACATAAGGAGTACATAAGGAGTACATAAGGAGTACATAAGGAGTACATAAGGAGTACATAAGGAGTACATAAGGAGTACATAAGGAGTACATAAGGAGTACATAGGTAGTAAATTTGGAGTACATAAAAAGTACATAAGGAGTACATAAGGAGTACATAAGGAGTACATAAGGAGTACATAAGGAGTACATAGCCAGTATATAAGTTGTACATAAGAAGTGCACAAGTTGTACCTAAAAAGTACATAAGGAGTACATAAGGAGTACATAGCCAGTATATAAGTTGTACATAAGAAGTGCACAAGTTGTACCTAAAAAGTACATAAGGAGTACCTCAGAAGTACATAAGGAGAACATAAGGAGTTCGAAGAAGAAGAGTCGTTGGTCGTCGCCCTGCATTTGACGATCGTATCGCATCGAGTAAATGCGCCGCTGGTCCCGTGACTTTATACAAAACGGTCGAGAACGATCGCCGGCGCAGCGCAGCGACCCCGCGCCGGGCGCCTCACCTCAGTACGCTACGGGAAACCACGGCTGACGCACGCTCGCTTGCACCGCACCGCGCCGCCATATTACTCGACAGCCTGCGATACGCTACCTGATATTGTTTTGCTTACGCTTGCTTATCTGCTAATTGTATTGTATGTAGTGATAAACTGTTAACCTCTTAAAGACTAGTATACGTGAATAAAGTGTTACAAAAGTGTATGTGGAGTATAATTTCTACCAACCGTAATCTAAGGTACCAACATACCACAACCTCTGAGAAATAACGCCGCAGTTCTGAACATACACTTGACAAGGCCCAGCATAATATCAGATTTGATAAACCACAAATACTTCCGGAAGAAAGTAGATACCAACCCAGTTTGTTTGTTTGTTTGTTTGTTTGTCTGTCTGTCTGTCTGTCTGTCTGTCTGTCTGTCTGTCTGTCTGTCTGTCTGTCTGTCTGTCTGTCTGTCTGTCTGTCTGTCTGTCTGTCTGTCTGTCTGTCTGTCTGTCTGTCTGTCTGTCTGTCTGTCTGTCTGTCTGTCTGTCTGTCTGTCTGTCTGTCTGTCTGTCTGTCTGTCTGTCTGTCTGTCTGTCTGTCTGTCTGTCTGTCTGTCTGTCTGTCTGTCTGTCTGTCTGTCTGTCTGTCTGTCTGTCTGTCTGTCTGTCTGTCTGTCTGTCTGTCTGTCTGTCTGTCTGTCTGTCTGTCTGTCTGTCTGTCTGTCTGTCTGTCTGTCTGTCTGTCTGTCTGTCTGTCTGTCTGTCTGTCTGTCTGTCTGTCTGTCTGTCTGTCTGTCTGTCTGTCTGTCTGTCTGTCTGTCTGTCTGTCTGTCTGTCTGTCTGTCTGTCTGTCTGT